>OY728153.1:1033037962-1034237962 GCA_963277665.1 Viscum album | reverse complement strand
CTTGTATGCGTCTACTACACTGCTAGTACACGGCCTGCTGTGGCATCTATTTACACGACATGTACTCCAAAAGTACACGGCGTGTACTTAGGAAGTTTCCAAAAATTCAACTTTTCTCCAAAAAATGACCAGAAAGGAAAATCATACCTAAAAAGAAGGTACGAGTTCTTACAGTGTGAATGATTCCCAGAGAATGATCAAGATTATTTATCTAATAATGGATGGAAATATTCCTTTCATGATGTAGATAAATAAATTAAGATTTAGGACATAAATCATGACATCTCCCTAGTGAGAACACCATAAAAATTTTATGGGAAAAACCCATTTCTTTGATGAAAATATTTTAATTGATAAGTGTATTTATACCTATGATTATTTAAAGAAAATGTAGAATCCACCAAATGGATTTTAAGAATATATTTCATAAATGTAACTATCAATGAACAATATATTAAATAACTAATGGGGTTTCTAATTAGTTATAAAGAATTAATGTTGTGAATGTTAATGAAGGCATTGTTGCACGAATGTGTAATTATTAGTAGTTTTCTATGTTGAAAACATCGTATCAAAAGGAAAAAAGTGGAATTTGGTATAATAATTTTAATAGGAAACCATCTCTGAGTTTAAACATATGATTATTAGAGGTATCACATAATTTCATGGGCAGCATGTTAGTCAATGTGGGGGATACACATTTTAATCCAAATAAAAATGTGATGGATATGGTCAAAATGTTTTAAATTAATGGGGGACAATTTGTTGTAGCACCATTTATGGTTGGAACCAATGTACTAATTCATGAAGAAATAAAGCATTTAATCCATCATTTAACTAAAACATGATCAAGATATTATTTTATATCACAAAAAACAAGGATGGATATCATTTTTTCTAAATGTCAAGGTGGCCACATTAAAATTTATACAATGTTAGAACATCTATTAGTTGTGAACCGTATCATGATGTAAATTCATAGGGAACTTGATTATGGTTTTTTATATTAAAATGGGAATTGTATATATTTTTATATATACAGAGATTCTAACTGATCTAGATACATCGTAGATTGAAAAACCATGAGGGTAGGAGATTTTTTATTTGATGAAAATGCAATGGATTGCTCAAAAAGAAGAAATAGTGAATTCTACTAGTACATTAGAAGTAAAATACTTTTAGAAACAGAATAAAATAAATACTTATATGTATAGTAAATTTATTATGGGCCATAGATAAAATATGATTCTACCCATGGTAGTCCATTTTATAAAATAATGTAAGATAAACCTATGAAAAAATATTGTACCAAATGTAAAAATGAATCATTTAGATATATTGTACCATTTAATTATACTGACGTCAAATAAAGTCATCATCAAGCTAGAACGTGTTATTTCCAATCAAAAAGTAGAAAATCCCTTCATAAAATAATTTTCCACACTAGATTTTAAGAAACATCAGTTGAAAGTTGGTTTTGAACTACCTCCCTATGATTGAGGTGGTCCAAAAATTCTCCACTACCGATTGTGTATAATTCCATAATTAGATATTGTGTGTTGCTTTAGGTTTTAATATTTTACTGACTATAAGTGGATAGGGTGAGAAAAAATAACCCAGGAATTCATAGCATAGACAAGATAGAAATATAAAAAATATACACATCACTCTATAAATTAACGTATTCCCTTATTTCCTATTAAGTTATTGGACCCATAGGGTTATAGAAAATTTTAATATATCTATGTTTAGTTTCCTTCCTAACTGAAGTTTCAATAATGTTTGAATATGATCAGAACTAGAGAAGGTCACACATATTGAATTTATTATCAGTGAGGGGGGATTATTATATAGGGATCATGGATTCTTTTAATACTAAATATGGATTTATACATGTGTGTATTGATAATAGAATCTAATGGGTGTTAATATTGCTACTCATAAGTTGTAATTATATTTAATTTTTCAATTAGAAGAAAATTCGAATCCCACAAGTTAATCTAGAAGTTGAATTTTAATGGATATTATTTTATAAGAAGAGATAAACATAAAAAATTATAGAATTGAAATGTTGTATTTTTATCCATTATATGTAAATTGAATGTTAGGAAGTTATCCAAGATGTGTTGTTATTTAATACGTTATATGGGAAGTGGAGTTAAAATATTATTCAAGATGTAAAGGATCTAGAATAATTATAAGATATATAACTCATCTAAGATTTAGAATTCATATAAAATTTTATTAGTGTTGAGATATCATGTATACATAAAAAATACCCTCATTTAAATCTAAAAATTTGAAAAAGGAATGAAATATATAATATATTTTTTATACAAAATAAATTTATTATATAGAATACTAAAAATTAAGAAAGGAAAATATATTATATAATATATAATATTATCCGAAAACATATAACATATTTCCATATGAAAAATTTATTATGATGAGGCTCATATAATAATTAAAAAAATGGAAAACACTTATGTGATATGTAAAATACTTTTGAGAATGTGTAATATAATTTCTAGTCTATTCTTTCTAAATAAATTTAATATAGTGAATATCAAAAATATTAAAAAACAAAAACGATTTTGGGATATGTAAGATATATTTTCTAAATATGTATGATTAGTTTCCATTATAAATAAATAAAGATAATTGAAATATGATATAAATATGATCATATGATATATAATTAGTTCATTTGGTGAAATAGAATTTTGGATATATTGTAGAAGTTTGAAGGAAGGAAACAATAATAATTGAGGGAGAATACGAGGAAGAAATGTTTTATTTTTATCAGGACTTGTTTTAAATTATAATATATATATATATTATAGGGGATATATTATAGTGGTGCAGTTGGGAAGTCAATATTGAGAAACCTATCATTCCAAATTTTATGGAATGAATATTCATGTGGTTTTATAAATATATATAAACAAGAGGATAATAAGAGAAGAGAAACCAATGTTATTACTATATTTAATAACCATTGATTTAACAAATGATTGAGTAAAGTTTTAATTCTATTAAGAGTTTCATTGAAGATAATGATTTGAAGATGGAATGAAATAAAAAATAAAACCCCTTTTGGGGACTCAAAATGTTAATCTGTCTTAAGAATGATTATAAGAAATCCTTGTGTCACATGTTTCTTATATTCTTTCTTTTAATACTATGATAAGAGATGTACAATGTGGGGGTATCTATAGGACTGATAGTGAGTCTTTCGTAATTTTGATTCAAAATATATAGTGTTTATTTTTGTCTCATAGTACATAGAAACACCATTATCTTTTCTCATTTTACTATCCCTTTATGGTGAACCAAGTAAAATCATTTTGTCCTTGCATTTAATTTTACCCTCTAGAAATTTTGGGTGCATGGGGGTTTATAGGATTGATATGTTCTTGGTAACATGATAATATGTTCTAGTGGATGAAAATAATAATAATTGAGCATCATAATTCTCCAATGTTAAGGTGTATTGAGCCTATAATTACAATAATTACCGATTAAGTGTTGGAAGAACCCCTTAATTAACCCTAAACTTGTTCATAGTATTCCAACACACCTTATAGTTCTTAAATCCCATATAGATGAACTATTAATGTTATATTTAATATATGAGGTGATTAATGGTATCCATATTTTTTATTTTGGATCATTTAATCTTCTTTGTATTCAACAAACAGTAAGAATATTATAGGTAATAAGCTCCTCCATAGTGTTACACATACACCCAACTATATTTTAGAAGTAGCATACATGTCTCCTATAATACTAATAATAATTTATTTTAATACGAACCTCTACCCCTAAAATTTAAATATATTCCTTACATTATAAATTTAAGGGAATCTTGAATAAATAATTGTGTAGTAAATGTTTTTCTACTGCTCCCTTAGATTTAGAGTGATAATATTTCTCAAAAAAAAGATTTCAAATCATAGTTGGTTGACATATTTCACGTGAAAATAAAAGAAATATGTCACCAAATTTTATTGTAAAATTAACAATCACTAATTATGTGTTTATATATATTTACATTCTTAAAGTTATGAAGGATGATATATATAACCTATATTCTAGAATCTTGAAATCTATTATAATATATAATTATGTTTAGCCATAATTTGTAGATAATAAAAATTCCAGAGGGTTGATGAAGCTTTTTAATATGTATATTATCCTTCATGATGGGCTATCAACATTACCAATTTTAAATCTATAGTAGAGATTTAATATAAGTATTCCCAACTTGTCTATGAAGTAGACTATTTTTTGAACCTCCAATAATTATTAGGAATTGAATTAATTTTTTATCCTATCAACTTGAATATATTAAACATAATTATATCAATTAATACATTCAAATATGTATACAATTTTCTTATTATGAGGGATATCACAAACCTCATAAATCATGGGGTTATGTCAATTTGAATTCCAAAAATGTTGGTCATATTTAAGGAATTAATCTAGTGTGTGTGAATTATGATATTAATATATTCACTGGTAATTACAAGAAATGTATAATATCCACCGTAGAATTATATCTCTTTGTGAAAACTGTCAAAAAAACATTATTCTAATGATGTCAGTTGAATCACATTGGGTTTTTAGTAAATGACAAATTTTGTTGTCTTCCAAGTCCTTATTGAAGAAGATGTGGTTTTTGCTTCCAACACCACCAATATAAAGGTGTTTAACACACTTACCCATAGAAATTATGAAGAAATTTCAATTGATAACACATCATAAACAAAAAAAATGATATGCGTATCCAAACTTTTATGAATTTTCTTTTTCTATTTATAGAGAGTAAAAGTGTAAACAAACATTGGTATGGTGAAATAATTTTTTAATTAATTTCTCTCATCTTCTGTGTAACTCTTGCCTTTATGACAAAATAATTGTGAACTGATCTTAGTAGTTATTTATTTAAGGTAAACTTTTTTAATCCTCCCATAAAACAAAGGTTCCTTATGATATTTGAAGTGTAACACACTAAGATGGAAAATGATCAAACCAATCTAAAACATTTTTTTGAAGGTATTACATTGAAAATACTTATCATATTTTTATTTTGATTTTTTTGATTTTTTTCATCTAAACAACATCTAAATAAAATATTGATAAAATAATAGATGGATGTCTATTTTTATTTCATAACATTATTAAAATTTAAACAATAGTTTAAAAGTAGAAATTAAATTATTAAATGTAAAAAGAAGAAATTTATTTATTGATTTCTACTTATTAGCCTAGTAATATAAATTACAGTTTTCATACTTACTTGACATATGATATATGATTATTTTTTTCAGAATTATTCAATAATAATAATTATAACATTTATTTTACAAAATATACTTTTAGAATTTTAGGATTCCTCCACTCAGTCCACAAATATGATATACTCTTTTATAAAAAAAATTAAATAATGGTGATTTAATTTGATTCAATATTTAGGGAAATAATTACCTTTCTAAATAAACATTCCCCATGTTTTCTCAAAACCAGTAAATAATTAATGAAATAATTGAACTAAAAGAACTATTTGGGTACTTCTCACATAGAATCTAGAAAGTGAATTGTTTTTATATTTACATATTGATACATTTAAATAAAAAAGTTATTTTGTTTGTAAAAAACATTACATTTTTTAAAAAAACTGTACTTTCAACTTTTTATAAAATAAAAATATTTAAGGGGATAAAATCCCAATTAAAATCTATTCCAACCAGTAAGGCATGGTGGACATCCACCAAATGATTACTTTTTAGTTAGTGAGAAATCATTTTTTATAAAGTGATGTTATTCATCTATTAAACCCCATATTTTTCCCCATTTCACAAACCCTCTTATTTTTATATTGAGGGACATAACTAATTTACTTGGTTGGGATATATTTTAATATTCATGATTATAATATATATATTCATACATAAATTGACAAAGATCAATTTTTTTTAACATTATTTCATATAAAAACAATAGGAATAATAATAATAATTCACAATATATTTTTGAATCCATTTTTCAATCAAGGAATTATTTAGATATTAAAAATTGAAAATATTCAAACGATTGTAATGGTAATATTTTCAATTATATTCCATTATAAATTCTCAAAGTGCATTTTTTACATTTTATGATTTTATTTTAACTCATTTGGAATTACAATGATGCCCTAATAAAAACATTAAAAATTTGAAAAGTGATAAATATTTCCATTCCATAAAATAGAAAAACATTAGTGGTTAAAAAGTAGAATTTTAATTATCCAATTAAAAAACAATTTGTTTTTATTTATATTTACCGAGTCATCTCATAGGTTTAATTCTATTCCCATGGTCTATAAATGTAAGAACCCAGTTTTTGCTGTGGAATACTTTGAAATATTCTTGACAATATTCCAGAGCAGCGCCTTCAGACAGCGTGCGATTCTGAGCCCCGCAGTGGACGGAATTAAATTTTCAGTGATTTCACACTGGAAACACCAAATAAATGGGATAACTCCTAAAAGGAGTTCCAGATTAGAGATCTGAGTGTACGGATGGGTCCGGAATGCGCTGTTTACCCTAAGAATGACATAAAGCATGTCGGCGCGGGACGTTTGGACCCCTCGCCCGCTTCTGGAACGTTAAATGGATAAATTAATTAATTAATTTATTCGTTTAATGGTGAAACTCAATTATCTCTTAAACGATAGCTCGGATTGGAAAACTGAGGGCACCGTTGAGTTCAGAGCGTGCAGTTTGCCCTTGGAGGGGTGTAAGTTTTGCGGGCACGGCCCGTCTGTGAAAAATTGCCCTAGTGGTGTTTTCATAATTTTGCAGTCTCGGGCGTTCACTTTTATAACTTTTGAACGGAGTCTTGGATTTAAATTCTGAGACCACAGTTGTGCTCAGGAGGTGGTGTTTGGCCTAGGGGAGGCATAACCTCGACTTCTTCGAGAGTTGCGGATGCGGGTTATTTTGGGGGTTTCAAATTAATTAAAATGTTAATTAATTTATTTAACCCCTAACTCTCCCCTCTCCCTCTTTGGCATTCCCTGGCACAAACCCTCTGAAAGAGGAAATCCTCCCACTCCTTCTCCAGCTCTGGAGAAGCAGTTCCGGTGAGGCGCGGCGTGGTGGTAGACTCCCCGTGAAGCTTCGGGCATCGCACAAGAGGTAGGAGTTCGTGTTTTTCTTCGTTTTCATATCTGCAACTCCCTTGGATTGTTTTATTTGCATCTAATCGCTGTTTTTTCTATCGAGCGAAGCCCGTTGTTTCTTAGGATTTGATCTGGGGTTTTCCTCGCACTTTTTGGATCAAAATTCCGAGTCTGGAGGTGATCGCAGGGATCCGGCGAAGTTCCGGGAGGTTTTTGAGAGTTTTTCGGCCGTTCGGCGACCCCTGGCGAGGAGGAGGCTCGGTTCCAGGGTGTCGGCGGTGGGGCGGACTCGGGTGCAGGTGGCGGCAAGCTCCTAGGTGTCGGTAGGGGCTCACGGACGGCGAGCGGCGCCCGGAGGAGGTGCTCCGCGGCGGAGCGAAGGCCGGGGTCGCGTTGTGCGACCCCGCGGCTGGACAGAGACCCGCGTGACTCGGGTCTCCGCGTGGAAAGCTGACCGGCCGTGTTGGTCGGTCGGTGGAAGAGGTGCCCGTGCAGTGCACGAGTGAGGTGGCCTCGCGGGAGGCGTCTAGGCCGCGGACCCAGCGGGCCGGCCAGAGCGGGCCGACTCGAGTGGGGCAGACCGGCCGGACCGGGCCGGTCCGGCCCAAGAGGGTCCCCTTTTTTTTAAACAAAATGTTTGGACACCCGCATTTCGAGCTACGGGCATCGGTTTTGCACGCCGTCTACGGAGACACAGACCTGACGCAGAGTCGGACCATTTGAGATGTTTTCGGGGGTTTTTAGTCCCCGAAACGGGGGCCTCGGTAGCATGACATGCCTTTAAGAGGATGTGCGTTTATCTGGGGGGGTTGTTTAGGACGGCACAGACGCGTACGGCGTCCGTTTTGAGCGCCGTCAGTGGCGTTGGGACACTGGAACCGAGGCGAAGCTATTCAGGGTGGTTTTCGGCGTTGAGGCCAAAGTTGATTCGTGGGCGCCACGGCCGGACTTTCGAGCTGCGTGCAGCTTTGCACGACATTCTCATCGGGCGTCCGTTCGGGGCATGCGAGCAGTCGATTCTGGATGTTTTTCTGAGAAGATTACAATGGTGCAATTCGCCCACTCTAATTAGGCACGATGGTGTGGGGCCCATAGGGGTCGTTTGGGCATTGACGGTGATTTTCCTGCTTTATCACCAGGTGTCGGTTTTGGACATGGGAATAGTCCATCTTGTGTGCTTTTTCGAGAGGATCGCAACAGTGCGATCTGTTTGTTGAGTTTCGGGACCGGATTGTGGGTCCCACGAGGCACCGCTCGTGTGCGGTGTGCCAGAATGCACTTTTTCTCCGGATATCCGTTGCACTCAAGTGAGTAGTGATTTTGACATGTTTTCCCGCGAAGATCGCAATGGTGCGATGCGCCCGACTGTTTTCAGGGCCGAGGCTCGAGATCACGGGACGTCGTTCGGGCGGGTGGCGGTGTTGGTGACTTTTCCGTCAGATATCCATTTGAGGTGAGTAAGTAGTCTATCTCGCATGTTTTTATACGAGTATTACAACGGTGTAATCTGCTCAGGCGGGAGGAGCCTTTTACATGATCTTATTGAATGTGGAATGTGACAGGTGCTTTGATGGCGATTCTTCTAACCATGTTTGTAGATAACCCTTGGTGTGTGATTGTGTGCACTCCCGTGTGAGTGAGGAGATGTGGTTGGCTATGCCTCAGTCGTTGAGGTGGCTATTTGGAGATGTTACGTCACGCCTTCGCGTTGACGTTGGGTGCCGGGTGCACAATAGCCCTTGGGCTGGAAATGAGGTATACTCTGGGAGTATACGGGAGCGCATGGAGGTATGTGTGGTTTTGTACCTGAGTCTGTTTGTGTGCTTGGTTGGGGATTGACTTGGGGCCACACGTCGTGTGGGCCCTATGTGCGTGCCATGCTATAGTTTGCGTACTTTGACCTCTCGCGACGTAGAGGGTCCCTCTCTGCTCGTTTGTTTGACCAGTAGTGTGGAGCTTTTACCCGGGCTCTATGCTCGTTTGTTTGACCAGCAGGGTGGAGATTTTCCCCTGGCTCTATGCTTGTTTGTTTGACCAGTAGGGTGGAGCTTTTCCCCTGACTCTGTGTTCGTTTGTTTGAACAGCAGGGTTGAGTGGTCTCCCTGGGTTTCGTTCTCAATGGAACAGGCGCTGAACCTCTTTTGGGTGAGTTGTTCTTGAGTTGGGTGGTTGCGCGATACCCACTCTGTGTTCGGTTGTCCAGTGTTGTACCCTCCAGTAGAGATGGTCAGAGCAGTTCAGAGTTCTACCCTCCAACGGGGCTGGGAAGTGGGTTACTCATCGACTTTTTCGGGTTTACCCTCCAGCAGGGCTAGGTAGTGGGTTGCTCACTAACTTCTAGGGTTTACCCTCTAGTAGAGACTAGGCAGTGGGTCACCCGACGACTTCTTAGGGTCTACCCTCCAGCAGGGATGGGCAGTGGGTCGTCCGTCATCTATTCTAGGTCTACCCTCCTATAAGGCTGGGCAGTGGGTCACCTGTCGACTTATTCCAGGTCTACCCTCCAGCGGGGCTCGGCAGTAGGTCGCCTGATGATGTATTAGGGTCTACCCTCCAGCGGGGCTGGGTAGTGGGTCGCCTGATGATGTGTTAAGGTCTGCCCTCCACCGAGGCATGGCAGTGGGTCGCCTGATGATGTATTAGAGTCTACCCTCCAGCGGGGCTAGACAATGGGTCTCCTGATGATGTGTTATGGTCTACCCTCCAGTGGGGCTGGGTAGTGGGTTGCTGGATGATGTCTTAGGGTTTACCCTCGAGCAGGGCTGGGTAGTGGGTCACCCGATATCTGGTTATGAATTACCCTCCAGCAGGGCTGGGCAGTGGGACACCTGTCGGCATTCCAGGCTCAGTCCTTTCTACTAGGCTAGCCTGTGGCTTTCCTCTATGATTACCGGAGTGGGTCCCTTGGTTGTATGAGTCAGTGATTGAGCGATCTTGACTTTGAGGAGACCTCTCGACTGCGGGGTAGTGACGAGGCGTGGTTTGACTTAGCTTGGAACTCTCAAGTATGAGGGGCACTTTCCCCCACCAAGACGTGTCCTTGTGATGCAACCTAAAACCGTGCAGGCGAGTCAGTGCTGCCCAAAGCCGATAGTGTTGAGGTGTAGTGGATTGAGCCCCTTGACTTGTAGTTCGGGGTAGACATGCGAAATGATGGGCATCGATGGTGTTACTTCTGGGACTGTTGGCGACTAACTTCTCGGGCTGAGCTACGGGATGGAGATCCCCTTACAAGCTTGTTCGGGCTTCTTGTAGAGAATATATATATGTATATACCTTGTTCGAGTACCCACTTCTTTGGATTGGTTACTCTACCTCCAGGAGAGGCAAGGACGCATGGGGTATGCCACGTGCTTTCCGTCTCTAGAGTCTCATGGTTGGATGAGTCTACTCTCCTTCTATTGGTAGAGAAGACTCAATGGAATGTTCATCTTCTCACCGTTTCCAGCTCCTTGTGCTTGGACGAGTCTACTTCCATTCTCTTGTTGGGTTGAGCTGGACTCATTACTACACTCTCTATTGTACTCCTTTACTTTTCCTTTTATCTCTACTGCTCACCCTTCTGTACCTCCTTTTTTGCTCCCTCGATCCTTCGGGGTATCCAACCGAGTATTTTTATACTCACCCCTTCTTGGGCATTGCCCGTACTTGGTGTGCCCTTGCAGACAACAGACATGTTGGTCATGACGTTAGATGAGCTTAGGAGCTTGGGAGCTTGGACCGTGTGTGGTGGTCGGATTCGGGTTCCAGGTGGGGGACACTTCCAGTTTTTTTCTTTTGTTTACCAGTTGTCGGGTTGTGGCACCTTTCTTGGTTGGGCGCGTGTTTTTTCCCTTTTTCCTTTTCATCACTTTACTTGTACTTTATAGAGGTCGATTCACTTTGTGGGTTATATATATATAGAAGTTGCACTTTACTCTTCTTGTCTTTTCTTTTACTCTGCACTTTTTCATTGAGTGTGCTGCATGTGTGTGTACGGGTACTTAGGCAAAGGCCCCCTCGAGTTTTTGTGCCTTAGGCACTGGTTTCCAGCCCCTGGCCTATGGAGGCGGGCTTGGGGTAATTGCGTCTCGAGCCCGGGTAGAGTCAGGTCGTGACAAAGTGGTATCAGAGCTAGTTCGTTCCTTGGGGCGTTGTGAAGACGTCCCTAAAAAGGAATTGGTTGGGATATAGGGAAACATTGTTAATGTGTCTCAAGAGCGGATCTCAGGCCAGGGAGTCCAGTGATGGTGCGGCGGCCGACGTATCCATTTACTAGGACCCTGATAACCCGCTTGTCAACTCGGCATGTTGAGACACTTGTTGTAGGGAAATTTGTTTGTGCATCACAAAGGACTGAGTCTTCACTGTCCTTCTTGAGTCACCTCCCCATCGTTGATGTTATTGGTATATACATATATGCTCATCTGACCGCGTCACTCCTTGATATCATTCAGGATGTCTCCGCGAAGACATCCAGCCTGGATGCCAGCTTTGGTTCGTGACGACGACCCTATGAGTTACGAGGCCACATTCCCGGACCCATCATGCGAACCCCTTTCTCCGGGTGGGCCAATAGTATCACCCCCACCTGTTGAGCAGCAGGCAGTTTCAGCAGATCAGGCTGAGTTTGAGCGCAGGTTGAGCGCGCTCCGTGAGTTCCAGCAACAGAGACCGCTGAGGTTCAGTGGTGAGCTAGACCCCCAGGCAGTGAGGGTTTCACTAGAGATAGTGGTTCTCCTTTTTAGTCTTGTGCAGACGCTGACAGATCAGAGAGTGGCTTTGGTAGCCAACCTTTTTTGGGGAGCAACTTGGCGTTGGTGGAGTCTGGTGACTCGGTTTCTTGACGAGTCGTCTCTTTAGTGTAGCGACTTCCAGTTGTTGTTCCGTGAGGATTTTTTCCCCTCCTTCCTGCGCTCCATTCGGATTCGGGAGCTCCTGCAGTTTCAGAAGGGAGGGATGATGGTGGCCGAGTATGCGGCAAGTTTTGCAGACAGTGCATGCTTTTACCCGGACTTGGTCCAAGACGACAGCATCCGAGCGCAGAAGTTTGAGCAGGGTCTCCACCGAGAGATTCGTGCTGTCATAGTACCCTTCGGCATTTCCACATATTTCGGGGTGCTAGAGTAGGCGCTGGTGACAGAGGGATTCCTGTCAAATTCTGGAGTTGGTGGTGGCAGCAGGCACATTGGAGCGGAGACGTCTGTCGCAGCTAGTGGGCATCGGCAAGCAGAACCTCGACACAGGTGGCTTTCTAACCATTGTACTCAGGGGCGAGGTCATACACCACAGTGGCACCGAAGGGCACCAATCCAGCCTAGAGAGAGTCGGTGTTAGGCTTGTGACGGGCAAGGTCACTTGGCACGAGACTACCTGACCAGGCATGCAGAGAGTTTTAGGCAGGCAGTAGGTGCACCGCCATGATAGAGGCAGCGTCGTGATCGGATTAGTACACAGAGAGGTGGTGCTAGAAGAGGAGCGGGAGGATATGGTAGTGGGGGACGGCTCTACGAGGTCTTCCCATCACCACTAGGCGGTCCACGTCAGGCTCCAGGAGCTGACAGTTGGGACCGGGGACAACCGCGATCTTTGTATGTCTACTATCCTGCAGATCATGAGGTGATAAGAGGTATGCTCTACAGCCCTTCTACCTTTTTGCAGTAGAATTTTTAGACTCTGTGTGTGAACTGCTTTCCTCCCTGCTCATTACTTGAGGTGTTACCAGGGTTGCGCGGGGCATCGGTGTGCCCCTGTGTCGGTAAGGTTAAAGGTGTATGGCCTTTTTTCTTTAGTCGATGGTGATGACTCCATCGCTCTCCGAGCATGTAAGAGAGTCTTGGTTGAGAGAGGTCGACTGTGAAATCTTGCGTGACGAGATATCCTTGGGTGTTCCACCATATGGATATTCTGAAGGAGGGAATCACTGGGCCTTGTTCTAGGTGCAGGCGGTGATTCCAGTCATGGCGAGCGACATTAGGGTTCGTTCGGGGAGGTGAGCTACCCCCGAGAGACTTCGGGCCTTTTGAAACCGTGGAAAGGGATGGAGAGGTTCCCTAATGCCTTGCCCTAACCCCAAAGTCTAGAGTGGGTGCACAGCATCGGCAAGGTCCAACCTCGCGTGAACAGATCAATCCTTTGGTCTGTGTGCGGTGGCGTAGAGCTGTGCGAGAGTTATTCTGGGTACGGAAGAGCCGAGTGTGGGCTTAGTACCTTGTGTTTCTCCCTAGTTTTTCTTTTCGGGGATGAAAATCTTGAAGGAGAGAATGATGTAAGAAACCAGTTTTTGATGCGGAAGACTTTGAAATATTCTTGATGATATTCCAGAGCAGCGCCTTTAGACGGCATGCGATTCCGAGCCCTGGAGTGGCCTGAATTAAATTTTCAGTGCGTTCACACTAGAAATGCCAAATAAATGGGATAACTCCTAAACGGAGTTCTGTATCAGAGATCCTAGTGTACGGATGGGTCCGGAATGGGGTTCTTACCCTAAAAAGGATATAAAGCGTGTCGGCGCGGGACGTTTGGACCCCTCGTCCACTTCTAGAACGTTAAATGGATAAATTAATTAATTTACTTATTCATTTAATGGTGAAATTCAAGTATCTCTTAAACGGTGGCTTGGATTGGAAAACTGAGGGAGCCATTGAGTTCGGAGTGTGTCGTTTACCCTAGTAGGAGTGTATGTTTTTTGGGCGCGGCCCGCCTGTGAAAAATGGCTCCAGGGGAATTTTCGTAATTTGGTGGCCTCGGGCATTAAGTTTTATAACTTTTGAAAGGAGTTTTGGATTAAAATTACGAGACCTCAGTTGTGCTCGAGAGGTGGTGTTTAGCCTAGGGGAGGCATAACCTCAACCCCGTCGAGAGTTGCAGATGTGGGTTATTTTGGGGGTTTGAAATTAATTAAAATGTTAATTAAATTATTTAACCCCTAACTCTCCCCTCTCCCTCTTTGGCATTCCCTGGCGCAAACCCTCCCCAGAAGGAACTCCTCCCTCTCCTCCTCCAGCTCCGGCGAAGCAGCTCCGGCGAGGCGCGGCACAACGGCAGACTCCCCGTGAAGCTCCGGGCATCGCCCAAGAGGTAGGGGTTCGTGTTTTTCATCGTTTTTATATCCGCAACTCCCTTGGATAGTTTTATTTGCATCTAATGAATGTTTTTCCTATCGAGCGAAGCCCGTAGTTTCATAGGATTCGATCTGGGGTTTCCGTCGCACTTTTTAGATCAAAATTCTGAGTCCGGATGTGATCGCAGGGATCTGATGATGTTCCGGGAGGTTTTTGGGGGTTTTCCGGCCGTCCGGCGACCCCTGGCGCGACGACGGCTCAGTTCCAGGGTGTTGGTGTCGCGACGGACTCGGGTGCAGGCGGCAGTGGGCTCCTCGGTTTTGGATTGGGCTCACGGATGGCGAGCAGCGCCCGGTGGAGGCGCCATGCAGAGGTGCTCCGCGGCGGAGCGAAGGTCAGGGTCGCGATGTGCGACCCCGCGGCTGGACAGAGACCCGCGTGACGCGGGTCTCCACATGGAAAGTCGATTGGCTGTGTCGGCCGGTCGGTGGAAGATGTGCCTACACGGCGTGCGGGTGAGGCGGTCTCACGGGAGGCTACTGGGCCGCGGTCCCAGCGGGCTGGCCGGAGCGGGCCAGCTCGAGCGGGGCAGACCGGCCGGACCAGGCCGGTCCGGCCCAAGAGGGTCCCCCTTTTTTTTAAAAAATGTTTGGACGCCCACATTTCGAGCTACGAGCGTCCATTTTGCGTGCCGTCTACGGTGGCGCGGACCTTCCGAAGAGACGGACCTTTTGAGATGGTTTGGGGGGGTGTTTAGTCCTCGAAACGGGGGGCCTCAGTAGTGCGACACGCCTTTAAGAGGATGTGAGTTTATCTCGGGGGGGGGGGGGGGGGGTGGACGGCACATACGCGTCTGACATCCGTTTTGAGCACCGTCTGTGGCATTGGGGCACTGGCGCCAGGGCGAAGCATTCCAGGGTGGTTTCGGGCGTTGAGGCTGAAGTTGAGGTGCAGGCCCCACGACCAGTCTTTCGATCTGCGTGCAGCGTTACATGACTTTCTCATCGGGCGTCCATTCGGGGTGTGTGAGCAGTCGATTCTGGATGTTCTTCTGAGGGGATTGCAATGGTGCAATCCTCCCTCTCTAATTCGGCACGATGGTGCGGGGCGCACGGGGGCCGTTTGGGAATTCACGGTTATTTTCCAGCTTTATCACCGGGTGTCGATTTTGGACAAGGGAATAGTCCATCTTGTGTGCTTTTTCGAGAGGATCGTAATGGTGCGATCCGTTCGTTGAGTTTCGGGACCAGGTTGTGGGTACCACGAAGTATCGCTCGTGTGTAGTGTGTCGGAATGCAACTTTTTCTCTGGATATCCGTTGCACTCAAGTGAGTAGTGCTTTTGACGTGTTTTCACAAGTGGATCGAAATGGGGCGATGCGCCCGACTATTTTTGGGGCTGAGGCTCAGGATCACGGGATTCCGTTCGGGCGGGAGGCGGTGTTGGTGACTTTTCCATCGGATATCTGTTTGAGGTGAGTAAGTTATCTATCTCGCATGTTTTTCTACGAGGATTACAATGGTGTAATCTATTCAGGCGGGCGGAGCCTTTTACATGATCTTATTGAATGTGGAATGTGAAAGGCGCTCTGATGGCGGTTCTTCTCGCTGTGTTTGCAGAGAACCCTTGGCATGTGATCGCGTGCACTTCCGTGTGAGTGAGGAGATGTGGTTGGTTGTGCCTCAGTCGTTGAGGTGGCTGGTTAGAGATGTTACATCACACCATCATGTTGACGTTGGGTGCCATGTGCACAATAGCCCTTGGGCAGGAAATGAGGTATACTCTGGGAGTATACAGGAGTGCTTGGAGGTATGTGTGGTTTGTACCTGAGTCTGTTTGTTCGCTTGGTTGGGGATTGACATGGGGCCACACTTCGTATGGGCCCCATGTGCGTTCCATGCTCTACTTTGCATAATTTGACCTCTTGCGACGTAGAGGGTCTCACTCTGCTTGTTTGTTTGACCAGCAGGGTGGAGCTTTTCTCTCTGGCTCTGTGCTCGTTTGTTTGACCAATTGGTTTGAGTGGTCTCCCCTGGTTTTGTTCTCGATGGAACCAGTGTTGAACCTCTTTTGGGTGTGTTGTTCTGGAGTTGGGTGGTTGCGCAATACCCACTCCGTGTTCGGTTGGCCAGTGTTGTACCCTCCAGTAGAGATGGCCAGAGCAGTTCTGAGTTCTAACCTCCAACGGGGCTGGGCAGTGGGTTACTCATAGACTTCTTCGGGTTTACCCTCCAGTAGGGCTGGGCAGTGGGTTTCTCACTGACTTCTAGGGTTTACCCTCCAACAGAGATTGGGCAGTGGGTCACCCGACGACCTCTTAGGGTCTACCCTCCAGCAAGGCTGGGCAGTGGGTCGCCTGTCGTCTATTCTAGGTCTACCCTTCAGTAAGGCTGGGCAGTGGGTCTCCTGTCAACTTATTTCAGGTCTACCCTCTAGCGGGGCTGGACAGTGGGTCACCTGATGATGTCTTAGGGTCTACCCTCCAGCGGGGATGGCCAGTCGGTCTCCTAATGATGTGTTAAGGTCTACCCTCCAGCGGGGCTGGGCAGTGGGTCGCCTGATGATGTCTTAGGGTTTACCCTCCTACAGGGCTGGGTAGTGGGTCACCCGATATCTGGTTATGAATTACCCTCCAGCAGGGCTGGGCAGTGGGACACCTGTCGACATTCTAGGCTCAGTCCTTTCTACTAGACTAGCCAGTGGCTTTCCTCCGTGATTACCGGAGCGGGGCCCTTGGTTGTATGGGTCAGTGATGGAGCAATCTTGACTTTGAGGAGACCTCTCAACTGCGGGGTAGTGGCGAGGCATGACTTGACTTAACCCGGAACTCTCAAGTACGAGGGGTGCTTTCCCCCACCGGACGCGTCCTTGTGACATGACCTAAAACCATGCGGGTGAGTCAGTGCCACCTAAATCAGATAGTTTCAAGGTGCGGTGGTTTGAGCCCCTTGACTTGTAGTTTGGGGCAGACGTGCGCGATGCTGGGCATCGCTGATGTTACTTATGGGACTGTTGGCGACTCACTTCTCGGTCTGAGCTATGGGATGGAGACCCCTATATGAGCTTGTTCGGGCTTAATGTAGAGCATATATATATATGTATATACCTAGTTCGAGTACCACTTCTTGGGATTGGTTACTCTCCCTCCAGGAAAGGCGAAGATGCACGGGGTATGCCACGTGCTTTCCGTGTCTAGATTCTGGTGGTTGGATGAGTCTACTCTCCTGCTATAGGTAGCGAAGACTCGACAAAGAGTTCATCATCTCACCGTTTCCAGCTCCTTGTTCTTGGACTATTGTACTTCCTTTCTCTTGTTGGGTTGAGCTGGACTCTTTACTATACTCTCTATTGTACTCATTTAATTTTCTTGTTCGCTCTACTGCTCACCCTTCAGTACCTCCTTTGTTGCTCCCTCGAGCCTTCAGGGTATCCTACTGAGTATTTTTATACTCACCCCTTCTTGGTCTTTTCCTGCACTTGGTGTTGCCTTGTAGATGACAGACAGGTTGGTCGTGACGTCAGAGGAGCTTAGGATCTTGGGAGCTTGGACAGCGTGTGGTGGTCGAAGTCGGGTTCCAGATGGGGGACCCTTCCGGCTGTTTTCTTTTGTTTACCTGTTGCCGGGTTGTGGCACCTTTCCTGGTTGGGCGTGTGTTTGGCCCCTTTTTTCTTTTCAGCACTTAACTTGTACTATATAGAGGTCGATGCACTTTGTGGGTTATATATATATAGCAGTTTCACTTTACTCTGCTTGTCTTTTCTTTTACTCTGCACTTTTGCATTGAGTGTGCTCCGTGTGTGTGTGTACAGGTACTTAGGCAAAGGCCTCCCCGAGTTGTTGTGCCTTCGGCGCTGGTCTCCAGCCCCTAGCCTATGGAGGCGGGCTTGGGGTAGTTGTGGCTCGAGCCCGGGTAGGGTCGGGTCATGACAGGTAACTTCTTTAGTGGGGAGTATGCTGCCTAAGAAGTGCTTGGATTGTAATAATTTGGCAGTTTTTTCAAGTGAACATAATTATAATTATAATAATTTGTTTTATATTTACATTCAATCAGTAAAATTTTATGACTCCACTATGAGGTCCACAAATATGATTATTGTTTTAAAAAAACTAAATATAAATAAATTAATATTATATAATATTAGTTTATAATATGAAAATTTATCGAAGAAAAAAATCACATCCTTCATTTTAAAATAAATTAAAAATTAATTAAGTAAATTAATACCCCAAATGGTATATTGAATAAATTCCCAATTTGGATTTGCGATGTTTAATTTTTTCACCATATACATATTAATAAATATATATATATATAATATAATTTCGAAATACATATAAAGATTATTTTTAAGGTATAATTATTTTAGTTTTTTTAAATAAAAAATATTTGGCGAAAACATTTCCACACAATTTGATCCAAATCCAACTATGAGTCAGTGCTATACAACAACAAGATAATTATTTTGGATCATGTGAGGTAGGATTTCTGAAGGAGTGATGTTTATTTATTTATTAATCCCAAAATTTTGATCTTCTTCCCCCACCCCTATTAATTTCAATATAAATATGTATTAATAATTTAATAATTTGAGAAATATTTTAATATATTTTATTATATTATATACACTTGTGTTTTTTGTTAAAAACACTTTGTTTTCAAGTATACTTTATTTATTAATAAAAATAATTTTATTAAAAAAATAATCAATTCTATTATTTGGAATTGATTTTGGAATCAAGCCATTATTTTGGTACTAACTTCAAACAATGTTCAAATTATTGCACAAATTAATTAGTCATTTTTATTACAATAAATATTCCTAACATTTTTTTATTTTTATTTTTTTATTAACAATGAAACCCATATGATCCCCAAATGAATGAAAAGTAAAATTATAGATAAATGCTTGTTCTTATTCTTGATCATTAATAAAATGTAAATCATATCTTGTAAAACATTGAACTCAAATTTTTATAAAAATAAATAATTTATTTATTTATAATATTGTTTTGATCAGTAATAAGAAAGCCTAATTCTATACTCACCCACAAAACTCAACCATGTTCAATTTTCTATAATTATTCAATAGTAATTTTATAAATTATATTATATTTTGTTTTTAGAATTCATTTTTAATTTTTATGAATCCTCTTCCAAAACCAAACATATTACATATTTTTTTATTAAATTTTTTTTATAAAAATGTAATTTAATAATATTGGGTATTGATGGATATCAAGAAGTTTTGGGAAAGGAAACCACCATTTCCCATTTCTTTAAATAGTAAATTAATAAGTTATTTACTCATCGAAACACCCCCAATCAATTTAAGAAACATTTACGTATTAACATGAAAATTTGGAAAATTATTTTTGGGATAATTATATAATAAAACATATAAATGAAAAAATATAGTTTTTAAATATAACAATTAAAATTTATAATAATAAATAAATATTTTATATATTTATAAAATAAAATTATTCAGGTAATGGGAGGGGAGAGGGGGTTAAATAAATTTATATTTTGTCCTGAGCCAACTATGATACCTTGTTTTTTTCATGAGATACTTGTTTTGGATTTATTGTGGTGGGATTTCTGCAATAGAAGAGTCATTCATTCGTTAAATTTATATTATTGTTTCTGTTTTATCGACCATTCTTAATTTTTTTTCTAAAGAACCTTAATAATTTACATGTTTTGGAGGCCTTTTAATATCTAATATTATAATTTATACTATATTGTCAGACTTTATTGTTTTTAATTAATTTCAAAATAAATAGGAATTCATTTTAAAATCAAGGCATGTTTAGGATATCAAGGAAATAAAATATTGAAATCATTAAATAATTCAATTGGTTGATTGTAATCTATTACAAATTTCCATTGAACATTATTTATTTTCTATTTATTTCCATACTTCTGATATCCATATAGGTTCCAAATAATTAAACACTAAAATTTTGGAATATTCTATGATCTTATTCCAAATGATTACCAAAATGTAATCAATATTAGTTTATAAGATCTATTTAATTTATCCAAAGTGAAGAAGAAAAATATTTTATTTATTTCTATTTATGTTTATCTAATTAATGAAAATATTGTAGTTTTTATTTTCATTTATTCATATGAAAATTATAATTTAATTCTTTTTTCAAAACCCTAAAATATTATCATATTTTTTGGAATGTATTTTTAAATCCTGATAACTCCTCTAAGTCATCCAGAAAAAAAAAATTATTAAAAAATAAAACAAAAAATGTATTTTAATCTAATTTATTATTAGTGTATAACATGAGAATTTATAAAATAGAACATACTTTTCAGTTTTTTTAAAGAAAATAAAAAATTAATTTAGTATTTAATGCACAAAAAAGACTATTTTTAGACAACCCACTTCGATTTGAGATTTATTTTTTAAAATTTTCATTTTGAAACAAGTAAATAAAAACTAAAATGTGAAAAAAACTAGAAAATATTAAAAAACCAAATACATATTTATTTTGTTTTTTAAAATCAAATATTTTATTGGGGTGGGGGTTGAAAAATTCATCTCTACTGAGGCCTGATCAATCAATGATTACATATTACTAATAAAGACCTCCTTTGAATCTAATGAGGCAAGGTTTATAATTGATAAACACTATTTATCACATAAACCAAAAATTAAACCCCTTTCCTCTACCTCTTTAAATTTATAAACTAATGGATTATTATAATTTACTGGTTTGGAAGAACATTTTAATATCCATAGGTATAATATATATAATCACATAATGTTTTACTTTTTCTATTTGTCTCTTAGTGTCTCCACTTAAATTTTTTTTCTACAGTATTATACCAAGGGTTTCCTCCATTTATAATGGTTGATTGGTGTGATTTATTTCTTGGTGTTTGGTGGTGGTTGTAAATGTTGGTGGTGTTGTATGTCATAAGTGGTTATGAATGGTGCGAGTGGATTTGATTAGATATGGATATTTTTTTGATGATTGGTTGTTGATATTATGGTCGATCTATCAAATGTTGGTTTCTATTGTGGGATAGTTTTGTTCCTCAAAATCATCTTTGTATATAATCTCATTAATGGATATTTTGAAAATATATATTAACAGATATGACTCAAACAGTTACAGATGAATCAAATTATGAGTTGGGTAAAAATAATTTTATTCATATATCTCTTTCTCTTATTGATAAACCATATGAGAAGCATATGTATAAATTTTCAACATTAATGAATATGCAGAAAAAAAGGTTTATTTAAAAGAGGATTTCTATAATAGAAATTCATATTTTATTTTTTTTCCAATTATTCCCGAAGTATGATACAAAAAATATTGATTGGGTGAATGAGGTTGTTTAAAAATAATTTTGTTATTATTAATAAAGTTCTTACTATAGTAAATCCATATATTATTGATTTTTTCAAAATCACCATTCTTGATTAATATTAATGTAATTTCCTTGAGGAATCCAAAAAATTAAATTGTTTGGATGAATGGAAACATACTAAGAGGGAAAATAGAATGATATTATGTTGATCTCATTAACTATTAGTTGGAAGTTTGAATTTGGTTTTATATTAATGTTGTAAGGCCTAAAATTGGAGGACTTATATTTATGAATAGGGCCAAAAAATTAATGTATTTCCTTTTGATATGACCATTTACCAATACTTTTAAAATTCAGTCAGTTATAGAAATATTTTTTAGTGAAGGGGGAAAATATGAAAATAAAATTGATACTTCATAATGATTTTTTTGAGAAATAAATACTCAAATTACTAGGATATATATTGATGATATGTATCAATGTAGGGTGATGTTATATAGCATCTACAATGGAATTTCTTCTCATGTAAATAATTAAAATTTTGTGGTTAATTTGGGTTGAAATACTAATTTTTAAATCCTATTTACCTGAAATATTTAGGGTGATAGATCTATAGTTTTTGTCCTGGGGTAATAAGTGACTCAAATGGTGGTAATAACTACATTTGATTATTATTCTAGGTGGGGGAGAAGGTTATATTTAATTTCTTGAGTCAGTGGTATGGTATTATCCATATATAATGAATTATGTCAATAATATAATGAAAAGTAGATAACACTTTTACCATTTATTTTGGATGTAAATACTTTTGGATGGAAAAAAGAGGGGTTGGAAACGAAAGTTACAAGGGGAAGGTGGTATAATATGAATGTTTTTATGAATAAATTTTTTCATAAGATAATTATATGATGTTTTTTATAGAACTAATATAGTTTGATTTCAATTTTGCAGAGTTTTGTAATGACCAAATATACCAGGGGTAATAAAAATATATGTTGGAATTTCCAAGGGATTTAAAATCCCACGATTATTTCTATACTCCATTATTGGAGAACATAATATTTCCCTTATATTGTATTTTTATCTAAAAAATATCTATAGAAAAGAAATATTATTTAAGATGTATAATTTTGGTTTCCTAAATACGTTTTTTGTTGATTTTCATCACTATACCTAGGTTGATAGTTTCTAATAGAGGTGGGTTAAGGTGTTATATTTGGAAATTTTCAAAAATTTATATTATTTCTGTTATAGATATTTCTAATAAGATAGAAATGTACTTTATGGGAATATATGGTTGGAAAGAAGTTAATGATTAAAGGAAGATATGGGATCTTCTAATATGAATAAGGAGGTAGTTTGATAAATTGATATTTGTTTGAGGAGATATTAATTAAATCAATTATGATTATTAAAAGAGGTCAGTTGTGGGTCTTCATGTTAACATATTGAAATATTTATATAATAACTTAGATTACATCAGATTAATAGATCATGGATGTGATGGGGATTATAGTCTCAAGTACGGGGTCCCTAAACTCAGTTTTTTTGTCTACATATATTATTTACATCCATGGAATGGAAATGATTATTTCAACTTTTTATTTTGTCTCACTTTTCCCTAATTACATTATTACAAAATGTATTACGAATATTATTAATAAAAACATATTTGTAGAAGATAAAGAAACATTTTCATATTTTAGACAATGTGTCTTGCAAATTTTAGGTGTGGAAAAATGATCCATTCATATAGTAATAGTGGTTTAGATAATGTTTACTATAAGATTTAATTTTTAGTGCATATCCTCCAATAACGTGGGAATGATTAGAAAACTATTTTGTAGTGGAAAATTTGTTAAATTGAAAAAACCATTAAATACTTTATGAAAATATCCAATATAAATACACTATTAATCAGATAAAAAAGTTATCTATAGAGACCCTAATCTTGACATACATGGACATTACATTACTTTTTCGGAATACATAATACATAACAAAAACAGACACACAAGGACCGTAATAGTTTAGTGTCTTTGGAAACTTGGAATGTAATCTTCTAATCGTAGTGAAAGATCTTCAACATCTCCCATAAAGATCTTCCACTTTTTGTTTCCTGACCTAGAACCTTTCTTTTGATCCTGGGGGAAAATAAAACAAAAAAAGGGTGAGATCAAATGCTCAGTAAGGGTAAGCATGGATAAAATAAAACATACCATATACATTGGAACTTAAAAACATGAACATAATGTTTAAACATTAAAATCTTGAGCAACGACATAAAACATGGAAGTACATAAGGCATAGATCATAATGGAAAATAAACCATGATAAAATATCATGGGAATAAAACATGTAATTGTGGCATCCATTAAGAACATGTAATGATTTCCATAGTAGCCAAGGAATTGCTGCCAAGACCATCTTAGTGGACAAAGTCCCATTCTGAATCGAGTTCACTCCTCGTTTCAGTCCTGTAACACTGAACCAGATTAACTTACAGTTCTAGCCATGTCTATATCATGAGATATAAAATCTTTACCCAATGAATTGGAGGGATATATAGGTCCCACCCATCTCATAGTGAAATCATTCTTACTTGTGCCACAAAATAAACTTAAAACATTCATCATAACCCAAAGAATAAAATGGGTTTCATAAACATCATCCCATTATCTCATAATCCATATAAAACAAATGGAAATTTCATCATAAGAAAAGTGAAACCATTTAAATCATAGAGACATTAAACTTGAAACATGCACATATTAAATAATGTCATCTTAGGTGGAAAATGGTTTTGATAAAACATTTGAAATGAATTCTTGAGGAAATATCCTTTCTTATTTAAAATCAATTTCTTTTCACAAAACATCATGCAATTTTAAAATAAGAATATTTTTTTGAAAATAGTAATTAAATATTTTTGAGTAAGCTTCATGAAAATAAGGCTTTATAAAACCGTAAAAATCCTTTCATGCCGTATACGTTAAAAAAACATTCTTCTTGTAATTTGTCAGAAAAGTCAAAAAGTACCTCATAACGTAAACAAAATAATGTTTCCTTACATACCATGTAGTAAAAGTCAAAAATGGGTAAAAATGAATTTAAACAAACATGAATACACTTTTATAAATCATGTACATGGATGATATAAATAACCCCAGTAAATACTTACGAATAAGCAATCTCAGATAAAAATGAGATTTGCACAATTATCCCTTACCTTATGTCCGATATGCTTTGTATGTATCCGAACCTCCTGTATAATGATTTAAATAATGTCATTTACTTATTACAGAATCATATTCATTGTTATGATATCATATATGGTTCACTTATAACTTTATATTACCCATTCTTTTGTAAATTCCATGTTAAAGAGTGTTTTGGGTAAAATCATTTCATTTGTCATCCGTGTTTTGACTTGTAATTATTCATATGATTACTTAGATCTTGATTACATAACTCCATAATATAAAACATTATTTATATATAATATATATTCAGAATATACATATATATAATAGATCGATAAATGGAAAGAAATACACAGTTCATGGAGACGGTAGGTCGTACGTACGCATGAACGTTGTTTTCGTTTTCTTATTGAGTTGAATGGAATTAAGTAGATGACATACATATATACATAAATACATTAGCTTTATAATGTCATATATTTCATTATTATTTCTTATATATACTTTATAATCATTCTTAAATGGTTAACATGGATATTGAATCTCATCACGTCGTGGAGACGGTAGTCCGTACATACGCACGAGCGATGATATCGTTTCCATAATTATTGAATTGAATTGGAGTGAATGATAAAATATATAAGAATCAGTATGATGTTATAATAACTATGTATAGTTATTCTTTACACCATTATACCAATCCATGTAAGGTGTTGGTGGAAAAAAAAATTACACCACGGCGTGGAGACGGTATTCCGTACGTACGCACGCGCGGTGATTTTGTTTTCCGTAGGATGGATAGAAGGTGAAATGGGTTTATTTCATATTTATAATAACAAATCAGTATATTAGTGATACTTATGTTATTACTTTATAATGAAACAACTAAATAAGAATAATTTGAAGAATAAAGAAGCTTGAAAGAATCAGGAGAAGAAATTACCTCTTCTTCGATACGCCTCTTTGAAACCTCATCATAGGGCACTAAGATTGGTCTTTAAAGTAGACCAGAACCTCTAGTATGTTTCTAGGGAAGTGGAGAAGATAATTTGGCAGGGGTTTGCCGAGCTTGAAGGCTCAAATTGGTGTGTGGATGAGAGGGAGGAGGTGCCCTTTTATAAGGGAGGAGAGGGTCACCTTTGGAATTCTTAAAAATATTAATTTATAATAAATATAAACCCACTTAAAAACCTCCACAAATGACTCATATTCGAAGCTTAGATGATATAGGGTTGTAAACCCATCAAACAATAAAATTTAGACATGTTTGGATCTTATTTTAAACCTTATCATTTTGATTTATCCTTATTTAATCTATTTAAGTTTATTTGTGGTAATAAAATACTAAATTTTAAATTATACCAAATAATTACTTATTTGTTGTTAATTTTCCATAATTATTTACTTTATAACATTATAGACCATATAAATTTAAATTTATAATTTTTAAATATTTTTGTGATTTTGAAACTATTTTATAATATGTTATTTTTATAAAATAACAATAGTGTCAATTTTGACAATATTCATTTATTTGAATTTAAATAAAATATATACAGAAGATATGTTAGAAATAAAAGATTTAATAGATTTATAAAAGGTAATGTTTGTCTATAAAATTTGTTGATCACATTAAATAGTTCATATAATATTTATTATATTATTTTTAAACCCATTTATTTGGTTTATCTCTTAATAAAATAATTACTACAACATTTTTGTATAATTATTTAATATACTGATTTGTTGCATAAAAATTTAAAATAAAATCCTATGATGAAGATAAATTTATTAAATTTTACACTAATACTTTTACTCGAATTTATCATCTTAAACTCACAATATTTAAATTGTTATATTTATTAAATTATGAAGGTGACAACTTTGGCATCATTTAAAATAAAATAATATAAGTTTCATAATCACTTTTATAAGCATACAAACGGTTATATATTAGGTAATTGGATGATTAAGGTTTATACATACACTACCAATAAGTTTCGGTCAGGTTTTTTGGCCTTTTAATGGGTATTATTATTTCAATAAAAACTATATTACTTATTTTCCACTTAATAAATAATTTATCTATCATTAATGAATCACCATTAATGACAATTATTTAATCCCTAAAAATTCTAAATAAATTATCATGATGTAGATAATTTTATTAGCTCTCTGGAGACTATTCATGTTTGAAGTTTTATGATGCTTATCACTAAATTAAAATTATTATACTTATAAGATTTAAGAGAGTGACATGTTGTCACTTTCTTTGGTTTTAATTAAATTATTTTCATGGTCAAAAGTCCATAAAATGAATCTAATCTGACCCTTAGTTGATATGGGTTTACTTTTAGCCATCCAATAGAATTTTGGCATGTGTTAGGGTAATTTTATAATATTATATTTACCCTTAATTACCCGATTTACCTTTAACTAAGGTAAATAAAATTTACCGTAGTTACAATTCATAATTCCAAAAAAAAAAGTAGCCTATTAACATAATTTGGGCCCACTGATTCCAAATATGGAATCCATTTTTTTAAATTCAATACCCAGAAGTTGCAGAAATTAAATTAAAATTTATCCCGTTGTCGAATGAAAAAGGGTTTTTTTTAAAACATTGCAAAAGATTGAATTGATTTAACATACGAATTCAATGTAAAATCAAAGCTAATGACATACATTATATTAAATGGTAGAAATATATTCTATTTATAGTTTAAAACCATTCAATATTATAATTTAACCATATAAATTATTACGATGAAAAAAGTAGTTTTTCATTAAAATATAGCGTGTTTTTACTATTCATCAAAATATGAAAGTTACCAGAATAATACGAAAAATTTATCCAAAGTAAATATTTATTTATTGATTCCAAAGAAGAATTTTATTTTGTCAAATTGAACTTATAAACATGTCAAAAAACTAGATTTAAAGTGGGTGCGCCATCAAAAGGCGGAAAAACTGCATTTTTTGAAAAATACTTATTTTACTGGAAACATTTATTTTTTTCTTATACCATGTTCTAGAAAATGTGTAAGATGAATAATAATGTTATAAAATTAAAAATTTAGTTAAAACTATTCATAATGGCTAGTTCATAATAATATTATAATAATATATCATTGTTTAGTAAAACCCAGTATTGCGTAAAACACACGCTATCGAGGAAGGTCGCGATTGCGTGTAATGCAATCCATGTCAGGGTTGCATGTTGTGAAAGAATCCTTCTTTGTTTCATATAACAGAATCCAACCATATTTCATTTATACATTGAATATATATATATATATATACTCAATGTTGCGTAGAATAACTATTATCAAAATTGTGTGTAACACGATCCAAGAATAGTGTTGTGTATACTACAAGCTAATAAGGTGTTGCGTATATCGCAAGGTAATCTTGGTGTAGTATACAACACAAGACATTAATGAAATTAAAATATTATTTTTCATAAAATCTCATGGTGTTACATTCTACCCCCCTTAAAATGAATTTCTCCCTCGAAATTCGTCGGGGTTATAAATTGTTTACTACTCGAAAGTTTGTTTAATAGAAACTGACATCGTAAAAAGGAATACCAAAACATGGCTTTAAAAACTAAAGTATGAAATGTAACAGTTACCCAAATTAACTCATCACTGGATTTCCATTTAGGAGAACATAGGTTAAAATATGGATATGGAAGAAAAAACTAACCATCATGTTCTGATGGAGAGTGGTAGAGAACATGGCTATGAAAAAGAAAATAATCACAAAGCTATTGATTTGTGATGATCTAAGGTACCATCTGATTCATCAGATATAAGGGAACTAGGACAAAATTTGTGGTTTTCAAGATCACTTCCCTAAAGTTGATGAATTAAAAGAAATACTTGCATGATTTTGGTACAATCTCACTGATGTTCGTGAATTGAACAACTTCCACTTCATCCCTTAAAGAAATGAAGTCGAATTTGTTATTCATGATGTGTTAGCAGATCATGTGATAGAATGATGGGTCATTCCATCTTTTTCAAACAAAATGTTATCAAAAGTTATAAGTCCATCTTATGGATAGATTAATCATATATGGTTCCAAAAATGAACTTATACTTCATATATCATACCGCTTAATAAAATAAAACTAGTTTCTACTAACCAGGGACTTCCTGTAGGCCGGTGGTAAGCGATAAAGGCCAGTCGCACTTCTGTTGTGGGTTCAATTCCCACAGCCTTGTCCGATGCGATGGGCTGTCACCCGTCCTACAGGTTGTCCTTTTTCTAAAACTACATTACTATATCATCCCATCAATAATATCGAAAATAGGTTCTATCCTTAAACAATACTAACTTATGTCCAACATAATCCATTCCAATCTTTAGGCTTATCCATAATATAACAGTCCACTCTCATAATATAGTGAAAACAATTACCAGAGATTTAATACCATCGTTGATCCCCATATATCATAAGATGTGTCTTGTTGGTCACATTACAAACGTTCGAAGGCCTTAATCATGTATTCTCTTGAAAAATGAATACCCATTGAACCTTAATGAAAACATGAATGAAGTTAAAAGTTAACACTTTCCACATACCAAAATCCTGAAAATTCTATATACTCAAACCATGATATCACTTAGTCCTTATATCAATCATGAGCTCATGAATACAATCAAACATCTCATTATCTTCTTATTCCATCATTATGTGCATATCATCTACTTTACAAAAATATCTGAATATAATTCCATGGTTACTGGTACCATTCAACATATACTTTCAATTACTTTTAGGAAAAACAATAGTGTAACAATCCTTAGATGATTATTTATTCCATAGTACCATTAACTATACAACATAACTCTCGATAAACATACAATCATTCCACTACCTTCTAAAACAACCGACTGAGCTTCAATACTTCTTTCATCTCATATATCATTTGTAGTCTCCTCATTATCAGCCACATAAATACTACCCATATGACCATGCTGGTTCTCTTTATGAGATTTTCCATTAGGGAATTGGTTTGCATAATTCCCGTACATTCCACATTTAAAACATTTAATCATTGTTGATGTCGTAGAAATACCATTATCCTTGTCCATGGTGTTAACTGAACCTTTTCCTTTGCACTTACTATCTTTGTGTCCTTCTTTTCCACACTCAATACATCTTCCAGTTCCTTTGAAACAATCTCCCAGATGCCTCTTCCCACATGATTTACATGAGGGAAATTGAACTTTCTTTCCTCTATGATCATCATGAAACTCCATCTTTCTCTTATTATCTGAGTCTGGAAACATACCAAAGTTGAGATTATTGATCATATTATGAGATCACTGATTAGGCATAATAATGATGTTTGGACTTCCAGATCCCGTTTCATTTGGTTTCTCACGAAGAAAATCATTCCATTGTCTGTAATATCCTCCATTATCACGAATCTTCCTATTTCCATCCATTTTCTAAAACCCAAAAAGAATAGTGTGAGAGGATAAAATCATGCAAGGGAAAACAACATATTAAAATGGGGAGCACCCTCAATATCTAACATCTTAGGTTAAATTCTAAGATCGTTACCGTAGTTCTAGGACTATATCCTATACGTATTCTTATCCTTAGGTACATCCCTAGACATACCTTAGAAATATCTCTAGGGATCTCACTAACGTTTTCGCATCCTAGTTTCCAAAGTTTGACTAAACCTTTCCTCTGATACCAACTGTATAGACCCTAAGAATGACGTACATGGACATTACATTACTTTTGAGGAATACTTAATACATAAAAAAACAGACACACAAGGACCATAATAGTTTAGTGTCTTTGGAAACTTGGAACGTAATCTTCTAATCGTGGTGAAAGATCTTCAACATCTCCCATAAAGCTCATCCAATTTTTGTTTCCTGACCTAAAACCTTTCTTTTGATCCTGGGGGAAAATAAAACATAAAAAGGGTGAGCTCAAATGCTCAGTAAGGGTAAGAATGGATAAAATAAAACATACCATATACATGGGAACTTAAAAACATGAACGTAATGTTTAAACATTAAAATCTTGAGAAACGACATAAAACATGGAAGTACATAAGGCATAGATCATAATGGAACATAAAACATGATAAAATATCTTGGGAATAAAACATGTAATTGTGTAATCGATTAAGAACATGTAATGATTTCCATAGTAGCCAAGGCATTGCTTCCAAGACCATCTTAGTGGACAAAGTTCCATTCTGAATCGAGTTCACTCCTCGTTTCAGTCCTGTAACACTGAACCAGATTAACTTACCATTCCAGCCATGTCTATCTCATGAGATATAAAATCTTTACCCAATTAATTGGAGGGATATATAGTTCCCACCCATCTCATAGTGAAATCATTCTTACTTGTGCCACAAAATAAACTTAAAACATTCATCATAACCCAAAGAATAAAATGGGTTTCATAAACATCATCCCATCATCTCATAATCCATATAAAACAAATGGAAATTTAATCATAAGAAAAGTGAAACCATTTAAATCATAGAGACATTAAACTTGAAACATACACATATTAAATAATGTCATCTTAGGTGGAAAATGGTTTTGATAAAACATTTGAAATCAATTATTGAGGAAAATGTCCTTTCTTCTTTAAAATCAATTTCTTTTCACAAAACGTCATGCAATTTTAAAATAAGAATATTTTGTTGAAAATAGTCATGAAATATTTTGGAGGAAGCTTCATGAAAATAAGGCTTTATAAAACCGTAAAAATCCTTTCATGTCGTATACGTTAAAAAAACATTCTTCTTGTACTTTTGTCGGAAAAGTCAAAAAGTACCTCATAACGTAAACAAAAGAAATATTCCTTACATACCATGTAGTAAAAGTCAAAAATGGGTAAAAAGGAATTTAGACATACATGAATACACTTTTATAAATCATGGACATGGATGATATAAATAACCCCAGTAAATACTTACGAATAAGTAATCTCTGATAAAAATGAGATTTTCACAATTATCCCTTACCTTATGTTCAATATGCTTCGTATGTATCCAAACCTCCTATATAATGATTTAAATAATGTCATTGAATTATTACAGAATCATATTCATTGTTATGATATCATATATGGTTCACTTATGACTTTATATTACCTGTTCTTTTGTAAATTCCATGTTAAAGAGTGTTTGGGTAAAATCGTTTCATTTGTCGTCCGTGTTTTGACTTGTAATTATTCATATTATTACATAGATCACGATTACATAATTCCAGAATATAAAACATGATTTATATATAATATATATTCAGAATATACATATATATAATAGATCGATAAATGGAATGAAATACACCGTTCATGGAGACGGTAGGCCGTACGTACGCATGGACGCTGTTTTCGTTTCCTTATTGAGTTGAATGGAATTAAGTAGATGAAATAAATATATACATAAATCCAGTTGCTTTATAATGTCATATATTTCATTATTATTGCTTATATATACTTTATAATCATTCTTAAATGGTTAACATGGAGAATGAATCTCATCGCGTCGTAGAGACGGTAGTTCGTACGTACGCACGAGCGATGATATCGTTTCCATAATTATTGAATTGAATTGGAGTGGATGATACAATATATAAGAATCAGTATGATGTTATAATAACTATTTATAGTTATTTTTTACACCATTATACCCATCCATGTAAGGTGTTGGTGGAAAAAGAGATTACACCACAGCGTGGAGACAGTATTCCGTACGTACGCACGCGGAGTGATTTTGTTTTTCGTAGGATGGATAGAAGGTGAAATGGGGTTGTTTCATATTTATAATAACAAATCAGTATATTAGTGATACTAATGTTATTACTTTATAATGAAACAACTAAATAAGAAGATGTTGAAGAAGAAAGAAGCTTGAAATAATCGGGAGAAGAAATTACCTCTTCTTCAATACGCCTCTTTGAAACCTCCTCTTAGGGCACTAAGATTGGTCTTTAAAGTACACCAGAACCTCTAGGATGTTTCTAGGGAAGTGGAGAAGATAATTTGGCAGGGGTTTTCCGAGCTTGAAGGCTCAAATTGGTGTGTGGAGGAGAGGGAGGAGGTGCCCTTTTATAAGGGAGGAGATGGGCACCTTTGGAATTCATAAAAATATTAATTTATAATAAATCTAACCCCACTTAAAAACCTCCAAAAATGACTCATATTCGAAGGTTAGATGATATAGGGTAGTAATCTCATCAACCAATAAAATTTATACATGTTTGGATCTTATTTTAAACCTTATCATTTTGATTTATCCTTATTTAATCTATTTAAGTTTATTTGTTGTAATAAAATTCTATATTTTAAATTATAACAAATAATTACTAATTTGTTGTGAGTTTTCCATAATTGTTTACTTTATAACACTATAGACCATATAAATTTAAATTTATAATTTTTAAATATTTTTGTGATTTTGAAACTATTTTATAATATGTTATTTTTATAAAATAACAAAAGTGTCAATTTTGACACTATTCATTTATTTGAATTTAAATAAAATATATACAGAATATATGTTCGAAATAAAAGGTTTAATAGATTCATAAAAGGTAATTTGTATCTATAAAATTAGTGGATCACATTAAATAGTTCATATAATATTTATTTTATTATTCTTAAAACCATTTATTTGGTTTATCTCTTAATAAAATAATTACTACAACATTCTTGTATAATTATTTAATATACTGATTTGTTGCATAAAAATTAAAAATAAAATCCTATGATGAATATAAATCTATTAAATTTCACAATAATACTTTTACTCGAATTTATCATCTTAAAATCACAATATTTAAATTTTTATATTTATTAAATTATGATGGTGACAACTTTGGCATGATTTAAAATAAAATAATATAAGTGTCATAATCACTTTTATAAGAATACAAACGGTTATATATTAGGTCATTGGATGATTACGGTTTATATATACACTAAAAATAAGTTTTGGTCAGGTTTGTGGGCCTTTTAATGGGTATTATTATTTAAATAAAAACTATATTACTTATTTTCCAGTTAATAAATAATTTCTCTATCATTAATGTATCACCATTAATGACAATTATTTAATCCCTAAAAATTCTAAATAAATTATAATGATGTAGATAATATTATTATCTTTCTGGATACTATTTATTTTTGAAGTTTTATGATGTTTATCACTAAATTAAAATTATTATACTTATAAGATTTAAGAGAGTGACATGTTGTCACTTTCTTTGGTTTTAATTAAATTATTTTCATGGTCAAAAGTCCATAAAATGAATATAATCTGACCCTTAGTTGATATGGGTTTACTTTAAGCCATCCAATAGAATTTTTCCATGTGTTAGGGTAATTTTATAATATTATATTTACCCTTAATTACCCGATTTACCTTTAACTATGGTAAATACAATTTACCGTAGTTACTATTCATAATTCCCAAAAATACAAAGTAGCCTATTAACATAATTTGGACCCACTGATTCCAAATATTGAATCCATTTTTTCAAATTCAATACCCAGAAGTTGCAGAAATTAAATTAAAATTAATCCCGTTGTCGAATGAAAATGGGTTTTTGTTTAAAATATTGCAAAAGATTGAATTGATTTAACCTACAAATTCAATGTAAAATCAATGCTAATGACATACATTATATTAAATGGTAGAAATATATTCTATTTATACTTTAAAACCATTCAATATTATAATTTTACCATATAAATTATTACGATGAAAAAAGTTGTTTTTCATTAAAATATAGCGTGTTTTTACTATTCATCAAAATATGAAAGTTACCAGAATAATACGAAATATTTATCCAATGTAAATTTTTATTCTTGATTTCAAATAAGAATTTTATTTTGTCAAATTTATCTTATAAACATGTCAAAAACTAGATTTAAAGTGGGTGCGCCATCAAAAGGTGACAAAACTGCATTTTTTGAAAAATACTTATTTTACCCGAAAAATTTATTTTGTTCTTATACCATGTTCTAGAAAATGTGTAAGATGAATAATAAGGTTATAAAATTCAAAATTTAGTTAATACGATTCATAACGGCCTGTTCATAATAATATTTTAATAATATATCGTTGTTTAGTAAAACCCAGTATTGCGTACAACACACGCTATCGAGGAAGGTCGCGATTGCGTGTAATGCAAGCCAAGGCAGGGTTGCGTGTTGTGAAAGAATCATTCGTTGTTTCGTATAACAGAATCCAACCATATTTCATTTATACATTGAATATATATATATATATACTCAATGTTGCGTAGAATAACTATTATCAAAATTATGTGTAACACGATCCAAGAATAGTGTTGCATATACTGCAAGCTAATACGGTGTTGCGTATAGCGCAAGGTAATATTGGTGTAGTATAAAACACAAGACATTAATGAAATTAAAAGAATATTTTTCATAAAATCTCGGGGTGTTACATTATAAGACCATTTTAATCGTTTTTTATAATAAATAATAATTTTTTAATCATAAATATAGCAAAACAATTATACAGATGGGAATCAATATATATATATATATATATATATATTCTTAATAATGCATTAATGCATCAATGAAAAACTATATTTATAAATTAAAGGATATCATTTGGTGTTGATTAGATTTTGATGAAGGAGTTAAGAAGATATTTTTTTATTTATATTATTCTTTTCATGTTTAAACTGACCACTATTTCAAATAATGTGTGAAAATGTATTTCCATGATTGTTACACCAATTTTGAATATGGTTTTGGAGAAATATATTCATCAATATAAAGTATTTGAATCACCAATGGCTATTAATTTGACCAAAGAACCATGTTTTAATATATTATTTTTTATTTTTATAAGAATTTATGACACCTTATTTTTTTGATGTAGTTAAAAAACCCGAATTAGTTCTATATCAGTATTGAATCTCTTTCATCATATAAAGATATTTTAATTTCATTTATCCCAAATATCAAAAATACAAAAATTGTTATGGAATATAGGACCATTAGTCTATTTAGCATAATCTAAAAAATGTATTCAAAGGTATTAGATAATAGGTTGTACCACATTCTACCCTCAATCATTTTATAATAAAAAAATTTATTTGTCTTCTATAGATCAATTACTAATAATGATATAATTTCACATGAATTATTGTGTTCTATTAATAACCCATTAGATGTATGTAAATTTCCTAGATTCTTGAAGATTTATTTAAATAATTATTTTGATAGAGTTGAATGGATCTCCTTGGATTTTTCTCTTCATATAAGTGGATTTCATGATGTTTGAGTTCAAAATAAAATTTGAGGAATTTCTATAGTTTCTTATTATTAAAAATTTAATGGTGATATTATTAAACAAATTATTCAAATTAGATGGTTGTGATAGGATTATTTGTTTTATCCATGTCAATTTGATCCATTGGCTGAGGTTTTTACTTATATATTGTCAAATATAATGAATCTAGGTATACTTAATTGGATGAAATCATATAGAAATGGTCCATGTATTTCTAAGTAATTTTATCCAATGAACGTCTATAATTTATACATAAACTTGAAATAAAGTTATGGATAGTAAAAATTTGATTAATTTTAATCAGAAAAAATTATGATAAAAGGATAAAATTTAAAAAAAAGAAGATTATTTTAGTATAGGAGTTTTATAGGAGAGAAAGAATGATTTGTGCAACCAAATTCATGTAAATTTGGGAAATAATATAAAAAATATTTTCTAATTTATTTTAATTTTTAAAGATGAATGGTGGAGTTAATTAGATCATAGTTTGGAAATATTAGGAGTTCCAATGATAGAAGATTTTAGAAATAGTTGTAAAAGGGGAGAAGGAAAGACAAAAAAGAAGAACAAAAATTTGAACATAAAAATTTACTTAGTTTTTTATTAATCACTATATCTAAGGATATTTAGAAAAAATTCAACTTATCTAGGAGTAGATTAAAGGGAGTACACATTGAGTTATAGAAAATAAAGCTCAAATTGACATCATAAAGAGGAATGAATCTTCAGTAACCTGAATTTATATAGTTCTAAATTAATATAGTTGTATAGTTTTTCTATAATAAAAAATGTAGTATACTTTATGAAGGTAAAATATCATGAGAAAAATTTATATTAAACTAGATTACCATTTCTAAAAAGTTTCTTCTACTACAACACTGCTATTAATGTCAGCAGTTATGGTTACATTAGTGGTCTAGCTCTGCTATAGTGGATCTCCCTACTAAGTATATCAAAAAGGATTGGGCTCCATGATTATTGTATACCGGTGTACAGTATTAGATACATTTTTTGGCCAACATGATTCATAAGGATTAATATCCCCAATTAAAATATATTTTTCAATTAATGAATTTTAAGAACAAATTAGTGGTTAGAGGTGTAATCTTCATTTGAGGGTTTGATCTTAGGTGATGATGTTGTATGTAGATAAGGTGGTTCTATTCTTTTAACATTTAATTATTTAAAATTAGTGATCTTATAATTAATTAACTTCCACAATATTTTCTAATTTGTATTCAGGTAAAGCTAATTTAAGAATAAAAAATACCACAACTTTTGGGAAATGTTTGTTTTTTCCAAGCGATGCAGGAGGTTTAGTATTTTAGTATCTTTGAATGATTAATGATTCTCTTATTTCAAATCAATATTGGAGGTTGATTTCATTCAAAAAAATTCTTTTAGGTAGATTCCTAAAAGAAAAATATTTTCAAAATTATTATTTAATTATTTCAAAGGTAGCTATGATGCGGAGTTATACAAGGACCAACTTTAAGGGGTCATTATTTCTTTTTAATGAGGGGTTTTGTAAGAGAGTTTCCAATGGTTTTCTGGTCAAAATCTCGGAGGAACCTGAATTTAAAAATAATTATTTTCAATCCTTCTCATTAAATTGTTTAACATGAATGGTCTTGTTACTAGCCTGTGATTTAATTTAGGAATAATTATTATGGTAAAAGGTGAATATGGTATGTGAATGATATTATGAAATATATAAAAATAAGGTCATAAGTAATCCTATATGTATATAGAGAGGTGGTAATCCATTATATTAATCATTTTATAGTATTGGAATGTATGAAAATAACAATAAATACATTCTAGTAATTTTTATAATCTCTATTATGAATAATAGAGTTTGTAATATGATTATTTATGTTGATATTCCTCCTATGGTAAGACACTTTTAGTAGAGGATGTGCCTCACTTTTCATTTATTTATTTTTTTGAATTGAAATGTGGGTACAATATGGATGATATTTCTATATATCTATGACATCCCATAAATTCCCATTCAAACATATATATGCTATTTATTTTTGGTTCAGTAAGAGAATTCAAGGAGAAATGGGGAGAGATTTTGTTATGCCTACATGTTGATGTTGGATATCTCTGGTATGATTTTTATAATGGTATAACACAATGGTATATTCAGTTGTCTAGGATCTATGTACACTCATGTGGTTTATTTAAGTAGGCCATAGTGTGTTCATGTTTAACCTACGAACACTTCCATATGATTTATTGATGTATAAAATCCTTCGTTTGTTAAGTGTTTGGTGACATCATTGAATTACATGAGTAATGGAATAAATGATATTTATGTTTTTGGATAAGGAGATATTGATTTTATTAGGGATTACTATACATCATTATGAATAAATGAGGCCTTGCGAGTAACTAGTCTGTGGGTGTGGAGTTATATATAGGGGTTGGTTAGATTTCAATATAGGAAAAAAAATTCTTCGACACCCGTATAGGTGATGCAGGATTTTGTTTCATTGGTGTTAGAGTTACATATAGTATATCTATTATGGGTGATGGGATTATGATGCATCAGATTTGTGTATACATTTTTATATAAATTATTGAAAATAAAAACATGTTTTCACTAAATATATGTTGTTCCATAAACATATTCTTTGATTTTGATGATTATGTTTATTTCTAGGAAACTTCTGAGAAAGATACACAAGTAAAGGGAAGTCGGTGGAAATTTTGAAATTACACAGTGTGTACTTTTATACACGCTCTGTACATTCAGACGGGGGCATGGATCCAAAGGGGCAGTACACACCCAAGTCACCAGCCAGAGACTACACATCATTTGGATTACTAATACACGCCGTGTACCGGCTTCTAGATGCGGTTGGTGATGCTTGCAAGGGATTACACACTGTGTGTGGTGGCGCTACACACTGTGTACTAGCCACCAATCGGCTGATGACGCCATGTGAGTCAAAGACGGTGTGGTTGGCCACCAACCGAAGATAAACCGGGGAAAAAGGAAGTTGAAAAGAGTACATGGCGTGTACTTTTATACACGCCGTGTACATAAGTTGTCTATAAATAAAGGCCTTGCCCTCCAGACTAATGAGAGTAGAACACTTGAAGACAGGGGAACTTCTGCTTCCATTCCTCCCAAGCCACCATAGTACAGCTACTCCACCATTCCACCTTCCGACACCTCTCCTCGTATCTTACTCAATGATCTCATCATGTATCAAAGTTTTTATCTTCATTATGTCATATATGTGTAACTAAACAACCCTTGTGTTGGGGATGTGGATAATGAAGGATTTCATGTTGCAATAATTTATGTGCTTGTTTCTATTATTTTTAAATTATTCTTATTCATCTTAAACCATTGTTAAGTACTACTGGGAATTCTGAACCAGACCAAGGACAGAATTCTCAGCGATCTAAAAAAAGAATGACGGTGAATTCTTTCATGATCATTGAAAGGATTCATTGATTCAAAAATAGACTAAACTAAAAATAAGAATTATGAAACACTGAGTACCGGACCAAGGTGTCAAGTTTCTTAAATTCCAAGACAAAATCAATCGGACCAATGGAACCGTGTCATTAATAAGATCCAGGATGTTGAATTATCATGAACAACACAACCATATAAGAAATCCTCATTAAATATCAATAATCACCATATCCCCAACACACTCTTTTGCCTACTAAATATCTCAAAAACTCACTTGTTGTTTTCTCTTAAATTGTTAAAAACCATTGTTTTTTTCTTCTTAATCATTAATCATTATTTCCATGTAATCAAGACAAGTTCCTAAATCCCAAACAAGAAAATCCACTATAAATTCAGCATAATTCACCAAATTAATTCTAAACTCAATTGAATTCATGCACATACCAATTTCCCTATGGATCGACCCTGCACTTGCACTATACTATGTTTAAGAGTGGGTAATATCAATTTGGGACACCGATAACATACCTTCGGTAGAACCACTGACCAAACTTTGGCACTGTTGCCGGGGAACTGACAGTTTTAGTGCTATGATTTAGTTGTATTAGTAATTAATTAAGTGAAAATAATAATTAAAAATTCCCAAAAATTTATGTCCTAGTCCCATTTCTATTTTTCTTTTATTCTCTGCGTTAACGCTTGGTAGTTTTTTTTGTTTTGTGTAGGTCCGTAAGTGTATGAGCTGCCACCTTACACGGTCCAAGACCACTGAGTCATCAGGGTTTTTCCCAACTGGCCAAAAGATCGTACGAATGTTTTTGAGGCGCCAACGAACAGTCATGGCTGAACAAAATCATAACAACCCCATGACACAGAACGAGGAAGGAAATCCAGCTGTTGTCCAAGGAACTGGACAGGAGTTAGGTCCAGATGACAACCGAAACCAGCAAGACCCTCTTGCTCCACCATATGGCCCACCGTAGCTCTAACAATTCCAACAAGAGTGGATGCTATATTTCAACCAAGGTCAGGGGCCACATTACCCCCCTCATGACCAACAATACCTATCGATTATCCCTTATCAGCAGCCACCTCCACATCATACTCTCATGGAGTACGACCTTCCATCGATCCACAGTGATGATACGAGCATTGTTCATCCTCCAGTACAGGCCCAACACTTGGAGATCAAGCCTGCTATCATGCAGCTGATCCAGAACACTGTTCAATTTAACAGACATACCAATGAAGACCCGAACGCCCATCTCTCTAATTGTTTGGAGATATGTGATACATTCTGTTACCATGGCGTGTCTGTGGACGCCATCTGTCATCGCCTATTCCATTTCTCTCTATGGGACAAGGCGAAAGACTGGATCAAAGGGTTGCCACAAAGATCCATCCTCACTTGGGAGGAGCAAACCCAGTCATTTCTGTCCAACTAATTTCTACTTCAAAAACGGTAACCCTATGGAACGAGATCCACAACTTTCCGCAGCACAAATCAGAGATGTTGTATGAATCTGGGGAACATTTCAATGAAATGTTACATAAATTCCCAGACCACAAAATTCTACAGTAGTTGAAAGTCTAAATCTTCTACGGAGGACTAACAACAAATGAAAAGTCAGTGATGGATGCAGCTGCTGGTGGTACGGTAATGCAAAAATCCCCCGAAGAACTTTTCAAACTGCTGGAAGATGTGTCTGGAAATAGCTTCCAGTGGCATTCTGAGTGAGGAACCCAAAAATGACGTATGCATAGTATTGATGCTACTACCATGCTTACTGTCCAGTTGGATGTTGTTTCTAAAAAGATCGATGCACTGAATCTCAATGGAACATCTCAAGTCCATGCAGTGAACCATCCATCATGCGGTGATTTTGGTAACAACCACATCCTGGGAGAATTCATGGGACCTTCATCTGACCCTTCGACAAGCGAGGTGAGATATGTTGCTCAAAACAGAGGGTCGAATTAGTATCCACAACACCAGAACCCGGCATGGAGAGGTAATCAGAACACAGGCTAGGCCCAACAGCAGTAGAACCCTCTACCCTAGCGACCGCCCGAATATGGCCAACCACAATATCATATCCCATACCCAAGGCAAAAACAAAATTTGCAGGGTTTCTACCAATATAAAGGGTATCCAAACCCTCACCCACAACAACCAAGGCAGCAACTACCTCCAATAGCTGCACAACCACCTCAGTATGAGAATACCTCCAGGTTAGAGGATCTTATGAATAAGTTCATCTCTACTGCTGAGACCCAATTTCATAACCCAGAGGCTTCTATTTGAGACCTAGAGAACTAAATCATCTAATTAGCAAACCAGATCTTAGGGAGGCATCCTAGTACACTACCAGGAAATACTGAGAAGAACCCAAGGGAGGAGGCCAATGCCATCATTCTACAAAGTAGAAAGAATCTTTATCAGAACGAACCAGCACATTCAAATACACATATACTCCCTATTAACAACAAAAGTATAGTTTTAGACCCCTCTTCATCCAAAAATACACCATTGAAGGCTCAACCAGGAAAAGGAAAGGAGGTCATCAAACCATTAAAGCATGTATTACCTTTTCAAGAAAGAATGAAGAAAAGAAAGCTGGATCACCAGTTTGTAAAATTCATGGAAGTATTCCGAATGCTACACATCAACATCCCATTTACAGAGGCTCTCACTCGAATTCCCACATATGAAAACTTCATGAAGGAAATCCTCTCGAATAAGAGGAAGATGGAGGATTTGGGCACCATAGCACTGAAAAAGGAGTTCTCCACAGTCGTACAACATTCCATTCCTCCGAAGCTCTAGGATCTGGGTAGCTCTACTATCATGTGTACAATTGGACCCTTTGAATTTGGAAAAGCTCTATGTGACTTCGGAGCCAGTGTCAACCTCATGCCATTTGTATTTTTCCAAAATCTGAGACTCCACGATCTGAAGCCTACCTGATTCGCCCTTCAACTTGCTGACAGATCCATTAAATATCCAAAAGGGCTACTGGAGGATGTGCTTCTGAATGTGGGATGATTGATCCTCCCAGCAGATTTTATTATCCTAGACATGGAAGAGGATCAGGAGGCACCTATTATATTTGGGAGACCTTTCATGGCCACATGGAAAGTCTTGATTGACGTGCACCAGGGGGAATTGATTTTTTGGGTAGGGGACCAAAGATTATCCTACAATGTTCTAAAGGACGTCAAACAAGCATCATTTCCCGATCACGAGGAATGTTCTACGATAGAAAATGTGGACGATCACTTGGTGGATGATATGGTATGTACCTTTATTTATAATTACTTTATCATTCCATACTTTCCTATTGGAGAAGATCTAGAAAACTTGCAGTTCCTAGAAGGCTTGGGTGGCTACTATTGGGACCATTATCCACAATGAATATCAGGTTAGAAAAGGTGGGTCGATCGAGCCAATGACCTAAAATAAAGGCACTTCCTGGGAGGCAACCCAGAGGTTACACGCCGTGTCCCACTTATATACACGGTGTGTACTTATCTTTTTAATTTATAATATTAATAGTATAAATATCTAGAGTAACTAATCAACAACCAGGGATGATGCCGGTGCTGATGGTAAAGTCACTGGAGTTTATCCGAGCCATCCCCGGTTCGAATCCTCTCGACCTACCTTCGGCATGGGGTTCGTCCTTTTATTACACGTCATGTGTAGTAAATTATATATATATATAAAAATATATATATATTCTCTTATAATAAAACCCATGATGGGGATGTACCGGTAGGTTAGGATTGTAAACTGGATCCAAATAACCCAGGTTCGAATCCTGACAACCGTCCCATTTCCATCATTTACCCTTTTAATAAAACCACATGGCATGTCTCCCAATATACATCATGTGTGCCTTGTTTACATTCTAAAAAAATATATAGAAAACACTTTTCTATATAAATTAATTCATGCGGATGAAGTTGGCAGACTAGAAAAGTCTCGGCCCATGATTCAGAAGACCCGAGTTAGAACTCGGCTAATCTCCCTGCTTCGTCCCCTTCTTTTATAATTAAAAACCACATGCCGTGCATTTTATTCTTCCTGTGTGTATAGGATTTATTGATTAAATTGTATATAAATAATAAATATGGATAGAAGTATAACCTTTTCTCTAGTAGATGAGGGCTTCTGTTCGGAATGGCCGATCACCGGTTCGAACCTCGCCCCAAGCACCGGACCAAAGGTTGTACTTCTCGTTTTCCAATTTTAAAACACACAGTGTGTATTTCCCAATACACGTCATGTATAGGTTTATTTGTAATAAAATATGTATATATCTATATATATATCTATTTTTATTTTAGTTATTAAAAATAATTTTATAAAGTTTACTATAATAATTATATATATATATATATGTTGATTTAAAAAATCACAAAAACATTTAGATACACGGTGTGTAGTAAAGACGTACATGCCGTGTACCTCGGCTATATAAGCCACGGGCCACACGGCTTCACGCCGTGTCCCGTGGATTCCCCCTCCCCTCTTCTTCTTCCTGTTTTCTTCTCCTGAACGCCACCCGAACCACCATTCTCAGATCCGTTGATTTGGTTTGTTTCAAGTACTAATTATTCTTGCATTGTGATCCTTGGTCTAGGTACAACCTTCTACACCCTCTATTTCAAGTTTTTAGAATCATTTAGGGTGATTTTCAGATCGGCTGACCGTTCGGCTTCTGCTAGTACATGGGCATGCATGAAGAACACACGTCGTGTATTCTTTTACACGGCCACACACCAAAAAAATTCGAAATTTGAAACTACATGGTGTGTATGTTTGGTACAGACCAAGTAATATCCAAAGTCGTGCCCGAGTCTTCCCTTTTACATGGCCACACATCCCATGTTCCACTATACGACGTGTATGTTCGGTACATGCAATGTAATATATTATATGGCCCAACCCATTTGTATTTCCCACATGACCAAGACCACATATGTTTATAGACGGCGTCTAAGCTACATACACGCCATGTACCCTTCACTAGCCGATGACTCACCCACTCGGGGAGTCTTTCCCGAATACACGGGTTGCTTCCTACTACCAATACACGCCATGTACTAAGGACTTACACGCCGTGTACTTTTATTTTTCTTATTTTTCTCACATTTTTTTTCTTCTTTTTATTTTCTTTTCCTTTTTTTTCTTTTGTTTGATTTTTCTTTTTTTTTCCAAGTTATGGCAGATCATGATCTTTCCCGAGGGAAGCGGTTGGCCTCCGCTACTGAGGGTGAGAGGCCCATTTTTCGGCAGATTCAACTCCAACCTCTGAAGCAGCTATACCCAGACGTTCTGGTCTACGAGCTCCCTCCGTTGGTAATTTTTCCACTACCCACTGCCCCGATAGAGGCCAGTCCTAGCACAAATGTCCCTCCACCTGCCAGCGTAGAGCATCCGAGCACCACCATTTGTACTAAATTAGCTGCTTCTCTCCTTGCACCATCTTCATCTATAGCTGGCCCGACATCGACCGATTCCTCCACCGAGCCTTCACCTACTATAGCTGATACACCCCCAGAGCTAGCCCCTACTGCAGCACCACCTAGACCAGCCCTTGAGGGTATCCCCTACCCGTGTATGGTGTTCCCAGCTATAGACTTGGAGCATGACAGAGTCCGGATTTTCTCTCACCTCGAGATCCCCTTGAGAAATCGCTATCTGAACCCTACCATGCCTCAGCAGCTGGGCATCTGGGAGAAGTTGAGGGAGCTCCTCGGCCACACATCACTGCTGGATATCGTTCAGGTTAGCACTCTTATCTATCAAGATTTCTTTTTGGAGTTTGCTACATTGTCCGTGTTTGATGGACCTGTGTACCGGGGGACACCTAGCGATACCGTCCTGGCAGTTATATTTCAGCTAGGCGGCCACCATTTTTCCCTTTCCCAACTTGACTTTGGCTGAGGGTGTGGGTTCTACCCCCATCATGTTACCCCACCCTGAGTCCCCACCTTGCTCCACCTTGAGCCCCTGGCCCTCATGGCTTCATGGCGGGATATTGCTGGGCCTAACCACCCCTATGCCCCCACATCCCAAAAGAGCACCCTCAACCTTGATCCTCTCATCTGTTTCACTCACCGGTACTTTAGCGCCATTCTTTTTCCCTGTCATGAGGATGTGGGGGTCGTGACTACCCATGACATGGAGTTCCTTACTTGTGTTCTCACGCTGGCCTACCCGGACCTTCCTTACCTTGCAGCTTCATATTTTCATGCCATGTTCACAGGCCATCAGGGAATCCTGAATGACGGCTTTTATGCCACTTTCCATGCCACCCACCTTGGCGTCTTTGAGCCTTATCTTCCACATGATCACCTGGGTACCCCTCAGCGGATGAAAATTCTCATGCTTATTCGCATGGGATTAGTCTGGAATCAGGGGGAACTTACGTCATTGCCCATGCCTAGCCCCCACCTGTTGTCGACCTTCCAACCCCCGTGGATGCCCCTGCACCTCTGTCCCCGTCCCTTCCCACCACCTCCCATGTTCCTTCTTCCTCTACCCTTCCCCCTCCTAGCCCTTCCCATGTTTTCCCCCTCCGCACCCTCGGCTGACCCACCCCTCACCCTCTGCCTAGCCGAGATCACCCTTTACTTGACTTTCATGGAGTAGTAGCAGACTACTATCCTTCAGTGCCAGGTTGATCTTGAGAATATGATGGAGCTGATCCTACAGCATCTTCATCTTCCCGTTCCTGTGTCGGCTGCTTCCTCCTTCGCGCCAATGTCTTCTCCTATCCCACCTGCTGACGCTGCCTTGGACACGGACTCCATTTTCATTTTCACTACAGGTGCTGGTACATCTCCTCTTTCCAAGCTCGCAGTTCCATATGTTCCTGCCGTAGTGGGCCTCGCACGGGCCGAGGCCCCTAGCTCTTCCACTACTACAATCGCTGCTTCCCACCCACCTGTATCGGACATGCCATCTCATGAAACAATGCCATGATAGTGAGATTTCTATTTTATATATCTCTTTTTCCCTTTTTATGTGTTTTGATATTGTGCATGCTTGTAGTTTTCTTTTTCATCGACCGTCACAGGTATCATGGAGCAACTTGGGCATCATTTTTCACAAGGGGAGTATTTTTCCATTTTCTATTATCTATCTTTTTGGGTTTCCTTATTCCACTACTTTCCCTCATTTTTACCCATTCCCCCCTTTTCGTCCATTTACCATGGTATTGCACTTGGTGGATGATGCGTGGTATTAAGTGTGGGGGATCCTCTCTCTATTTCACCTTAGTCTTTTCCCTTGAACTAATCTAGGAGACATCATTATTAGATTATATATTTGCAAATTTGAATCATTTTTTGATTAATAATTTTTATAAATACTAACGTTATCAGTAGGAACTTTTAAAGGGCTGCATGCTTATTCTGATTCTTAAGTGTTTTTAAATTATTGCTGATATAATTTATGTTACCAACTTGTAATCCTTGGATATTTACATCGATTAGACCAATAAAATATTTTTCAAGACATGAACTGATTGTCTCTTTATTTAGTTTTCCCAATACTGAGAGGTATTTTAAACCCCTTTGTCATATTATTTCTAATACCCTCTTTCTTGATAGATTCGTAGAATATACATAAATACCAGAATTTTCAAGTTTTCTTTTCTAATCATAAGGAATTTTTGAATTACATTAAAATGATTGAGGTATTTGATTGTTAACCCCGTTATATTTATCCTACCCTAAATTTTATCTTCATGAAGCCCATAGAGACCATGGATAACCTTTATAGGAAGCCATATTACAAGCCTATTTCCCTTCATACCCTAATTATTTTATGATTTTTCATGATTATTTATTTGTGATCAAAAGAAGGGATCAGAAACACATGGTATTAATTCATGAATTTTCAATTAATGAAGTATGGGGGAGTGCCTCTTGATCATTTGGGGTGAAAAAGAGTTCTAAACCTCTATTTGGGAAATTCAGAATGGTTCCCTTTATGGTCTTAAAAAAATGGTACCAACAAAGGGTCCTTATACACATTTGTTGGTTTGTGACTCTTACTCATCTAAAGGAGATGGTAGTGATGATATCTTTTTCTAATGCTTGTTGAGGACGTTTTTACATTGAATTTAACTTTGAATATCATGAATTGTTATATAATAATTTAGCCTCCTTTTTCAAGCCTCAGAGTTATTTTTCACATATTTTCCTACCAACCTTTAGCCACAAAAACATCTGATCCTTTTTGAAAAGTCCTCATGATTTTTGTAAAACAGAAATTTTAAATTGGAGAACTAGAATTCTTGCAAACCTATGTGTTGGTCGGAGTGGACACTCAAGAGGGGGGTGAATTGAGTTCCAATTAAAATTTCTGTTAAAAACAATTTCTATTAAAATCCCCCAATTTCAAAAACAAATTAAACTGTAGTGAATTTATATAGATTATAAAGGTTCAATTAGTTTCTCAAAGATTGGTTAATTCTCAGTTAACTTAATCTTATGATTAAATTAACTTTTGAAACTAACTCACTGATTTATAACAAATATAAACACTTGCGAATTTAATTATCAAAGTAGCTTTGTAGATAGATTATATTTCAAAGTAATAGCAGCGGAATATGAAATAAATATGTATAGTATGGATATAGAGTATAACTATAAGCACAGAAAATTAACCAAGAGGTTCAGTCTCAAGCCGAGACTTAGTCCTCTCAAAATTTTATATAAGAATGATCCACACCCTGGATCGGGGTTAACAACAATGAACACACTGTCCAGGTCACAAGACCTCTACCACAGTTCTCGTGGGAAAACAAACAACAGCAGCAAGCTGTCCAGGTCACAAGACCTCTACCACTATCCACAGTGGGAAATGGAGTGCAAAAAGATTTGCTGAGGATTTACAGATCCTCCAGTGAAAGTACAGGAGTCAGTGTGTGTGTTTAATACAGCAGATAACACACACTGCTCAAAATGTAGAAAAAATCACAGAACAAGAGATGTAGAGTTTAGAAGTGGTTCTGGTGATCTCAGTGTAGCTCTTGTATTCGATCAGAAGAGAGTTTGAGTCCTCTTCTCGTTTCTGTTTGAGAAACAGAGTGTCGTATGCTTCAGGTTCACAGGTAGTGAGAATGTAGTCGATGAAGTTCTTCAGGGTTTTTCTTGTATGCACAGAACACTTCTCGAGTATACTTGATTGTCTATATGCTTCTCTGTGTTCTTGATGGAGCTCGTTTTTATCTTCTTGTGTTTCTGGTATATTTCGTCCACCACGCACTTCTCTGGTTCGCATTCGCATTCTTGGGCAGCGTAGTCTTCTCGTATTTATCTCCCGACAGGGGACAGAAAAGATTTCTTTTCAGCAGGTACGAGGTACGGGTTCCTGACATCCGACAACCTTTATCAGATATTTGACAAATCATCAAAATGTATGATATGACCGTTAGATAAATTAAATAAATTAAAATGTAGGAAATAAAGAAATTAAAACAGTGAGTCGAGAATGTATGTCACTGTTGACTTCAACTGTGGTCTTCCAACTGTGGACTTCCAACTGTGGACTTCCAACTGTGGACTTCCTTCTGACTGCTGATTTCAACAAAAGGCTTGCTGTCTGTAGGCTTGCAATGGTAGCTTTTACTCCATGTAACTGTAGCCTCTCTAACTGTAGACTTGTAACATCAAATTTGTAGAGCTGTAACCTTTGTCAACTGTAGACTTCGATCATCTGTAGACTTAGTAGACAGAAGCTGTCTAACTGTAACCTTGACTGTAGACTTATGACTGTAGGCTAGTTCGTCTGCGAACTTGTTTCAACTGTAGACTTGTTCGACTGTGAACTTGAGCAGAGAAAACTTTGAACAGAAGTCTTGTATCTGTGACCTTCGTCTGTGAGCTTTGACAATAGATAGCAGTAGACTCGTAACTGTAAGCTTGTATTAGTCTCCGACTGTAACCTTGTAACTGTGAACTTATTGCAACAGTAACTTAAGGTGACAGTTAACTGTAACTGTGACTTTGAGAAGAAAGCGCTGACTATTAGCTAACAATACCAAACTTATGTAACCACTACTGTAAGCTATTACAGTAAAGTTATGAGAGTAAGAATATGAACTGTTTAGAATAAAATACGTTTAAGCATAGAATAATAAGATTAATGCAAAGGTTTAATACATCATAATCAATGATAATGTTTCCTCCTCTGTCCATGGCAGATAAGAAGTCATCTTTGTTTTCCAAGAATTTATCCAAAGCCGGGGTCAACTCTCGTAGCTTGCTAACTTGTTCTTTGAAGGCTTGAGTTACAGGAGGCAGCTTCATAGTCTCTAGCATGAGCTTGAAGTGATTGTTCAACTGATGCTTGGTAAAAATCCGATCAAAGTAATAATCCACTTTACTTTTGATGGCCTCCTGAGAAGCAGTAGCAGCCTGCAGGTGCTCACGAACAAAGCCACTGACTTCTCTTGTAGTAGCAAGGATCTGTAGGTCTGATGTGTCATTTGCACGGGCCTGAGTAAGCTCTTCTCTGAGCAGGCTTCTAAACTGCTCAAGGTCCACAGGAGAGCTAGATGAAGGAAGGGACTTGACTGAGAATGCCACTGTCTCCTTGAAAGACTGAGTCAGACTTCCAATCACTTTCTGAATGACAGCATCCTGATTGCTAAAGTGTTCTTTTACTGATTTCTTGAAAGCCTCAAATACTTCCACAAACTGCTTGACCACTTCTTTGATGTATCGAATCTCACTGGCCACTTGTGTCTGAGAACTGCTCAGGGCAGTTAATGAAGCAACTGATTGTCTGAGGGCCACTACTGCTCCAGTCCAGCTTTCAATTTGGGTGTGGCACACTTTCATTTCATCCATCACTTCTTTGATTGGACTTCCCACAACACATCCCAAAGATAGTTCTAAGGATTGTTCTACATTTTTCAGCTCATCAAAAAGACTGGTTTTCAATTCAGCAACAGACTGTCTGATGGTCTCCTTCATTTCATTCTTTAAGGATTCAAGGTCTTCCTTGGTGGCCAATCCTTCAGTTTCTAACACTGGAGAGCTGTTAGGTAGGATGACTGGATTTCTTGGTGGTTGGTTTTCCTCATCTTAATCCTCATAATTGAGTCCTAACACCATGTATCCTGGATCTGAGGTCCATCCTTCTATATCAAACATTACAGAGACTGAACCAACACGCTCCCCCTCACTTGGAGGTCCTTCCTGAACACTTTCTACTATCTGCTCAACTCTGGGTAACTCTAAGTTCTCTTCTGTAGCTCTAGCAGGTTCCATACTTGCTTCCTCTGTAGGTTCAGCAGTGAGGTTAGCCTCCTTCTCTGTTGGGTCGTCAACCACTTCCATGACAACAGTAGTAGAGACCACTCCTGCTTCCTGGTCAGACACTGACTTGTCTGTATACCCTATCAGAGGGCTCATACTAAGTTCTTCTGCAACAGTTTCTTGATTTTCATTTAAAGTTCCAGCCTCTTCTGCTTCGACTGTATCACCCTCATCAGAGGTGTCCTTGACAAAATATTGAGATTCTTCTTCTTCTTCTGTAGACTCAGTCTCACTGTCTCTTAGAACAGGTTCTCTACTAGGTAGTTCTTTTGGAGGGCTTGCTGCTCCAAACGTCACTGTCCTGACAGGACTGTGAGTAGTATCAGGATCACTCCCTTCATCAATTGGAGTGTTCTCTCTTGCAGAGTTACCAACTACTGCAGTCTGTTCATCATCTGAGTATACAGGTTCAGGCTCATCAGGCTTTAAGCCTGGATCTCTCCTATCTCTCGGTCTAGAGGGATGAGTAGAAGGGCTAAAATTCTCATAGATTCTCTCCTCATCATTCACCCATGATTTCTTCCAGGGATTCCAACTGATCTTCATGAATTTGCAGATTACTTTCGAGATACATACACTGTTCTTTGCCACTATCAACTCTTCCTGACTTCCAGCTGCACCTTTCACTTTCAACATAACCGAAATGAGTTTAGCATGAAACAAGGCACTTGATTTTGAGCTTGCCTTTATCATGTCCTCCATCTGAGCCATCAGCAACCTAAAAAGGTTGACCTTCCTTCCATGTTTTAATAAGTACATCAAGTAAATATCCTGATGCTTCAGAGTTGCAAAATCTCCTCTTCTAGGACTCAGTACATGCTGAATAAACTTAAACAGAAGCCTGTCCTCTCCACACATTTCAGTAGCAATAATCTTCCTTACTGTGCCATTACCTGTCAATTCTTCTAGAGCTGTCTCATGATCAAAGATTCTACTATTTGGAGGAGCCGCTCCAGAGTAGTAGTTGTAAATACCCTCATGAGGAACTCTTAAACATGCAGCCCATTCAACTGATGAAAAACTGAATTCATTTCCATTTACTCGGGATACCAGTCTATGCTGATCATCCTCTTCCTCGAACTGTAGATATTCATAGAACTCCTTCACCAGCTTCGGGTAGTATGGTCCATTATTGTTTGCAAAGCATTCGGTCCATCCTTGATCATTAAGCACTGCCAGTACTAATGATCTGCTCGATAAAATCCACTCTTCACTTAGCTCCTTCTCAGCGACTATTTCTCTCTTAGTCAGATGTGGATTAACAGGTCTTATCGAGGCATTCCCGGTGCCACTGGATTCGACTTGAGTCCTCTTTGGCATTGGTGCATCTTCGTTGACAGTCGGGGGTCGCTTTGTTCTGGCCATTGGAACTGAATGAGATTTCGAGGTTCGGTTGAAGTTTTAGGGTTTAGGACTTGAGAGAGAGCAAGGGTCGAGATGAGTGGATTGAGATATGTTCGATGTTCTCAATTTTATCATTTAGGGATTTAAAAAAAATATAAAGAAAAGAAACGGTTCGAATTCCCGCAAAAATAAAATAAGGTTAAACAGCGAAACAGCCTACAGAGAGATGTAACAGTGAGGTACACCGGTGAGGTCTAACTGTGAGGTTTCAACTGTGAGGTCTCAACTGTGAGGTTTCAACTGTGAGGTCCAACTGTGAGGTTTCAACTGTGAGGTTTCAACTGTGAGGTCCAACTGTGAGGTTTCAACTGTGAGGTCTCAACTGTGAGGTTTCAACTGTGAGGTTTCAACTGTGCTATAGTTGATCATACCTAACTCATGTTTGATGTAACTTAATCTCTCAGAATTCAAAGGCTTTGTAAAAATATCAGCTAACTGATGTTCAGTGCCAATGAACTCAAGAGTGATATCACCTTTTTGATAATGATCCCTCAGAAAGTGATGTCTCACATCAATATGTTTTGTCCTAGCATGAGATACTGGATTTTTTGAAATGTTAATAGCACTTGTATTGTCACACCTTATAGAGACATGTTTGAATTGATATACATAGTCTAGTAAAGTGTGTTTCATCCACAAGATTTGTTCACAACAGCTACCAGCAGCTATATACTCAGCTTCGGCAGTAGAGAATGCAACAGAATTCTGCTTCTTACTACACCAAGATACTAGTGACTTGCCTAAAATGTGACACGTTCCAGAGGTGCTCTTTCTATCTAACTTGCAGCCAGCAAAATCAGCATCAGAATAACTTAATAAATCAAATGATTGTCCTTTTGGATAAAATAATCCCAAATTGGGAGTATGTTTTAGATATTTGAAAATCCTTTTAACAGCAGTTAAATGAGACTCTTTTGGATTGGCTTGAAACCGAGCACACATGCATACACTGAACATGATGTCAGGTCTACTGGCAGTAAGGTACAGTAGACTACCTATCATACCTCTGTAATTGGTTTGATCCACTGGTTCACCAGTTTCATCACTGTCCAACTTGCAAGTGGTGCTCATAGGTGTGTCACTGCCTTTGGTGCCATCCAAAGAAAAACGTTTTAGAAGATCTTTAATATATTTACTTTGATTCAAAATAATACCATTTTTATTTTGAAAGATCTGAAATCCAAGGAAAAATTTGAGTTCTCCCATTAAACTCATTTCAAACTCATTTTGCATTATTTTTGAAAAATCAACACATAAAGAATTTTTTGAAGATCCAAATATAATATCATCCACATAGATTTGTACTATTAAGACATCTTTAGAAATCCATTTAATAAAAAGAGTAGGATCAGCTATCCCTTTAGTAAATCCTTTTGAAATAAGAAAAGAGCTGAGCCTATCATACCAAGCTCTTGGAGCTTTCTTTAAACCATATAAAGCTTTAGATAGTTTAAAAACATGATTAGAAAAATGGGGATTTGTAAAACCAGGAGGTTGTTCCACAAATACATCCTCAATTATATATCCATTTAGAAAAGCACTTTTAACATCCATTTGATATAGTTTGAAATTCAGATGAGCAGCATAAGCAAGTAATATCCTAATGGCCTCTAGTCTAGCCACGGGTGCAAAGGTTTCCTCATAGTCTATTCCTTCTTCCTGACTATACCCTTGTGCAACTAGCCTAGCTTTGTTTCTGATTATGTTACCAAACTCATCAACTTTGTTTCTAAACACCCATTTAGTGCCTATGGTAAGAGTGTCTTTAGGTCTTTCCACTAATTCCCAAACTTTGTTTCTTTCAAACTGATTTAGTTCTTCTTGCATAGCCATTACCCAGAATTCATCACTGATAGCATCATTGACATTTTTGGGTTCAAGCTGTGAAAGAAAAGCTTGATGTTCAACCTGATTTTTTAGAGAAGCTCTAGTTTGTGTTCCTCTATCAAGATTACCAACAACAGCATCTAAAGGATGATTCTTTAGAATCCTAGTTGATTTGGTAAAGGTTGGACTAGAGATTTCAGGTTCATCTATAGGTTTGGGTTCCACAGAGGAAGATTCTGGAAAAAGTCCAGAACTGGATGTTTTTATTACAGTTTCTTTAGATTCGTCATTTAGGTCCAGAACAGATAAGTCTTCTTCAACATCTTCAAGAGAAGTTTTAGACTCATGTGGATCAGTCTCATCAAACTTAATGTGAACAGATTCTTCCACACATTTGGTTTTCTTATTGAACACTCTATAGGCTTTACTAGACATAGAGTAACCTAGGAAAACTCCTTCATCACTTTTTGGAGCAAATTTATCAAGATTATCTTTAGTATTCAGAATAAAGACTTTGCAACCAAAAACTCTAAAGTAATTAACCTTAGGCTTCCTATTATTCCACAACTCATAAGGGGTTTTCTTTAGAACAGGTCTGATCAAGACTCTATTAATGACATAGAAAGCTGTATTAACAGCTTCAGCCCAAAAGTAAACAGGCAGGTCATATTCATTGAGCATAGTCCTTGCAATTTCTTGCAGGGTTCGGTTTCTTCTTTCTACTACACCATTCTGTTGAGGTGTCCTAGGAGCAGAAAAATTGTGAGCATAGCCATTGTGTGAGCAGTAAGATTCAAATTCTTGATTCTCAAACTCACTGCCATGATCACTCCTCAAGGTCTTAATCTTAAGTCCACTAAGATTTTCTACAGACTTAGAGTATTTAACAAAGGAAGAGCAGGCTTCACTTTTGTGAGCTAGAAAGTATACCCAAGTATATCTAGAAAAGTCATCTACAAGAACATAGACATAGTGCTTCCCATTTAGACTTGAAATTCTTGATGGTCCAAACAAATCCATGTGAACCAGTTCAAGTGGTTGAGAAGTTGAAACTTCTTTCTTTGGTTTAAAAGAAACTTTGTGTTGTTTTCCCTTTTGACAGGGATTACACACTTTGTCATTTGGGAATTCAAGCTTAGGTAAGTCTCTAACTAGGTGTTTCTTAGAGAGTTTTCTAAGCGAGTGAATGTTGCAGTGTCCTAATCTCCTATGCCACAGCCAAGACTCTTTATGAAAAGCATTTAAGCAAGTAACATTATGTTTAGCTAAAGTGTTCAAGTCAACAGCATAAACATTTTCATTTCTTAAGGCAGAAAATATTAAAGCATTTTTGGAATTATAAACATCACAAGAGTTGTTTTCAAACTTGACATTAAAGCCATCATCACACAATTGAGAAATGCTAAGTAGGTTGTACTTAAGTCCATCAACAAATAAAACTTTGGAAATTAATACTGAGTCAGTGTTACCAATCTGGCCTAAGCCGATGATTTTTCCTTTTGAGTTATCACCAAAAGTGACATATCCTCCACCAACCTTTATTAAGCTTTTGAAGCACGAATAGTCCCCAGACATGTGTCTTGAACATCCACTGTCTAAGTACCATAACTTCTTGTAATTTCTTTTCAAACAGATTTCCTACAGAACAGATTAGACAAGAAATGACTTTGGTACCCAGATTTTCTTGGGTCCAGATATGTTAGCAATCAAGGATTTAGGTACCCAGATTTGTTTTATGGGTCCCATACAATTAATAGATGCAACAGATTTAGAGAGATATACTTTATTTGATCTACAACTATTTAAATAACCAGTTGAGGCATATGAATTTCCAAAACTGGAACTAGCAGGATTTTTTCCAGACTTAATAAATCGGGTTTTAGCAAACTGTCTTTGTCCAGGTTGGTATCCCAAGCCAGTAGCATACTTAGGTGCAACTTGCTTTCCTAGCAGTTGGGTTAGAGTATCTTTTCCATTTGTGAATGTTTCTAAGTCCTTTCTAAGTTGTTCATTAGATAGTTTCAGTTCTGTATTCTCCTTTAATAATTGAACATTTTTCTCTTTTTCTACATCAAGTGCAGACTTGACACTTGCAGTAAGAGCATGTTGTTTCTTTAAAGACTTATATTTATCCTTTAGTTCATTACACGTTTCTTCCAGCATATTACAGTATTCAGTCAATTCATCTTTAGACATATTTTCAGAATCAGAACCAGATTCTGCTTCACCTTCAGAATAATAAGAGTTTAAAGTGGGAGTGTCTAAGGTTACCTCAGATGTGTTTGTCATGAAACACATATTAGCACGATTTCTTTCAGAATCACTGGACTCTGATTCACTTGTGCTGTCTTCTGAAGCACTCCAGGTGGCCTTCATAGCTTTCTTATAATTCTTGTCCTTTTACTCATATTTCTTCTTGAATTTTAACTTAGGACAGTCAGCTTTAATGTGTCCTTTCCTTTTACATTCATAGCAAACTATGTCTTCTTCTTTATCAGTTTTCTTCCAATCTTTCTTCCACTTACCTTGTCTATCATACTTAACCTTGTAGTTTGGTTTTCTGAAGAACTTCTTCTTCCTATAGAACTTCTTGAATCTCCTTGCTATTTGTACCATCTCGGCATCACTGTCAGAATCTAAGTCTTCACTAGATGAGCTTTCAGTTGGTATATGCACTTTCTCCTTGTCTTTGCTCTTTGATGCAGTAGACTTAAAAGCTACAGATTTTCGTTTTGGTTCCTCATCTTCCTCTTTATTCACCTTTAGCTCTTCTTCGTACATCATCAGCTTACCAATTAACTCCTTGACAGGCAATGTTCCAATATCACGGGATTCTCTAATTGAAACGGATGTGCCTCTCCATCTGTCAGGCAGACATCTCAATAATCTCATGATTTTCTCCTTTGCTGGAACAATCTTCCCGAGTGAGCTCATTGTGTTGACTATCTCATTAAACCTGAGATACATATCAGAAATAGGTTCATCAGCTTTCATCTTAAAGTTATCATATTTGATAGTATAAGTGTTTAACCGCATTTCCTTGACATTAGTTGTTCCTTCATGAGAAACAGCTAAGGTGTCCCAAATTTCAAAAGCAGTTTTACATGCAGAAATTCTATTGAATTCCTCATCTCCTAGAGCACAGTAGAGAGCATTCACAGCCTTACAATTATTATTGTAAGCTACTTTAGTAGGTTCATCCCAAGTTATTCTTTCAGTCTCTGGAATCTTGTATTGAGACTCTATAGCAGTCCAAATATCAAAACCCATACATTCCAAATGAATTTTCATTTTGAGCTTCCATTGGGCATAATTCACACCATTAAAGAAGGGTGGCCTGTTAGTAGCAGCACCTTCTAGTCTATTATCCATAAGGAAATTATAGAAAATGTTTTAAAGAGATAAAATTTAGAACTAACAGAAATTTAAGATCTTTTAGATAAAACTACAATCACAGTTTAAAAACAGAGTTAAAATAAAACTTTGAGCAAGTATAACAGAGCTAAACACAACCTCTGATACCAAATGTTGGTCGGAGTGGACACTCAAGAGGGGGGTGAATTGAGTTCCAATTAAAATTTCTGTTAAAAACAATTTCTATTAAAATCCCCCAATTTCAAAAACAAATTAAACTGTAGTGAATTTATATAGATTATAAAGGTTCAATTAGTTTCTCAAAGATTGATTAATTCTCAGTTAACTTAATCTTATGATTAAATTAACTTTTGAAACTAACTTACTGATTTATAACAAATATAAACACTTGCGAATTTAATTATCAAAGTAGCTTTGTAGATAGATTATATTTCAAAGTAATAGCAGCGGAATATGAAATAAATATGTATAGTATGGATATAGAGTATAACTATAAGCACAGAAAATTAACCAAGAGGTTCAGTCTCAAGCCGAGACTTAGTCCTCTCAAAATTTTATATAAGAATTATCCACACCCTGGATCGGGGTTAACAATAGTGAACACACTGTCCAGGTCACAAGACCTCTACCACAGTTCTTCGTGGGAAAACAAACAACAGCAGCAAGCTGTCCAGGTCACAAGACCTCTACCACTATCCACAGTGGGAAATGGAGTGCAAAAAGATTTGCTGAGGATTTACAGATCCTCCAGTGAAAGTACAGGAGTCAGTGTGTGTGTTTAATACAGCAGATAACACACACTTTTCAAAATGTAGAAAAAATCACAGAACAAGAGATGTAGAGTTTAGAAGTGGTTCTGGTGATCTCAGTGTAGCTCTTGTATTCGATCAGAAGAGAGTTTGAGTCCTCTTCTCGTTTCTGTTTGAGAAACAGAGTGTCGTATGCTTCAGGTTCACAGGTAGTGAGAATGTAGTCGATGAAGTTCTTCAGGGTTTTTCTTGTATGCACAGAACACTTCTCGAGTATACTTGATTGTCTATATGCTTCTATGTGTTCTTGATGGAGCTCGTTTTTATCTTCTTGTGTTTCTGGTATATTTCGTCCACCACGCACTTCTCTGGTTCGCATTCGCATTCTTGGGCAGCGTAGTCTTCTCGTATTTATCTCCCGACAGGGGACAGAAAAGATTTCTTTTCAGCAGGTACGAGGTACGGGTTCCTGACATCCGACAACCTTTATCAGATATTTGACAAATCATCAAAATGTATGATATGACCGTTAGATAAATTAAATAAATTAAAATGTAGGAAATAAAGAAATTAAAACAGTGAGTCGAGAATGTATGTCACTGTTGACTTCAACTGTGGTCTTCCAACTGTGGACTTCCAACTGTGGACTTCCTTCTGACTGCTGATTTCAACAAAAGGCTTGCTGTCTGTAGGCTTGCAATGGTAGCTTTTACTCCATGTAACTGTAGCCTCTCTAACTGTAGACTTGTAACATCAAATTTGTAGAGCTGTAACCTTTGTCAACTGTAGACTTCGATCATCTGTAGACTTAGTAGACAGAAGCTGTCTAACTGTAACCTTGACTGTAGACTTATGACTGTAGGCTAGTTCGTCTGCGAACTTGTTTCAACTGTAGACTTGTTCGACTGTGAACTTGAGCAGAGAAAACTTTGAACAGAAGTCTTGTATCTGTGACCTTCGTCTGTGAGCTTTGACAATAGATAGCAGTAGACTCGTAACTGTAAGCTTGTATTAGTCTCCGACTGTAACCTTGTAACTGTGAACTTATTGCAACAGTAACTTAAGGTGACAGTTAACTGTAACTGTGACTTTGAGAAGAAAGCACTGACTGTTAGCTAACAATACCAAACTTATGTAACCACTACTGTAAGCTATTACAGTAAAGTTATGAGAGTAAGAATATGAACTGTTTAGAATAAAATACGTTTAAGCATAGAATAATAAGATTAATGCAAAGGTTTAATACATCATAATCAATGTTTAAGCATGATTTGGGATTATCAAAACAGGTGATTCCAACACTATGGATAGAGTGTATATATCTTTTAATGAGCATAACCTTGTTTAAAAACATCTTGAGTGTTGATTATATTTTTTTTGGTGAGGTAAATCATCAAGTGGCTTGCTTATATTTGTAAGGTTGAAACATGTGTTAAAAGTGGATGTAAGTATTTAATTGAATTATATATGAGACATTATTTAAATATCTTATGAATTGAATTTGTTTGTGCTTATTTAGAATTTCCCTCAGTAACTGTATCATTTATACTTTTGATTAATTGAATGCATTCCTTTTAAAAATATAGAATCTATTAATTAGATGTTGAGATTTTGGTTGAGGGAAAGAAAAACACTATGTGTGGGGGAGATTGATGAACATGATTTGTATAGACATTTATATATATATTATTGAAAATAAAAACATGTTTTCACTAAATATTTGTTGTTTAATAAACTTATTATTTGATTTTGATGATTATGTTTATTTCTAAGAAACTTCTAAGAAAGATACTCAAATCAAGGGAAGTCTGTGGAAATTTTGTAATTACACGGCGTGTACTTTTATACACGCCATGTACATTCAGACAGGGGCACAGATCAAAAGGGGTAGTATATGCCCAAGTCACCAGCTAGAGGCTACACGGTGTTTGGATTTCTAATACATTCCATGTACTGGATTCTAGATGCGGTTAGTGGCACTTTCTAGGGATTACACGTCATGTGTGGAGGTGCTACAAGTCGTGTGCTGGCCACCAACCGGCCGTTGATGCCATGTGAGTCAAAGACGGCGTAGCTGGACACCTACCAATGAAAAACTGTGGAAAAAGGATGTTGACAAGACTACACGGCGTGTACTATTATACATTCAATGTACTTAAGTTTTCTATAAATAGGGGCCTTGGCCTCCGGACTAATGAGAGTAAAACACTTGAAAAGAGGGGAACTTCTGCTGAAATTGCTCCTGAACCACCGTTGTCCCGCTACTCCACCATTCCACCTTCCTACACCTCTCCTTGTAGCTTACTCAATGATCTCATTAGGCATCAAAGGTGTTATTTTCATTATGTAATATATGTGTAACAAAACACCCCTTGTGTTGGGGCTGTGGATGATGAAGGATTGCATGTTGTAATAATTTATGTGGTTGTGTCTGTTCTTTATAAATTCTTCTTATTCTTCTTAAACCATTGTCAACTAACACTGGGAATTCTGAACCGGACCAAGGATTGAATTCTCGAGGATCTAAAATAAGAATAACGGTGAATTTATTCATGATCATTGGAAGGATTCGTCGATTCAGAAATGGACTAAACTAAAAATAATAATTAGGAAACACTGACTGTCAGTCCAAGGGTTCAAGTATCTTCAATTACAAGAAAAAATCAACCGGACCAAGGGAACCTTGTCATTAATAAGAACCTGAATGTTGAATTATCATGAACAATACAACCATATATTCAATCCGCATTAAATACCCATAATCAACATAGCCCTAACACGATCTTTTTCCTTCTTAATATCTCAAAAATTCACTTATTGTTTTCTCTTAAAATGTTAAAAACCATTGTAGTTTTATTCTTAATCATTAATAATTATTTCCAAGTAATCAAAACAAGTTCCTTAATCCCAAACAATAATATCCACTCTAAATTCCGCATAATTCACCCAATTAATTCTAAACTCAATTGAATTCACGCACTTACCATGTTCCCTGTGGATCGACCCTTCACTTGCACTATACTATGTTAAAGAGTGGGTAATATCAATTTGAGACATCGATAATATACCGTCGGTAAAACGACCGACCAGATTACAATGGAGAAAGGGAATGTATGAATTTTTTTATAGAAGGTTTTATTTTTCATTCAGGGCCTTGAAATATTAATTATAAGGTCTCTAGTCTTTATATTCATATGCATTGAAAATATTAAATAATATTTTTAGGTTTATTCACAATGTTTTCTAATTTTTTAATTTTTTGGTGGCCTTTTTTTAGTTGATTTAATCCTTGATTCAATACGTTTTTTGGTGACATGTGACCCTAATATCAATAATTGGAAGAAATTAAATAAAATTATTAATTTTCAGGAATTATTTTGAAAATAGTGGATTTCATCCTGAACAGCATATCAGATGGAGAAACCATGACCATAATTGAATATGGAATGCTTGTTTCACCATACGCCTAACAGAAGTTCTCTTATCATTAGGCATTGTGATGGTTCATAATCATAGGTGGTTATAATATAGGATTGAATATAAATTTTCAACTACACATGCACCACACCTCCAAGGATATAAGGTATGTGTTCTTCAAAACTACACATCATGTAGTTGGAAAATTTATAGATTCAGTTGGAACCCTAGAATCTATAAATTTTCCAACTACATGATGTGTAGTTTTGAAGAACACATACCTTATATCCTTGGAGGTGTGGTGCATGGGTTTTGGGAGTTAAATATCACATGTCCATGTGGCTGGGCCAACACATCATGTGTCCCTACCAGTCTTTCTCAATGTGTGCATGGGGTATATAGTCATGAACTAGAGTGGTCCATACAACCTATGGGGAGACCACACAATATGTATCCTCAGTATAACATGACTCAAGAAACTAGGATATTCCATGTTCCCCTTTAGGTTCAACATTCCATGTGACCTTGGGTACATATCAAATACCCTTCTGAAAAACACCCATTGCTCATGTATTCTTATTCAAACTATGTTTTGGTTGTATTATTATTCTATCATAGGTGTTCTCTTATGTGGGGTGTGATGGTAGATTATATGGCCCCCAAGACATGGATCAGTGGAAATTGTAGGCTATATGATCCATTTTCTACTAGTAGATCATTGTTAGGTTTTGGAATTTCCCTATGATCATCAGGTTATGATTGAATCTTCCCTTCCCTAGGTAGGTTCAGGTATACTTTTATCCTCATCAAGGCATCTGATCCCATAATATATGATATTATAGTTTGATTTAGGTATCCCCTTATGTACCAGGGTGAGATCCCCCATCTAGGAGTATAATTCCCTCAATTAACGTGTCTTACACCATCATGTGTCATTCTATCAGGTGTTTCTTAAGAGGTGCCCTTGATATCTTCTAGATAGTATGAATTCATGTAGTTTAATGATGAATTTTTTTATTTTTGTTGGATAACATATCTGATACCTTTCTATAATACTTATAACACCCAATGTGAACATCTAGGATTCTATTTTTATCTCCCTCTTGATTATGGTTTTTGAGATGACCTCCTTTTGTAGTTTTATTTATTCATGATTTTAGGGTTTCACATGGAGTATGTATATACTCACCCCTAAATGGTCTATATAATAAACTAAACTTTTTAAATGAAATTTCTTTCTAAATGAATAAATTTATTATTATGTATTGTAGTAAAAGAAAAAAATGCACTATATGTCTTTTGTTATTAATGACTCTTATAAAATATTACCGTAGTTTTACAGTTATGATTAAAAGTCCATTAGGAATTATAATCATTTTTAGTATATCCATTCTATAGTGACCATCAGATGAAAATATATTAAGCGTTATAATAAAATATAATTGACATAAAAGGAAAAAGGAATGACCTCAACTTTTAGATTCATACCCAATGAACCCTGATTATGGGATCTTGTGAGGGAGATGAAATCACTAGACTTTAGTTGGAGCCAATCTGAATTTAAAATTCAATAACTAACACATGAGTAAATTGTTTGTGAGAGAAGTAAAATCTTATAGATATCATTCCCCAAACCATGTTTGTCGAATAAAACCAAGAAATTAATATTACCACACAGCTTACCCTTAGGGTGCATGCTAGTGTAATGAGGGTTTAGGTATCTATACTCTAGTAGTATAATTTGTTAAATTTATTTTCATCAAATATTGATTATATTTATTTTTTTCATATGTACTTTTTATATATGTATGATGATATACTGAATTTTATAAAAATTGTGTTTTAATACGAAGATACCAAGATAATATTTTTGGGAAATATATGGTTTCAATTAAAACATTTTTTTAATAAGTCCAATAGTTTTGAAATAAATTTTATTTTTATAAAATTGTGTTATTAAATAATATTTATTTAAATATAAATTGTAACATAGTTTAATTAAGTCCCATGTGATTTTCATAAGGTCTGAAAGTTATTTTTTTCATAAAAATATTTTTTTTCTATAAATAATGTTTTTTATTAAAAACTGTGAAGATATATATTTATAAAATCATTTTTCTAAAATGAAAATTATTTTTGAAATAAACATATCAGAATTGGACAATGAAGAATTTTATATAATTTTATGATACATGATAATTTTTGGGAGAAAATTAAATACTATATAAATATACTGTAATTATTATGACATCATAATGGTACAAAAGTTATGTAATAAATACTATAAAAGTGACCATCAACAAAAAATAGTTTTTTTCATTTAAAATAATGCATCTTTGAAGTAATTTTACATATTTTACAATCCATTAACGAATCCTCCAAAACCAATAATCATGGTTTTAAAAAAATTCTCTATGAACATAACTCTCCTCCAAATCAGGAATGGTATTATATTAATAAATTAATTTAATAACTAAAAAAATTATTGAATTCAATAATTTTGGGAAGTAACCATGTGACAAAACCATGGAAAAAATTGTGGTTTTTTTACATTGATTATAAAGCTCCAACCCAGCTCAACTCTAAGACAATGGCCAGACCGGTGCATCACATAACCTAAATCACATATCCCCAAATGATAGAGGCTGCCGACTAGTAGCAAGATCCCTTTTTGTATCCGTGGGGGAGACTATGTCTTCATAGGTAAAAGATAATACCAGAGCAGATGAAAAAAAACAACAAATAATAAGTAGTGGAAGCATGTGAATATGTAAATTGCAATAGAAGCAATGTAAATAATCCAACTGAGTAATAAAAACCAATTACAGAAACTCACAATAGAGTGTCATGTCATGATATGAGTCTAAACTGAAAGTATGGAAAACAAAACTCAAAAACATAGTCAACTAAAAGAGAAGACACCAGCAGAAAATGCATCGCAAGAAAGGACCAGTCCTCTGCCCCAGTCTCCATCCTAAGCAGTAATAAATAGTCAAGCATCTGAAGCAGCACGCTTCCCATTGTCAATATGTGCGATCATGTAATCTACTCGGGTGTCGACGATGCCTGAGTAGGGTGTGAGATAAAATCCCAGTTGGCTGGCACCCACGATGTCTAAACCATTCCATTTCATTCAAAAATAAAATTGTAGTATGCCATTACATAACCATTTCAAATAAATTAATTGCAATGCAATGTAATAAATAAGTCAGCCCAGGTCCCAAACAACACTCGTTCCTAGTCACCTGCTTCAGCCTAAGATGGTAGTCTGAAAGGGTACCTGTCAACAGAAACATATGAAAACGCATATATATATATATACACATATACATATATATATATATATACCCAGAAAGAAAGGTAAAACCAGGAAAAAGTATACCCCAAGCATGTGCTTTAACTTGGGGTTCAAGTCCAGTGTCAACCAGGCACACTTCCACATATCAGGGGAAATATATCAATTCTCAATAGACTCAATTAGAAATAACATAAACCATAAGTTCATCATTATTTAAGGTTCATGTTGAGAGTGGGAGACTGAGCCTGTCTCGAAGTTATCACTACAGAACATCCATCAATTTATCCAATTCCCCCGAACCCATCTGAGGAAATCATTCGATAGACCAAGTATCGCCTGAGGCATGGCTTTACGATGAGTTCATCCCAATCTCGCAAAAGGGGTTGAGTGTTATCCAATGATGGATCAGACATGTTGCCAATGTATCCATCCCGATGAGACCTTTTGGAACCGGTATCACTGAAAAGTGTTAGAATGTTTGGCGAAGTCTCAGTCCTGCAAAGCCAACATAACTACCCCCGACACATAGAGGTAACCCATCAGGAACAGAGGATCCAAGTGTGTCACCTAATATGAGACCCGACTCCTTTCCCCACCCTGAACTTAATTACTGTTTTCATAGTAGCAGATATGACATAATCAGCATATAAAGTAACAGCTTGAAACTAACCAGATACACACGTGCATCACAAGGCATAAATTTAACAGTACAACACAACAACTTGCAAGGCAATATACATATCTGTTTCGCACGGAATCCGGGGATGACCTCCTGGACGGGAGATTCAAATGTTCTGATCGGTTTCTAACGGGTTTGTTCGTAGAACCGGAAACATCCAATGATTCCACATCCGTTTGGACCTACTTTCCAAAGTAAGGCGCTCATTAGCTTGTGGACTAATGAGGCTTAAGAATTTGCATTGGTCGAGAGGATGGGAGGTCGGACTCATCACACCTTTTTGAGGGGAATTATTGTCTACTCCGGGACTCTCTTTATAGATTTAAGTTATGTTCGTGAATCCTTATTACATTACCAAGTATAAAATGAGCTTTCCTTAAGTTTTAACAATCAATGATTAAATATGCAAGAAATTTAGAGAATCTTTTATATGTATTCGAGGTTCTTCATCAATAGAGAATCATCTATATCTGTTTAGAGATTCTTGGTCAATGGTATCCTTCAAAACATTTATATAAAAGTCTCTTGGTCATTATGATGACCAGACTAGTTTTAAAGCCACTCAGTGGGGCACTTGAAGTTTATCGTCATTTAGAAGGACAGGGATTATTTCAAAGTTGGGATCGAACCCATAAATGGGCTACCTACGTATCCTTTGTTTTGGAAAAGGAATCAGAACCCACGTAGTTCGAGAAATGGAGTATGATGTTTATGATTGATGGCTCAAAGAAGAATGTCATAATTACTTTTACACTCTAAGCTCACGTGAGTCATGCTCGGTGTGAGAAACAAGAGGTATTGGTAAAAATTAGACAATTGTGCCATGAAAGATGCAATCATAAGAAATTGTTTGGGGCTTAGGTATGTATGACTGCCCAGATAGATGAAGGTTTAGGATTCACTTTTAGGGAGAAAATCCAGGAACAGGGTCCATAAAGGTATATGTGCTTTATGGAGATTTGAACACTCTAATCTTGGGGATTACTCCTAAGGAGGATGCCCAAGTTAAGAGGGGACTTATGATTGGGTTTTACTCCTGAAAAGGAAACCCAAATCAAGGGTAAATTAGGACTGGTTAAGAGAAATTTAAGAAACCTGGGGCTTACTCCTAAGGAGGATGCCCAAGGATTATGACTGGGACTTATTCATGAAAAGGAAGCCCAGGTTAAGGATTAAGGCTTGGGGATTACTCCTAAAGAGGATACCCAAGATTTATGACTGGGACTTATTCCTGAGAAGAAAGCCCAGGTTAGGGGACTTGGTTTGGGGCTTACTCCTGAAGAGGATGCCCATGTTGTGAGATTGGGATTGAGGCTTACTCCTAAGGAGGATGCCCAAGTTAAGTAATTAAGGTTTGGGGCTTACTCCTGAGGAGGATGCCCATGTTTGGGAACTTTAAGAATTTGGGGCTTATTCCTAAGGAGGATGCCCAGATTAAAGAACTTATAACTGGGGATTATTCCTGAAAAGGAGACCCAGGTTAAGGATTCTCTCATATTAAAGGATGAGGTTGAATGAATGAACTCTTCATATTTAGTGACATAAGGATATTTAAATCACTAGGTTTTGAGAGATATTCCACAGAATTCCTTTCAGATAAGAAAGTCAAATCAAGAAATCATGCCATAAATGGCTTTGAAGAGTGTCTTGAAGACTGAATCTTGAAAAGGAAAGGTGTGTGGCTTAATAGGGGTGACATGGGCAAGATGGGCACCCAAAAAAGTAGGGGCGCACAAGTCTTGAAAGGCGCGCAAGTATTGGTCGTGCAAGTATACTTGCGTGACATGAGGGGTACTTGCGCGATTCTCAATCGGAATTGAAATACTTGAGCGACTTCTTTTTAATCGCTTTAGAATCCTCTTGAGGTTCTTCCAGAACAGGGACGCGCAAGTTATATTGAAGGAAATAAGTCGGCGCGCAAGTGTTTGATAAGTTTCAACACTTAGGCCTTCCTTCTTCTCTTTAGATCTTCTGTTCTAGGTAAAAAAAATTACCTTAGAAGTGTTCCGGAAGCTTTGAGAAGAGATTTGGGTGTCGGGAGCTTCAATCCGAGTTTCTGGAAAAAGATCCTCTCGAATGGGGGGCCCACATGGTCTATTTATAGGCAAAAGAAGACCCCGGGCGGTTACCGGGCGGTTACCGGGCGGTTATCACTTAGGTCGCGCAAGTCACCTGTGCGACCAAGGGTGTCGCGCAAGTGCACTTGCACGACAGTGATAAAACTTGCGCGATGCATTTTCTTTTGATCCTGTGTTCATGCCTTTGTCGATTTTTGATGTTTTTCTTCAAAGGTTGAAATCACTTTGAGCTCAGATATTCCCTTTTCCAATCTTTAGATTCTGTGACGAAAGGAGCGTCAACAAAAGTCCCCCCTCAGAGTTGGATCCGGAGAGAAATGAGGATTTGACTCTGGGGTGCCTTTATAAGAGCTACCATCAAAAATCTCTCGATTGTCATCCCAATTTGTTATATTGGGACTTGGTGGTTTTGGGTATGAAAAGATCCATGCTGCGGTGAAACAGATCATTTTCAGGAGGGAGCAGGTGCAGACAAGTCGCGAAGATTTGACCAGAGTGAAATTGTCAGTCAACATAGGCGAATTTGAGGCTGCGATATCCCAAGATGAAGCTGATTATGCTGCCAAGATGAAAGATCTGAAGCAAAAAATCAAAGAAAAAGTCGTCCAGCAGGTGCAACTCCAGCAACAGTTAGATGCTGTTACTGGGGAACTTGATCAGCTTAATAAATTATTGGATGAAACTCATATGAATGGCATGAAAGCCATCGCAGATGCTAAGAAGGCATTTCAGCAAGCTGAAAAGAATGAAGCTGGTCAAGTGCACGAGCTTCAAGTAACTGCTGATAAGGCTCAGGATGCTATACATCAAATGAAGACTTATGTTGACAATCTTCTGTAATTCTTGAAAAAGAGAAGAGACTCCAGTCTGTGGATGTCCTTCTATCTCTTGTGTATCAATGAAAAACACTTTTGTCTTCAATCATTTGTACCTGCATTCTTTCATTACCTACTTCAAATTTACTTAAGCCAATGGGCCTAGTAAGCATAGTTTGATTTTTACTAGGATTATTACAAATAATCCTACAAACTTTGAACCTTTTAACTGCTCAATATTACCTAAATCATACAAAAAAAATGTATATTTAGTGAGCTGGAACTTGACTTTTATTCAGAGTTCCTTTGTCTTTTGTGTGGGCAGTTTAAAGTCATGCACGCCGGACATAAAGGGGCTAATGTTTAAGGTCGAAATAGCTTTGACCAAAATGGATTAAAAATTGATTCAATTCCTTGACAATTTATCTGAAAACAAATTACCATACTCAAGTATGAGAGAAAATATGTAAACTATGGCTTAAGAATATTTGAATCTAAGGAATGATATAAAAAAGAGCTAAAAGGAATTAGAAGAAGTAGTTTCCAAGAATGAAGTTACTATTATTTAACAAAACCCGTTAGGGGGTTGAAATATGCAGGGCCACCTATGGGCATTGGCTGCATAGTCAAATAAATAGCATCTTTTGGCTGACAAGTCTGTTATGTGGACTGTTTATGCAAGGCCACCTATGGGCACGTGCTGCATAGTCAGGCGAAAGAAATCTTAGAAATTTACTTTCCTAGTGCTAAAAGCCAGTGAAAGTTTATGGAGATTCAAATTTTCTAAAGTATAGAGTTTGTTGTATGGAAAGAGGTACTTGAATATGGACAAGATATTTCCGAACAAGAATATCGAAGAACTGGATGAACATCACTCCTACGAAGGTCTGACCCAAACGTAGGGAAGAAGAATAAACCATAGACTTGAATACTTTCAGATCATGAAAAAGGATATGGGAAAAATATGTTAAGGATGGCTATTTTTTTTGGATCCCTACATACTGTCGTTTAAGACAAATAAGGACAAAAGATGCATTCTTCCCAAGAATGAAGTTACTATTATTTAACAAAACCCGTTAGGGGGTTGAAATATACAGGGCCACCTAAGGGCATTGGATGCATGGTCAAATAAATAGCATCTTTCAGCTGACAAGTCTGTTATGTGGACTGTTTATGCAAGGCCACCTATGGGCACGTGCTTCATAGTCAGGCAAAAGAATTCTCAGAAGTTTGACATTTTTGTGACTAGAAGTCATGAAAAGGGTTATGAAGATCTGAAAATATTTAAGGTTAGGATTATAAAACATAAAGATGGGTATTGTCCAATGTATATAGAGATACATAGGTCAATGAAAACCATAATCATGTTGTGGCTGGGTCCTGAATTGAAATTTTGGACTTCACTACGTATCTCAAAAGAATGAGAATAAAGCCATATGTAGTTCTTGAAATGTAGTTTAATGTCGTGCAGGACGAAAGTGTGAGAAATCTTAGTTTAGGGTCATAGAATTCGGACCATGATAATGAATACACAGTGTGTGTTTTCATGAGGACTTTTCAGCCAAGGGACTGAAAGTGAAATTTGGGGTTAGGCCCAAAAGACTTGGGACTGGATTCGAGGGACACTCAAATGTTCCTACGTATCCCATAAGGATGGGAATCAAGTCCACGTAGTTCTAGAACTACCCTTTGTACAAATTTGGTTCGTACATGTGAAGGGTGAAAGGGGACTTTAGTGCAATGATGGTTTAACCTGAGATATAAAATTTAGGCATTACCATGTATGCACGTAGTCTTTTTGAAATGAAACATGATTGAAAAATCAATGTAAATAATAGTTCTCTCTCAAGTGAGGAGATCAAAGAATATTGTAGTTTATTATCGTACCGGACAAAAGTGTTGTATAGTTTAACGTCATATAACAAGGACCAAAGTGAATCAATGTAAAGATATTGATTCCAGGGGCGGTTTCACGAATCAACATCATATGAGATGGTGGTGAACCGATGTGAAGAGATTGTTTTTGGGCTTGAACCCTGGGAGGTTGCCTACATACCCAGCCTGGAGGGCAAGGATCAAAGTCTGTGTAGTTCAATTAAAGAATGAATTAATGATCAAGTTGTTCTTGGGGACAACGATCTAATTAAAATGTTGTTGGGACTTACACATGGTTAGCGGCCCAAAGGGAGTGTTATGGTTGATGTTCGCTCTAAGCTCACGTGAGTCATACTCGGTGTGAGAAACAAGAGGTAATAACAACCTTAACGATGCACAGTTTAATGTCATGTAGGACATAAAAAAAAGGGACTATGTAGTTTAAAGTCTTGCAGTTAGGACTATTGGTGCTGCACAGTTTAGTGTCATTTAGCAGGGACAAAATACATTTTAATGTCATGTAGGACCTATCAAGGATTTTCTGTACAGTTTAGCGTCATGTAGTTAGGATGATGAGGACAATACAGTTTAACATCATATTGGACGAAAGGGGGATTGTGCAGTTTAATGTCATGCCGTAAGGACAAAATAACACACCATTTATGTCATGTTGGATGAAAGTGTGAATAGTTTAAGGTCATATGCATGGACCGTGAATGGTGCAGTTTAATGTCATACTGGACCTTTGAGATTATATAGTTTAACGTCTTTCCGGACGTAAGGTATTTTTATACAGTTTAGCGTCATGTAGTTAGGACGTCACAGTTTAACGTCTTGCTGGACATAAGGGACTTGCAAATAGTTTATGGTCATATACATGGACCAGGGATGATGCATTTTAAGGTCGTGCTGGACGGTTTAGGGAACTTTGTTTTCCCAGAGTTTAATGTCGTGTGGGACATAGTTGCAGTTTAAAGTCATACCGGACCATTGCTATATAGTTTAACGTCATATAGCAAGGACGAAGGTGAACCAATATGAGGATATCAGTTCTGGGGACTTTTTACAGTTTATCGTCATGCTGGACGATGAAAGTGCCACACAGTTTAATGTCATGTTGCTAGGAAACAATATAGTTTAGTGTCATCTCGGACATATACAGTTTAGTGTCATGTAGGACATATTAGTAACCAATGTGACAGTTTAACGTCATGTTGGACGATAAGGGAACTGACACAGTTTAACGTCATGCTGGATGATGAAAGTGCCACACAGTTTAATGTCATGTTGCTAGGACAAAATATAGTTTAATGTCATCTCGGACATATACAGTTTAGTGTCATGTAGGACATATTTGCAGTTTAAGGTCATACCGGACCATTTCTGTATGAACCAATTGTAAGTCTTGGTTCTGGGGACCATATTTTGTGTTTATACAAAATATTTCTTCAGAAATCTGGCATTGGTTGGAGTCGTGATGTGTTCTCCATCCATTGAGATTAGAGAATACGCTCCATTGGAGTAGACCTTATGTATTGAATAAGGTCCTTCCCATTTTGGTTCAAGCTTGGGAGGCTTCTTTCCTGGTATCATTGGTGCTCTGAGAACCAATACCAATTCTCCCTGAATGAATGAACGAAGATGAACTTTTTTGTTAAAAGCTCGTGCTATTCGATTCTGATAGATTTCCAAGTGGTGAAAAGTGCACAATATTTTCTCATCTAACTGTTCCAATTCATTCAACCACTTTTGGGATTGCTCATCTGTAGATAACTGATCACAAATGGCTATTCTGAGTGAGGGAAATTGAAATTCAATTGGTAAGACTGCTTCTGTTCCATATACCAATGAATATGGAGTTGACCGCGTCGCATTGCGAGTGGTAGTCCGATAAGCCCATAAAGCATGAAAGAGTTTATCAGGCCATGAACTCTTATCTTTATCCACCATCTTTTGCAGTATATTTTAAAGAGTCTTGTTGAAGGCTTCTATCTGGCCATTAGCCGCTGCATGATATCGAGATGAATGGTTGGACTTAATGTTGTATTCTTGATACAATTTCTTTACCTGAGAAGAACATAAGTTGGTGTCGTTGTCCGTCAATATGGTATGAGGGACACCAAATCTAGTAATGATGTTAGACTTGATGAAGCTAACAATGCATTTAGAACTGACTTCTTTGAGAGGTACTTCCTCTGCCCATTTGGAAAAGAAATCAGTAGCAGTAAGAATGTACTTAAACTACTTGGCCGTAGCTAAAGGGTAAGGTCCCACCACATCCATTCCCCATGTGGAAAATGGCCACGAGTATTTAGCTGTATGAAGCAACTCTGGAGGTTGATGAATGAAGTTGGCATATACTTGGCATGAATGACACTTCTTTGTGAAATTAACACAATCTTGTATCATTGAAGGCCAAAAGTATCCAAGCCTTCGAATTTGATCAGACAGTCTATGTCCAGACTGGTGGGCACCACAGACTCCTGCATGCACTTCTTTTATGACATCCATTGTCTCTTCACCATCAATGCACCTGAAGAGAACTCCATCAAAACCACGTTTGTAGAGAATTTTCTCGAGGTGGTTTGGGCTATCATAAAGAGTAAAATTGACCACACGTCGCCGAATTTGTTCTTTCTCGGCTCTATCAGGTGGAAGTATTCCATTTTGAAGGTATTCCCTGATAGGTGACATCCATCCTGTAGTATGACCATACGATTCAGGAATGGGACTAATTTCATTAATTTCCTCTGTTCTGACTTGAACATAAGGTGAAATTGCACGACGGTGGGCAATATTGATGGTTGTCTCGTCCCGATTTGGATCTGCTAAAGCTTTAGCTATATTAGCCAGTGCATCAGCTTGAGCATTTTGTGATCTTGGGACATAAGAAAATGTCGGTTCTGAAGGGAATTCCGACATTAACTCTCTGACGTAATCATACAAAGGGATTAATTCTTCTTTTCTGATGGCATAATCCCCATTGACTTGTTTGATTACCAGGTCTGAATCACCTTTTACCTTTAAGCGATTCACTTGTGCTTGAAGTGCTAACTCCAAGCCTGTAATGAGAGCTTGGTATTCAGCTTCATTATTGGTACCACCTTCCCACAACAAAAAGGAATAAGGTAACACTGCATTATCTGGAGAAATGAGCACAATTCCTAAACCAACTTTGTTGAATTTAGGATTTTCCATTTTCTTTCCTTTTGGACTTCTAGAAGCACCATCAAAATACATTTCCCATATTTGAGGACTCTCTTGAATAGAGAAAACTTCCTCATCAGGGAGTTCGATATCTTAATACGTGTCTTCTACTGAAGGATGTTCAGCCAGGAAATCAGCCAAAGCTTGGCCCTTAATTGCCTTTTGAGACACATACTGAATGTCGAACTGCTGTAGAATAACCGCCCACCTTCCCAGACGTCCTGTAAGCATTGGACGACTAAGGATGAATTTGAGCGGATTATTACGAGATACCAATTGGACCTCATGATGTTGCAGGTAGTGTCTCAGTTTCTAAACTGCAAAGATTAATGCTAGGCAGCACTTTTCAATACTTGAATACCGGGTTTCTGCTTCAAGCATAGTTCTACTGAGATAGTAGAGACTATTTTCACTCCCAGCATCATTCTTTTGAGCGAGAAAGGCACCCAATGATCGCTCTAAAGCTGTCACATAGAGAATAAGAGGTCTACCCTCAACAGGTGGCATGAGTACTGGTGGACTCAAGAGGTATTTCTTGAGGACATCAAATGCTTCTTGACATTTTTCATTCCATTGGTAAGTGACTCCTTTCTTCAATAATTTGGTAAAGGGTAAACTTTTGCCTGCCAAATTGGCGATGAAACGCCGAATATAGGCTAAGTGTCCTTGAAGTCCTCTTAATTCTTTCAAATTCTGAGGAGGTGACATACAAAGGATTGATTTGGTCTTCTCAGGATCGACTTCAATACCACGACGGCGTACAACAAAGCCGAGGAATTTTCCTGAGGTTACCCCAAAAGCACATTTTAAGGGGTTCATCTTCAAATTATGTTGTCGAAGCTTGTGGAATATGACTTCCAAATCAGCCAAGTGATTAGAACGTTGTTTGGATTTAACCACCAAATCATCTACATAGCATTCAACAAACTTCCCTAAAAGAGATTTGAAGATACGATGCATGGCACGTTGATATGTTGCACCTGCATTCTTTAAACCAAAGGGCATCACCCGGTAACAAAACACACCTTGAGGAGCTCTGAAGGCTGTATATTCCTCATCTTCTGGGGCCATTCGGATCTGATTATATCCAGAATATCCATCCATGAAAGAAAGTACTTCATAGCCAGCCGTCGCATCAATTAAGAGTTCTGTAATCGGAATTGGGAAATCAACTTTAGGACAATACCGATTAAGATCTCTGAAATCGATGCAAACCCTAATTTGTCTGTTCTTCTTCTTTACAGGGACAATATTAGCCAACCACTTGGGATATTGAACTTCTCTGACGAAGTTGGCTTTGATCAGCTTATCCACTTCAGCTTCAATTTTGGAAGCATAGGTTGGGTGTGTTCTTCTCGCGGCTTGCTTGAATCCTCGATGTTCTTTTGGTAAACCCAAATGATGAGTAGCAACATCAGGATCAAGCCCAGGCATTTATGTATAATTCCAAGTGAAAATATCTTTATTTTGCTTTAGAAAAGAAATATACATATCTTTCTCTTCAAGGGTCATGGCCGCACTAATTAAAGTGGGGCGTGGATCTTTCTCTGTACCCAGATTTACTTCTCTGAGTTCATCAACAGTGGTAGAGATACCCTCTTCAAATGCTGGAGGAGCATCTCTAAGATCTTCCTCTTCTTCTTCATCATGTGTTATTTCTTCCGTTTCTACTTGCGAAGTAGATGAAAAAACGAAATTCTCATGATCATAAGAAATGTCAAAATTTTCACATTTTGAAGAAAAAGCTTCCATTTCCGACCCTATTGATGATAAAGGGTCTTCTTTGGGAATCAAAGAGGAGATGATGGATCGAGAATCGACATCATTATTCACCTCTGGTGTTGCTATAACTTCTTCTGGCCTGATTAGCGAAGTATAGACTTGTTGGATTTCAGCAGACGAAATGAAAACGTCACCACTTATGCTTTCATCGTTGCTTGGTAAGTTACCAATTCCTCCCATGTTGTCTGGCTCAATTGCTGTAATTGACATTATGGATCTTTCCATAAGAGTATTTTGATTTGGGCCTATTTTGTCAATTTGACTGATAGGTAACACATAATCTGTACTCACATGTGAAAATGGATTTATTGGAATTTTTTCCAAACCATATGGAGCATTAACTTTGGTAATTTCCTTCATTGTAGATTTTTCTCTTCCCTTCATGTGATAAAATTCTGCCTCAATGTATTGAGACTCACATGTCTTGAATGGGGCCTTATCACCATACAATGTTCCAACTTGACCATCGAAACAGTATTTGAGACATTGATGGTATGATGACGGAATAGCTGCATGCTGATGTAGCCAAGGTCTTCCAAGCAAGATATTGAAAGCTGAGTCTTGATCAACAATCATGAAATCCGAATTGGAAACAAGATCTCCAAACTGAGTTCTGAGTGTAACTTCCCCCAGTGGTTCTTGTTCATTTTTATCGTATCCTTGTAACATCATGGTAGAAGGAGATAAATCAGATACCGTGAGGCCCAATAGACGAAGTGTACGAATGGGCATGAGGTTGACTCCTGAACCATTGTCAATGAAAGCTCTTCGAACATCTATACCATTGACTTTTCCAGATAAGTACAAAGGTTTTATGTGCCCATGCACAACATCATCTTCATCTTTATCAGTAAAAGATATCACTGCATGGCATTCTGTAGGATTATTCTCTATGTGATAGATTTCAGCTGCAGCAATTTCAGCTTCAAACACCTGAGGACTTGACAAAGCTTCGATAAGTGCTTCCCGAAGATCTTTTGATAGATTCAAAGCATCCAAAATTGATAACTTGGCTGGTACTTGGGCCAAGTGTTTCAATATATCATACTTTTGATCTAGAGGTCTGCGTTTCCCAATAGGAATATTTGGTTTAGCAGGTACCTTGGAAGCAGATGCTTTGGAAGCTGATGCATCTTGTATTGAAGTTGGCAACATCCTTGGTTTTGGAAGATTAGACTGATTAGATACATTTACTTTCTGAGATAAATAAGATGGAACCTTTAATCAGTCTTCCAAAATAACTGTGCCAAAACTGAGTTGGCCATTGGCAGAAGAGCTTGATTGTTCTTTTTGAGCTCGCTGAAGGGCTCTACCACGAGTTTCTGCTACATATACAGTGCTAGCAGGGGTAGAATTAGAGTAGTGGCTTCGGAAAGATCCACGTCTTCCCCTATATCCTGAACCTCTAGAACCTCTTCGGATTCCCTTATTTGATACAGGGAATTCAGGCTTATCAAGACTGGAATATGGATCTGTTAATTGAATCATATTAACAGAACCAAAGATTAACTCTTCGTCTGATAAAGACTCTGCTTGGTTAGCCTGTTTAGGCTGTGCCATTTGATGGGGCGGTGCCCGTGGCTTTGAAGTAGATGGCATGAAATCTGCTAGAGTCAAAGACAATTTAGACTTTGATACATACTCATCTTCTTCTGATTCCTCTTTCTTCTTTGAATTGCGCTGCCCTTTTGAGGATTTGTCTTTTGATGGAGGCTTTACTGCAGCTTTTGTAGGAGACACAATTGGCTTCTTCAATTGTGTTCGCAAAATCGAATGGGTCCGATTGATTGTCTTTCTGACCATCCAATCATCATATTTTTTCGCAGTTTTGCTTTTGACTTCCTGCCACTCGCCTCCTTCCTCTGGATCTGTAGTGGTAATACACGCTACATGAGCTGAAGAACCCTTCAATTTGACCTGTCCCAAATCGACCATCTTTTGCAGGAGGTCTTTAAAGACAAAACACTCCTGGATGGGATGTCCCAACATTTGATGAAAGGGACAATAATTGGGACGGTCTTCATCTCCTTCCTTGTTTGGCCTCTTGGGCACTGGTAATTGAACCAAATTATTTTCCAGAGCTGAAATGAAGTAACCAGGAACTTGCTCACTTCGGAAAGAGTAAGTTTTACTCTTCATATCCTAAAATTTTTTTCGTCGTTGATCTTTTTGATCATTTGGACGAAACAGCCTTTGTTGTTGGCATTCAGGAGGTGGAGTCCTTCGAGAAGATAAGGTTTTCAAGTAGATATAGGTAGAGGTGCTTGTTTAAGCATAACTGTAGCAGTTTCTGCTTTACCCATTCTTCTTCCTGGAGCTGATGGAATTGCACGAGATTTAACCTTAGCCTGTATAAGGGAATCTTCAATTTGTTGAGCGATTGAAGTAAGGTCTCGAAACCCTCCTGTGTATTTCACAGGGATCAATGGCGTGCGTAATTCGTCACGCAAATTTGCCACACAGATTGGCAACAATTCCTCCTGAGGGAGTGATAAACTCAAGGAATACGTTAATCCCTTCCAACGACCAATGAAATCAGAGACTCTTTCATTTTCCCTTTGCTTGCAGTTTGTAAGATCGAAAACTGTCGTTTTTGGCAAAGTTGAGCTAAACTGAAGAAGGAATTTTTGACGAAGATCCTCCCATCCGATGACTGATCGGGATTGCAAGCTTGTATACCAGACAAAAGCTGGTCCTTGCAAGGTTCGCACGAAGCATCTGAGTTTCACTGCTTCTTGCTGCTCTGGAGTTCCCATCATAGGATCACAACAAGACACGTAATGCGTCAAATGTTGTTCAGGGTCGCCTGATCCGTTGAAAGTAGGGAAAACAGGATTTCCAAAACTGGATGGAGGAGAAATAGAATCTACCCATTCAGGGTAAACTTTCTTTTCAGGTTGAACTTGCGCCCGTTTCCCTTCCATAGTTTCCAATCGAGCTGTTAATGACTCAATAGTAGTTATTAACTTTTGAGAAACATCAGGTTGAACTTGGTTTTGGGTAGGTGCAATGAATGGAGCTTGGAAAGACGTGGTGGTTGGTATTGCAACTGATGGTAGTGCTGCCAACCGTTGTTGCGTTTGACCCGTAGGATTAGACCTCTGAGGGTGTACTGATAAAGGAGGATATTCCTGATCCATCTCAGTAGTTACAACAAATTCCTTTGGCTGTCGGACTTCAGCATTCTTAAGAAGAAGACTACTCTGAAGTAGTTCTGCATTCAACCTTCTTAATTCTTTCATTTCTTCCTCCTATTGTGCAAACCTTTTCTCTAATGAGAGCGATTGAACTCCTTCAGAAGAAGGGTGAGAAGTAACCTGATTCTTTCCTTTCCCCTTATTGGATCTTTTTCGAAGAGGGGGAAGTGGGTTACTTGAAGAAATACCCAGATTTTGGGTAAGCCTTTGATTACGTGTACGCACACCTTCTTCATTTAGGTCCGTGTGCGCAACTTCTTGAGCAGGAACCTCTTCGTCTGATCCCTCTGATTGAGCCTCATCTGGTGAATCAGCAGCAACGTCATTGATGACATTAATGGATGCATATTGCATTGAATCCTTTCTATCAGCATTTCTGTGATATTGTCTTCTTCCATGCCCATGATGAGACATGGAATTCCGTTGACTTGATCCCTCAGGAACTTCTTGGAAAACTGTCACTTGGAGAGAATCTCCTGATAGCTTGGCTCTTCGTTCTTCTTGAGGCTTATTCCCTAATCGAGAGAATACTGACTTTCTCTGAGGGAGGGGTTGAGGATTTGAAAAAGTCCCCAGTCCGGTGGACTGGGGGTGTTCCTGCTGCTTCTGCTCAACTCCTCGAATCCCATTTGTTGACTCTGAGGGTTGGGTTAGAGAAGTCCCCAGTCTGGCAAGCTGGGGTGTCTCTTGACATGCTATGTCTGAGATCTTCTTAAAACTTCTCTTGATCTTGCGAATCTTAGTTCGGAAATTTGCTGGATGCATTAACCTGTATCCACTTTTATCACCTGGTTCAACAGATCGTTGGATGATTTCCGAAACTTCTGTCATTTGATGACGTGTTTGCTCCAGACGAGAGGCTTGTGCAATATTCTCGCCTGCTTGATGTAGGAGCAATTCAACAACTTGTTCTCTATATACTTGATTTTGAGAGGAACTAGTTGAAGCCTGTTCTTGATCAAGCTTTTGATTATGAACAAAGCCCATTGACTGTGGCCGGCCATGGGCAATAACATTGCATGAGACCATTTTCGGCGGGCTTTGCTGACCGGAAAGCACTGTGAAATGTAGTGCTCCATGAACACCCCGTCCTCTGATATGAACATCAGATGGAGCATTGGCAATTAACTGACGCAATTTTCTTAGTGCGCCAAGGCATGAACGTTGAAGGGTTCTCTGTTGCTTTTCAGCCTTCGGATACCGAGAGACTGATAGAGATGCTAAATCAATCTGGCGTTGTAACCCTTCTATTATCTTAATATGATTTTCATAATCACCATAAGATAATACCTTCTTCTTTAATAGACAAAGAGTTTTCCATATGTTGAGACGAATATCATGGATTCCATCATCCGTCAACATCTTTGGAATGTCGTACTGGGAGTCAGCCAAAGGCCAAAACATGACTGGTACTTCACCTTTTGCCAGTTTTTTCTTCATGTTCAGCATTTCTTCTTTATCATTGAATGAAGATTCTTCTACCTGTTTGGACCAGAGTTGGTGTTTCCTTGTTGCTTCATCGGATTCAACAAAATTGGTAGAGATATCACTATTCATGCTGGAAGATGAATGACCCAGGGGTGGTTCGGAGAATAACCTGAACCCCAAGCTATCTTCTGATGGAGAAAGAGTTTCACCTGCCGATAGTAAAGCTTCAGACATGACTGGTTTTACGTTTGCAAGTGCCTCGAGATAGGAGTGCTTTCTCGTCACTACATTTCCTTCTGAAGATTTTTCGAGACAACGTGAATCACTACTGCGGAGAGGACTTTCGCAACAAAGTTCATCACCATGAGGAGGACCGTCATGATGGGTTACAGCAAAAGATGAAATCTCTTGCTCCTTGGTCTTCTAACCACACAGAGGGTTCTTGTGGCTCTCATCTGAAGAAGAAACTTCGAGATTGACCGAACTTTCATGAAGCAAGTCTTCATGAGGAAGTGTCTGTTGAAGACCTTCAGAATTAATGTTCCCGTTATTGGGAACTGAGGGAGTAGAATCTTGAATTCCGATAGATAAATGTCTGAGGGCTTCAAGAACTCCAGCATCGAGCAAGGCTTGGTTACAGATTGGCCTTTGATCTCCTGACTGTGCTGGGCGGATCTTTTTCTCAGATGCCTTCTTACTCGCTTTAGAAACCACTTGATGACGAAAGTGATTGCTCTGAGCAGGTGTATGTGCCTGATCAGGAAAGATGGTCAGGTTAGGCTGACGATCATCGCTCAAATCAAGTGTATGTGCCTGACTTGGTTGTCTGTATGATATGGGGGAGTATTCCCCATAACCCTCTTGGACTGGAATAGATGTGTGTGTCTGTTCCGGAGTGAATCGTTGATGTGTCACTCCACTGCTAGGGATAGATTTATGTGTCTGTCCCTGGGATGATGCTGAAGTTGTTATGATATCCTGGCAAGCATCCAGAATATGAGCAGGAATTTGCTTCTGCTCCTTCACCATTGACAAAATATGTTTGGTGACTTCAGCCGCCGGAACGGGGATATACGTCCATTCCGGGCTTGGAGTAGGTGTATGTGCCTGCTCCTGTCCTCCTTTTCCTGACAGTGAATCCTGACAGTACTCAAGTGTGGAGGTAGAGAGTTTAGTCTGCCTCCTGTTTGTCATCGGGACTTTCCGACTGACTTCTCCGTGTGCTACCAAACGAGACTGTTGGTAAGCTTGATTAGTATTAGCAGGTGTATGTGCCTGCTGATTACACTTCGCCAAACGCGGTTGACGAGATCCATCATATGTAGTCAGACGAGCCTGCTGACTAACTGGTGATGTATAAGCAGGTGTATGTTCCTGCCTATGGTACTCCGCCGGAATTGCCTGGCGGGATCGGCTTGATGCTGCCAGACGAGTCTGCTGGACAGTGGAATTAAAACGGGCAGGTGTGTGTGCCTGCTCATTGTTTGCCACCAAGTTAGGTTGGTGGACTTCTCCGGAGATGGCAGGGATGACAACCTGCCCATTGTTTACCGGATTCCGTCTCTGGCGGTTCATCTTGCCTGCTCGGGTTCGAGGAACCTGAGCTGAATGCCTGGAGTCGGTACCCTCATCATGTTGAGGGCGCACTACCGCACGATTCTGGTGGCGATTGTTGATGGGAGCCCTCGAGAAGGACTCCTGTCTTTTTGAATTAAGGCCCTGCGGGACCTGCTCATTCACTTCCTCAGAGTAAGGGAGTGAATGGAAATTGCGTTCCGGGGATAACGACCCGAAACGGTTGGAGACGGTAGTCAGCACCGCCTGCTTCTTGATCGCTGGCCGCCGTTGTCTGGACGACCAGGTAGAGTTATTAACTTGGAGGGCTTGACGAGCGGCCTCCAGAGTTGGGATAGTACCGTTGCGACGGTACTCCTTAACCAGTGAATTAGAAACCCAGCATTGAAGACGCTGAGTTGGTGATGTCATCCTTAGAGTGGACGACGTTCCAGCAGGAGTAGCAGCATTGGTTTTCACAGCAGCAGACCTCACAATAGAGGTGTTCACAACAGCAGTATTCACAGGGGTGAATTTAAGAAAAGCCATTTTGCAGAAGATCTTGAGAAAAGAGTGCCTATTCCATATAATAGACATAATCAAGATGAATCCGGCCACTGCATCTTTTGGATGAGCACATGTCAATGATTGATTTGTTGGCCCAAGGGGCCTAAAAAATAAGAAAAACATCATTTTAACATGGTTAAGGATTCACGTCGGGTTCACCATTTTTGTTTCACACGGAATCCGGGGATGACCTCCTGGACAGGAGATTCAAATGTTCCGATCGGTTTCTAACGGGTTTTTTCATAGAACCAGAAACATCCAATGATTCCACATCCGTTTGGACCTACTTTCCAAAGGCAGGCGCTCATTAGCTTGTGGACTAATGAGTCTTAGGAATTTGCATTGGTCGAGAGGATGGGAGGTCGGACTCATCACACCTTTTTGAGGGGAATTATTGTCTACTCCGGGACTCTCTTTATAGATTTAAGTTATGTTCGTGAATCCTTATTACATTACCAAGTATAAAATGAGCTTTCCTTAAGTTTTAACAATCAATGATTAAATATGCAAGAAATTTAGAGAATCTTTTATATGTATTCGAGGTTCTTCATCAATAGAGAATCATCTATATCTGTTTAGAGATTCTTGGTCAATGGTATCCTTCAAAACATTTATATAAAAGTCTCTTGGTCATTATGATGACCAGACTGGTTTTAAAGCCACTTAGTGGGGCACTTGAAGTTTATCGTCATTCAGAAGGACAGGGATTATTTCAAAGTTGGGATTGAACCCATAAATGGGCTACCTACGTATCCTTTGTTTTGGAAAAGGAATCAGAACCCACGTAGTTCGAGAAATGGAGTATGATGTTTATGATTGATGGCTCAAAGAAGAATGTCATAATTACTTTTACACTCTAAGCTCACGTGAGTCATGCTCGGTGTGAGAAACAAGAGGTATTGGTAAAAATTAGACAATTGTGCCATGAAAGATGCAATCATAAGAAATTGTTTGGGGCTTAGGTATGTATGACTGCCCAGATAGATGAAGGTTTAGGGATTCACTTTTAGGGAGAAAATCCAAGAACAGGGTCCATAAAGGTATATGTGATTTATGGAGATTTGAACACTCTAATCTTGGGGCTTACTCCTAAGGAGGATTCCCAAGTTAGGAGGGGACTTATGATTGGGTTTTACTCCTGAAAAGGAAACCCAAATCAAGGGTAAATTAGGACTGGTTAAGAGATATTTAAGAAACCTGGGGCTTACTCCTAAAGAGGATGCCCAAGGTTTATGACTGGGACTTATTCATGAAAAGGAAGCCCAGGTTAAGGATTAAGGCTTGGGGCTTACTCCTAAGGAGGATACCCAAGATTTATGACTGGGACTTATTCCTGAGAAGGAAGCCCAGGTTAGGGGACTTGGTTTGGGGCTTACTCCTGAAGAGGATGCCCATGTTGTGAGATTGGGATTGAGGCTTACTCCTAAGGAGGATGCCCAAGTTAAGGAATTAAGGTTTGGGGCTTACTCCTGAGGAGGATGCCCATGTTTGGGAACGTTAAGAATTTGGGGCTTATTCCTAAGGAGGATGCCCAGATTAAAGAACTTATAACTGGGGATTATTCCTGAAAAGGAGACCCAGGTTAAGGATTCTCTCATCTTAAAGGATGAGGTTGAATGAATGAACTCTCCATATTTAGTGACATAAGGATATTTAAATCACTAGGTTTTGAGAGATATTCCACATAATTCCTTTCAGATAAGAAAGTCAAATCAAGAAATCATGCCATAAATGGCTTTAAAGAGTGTCTTGAAGACTGAATCTTGAAAAGGAAAGGTGTGATGGCTTAAGAGGGGTGACATGGGCAAGATGGGCACCCAAAAAAGTAGGGGCGCGCAAGTCTTGAAAGGCGCGCAGGTATTGAGGCAGCGCGCAAGTATTGGTCGCGCAAGTATACTTGCGCGACATGAGGGGTACTTGCGCGATTCTCAATCGGAATTGAAATACTTGAGCAAATTCTTTTTAATCACTTTAGAATCCTCTTGAGGTTCTTCCAGAACTGGGACGCGCAAGTTATATTGAAGGAAATAAGTCGACGCGCAAGTGTTTGATAAGTTTCAACACTTAGGCCTTCCTTCTTATCTTTAGATCTTCCGTTCTAGGTAAAAAAAATTACCTTAGAAGTGTTCCGGAAGCTTTGAGAAGAGATTTGGGCGTCGGGAGCTTCAATCCGAGTTTCTGGAAAAAGATCCTCTCGAATGGGGGGCCCACAGGGTCTATTTATAGGCAAAAGAAGACCCCAGGCGGTTATCGGGCGGTTACCGGGCGGTTATCACTTAGGTCGCGCAAGTCACCTGCACGACCAAGGGTGTCGCGCAAGTGCACTTGCGCGACAATGATAAAACTTGCACGGTGCATTTGCTTTTGATCCTGTGTTCATGCCTTTGTCGATTTTTGATGTTTTTCTTTAAAGGCTGAAATCACTTTGAGCTCAGATATTCCCTTTTCCAATCTTTAGATTCTGTGACGAAAGGAGCGTCAACAATTTCATATCATCCTCAGCGGATAATGTGTATTTAAATTAGAAATAGTTCAACAAAAAAAGTGCCAATGATCCAATAATTGAATTTATTGTTCAAGAAACTATTTATTTAATGTAATTACAATAAAAAGTTGCTTCACAACACATGAAATTAATCAAACAATAAACTTGGATAGTGGAAGAATACACTGATCATGTCTTCACACAAAAGGGGTGTCCAACCTTGTTGCAATAATTCAAACAACCATTCCTTTAATTTAAAAACAATACAAAGTGGATGTGTAATACCCACAGCTAATTAAATTAATGACCTGGCTAATAGAATATTATGCTGACTATGTCGGAACACCCAAAGGGGTGACCGATCTTTTTGAAACCATTCAAACAAATTAATTTAAGATGATTAAGGTTGAAACAATTAAACAAAACCATTAAAGTAATTAAAATGGGAAAAATTTCACAAAGTCGGTAGGCACCGACTAACAGCACAACGATTCATTTTTTATAAATATCAACATAATTGAGGGAAATCAAGTAGGCACCCTACCTTTTAGTCGCAGATGACTCTAATATCTATTGTATACTTTTATTTGACCTAAAACGGATAAAAATGAAGGATTTTAGAAAAACCCAAAAATAGGGTTAAACACTTCCACGATGAACTGCACATAGAATACTCAACAGAATAAAACACTTCTACTTGTGTGACATTATCCTTCCCCTAAGGTTTACTGTGCACCTGACGGCGACTAAATCAGACGTCGGACAGAGGAGTAACGGCCATCCGAAGGGGATGCTAGTTGGTGTGATGGGATTGAGAGGAGCAACATGATGAGTGGGAGAGGGAGAGAGGAGAGGAAAAAAATAAAAGAGAGAATAGAAAGAAAAAGAAATTAAATGAAAAGAAAAATACGATAAAAATAAAAGATATGGAAAAAAGGAAATAAAATAAAGAGATAAAATAAAACAAAAGAATGAAATGGAAAATAAAAAAAATATTTAAAAACGTGAATCCCCCATTTTAATTATTTTTATTTTTCTTGTAACCCCCTCTTTACTTTATTTCAGAATTTATTTATTTTTTTAAATCATCTTTAAAACAATTTTTAATCTTTTCCAATCTTTAATTAATTATTTAAAACCCGAACAACATGCAAAAGCGTGACATGGCGTTTTCCATGAAATGTCTGAAATAATTTAAATTAAATAAAAAGATGTCTAGGACCCGCAGTGAGGTACAAAAGCGCAATACCTAGGTCGCTTAAGTAGTTATACTAAAATAAAGTAAAAACGGTCCATACCTGATTAAGGCCAGGACATTTTAACCTCCACTCTTTAAGACAACTCGTCCCTAATTTTCCCTTCTGAGGGTAGTGTAACATCACCGGAGAAGAGTTACAGCCAATGCACACATATATCCATCTCTCGCTCCTAGGCCTTGTCTTGAATGCGTCTGTACTACCACAACACCAGGACCAGTGGGATGGACTTGACTCAAAGGACATTCATTCTACGGTCGATGATACAGATTGGATTCTCTGCAAAGGATGCATCAACGTCAAGCTCGATGTCATCAGGGTTAAAAGAATGAGATGGGTCTGGATGATATTGTTGAAGCAGAGATACAAGGAAAATTTCATGCATGGAATGGTACCTATGAGGTAGTAGTAACTGATAGGCTATCGGCCCAACTCTCCCCACTATCTCGAAAAGCCTGTCGTATCTCAGGGATAACTTTCCCTGTCTCCTGATCCGCCTATGACCCAACCTCAGAGAAACATGCAGAAAGACTCGATGTCCCACCTCAAACTCCATAGGTCTCTGACGATGATCAGTATAAGAATTTTTCCAGGACTGAGCTATTGTCATATGCTTCTAAATTAGATGAACTTCCTCAGAAGTCTCCTGAACGAGATGATGACCTAATAGAGTTGCGCCACCTACTTTGAGCCAGCATAAAGGTGAATGACACAGTCTACCACAAAGAGCCTCATACGGAGCCATTTGGATTGTTGCATGGAATCTTCTATTATAGGTAAACTCGAAAATAGGTAAATTATTCTCCCAGGAACCTCCAAAATCAAGGATAAAAGTCTATAACATATCCTCTAACATTCTTATAGCTCTCTCTGATTTCCCATCAGTCTAGGGGTGATATGAAAAACTCAGAAGTACCTGTGAGTCCAGTGCCTTTTACAACCCTTGCCAAAACCGTGAAGTAAAATTGGAATCCCTGTACGAGAAAATAGAACGAGGTACACCATGAATTCGTGCAATTTCCCAGATATATAGCCTTCCCAACTCATCAATCATAAAGGTCTCTTGGATAGGAAAAAAGAGCGCAACATTGGTCAAACTATCGACAACCACCCATACTATATCACTGCCTCAAGGAGATCTTGGCAAGCCTATAACAAAATCCATGGTGGTGTCATTCCTTTTCGATTTAGTAATGGATAGAGGCTGTATGAGTGTAGTAGGTCACTGGTGCTCTACCTTCACCTGTTGGAAGGTGGAGCATGGAGGGATGAAACCTACTATTTTCCTTTTCATACCAGGCCACCAAAACTGCTGGAACATGTCTCTATATATCTTGGTTAGCCAAGGATGAACTGCCCAAATATAAGTGTAAGATTCCTTCATCATCTCTTCCTATATACCTTTAGGTACCCATACATTGCCACTGTAATGGGTAGTTTCACTTCCATCAATAACCCAACTAGGAGGCTCTCCTGTAGCATTTTCCCTCAAAACGAGTCCCTCATAGACAATCAACTGTTTCCTGTAAACTTTCTCTAGAAGAGAGGATGTCACTGTAAGAGGTGCTAGAATCAGTTGCCCACTCTACTCCTAAACCACCAGATGCATCTCCGAAAACAAGGCCATCATCGGCCACTCACTGTTGGCTACCTGCATGGCCTGAGTCTGTGTCTTGTGGCATAAAGCATCCACCACACCATTACCCTTACCAAGGATATAAGAAAGTTCAAAATTGAACGACTACTGGTATTCGACCCACCTGTGTTTCCTTATGTTCATGTCTCTTTGAGTGGAGATATATTTCAGGATTTTATGATCCGTGTAAACAAAGAATCTCTCACCCAAAAAATAGTGTCTCTAACAATGTAGATCATGAACCACAACTACCAACTGAAGGTCATGTGTAGGAAAGTTCCACTTGTGAAGTCTAAACTGGTGGGATCCATAAGCCACGACTCGATCACCCTGCATCAAAACTATACCCAGTACAATTCTTAAAGTATCACAATAAACTATATAGCTCTTACCAGGTTTAGGCAGAATCAGGATCGAGGCTGAGGTCAGTCTTCCTTTCTACTTATGAAAAGACTTTTCACAATCTTCTGACCAGATGAACTGTACACCTTTCTTAGTCAAGGTCGTGAGAGGCACTACTAAGTGGGATAAATCTTGGATGAATCGCCTGTAATAAAAAGCAATCCCCAAGAAACTGCAGATATCAAAGACACTCTTTGGGATGATACTATAAAACCACATCGCTCACCTTTTTTGGGTCAAATAATACCCCTGCTTCATATATAATATGACCCGAGAAGTGTACCTTATCAATACAAAATTGGCATTTACGATGGTTAGCATATAGCTGGTGCTATCTTAGTGTACTCAGCACGATCTCAAGATGGGTTGCATGGTCATGTCTGGAACATGAATACACTAAGTTGTTTTCCAAGAAGACTAACACAAATGAATCAAGATATGGATGAAAAAACTAGTTCACTAGGGCCATGAAGAATGTCAGTGCATTCATGAGGCCGAATGGCATAAATAGATACTCATACAATCCATAACTTCTACGGAATGTTGTACGTGGTATGTCAGATGGTCGCACATGCACCTAGTGATATCCAGACCTCAGATCAATCATAGAGAAAATAGTTTCTCCTCAGAGGTGGTCAAAGAGATCATCTATACAAGGCAATGGATATCGATTCTTTACCGTGAGTTGGTTGAGTCGACGATAATCCACACATAACCTTAGGGTATCATCATCCTTCTTGGAAAAAGGACATGTGAACCCCACGTTGATGTGCTAGGTCTGATAAACCCTTATCCTAGAGGTCTTCAAGCTACTTCTTGAGTTCCTATATCTCTGTTGGTGTCATCCTATAGGGAGGAATACACACTAGTACTGCACTTGGAATGAGCTCAATATTGAACACCATGCCTCTCATAGGAGGTAAGACAAAGAAATCATCATAGAAGACGTCCCTGAAAATATCCATAATTCGAGATAATTCAACTAGTTGCATTCCCTAATCGCTCATGAAGAGACTTTCCAACTGAGTGGTCACTCTGCCCAACCCTGCATATTTAGGCTTAGCTTGGTTTGACTGCAGATTCCATTATCCTTTGTGAAGATATGTGTCTCCCATAGGGGATGTAAAGGACTCCCAATGACGATAGAAATCCACTTGGGCACGGTAAGGAGAAGGCCAGTTTATACCAAGAATGACTTCAATGCTAGACATATCGAGGATATATAAATTCCAAACAAAGCGGTACCCACCTATTTTGAGGTTCACTCTTGGAACAGGCGTATTCCCTCTGTCCTGACCCCAAGCGGGGTGTTGGGAGACATTATACTACAAAGGTACTCAATTGGAAAGACAAGACATTCAACCACAATAGCAGATATAAAGGTGTGTGATTCGACGGTATCAAAAAGTGAAGAAACTAAAGTAGATTCTACTAGAATAGTACCTCTAACTATAGATGGATATACACTCTGTTCCTCTGGTGCTAATTTCCCTACATACATGGGACCTGAGCCATGACCCTGATACCCTTCCTGGTTAGCCTGAGCAGGTCCACTCTGCTAACGCTGATAGTCTAGAACTTGATTTCCTCGACCATGACCTCCACCATTTCCTCGGCCTGATCGACCAGTGGAAAAAGAACTTCCAGCCTGTTGTGGAGCCATAGATCACATACCTAATAGAGGTGAAGGTGTGGATCCTCTACCATTGGATGCTGAAGAGAAGGAACGATAGAAACGATGAAGGTGACCCATCCTGCCCAAAGCTCAGCACTCCTTCAGATCTCTCATGCACTGTGGATTCTTGTGACCATCCCTGCCGCACTGATAACATGTGGAAGAGCTATCAAGACATGCTATTTGGCTAGGATTTCCCCCACGTACACTTTTAAAATGACGTTTCCTGCTTCCAAAAGAGAAATCACCTTGTGTTAGAACTGAACCACCCTGGCTCACTAGTTTAGCTTCCCTAAAATTTCGCTCTGAGATCAGAGCATGATTCATGATCTCTGTAACAATGGTCACACAGAATACATTCACCTGCGAGCGGATAGTGTACCCAATTCCGTCATCAAAACACCTCGCAGTAGTTTGCGCGTCGCCCGTTAGAGATAGGGCAAAACACTGAAGTTCTGTGAATCGAGTAGAATACTCTAACATAGTCATAGAGCCCTGCTAATGAAGTTGGAACTCCCACACACAATCATCTCTCAGAGTATGTTCAAAAAAATAATTATAGAGAGCTTCCTGGAAATCAGCACAATCCATGTCACTGGCCTGCTAAGCCTGAGAAACAATGTCCCACCAACGTTTGGCGGTGTCTAGAAGCAAGTAGACTGCAAGATTCACCCTTCCATTTTGAGGTGTCTCAAGGTGGTGGAAGATACAACATAAAACTTCTATCCATGATTCTGGAGCATGAGTGATGCCATTCCCTGAGAAGGTGGGGTGGTGCTACTGTAGAAAGTCCCATGTAAGGCCTTCCATAAACGGGGCAGGTCTGGGAATATTATGAACCAACTGCATAAACCTAAGGATACTATCCCTAAACAGAGTGTCAGGGTCCCTTGGAAGATAGAAAGGAGGTAGCGCCATAAGAGGCATTACGAGAGGAACCACTGGGGGCTCAAGACCCACTATCTCTGGAATGCGCTCACTGCCACTATCCTGAGACACAACACAAAGTCTTCATAGATGAATTTATCTAAGACAACCAACACACCCTTAGAAATGGAGTAAAGAAGGTGAGAAAACAATTTGGGTGCAAAATAGGATTTGTACATAGCCTGCCTCTGAGAACTAAACAACAGAAAACCTGCCTCAAGAGTTGGGTTTCGATATTGAAGAGACAACTAAAAAGGATTACTAATATGTTCTACAGCCCACTCCAAGGTTGAGTCAGGCTAACTTATAACAGACTAAAACAACTTTATATATAATAAACCAACAATTTAAAATTCTATCACTTGGTATTACAACACTCACATGCAACAGGAAAATGCACGCTGAAAGAAGATAGGGCACGTCATTTAAATCTTATAGTGCCTATCATGATGCATGGGATGTTTTACCCTCATATCATTGGGCTACAATGGTAAACCCATTATTTCAATAATACCAGCACAATAACAAAGCAATACAAGTGAGTCACCCAAGGTGAAATCATATCAACAGTAACTGGCATAATCAATAACTAAAATACCAACCCATGAATTTGAGTTTTCCCCTGTACATGGGTTAGCTATGTCCAAGCCCAGAGTACATCCCCAATCCCTATATCATAGTCTCTTTCCTGACCCAAATAGTAAGAAAAAAAGGAAAAACGACTTCTAATACCACCTTGTAACATCTTGACCCGGCTCATCTCTAAGACAGTGGCCAGATTGGTGCATCACATAACCTCAAGCGGATCTCCTCGAATACCAGAGGCTGCTGACTAGCAGAGAGGGCCCTTTTTGTGTCAGTGGGGGAGACTATGACCTCATTGGTATCAGATAATATCACAGTAGAAGTAAACAACCCAAAATAAATTAGCGAAAGCATATTAATAAATAAATTGCTGCAGAAGTAATGTAAATAATCTAAATGAATAAAAAACCATGTTTGAAAACTCAAAAAAGAGTGTCCTTCCATGATATAAGTCTAAACTGAAAGTATGAAAAACAAAACTCAAACACACAGTCAGCTAAAAGAAAAGACACCATTAGAAACTGCATAACGAGCAAGGCACGATCCTCTACCCCAATATACATCCTAAACAGTAATAAATAGTCAAGCATCAAAAGCAGCATGCTTCCCCTTGTCAATACCTGTGAGCATGTAATCTACTTGGGTGTCGATGATGCCCGACCAAGGTGTGAGATAAAATCCCAGTAACCCATCACCCACACTGTCTAAACCATTCCATTTCATAAAAAGATAAAAATGCAGGGTGCCATTAAATAACCATTTCAATTAAACTAATTGCAGTGCAGTGAAATAAATAAGCCTACCTAGGTCCCAAATGGTACCTGTTCCTGGTCACCTACTTCATCCTAAGATGGTAGTCTGAAGGGGTACCTATCAGCAAAAATGCACGAACACGCATATATATATATATATGTGTGTGTGTGTGTGTGTATGTATATATAACCCAAAAAGGTAGGTAAAACTAGGAAAATGTATTCCCCAATCTTGTGCTTTAACTTGGGGTTCAAGTCCAATGTCAACCAGGCACAATTCCACATATCAGGGGAAATATCTCAATTCTCAATAGAATAAATTTTTAATAATATAAACCTTAAGTGAATCATTATTTAAGGTTCATGATGAGAGTTGGAGTCCGAGCATATCCTAAAGGTATCACTATGGAACATCCGTCAATTTATCTAATGCCACCGAACCTATCCAAGGAATTTTTTTGAAAGACCAAGTATCGCCTAAGGCATGGCTTTACCTTGAGTCTGTCCCAATATCGCAAAAAGGTGTTGAGTGTCATTAGTGGCTATCTTAGTCACATTTCCAATGGATCCATCTTAATTGGCCCTTTTGGGGCCGATATCACTCAAAAGTATTAGAAAGTCTGGGGAAGTCTCGATCCGGTAAAGCCAACGACGCCACCCCAAGACAAATAGAGGTAACCCTTCAGAAATAGAGGATCTAAGAGTGACCCTTAATACGGGACCTGCCTTCTTTCCCCACCCTGAATTTAATTATAGTTTTCACATCAGTAGATATTACATAATCAGCATAGAAAGTCACAGCTTGAAAACGTACCAGCTACACCCGGGCATAACAAGACATAAATTTAATAGTACAACACAAAAACATGCAAGGAAATATAACTATCATATCAAACATAGCAGATAATGCATATTTAAATAATAAACAGTTCAACAAAACAAGTTCCAATGATCCTACAATTGAAGATCATCTTCAAGAAACTATTTATTTACTTTAATTACAATGAAAAGTTTCTTCGCAACACATGAAATTAATCAGAAAATAAACTCGTCTAATAGAAGAACACACCGATCATGTCGGCACACTCAAAGGGGTGTCCAAATTTGTTGCAATAATTCAAACAACAATTCATTTAATTTAATAACTATAAAAAGGGGTTGCACAATAACCGCAGCTAATTAAATTAAAAACCTGGATTACAGAAAAATACACCGACAATGTCAGCACAACCAAAGCGTTGTGTGATCTGGTTTCAACCATTCAATAAAAATTAATTTATGATGATTAAGGGTGACACATGTAAATAGAACTATTAATGTAATTAAAATGGGGAAAATTTCACAAAGACGGTAGGCACCGACTAACGGCACAAAGGTGAGTTTTTTATAAATCACAATGAAAAGGAGGGAAAGTGAGTTGGAACCCTAACTTGTAGTCATAGATGACTCTAATATTTGTGGTATACTTTGATTTGAAATAAAATTGTTGAAAATGATGTGTTTTAAAAAACCCCAAAATAGGGTAAAAATCTTCCGTGACGAACTGCACACAGAATACTCAACAGAATCAAACGATTCCACTTGAATAATAGTAGCCTTTCTTTAAGGTTTGTTCTGCACTTGACAGTGAAGGAATCAGACGTCGGACAGAGGAGCAATGACCTTATGAAGGGGCTACTGGTTGGTGTGACGAGATTGAGGGGTGTGACGTGATGAGTGGGATAGGGATAGAGGGGAGGAAAAAAGAAAAGAGAGAAAAGAAATAAAAAGAAAAGAAAAGAAAAATATGAGAGAAATAAAATATATGGAAAAAAGGAAATAAATGAAAAGATAAAATAAAACAAAAGAATGGAAATAAAAATAATAAAAATAATTAAAAACGGGAATCCCCCATTTAAATTATTTTCATTTTCCCGTAACCCTCTCTTTATTTTATTACAGAATATCTTTTTATCATTTCTTTATTTCTTTTAAATATTCTTTAAATCTATTATTACTCTTTTCCAATCCTTAATTAATTATTTATAACATGAACACCGTTCCAAAGCGCGACGTGACATATTTCATGAAATGTATGCAATTATTTAAATTAAATAAAAAGCTATCTAGGACCCGCAGTGAGGTGAGCAGGTGTGTGCCCCGGGTCGCTTAACTAATTAGACTATAATAAAGTAAAAACGGTCTGTACCAGTTTTAGGATGGGACGTTACATTGAGTTTGAAACCTGTTTTTAGAAATTTATAAATAATTCCCCTCTCTTTTTCTTTAAATGCACACCCAAACTTCCATTCCAATTCATTATAATGCAGTAAATAATTATATATTTATCCATCTTCATTTATAAATCACTCCCAACATGTTTTTAATCTCATAATAAGATCCTCCCATTATTTGAGAAACACAATCTCAAGTACGATTATCTATTACTCTTATTTATTTATAAATATTCATTATATTAATACATTTTATTTCCAATTTTTCATGTTATCATGAGTTTTTAGACATACATTTACATTATTTTTTATTCCCAAGTGTTGAGAGTCCAGATTTTACTCTCATTAACCTGTTCCATGAACAATTATATACACCCACTATGATGTGAAAATTATCCCATGATTTCCATGGAAAAAATTTTGTCTTGTGAATAACCATCCCTATTTCAACTCAATGGTTTTCACTAATATTTTAATAAACATAATATATTATAGAATTCCATGTATGAAACCCACTCTATTTAATCATGGGATAAAAGGTGATTAATTTTTTTTTTAATTTTTATGATATATGTGGAACATAAATTGATGGACATGACATGATTATTATGGGTGAAAGCATAATTATATAGTTGTCCAATGTATTAAGTAATTTTTTTATCTAATGAGAAATCATGTATGTTGAAAAGGTGTCCAGCCTAAGTAGACCATCTTAAATGTCTTCAATGCTACACCTTGAATTATTATTATTATATAATCCTTTATGTTATTTCAACATTTCTATGATTCCTTGATGTTTCCATATTATTTCAAGCTTAAACATTTATGATTATTATTCTTACATTTTTAGGTCACCATGTTATGCCCCTTGACACATATGTGCTACTTTACTTCATGATATGCTTGGATTATTCTCTTAATGGGATTTATAGTTCACCCATTTCTTATATATGGCCCCGAGTCATCCCACATAGTGTTATAAGATATATGGAATTTAAGGGTAAGTTATAGAGTTTTTTAATAATATCAGTGAATCCAAGTTTCATGTTATTATGTTATGTTTCTAATTTCACAGTGAATGTAGACATCTCAATTTTCTGGTATTATATTATGTCAATATTTACGTAATAAATACCAAAACAATGTGTATAAAAGATATGGTTTGTCATAGGATCCAGTAATTAGTGTCATGTATTTGGAATATGAAATATTGTTCGGCAGATATATATGTGGACATTGTGTGGGTGGTGAACAGTGGTGTGTGGTGGCTGTGGTAACCCAACTGTGGTAAAAATTTGGAGGTTACATGTTAGTAAAATAGCCACACCGATTGATAGGTTATACATACATTCTGGTTAATGGGTTTATATTTTTATCCTTTTATTTTTCATGAAATTTTATATTATATTGTGGATTTCTAGAAAGAATTCATGAATTCTCAATATTATGCATTAATATAGTGTATATGGAGATGTTTTTCCTTGAGAATAGTTATATTGGGCTAAGGTATCCAATCTATGTTATATTTATATTCAGTGTTAATCAGGGGCTCCTAGACTATTTGTGGTATGATAGGGTTGAAACAATTGGTGAACCATCCTTTTGGTGTCACCTAGTAGTTCAGGTCATGTTAGAGTGATATTAAATCACATTCTATCATAGGATAAAGTTTAGAGATAGCATAGGTATCATGATTGATTTGGGATTTTTGGGAATTGAGTAAAAGTGACTTGAGTTCATCTCTGGGAATAGGAACCCCAGTATTGGGGAAGTGAGTCAAATATCCAGTTACCATGATTTTGATAACCTGATATAATAGGTCCTCAGTTTTAATGAAAAAATGGTACGTTCATTATATAGGAGTGGGTTTTGGTTTCAATTTCCTTATTGATTTAGCTCTTTGGATATTCCCTTTTGATTAATGTATATCTTTAAAATTGTAGGAGGCCTCCATGTATTTATCTAGATTGGATCTCATGATAGGATCATGATAACGAGTAACTTTATAACAAGGAATTAGTTTAGGTGACAGGGGATGACATATTTGGTTTGGATGGATAGTGGTAAATACATACACCCATTGATCATCAAGCTGGAATGACAATGGTAGCATCGACATGCATTTTTCATTATACTTAGTAGTTGATCATTCTAGTTATACATAATGATGGATTTCATATGTTTAGTGTGTTCTATGAGTTTCATAGAAATTGGATACCCATGTATTGGGGTGACTCGTACATATAAGTAGTAACTGACTGGTTTATTGATTGTTTGAGTATTCCATGTACGTTGATCAACTTCAAACTAGAGGGTGTTTTTTGAAACAATACTTGGATAGAGAACATTAGGACATTGGTGGGTTGTAGTGAATCCAATGCATGGTAGGGTGACTCATTATTGAATGAAGTTTGAGAACCTATTCTAATAGGTATAATTACCCGTGATTTGTTTGGTGTGATTCTAGGATCACCTCTTGTGGCATTAAGGAATAATGCCCTTGGTTGAATATAAATTCTACTTCACATACCTCATTTGATTCTCTCTTTGCATAACTCTTGATGTGTACGTCCAATCATGTACATTAAATAGGCGGATTCAAATGAAGGTTTGAACTGAGGTGGAATCTCCTTGTATCACCATTAATGCTAGTGTGATAGAGCATTCCCTAGTTGTGGTGAAATTCATAGAACAACAATGGATGTGAGAAGGTACTGGTAGTGTACACCCATAAGTCAGGGCCTTATAATCTAGTAAACATATGTATTCTTTGAAACATAGACATATGAGATTGTCACATGTGAAATCTAAGACCAGAGGGTTTTTGGATCAAATCATGAATATGGTATCTTGGCAAAAATATGAAAAGAGCTATTTTTCTTATGATTAGAGAGTTCAAATTTCCAGAGACTACACAACCCGTCATGTGAAAATGAGTGGATAGGCCATGGATAATATAATCCATTAGAGGTAGAATCATGAACAAGGACCACACAAGGGACTTTAGGGATATCACTATCAAGGATTGTTAGAGGAGCTAATGGATCAATATGATTTAGATTTAGTTATGACCCAATACCAAAACCCCAATATCTGAGTGGTCCACATCTGGCTCAATGAGCTCACTGCCAGGGAGTGGATAGTTGTAGTAGTTCCAGTTTATGAACTACTGGTTCCCAACATGATCTGAGGTATATATGTGTCTCTTACATCATAGAATTTTTTTTCTATACAAAACGATGAGATATTCCATTATCGACATATCCTTATATGGGGACTACTGACCCCAAAAGAACCTCATTCCAAAAACATATATAGAGATATTATAATTGGAGAGGATTCTATGATCATTCCCTTTTGTCTGTAGGGAGAATTGGATCTTAAAGGAGAAAAATTATAATCGGGCTAATTTTTAAACATGATGAGATTGTATTAAGTCATTTATATCATGACATGGCTATCCACAATCCATTCCAATATTGGTTTTTCCTGATAGAGGATATGATATATATGGGATGATGGGTTGATATTTTTCTTCTCATGTGATAAAGAATTCAGGTTTGAGTATGTAGGCTCATGTGACGGGGATTACAAGTTATTTTCCATTCGTTAGAAAGATTATACAATGTAATAGAATATATTATAGGCTTCCAGTTACTTATAGTGGTTGATGACTATGATGATGTCTTTCTTAAAGATGTATTGGGTTTACCACCCCATTAATAAATTGATTTTGATATCTAATTGCACACTTGTACTACTCAGATATAGTTAGTATCTTATCAGATGGCCCTAATGGATCATTGAGAGATGAGGAGGCAGGTATAGTACCATAAAATGAGGGACTTTATCTAACCCATTATAACCACCAAGCATTTTTTATGTTGTTCATTAATATAAATGATGTGTGAATGAGATTATTTATAGATTATCATCATTTCAACTATGTGACCATAAATAATATGTATCCAATACTAAGAATTAGTGACCACTTTGGTCAAATGAAAGTGGAAAAGTGGATCTTGATGTTTAACATCTAGTCAGACAATCATTAGTTTTAGGTAATTAAGTATGATATAATAAAGAAACAAATATGAGGTCAATACAATCTTTATGATTACCTGGTGATTCCAAATTTCAAGAATAATTCACCATGTATGTTCATGTGGATCATGAACTATATATTTTAACCACTCTTTTGACAAATTTTTGGTGGTCCTTATAAATAAATTTTTTCGTAAACATGGAATCAGAGGCTATATGTATAGAGAATATGAGTTTTTTACTACAAATACTATGAGAGTGTCAATTGTATGGAAAAATATTCAACTTTTAGTTCTGGATTATATAGTTCCAATTTTTGGGACATGTTATTTCAAAGTGGGGAGTAATGGATGAATAGTTTAAAATAAATATAGTGCTAGCTTAGGATCCACCCATGTTCAGGACGGTAATGAAAAGCTTTTAAGAGCTGGTCAAATATTACAATATATTCAATAAATATTTCTCCATAATTGTAGCATCCATGATTTTTTTGACTTAAAATCTAGATAATTTCTTATTGAAATAAAATTTATAGATTGTATTTGAGGAGTTTTAACAAAGGTTGACAAGTTCTACCATATTTAGGATTCTAGAATATGGAGTTGTGTATGTGGTGTTTTATGATGCTTTTGGAATTGAGTTCACATGTGTGGTAATGCAAATTTCAACTATGATTTCATTAGATCCCATATGTTGATACCCCACCCATAAAACAATGCAACCCATTATTAGGAGCTATCACCTATTGTGTTTTCCATGAATACTTGGGAACACTACTAACATGATGTGTGATTTATTGTTCATTATACCATATGCGACACATATACATCCTCACTTAGAGATATCTCAACCTAGTATATATGATATGGATGGAGTTCATATTGGTCTATGAATGTATGACTATAAGTACATCACGGAAAATGAATATAGTGGAAGAATATATTATAATGAATTATCAATCATAGTTTAAAGGAGATGCATAACATGATTTGGAATAATTACATTTATTCTTAGTAGATGAGTAAGAAGTAACATACCTCCAATAAGTGGTTATAACCCCTCATATTCTATATAATGTGAGGGATTAATAACATGTAGATATTAACTATAAGTTACTATGAAAACAGAAATTCATAGGAAAACCCCTTGATGGAACCTCTAGAGTTGATGGAGTATATCATCCTCTATCAATGATATATATTGGTGACAATCATGCTTTGAGAGGAGTTATAGAGGGTTTTCCAAAAATCTCCCTTAGTGGCCCATCCTTTAGTTAAAATGATGTACTTGATTATCTAATGAATGTTTTGGTGGCCAATGATGAAGAAGGGTGTTGCAAATTTCATCTCATGATGCCTCACTTTTCAATAGGTGAAGGTTTAGAATCATGTTCTAATGGGTTTATCTAAACCCAATGAGGTACCAAGATGGAAGTGGGATAGTATATCCATTGATTTTTTGGGATATATATATAATTTTAGAGGACATGTCACTATCTAGGAGATCATATATTGAGAAACTATGTCATCTCACTACGTCACCATCAAAGAGTAGTGTTCAGTGGAAATATTGGAATGTTTCCTTTTCTTAGAGTTGACTGAATTCATTGTATTACTTATAATATTATATCGTTCCATGATTCTAGATTCATGTATCTGATACAAGTAGGTTTATAAGATCATTTTAGGACCCAATTTTAGATGATCACATCATTCCAACCTCATATTCATGGCTAGAATGAGTGAACCATTATGGTCCTGTAGGGAATGAAGTTGGTTTTCATGTGGGATTTTGTGAAAGGTTGGAAGGGTCACCTACACTTATTATAGTTTCTATATGATAACATGTATCATTATATTATTAGTATGGTACCATTCTATATTCTATTAGATAGACCATACAAGATAAAACTATGCTAGTCATAGATAGGAGAATTACCAATTTTAGGGTCAATGATTGTGTGAGTGCCGATAGAGTAGGTGAAGACCATCTAAGAGTGGATGAGGATATCTCAATGTTCTTATAAGTCCTATGTGGGTCTATGGTAGAGGTAATTTGATTTCAGTGAGGGAGACTATGTGTCATAAAGGTGTCACCACAACATTATTTGTAGAGATTTTGATAGGGTGGAATGCCATCTCTGAGGTCCATCAACTCATTTTATTTTTTTATAGGATTGAGGAGGTTGTATTGCACATAAATAATTGAACAGTGTTCTTGAATACTTCAATGTGTTACAAATGAGGTGATACATAAATGACTCATCTAATGTTAATGACTATAGAGAGCTTCACAATGAGGATAAATCCACATTTTTAGAGAACCCATTTGTAGTTGATGATAATAAGGATAAGATCATTTATGAGAAAATGATTCCCTTGGTGCATGTTCTCTAGATGTATGAGATTCTTATGGAGGTCATGTGGGAAACGTATAATTATATGCAACCTCAATACCACATTTTTTTGGGTAATTGTATCTTTACATCATAAAAATCTTTAAATGTGCGAGAATGTATTGGATGTATTTTTTAGGTTTAGACCCTTTAAGCATTTTAAATATTTTTTTGGAGCTAGCCAAAGAGATTTCATAGAAATTTTAGAATCATATTGATCAATTATTGACCTCTTAAAATATTAAAGATAATAATTCATTCACATTCAGAAATCAGGAAGTAAATAATTTCATCCATAATAGAGTCTAGATTGAAGAAACATAGATTGAAAATGAATAAAAAATAAGGGTTGTACCAAAGGCACACCATAAGTTCTGCTCTCATCCAGATTTGAAATCCTGAACAATCCTGAACAATTATAAAAATGGATTAATTAATTAATTTATTTAATTATAGCCTAACCCAAGTGAAACATTATAAATCCATTTTTATATAGTTATATAGTGTTAGTCTAATAACAAAAGTAGTATTGGAGGAGATATCTAATGTTAGAGACCTTGATGAATGATCGTGTAATTTAGTGAATCCCACAATGATCATGGTGGATTATCGAACAAAATATCTTCTAGAGACTTTATTCTCCAATGATAAATCATAAATTTAGTTACAAAATTTTATTTTGTTTTATTTACAACATATGTGATAACATTAGGATCACAAATTAATTTCACTAAAATTTAACCCCTGATAGCCTTGGAATGACCCTATTTATCAATTAATTTTATATAGTCTTATGAACATGATAACTAATTTTACAACAATAATTGTCAACCCCCATTTATTCTTCTTTTTATATCCTATCATCAATGGAAGAATCAATTCTAACCATCATGGTTCATTCACTTTGAAATTTAATGGATTCCTCCCTCCGTTCATCATGCACGTCACTTGAATACAATTTTTGGCCAGATTTTCAACAAATAGCGGTCTTATTTAAATCATGATTGAACTTGGAAATAGTATTTTTCATATTTCATATTGATTACGAATAACTATTGGTTTTTGAAAACAACATCATATGAGGGATATTATGCTAAAGGTAGTTCCCAGAAATGTCCATTCCTGGATGGGTCATGCATGGGTGACTTGCGAGATTGTAAGGATTATATTTTCTGATGAAGGATTGATAAAATATAATCTCCAACATTATATTTATCTCAATGATTGTGTTTTACTACAATTTAGTTAAAATCATGATTAATATAGAGGAGGTAGTGATCCATCGGAGGGATGTGGAGAATCTAGAAATTTCATAACTACACGATGTGAAGATGGGAAGAACACACACTATGGATTCCATGATATGTTGCACTATCATTTCATGTTTGAGGTAAAAGTCACAAGGGTGTTTGTCTAGAGCCACACATAATGTTTCACTAGAGGGTCATCTCATCATGTATATATTGTTCAAACTAAGGAACCTAATTGGTCTCACACACCAAGTGGAGAGAAAAAAACTCTATAACATTGATAGAACATAAATATGAATTTAAGGTCATTATACTTTAACATTCATGTCTTACACAACGTGTGACCTTGGGGCCTTGAAATGTACCATTACCAGAATAACCCATTAGTATTGTCCTCTTTTTCAAATTCACTTTTTGAGATATAGGTAGTAAATACTTGATTTGTTTCACATATGGTACACAGTAATAGAGCCTTTGATACCCCTAGATAGGTTCATGTATCCAACCGTACTACTCAGGTTTCATGATCCCTTTTATACGAGTCATTCATGGATAAGGTCATGCATCCACCTTGGGATCATGATCATGATCCTCTATTCCATTCCCTATTTAGGATCGAGTATATTATTACCCTTATACATTCTTGTGATCACCACTTACAAGGGATTCTAGATGAATTGAAGTATTCTTTTTTGGCCTAGGGCATGATCCACTATATTCCATCATTTGAGGTATCCTCCCAAGATGTGTGTCATTCCTTTGGGAATTTCCTGATATATCTCACAAAACTCTTCTCAATATTGTCACTTCTATAATCTTGATGTTCAATGATGTTTTTTTTAATCTTGTGTTATTTCTGACAATTATGGATGACTTTCTAACCACTATGAGAATACTTTTGTTTTTTAGGTGTCTTTTTTGGTTGGACTATAGTGGTTCTTAGTGACTGTGGAAGAAAGATTATTTTCAGAATTTGAAGTTTATGTGGTGGGATAATATTCTCTTTGGCTGGCTTGTTGTACCTATTTATTGGTTTATGAGACTATATTTTTACCTTTTTACATTATTTATCTACTTTCGTACACTATTATGGGTTGTTAGAGGTTATATAAACATTTATTAATCTAGTTTTCACTTATTTTTATTACTCTATTGTATAGGTATATGCATGTGCATGAGTATCGGTACATTAGTGTAAGGCATGATATCTTTCTGATATATCTTATCGGTGCTAGTTTCTATCCCTTGGCCTATTGAAGGTGGGAATGGGGTGGATCAGTCAGTACGCTACTCAACGGGTGAGCCCCAGTGAGTCAAGTCATGTGATTTATACTATGTTTATTTAATTTAATTAGGTTGTGTGAGATTGGGAATATTTATTGGCTTTATGGAGTCACCCATCTATTATATTTGTGAAAGGGAATATTGATGATGTTACTTTGGATAATTCTTATAGTTTAGTGTGTTTGTTTGTGAGAATTACATGTAAATGTGATGGGCTCTATCAATAAATAAATTTTTATATCTTGGGAACCTTATTTTACTAATATAGTGCCTACATTGGATGGGTTATCATTTTTTGAGGATCATGTATAGAATAATATTATAACATAACATGACATCCTTGTGATAGTAACTTTGGTTAATAATTGGTCAACATTTTTTGGTGTATTGGTTCATTTTTTAGAGGGGATTGTGTATTTTGCCCCTTATTTTAAATAGTTCCCATTCAATTTTATAAAGAGGGAAAACAATATGGTTTAAATCAATATCAAAATTTTATAGATGAGAATCTTTTCAGGTTTTTGTTTGGGTGGTTCCTTTTTCAATTACATATTTTTTATTCAAAGTATTTATTTTTTAATATAATTTTATTTCAACTTTAAAAAAATTATGCTGGATTATTGGGAGAAAGATATCATTTTTTTCATGAAACAAATTTTAGAGCGTTACAATATGAGTAAAGATAATAATTTTTTATATAATTGAGAAATAATTTTTATATCAAGGCTTCATTTGGAAATTATAGAATTAAAATTTTCATACTATTACCCAACATCTTATGTTGATTGTATTCACTATCATGTCCCGACCCCACCAAAACTTCTCCTAAATAGATATCAAGAGAAAGAGTAGCCCTCAAAGATTCCCCTTAATAGGCCATATGGTTTCCACTAGCACCAAGGGTATAAATCATGAATATATATTTCATTACAATTATTTTATGTAAACAACCACCACATGAATCATGAAATAGTAAATCAATATTAATAATTTAAATGAATATATTCATGAGAAATTTCAACCCTTAGATCCCAATAAACATAATTTAAACCTAAAGGAAACTCTGACACACAACTCTTACTCGAAGTATATCCCCTCATTCCAATACTAACACTGTTCAACCCTTACATTATCACTATTATATATGTATAATAAATTATATAGAATAATTTAGTAAGTATGTAGGAATACTCAATAGCAGACAATTCCAACCTCTCATGTGTCATGTGAATATTCATATTAAAGCCTTAGTGAATAACTTGTAAATTAATATAATCATTTATGTATAATAATAAAATTTCATTACTAAATATATAAACTCATACCACATGTCATCCATCATATTATATAAATTTCCATGTCTACCACATCACATATAACACATAAATTACTATCTAAATCCTTCTACACCTCTTATGTCCATTTATTTTGAAATGAATATATTTTTCACCATAATGAGGACCGTTTATCTACAACATTAATAATAACTTCATAAAAATAAAAAAAACAAACAACTAAAAATTTATCTATGGAGAGAATATGACATATTTACCTGACATCAACATTATGTAATAAAACATCCTTCTCATAACATCAATATATAAAAATACCAAACACCTTCAACAAACACATCATGAACCTAACATACAATATTAGCACATTTTAACAACATATCTTCAACATAATCTAACCCTAATAGCATATAAATCACCACATAATGAAAAAAAAATATCTAATATCTATAAAAAAATATAATCTCACCATTGTAACCCAATCAACCATTTCTATCCCAATCCTACTCATCCCAACCTCTACATTAACATTCACATGTTCCTAAAAATCTACCTCAACTAACTATATCAAAACCAAACACCCCAAATGGTATACAACAACATTGTAACCAAAAAATCTCTATCACAACTAAATATTCCTCCATCAACCCATGGTTCCACCATCTCATTATCACAGCCATGTTACTACACTATCACATTAAAACATCATGGGTTTTAACACTTCATTACATGATATTAAACCTTAAATGACCAATATTTTAAATAACATGAAGAATCATGGTCACATAAATACTTCTCAAAACAATAAAAAAATAAATATCAATTTAGTTACCATTAAATCAACCCCATTTCTTATGTTCCTAATTAATATGTTAATTCATTGTAATTTTCCCAACTCCAATGACCATAATTACAATATTATAAATTAGTTCATTATTTTACACCAAATAAACATACACTTCCACACATATCCCACAAATTTCGTTAATATATCAATATTTTATATGAATAATAATGATTTAACATTTTCACATTAACTAAACTATACAACTCCACATGGTGCATATAAAATAAATGAAATTTTTGAATATCCTACCTCATTGAAGATAAATCTATTAATATCCCATTTTTAAACTCATTCTCTAAATATTAAAATATATATCCCTTATTGAAACCATTTGATTCATTCATAGAAACATCAGTTCAAAAATATAGTATAGATAGAGTTGACTAATTTACCGTGAGAAAATAGTTCAGGAATGTCACTTTTCGACAATCAAATATTTGATTGAATATATCCCATGTATAAATCCATTAAGGGATTAAAATGATCATAAAAAATACCCCCAATATCATTATATGGTCTATATAAGTTTCATTGATAATTATTATGTGAAATTAATGAGGATATGTTTTTTCCCAAATATTATAATATATTTTCACAACAACCACAACCTAGCCACCTGCACCATAACATGTTTCCTTCAGTTGAAGAAGTGATCCAAAATTTATATCATAATTATATTTATTTTAAAAAATCCATAACCCCATTGCATTTGAATTTAAAAAAATCTATGTTTCAAAATGATTTGGTTTATTAAATCACATCACCTTTTATGAACTCCCCAATCACTGTGTATTAGAACTATGGAATAATCATCATTCTCATGTCAACCAGATAAAATACTAAAAAACATTAAAAACTATCTATGGTGTAGTTTATATGACTATTATGTGTATTTATACCTATAGATCTACATTATATTAACAGATTATACTCTAACACATTCCTATAAACTATGGAATTAATAATATCAACATAAAATAAACCATAAAACCACATATTAATTCATATATCGCATTGGAACAAAACATCACCTATCTTTCTATACTTAATTCCGTCAATACATAATTCTAGATATCACTTAAATAATTAACAATGATATGTTTTAATAAAATAAGTAATGTTGTTTAAATCATATAGAACATATTATATAATATAATTCTTCACATCCCTCTTTATTCTATAATTTCCATAAAACACTTAGATAAAAAATAAACCAAAAAATCCATTTATATTAGACTCCATACAATTTTTTTTATTATTTAAAATAATAATATTAACAGAAGGGTAAAAACCCAAAAAATTAAATCATCACATAAGATACTTTTCAAATAGTTTTCTTCCTAAAAAATCCAAACATCAAAAACAAGGTAATATATCAAGAGCATGAACAATACATGAGAAACCTCTGATAAGTTCTATTTATCATTGAATGGACTGAACCATGAAATCTCAATTAGATTTATTCAATGAATAACTAAAATATATTTATATTAAAACATTCATAAAAATTAAAGGAAACTATGTTTAAAAAATTTATTGATATGTAACTATAACATTTGATTCTTTATCATGTGTTCTCTCCACCAATGTGCTATGATTCATAATAACTGTTAGTAAGGGAATGAATCATCCTCATAACACCTTGTCCTAGAAAGCTATATATCCATCGAATACTTGACAAACATATTATATTCCATAATATCAAAATAAACACAATCAATTACATGTTATTTGACATATTGATTCCTACAAAAATAATGTACATGGATGAAAAAATGAACTCTCTCTATCTTGGGTAGAAATGATAAATGATACATAACTTTCCCCACATGATTTAACCCTTTGAAAGATATGGAAAACTATAGGTAAATATTACTTCCCCAATAAAATATGTATTGTACAATATGTGGTGAAACTCTAAAGAAAAAGAGGGCACGAATCAAAAAAATTTATGGTATCCAAGTCATATTACATATTTATTTCTAATAATATTTACATCCTCTATTTTCTAATGAATCGTATATACCATCTCCAATATATCATAAAAAAATTCTGGTACCAAAATCACCATCATTCCAACATCAATATAACATAAAGTAATTCTAAAAGTTTTCTGATATAAGAACCTCAAATATTAATATCAGAATGGACTAATGATAAATGTTGTTATAAGAAAACAAAAATAAAAGAAATATCTTCCCATGATCGAATGAATATATTATGCGTGCTCTCAAAATGCCCTTCTACATTTGAATCTTATTCTTGGATTGATCATCTATCTATAAGAGGAATTCAATTATATGGAGTAATTCGATAGAAAAGGAATATTCGATTTTCCTCAAAATATATGATGTAAACTAGGGATTATATTTTAAAACCATATTCCATGGGAATTAATAAAGCCTTACCACCTCATCCCCATTTCCTTTCCAAAATATCCACAATTCTTGATTCCTTAATCAATATGAAATTATGTGATTTCTCCATTCTATTAACTATAAAGTGAATACATTCATTCCCTTTCGATACACTAATAAATCCAACAAAAAATCAATGGATATGTCCTGTGAAATCTAGTTTTGAACATTCATGGAACATAAAAATCCTATAGTTAATCAATGCTTTCCATTCCCATACTAACTTGTTAGAAATCTAGATAAAAAATGTCACCTACATCCTTATTCCATGACACAATAACATCCATATACAAGACACAAGAACTTCCACATCAACAGAAAACAAATATTTCAAACACTATAACATACATCTAAAGGATAGCAATGAAACTACAACAACATTAAGTCCTTCTTTTTCAAAATAATGTATATCTTCACATGGATAACTTCATAGGGTTACCATCCACCCTCCCAACCATATAATGAATTCCCACTAAATATTTAATCTTTTTATATTTCTATAACTATGTATTCTATATGAGAGAGATCCAGTTACAAAACCAGGGGAGAATGCACCATAATATGATATATAAAACTCCCACCAATAACCTCACCTAAATCCATATGCTTGGTCAAGAGTTATTCCATCATATTTTGGTTCAATAAGATTTCATAATCAATGCATCAAATAGAACATTACCTTCTCCTATAGTAAATGAGATATATAAGTCACAACACTAAATAAAATCCATCAATATCTACTAGAAAATATTCCAATCCCTATAATATAATATATAAGAAATTTTCTTGTCATTAGTGAAGACCATAATAAATTCTTTTAGTGGGTAATATCCCCAAAAATTTAGAGAAAACAACATGAACAAAAATCAAAATCAGAAGTCTGATAATTATGTTAAAGCATCCAACAATTCATATTCTAATTATATATAACTTTCCTCCAATAAATCAAAACCACTTATTCCATAATTAAAAGAATCACAATAAAGAACAAACATTACTACTTTACTAGGTACGTGATATATTAGGACACTTCTTTGATTATTCTTTAAACTCTCAAATGTTTATTGATACTATAGTGTCCCAATGGAGAATTATCCCTTTTTATTCAAAGATAATAAAGGTTTTAAAATCTAAATAAAATTTAATATCAACCTATTATAATATCTAGTTATGATAACAATAATTCACACCTCAAAAAAATTCATCGAAAACATCACTTACATCAACCACATCTATTATATATGGGTTTATAATTACTTATTATTAAGAAATAAAAATATTTGAAATTAATTTTCTCATATCCCAGAAATAAACATTTATATATTCTCTTATTAGAAATTTTGATAAAGGATCTATCAAACTACATGTAAATATTTATAATTCTTCTCCATAGCCCATGAAAAAATTAATATATTCTTGGTAAACACCATAATGAATTAATCAAGTTTGGTTATTAACACCCAATTCATTAATTTCATAAACATTATTGGATTATTAGTAACACCAAATTATTTCAATCAATATTCCAATAAGGGAATTAAAAATTTGAATACTATATATATTTCTCCTTCACCATAATCTACTGATATCATGTCCACAAGTATACCTTTTAGAAAAAAACTATTTCCATGATTGATACAAACTAATTCAATACATGGTAGAGGATATCAATTCATTTCCATTATATGATTAAAAAACTAGTAATCACTGAACAACATCAAAACCCCACTGTCCTTCATTTAATATAATTCTAGGGTTCACCTTGTAGGTATATTAGTGAAACAAATCCTTCTATGATAATTCACAAAAAAAATTAGCACTTAAATAATATAGTGTTAAATTTTATATCCATTAATAAATATCAAAAATATTCCTTCATATGAATCAATTTAAAGTAAAATATATTAATTCAAAAATTATAATATTAAAATCGAAAACATCATGGAAATCTCTTATAAAACCATGGAATCTTCATTACCTTTAGAGAAAATACATAAAAAATTTATATTTTCAGTTTATATGTAATTATTTGAATTTTAATATATCCCAATCCATTCCTATAATCACTTTTATAAAAAAACACTAATTATTATCTATTCTAATTATAATATATCACCCTTAGTAAAAATCAATATTATAGAGACACAAGTTTTTAGGACATTGAAATTTGAGTAGAAATTTATGATTTTGTGCATGAGGACCCATGATGGGTAAAATTCTCATTTTACCCTAGTAGATAGTCTTAGATAATTTTTCAGACCACTCCATTAGTCCCATAATAGGGTTTTTACTAATGGACAATATTTTGGTGGATTTCTAGCCATTGCGAGTTTTTGTCGAATATTTAATATTTTATTATTTAAATGTTAAATTATTCATGTGGTTTTAGGTGACTGTATCTTTTGAATGGAAAATTAGTTTTAGATTCTAACTCCGTGGTTGATTCCATAATAGGGGTTATTTATTAGTAATGGTATATACCCACTTCGGGGCTTGGTAATTGGGAATGTTGTCAAATAGGAAATTAAATAAATTAATTAAAAAGAATTCCCCCTCCCCATTTTAGCTCCAACTCATGCAAGAAAAGTGGTATAGAGTTCTCCCTCATGGGACTTCTGAACCATGATATTGAGGAAGAGAGGATGTGTCTCCAGACATCGTCCTTCGCTTAGTTCTAGTCAAGGTGCAGCATTTTTCAAGAGAAGATTTGGATTCTATGAATCAATGTTTACACCATGATGATGGTTAGGATTTTTTTTATTCACCGATCCCCATATATTATTATTTTAAGTTTTAGTGCCTTGTAATGGTTTCTTGAGACCCCATGGTGGTTGATCTATGCATATTTGTACGAAAACATGGGTTTTAGGGGGGGTTTGGAGGGGTTTCCCATTGGAAACACCATATACATGGAATTTGGTTCTAAGAAAACACTCCACGTGCTCATCCAATTTGGGGAAGAATTAATTTTCATAATTACACACTGTGTAGTAGTACATCTTCCTATGTCCGATAATGTGAAAAAGTACACGGGATGCTGATTTTTGGAAAGTGCATATCGTGTACTTTCGGTGAAAGCCATGTAGTAGTACACATGAAGATCCCATTTTTCTATATATATTTAAATGTACATGTCTAGGAGGATTGAATATAGTACATGACATATAATTTTTCCAGGTTGGAGGATTTTGGTGTTTTGTGGCCTCGAAGTCGAAATTAGGCTTGTGAGTAGTCCATTCCAAGTGTTTTTTCATGTAGATCACTATGGTGGGATCCATTTGTCATATAAAGTTCCTATGATTTGTGTTTTGAAAATTATTAGTTCAAAATAAGTATTTCCATGAGGTCAGGATTCTAAATCCATCACTGGGATAAGATTTGAGCTAGGAGACCTGAGTGAGAGTTGTTAACTGAGTGTTTAATCTAGCCTAAAGGTACCATAGTGTTTTCTTGAGGTATCATGGTTGAATATCATAAGGTAGAATTTCATCAGTATATATATTAATATCTTTGTTTTTATCTATGTATTAGGACCACTGGCTTGAGGTTAGAGTAGTTGAGGTTTGGACCATATGTTTGAGGCTCAGAGTAGTTGGAGCCTTTGGGCCTGGATGACATTGTAGGATGGTGGTTATAGTTGTGTGCTATTTTTTAGTTTATTTTAATCAAAGTTAATCTCATGGATACACTATAGGTATTTTTATTGATCAAGTGATCATTACATTCCATGGTTGGCTGTTGATATTTCTCGCATGGCATGAGTTTTGTTTTGTATTTACTTATAGAAATTTTATTGATAAACGATCTGTTGGAGGCCACCAAGGGAATCTTCTCTATGTTTCTTGTGATGGGAATTGGATAGGTATTTTTAATTTTACTTAGGTTGGAGTGGAATCCCCCACCTAAGTGATAGTTCTGAGGACCCAAGGAGGGATTCCTCTATTTAAGTGTGCTTTTAGAGGTCAATGTGTTGTCCAGATTGATGGGAAAACCCAGAGCGTGTGTGTGATTATGTAGTTGGTTTATTCAGGTTTCATGGGACTCACATTTATGTATTAGTAAATGGTCTGAGATGTTTTAGGCCCTGAAGGATGTGAGGCATCCCGTGTTATGTTTTCACTAGGTTGAGGATTCTGATGTTGGGTTTCAGGCTATGAAGTATTTCATATTATAGGATAGTTATGACATCATAAAACCCGGTTTATTAGTAAGTCATTTGATGACTATGACAGATGGATAGATTATCCAATTGTATGGTTCTATATATTCATGTTTGAGATTGTTGTTATAATTTTCTATATCTGTACTTCTAGTTTGTTTGTGGATTGAGTGTTTGATTAAGGTTCTAGGCATGCTATGATAAATTGTTGAGTATTGTAAATGTGATGTAATATGTATATAGTTTGGTGTTGGATTGAGGTTCTAGTAACATGATATATACTACTGATATGGTGTTATACTGAGGCTCTAGACAATGATTGTATACTTCATGGATAGTGTGCCAGATCAAGGATTTGAGAAATGACCACATTCCTTATGGAATTATTATGTTGGAATGATGCTCCACATTTATGATTTAATAGCTTGACAGATTCTCTAGGAATGAATGATTTGATATATGGTTTATTTTTAATATTTATGAACTAGGAAATGATGGTATTCAAGTTGGAATATATTATGCACTCACACTCTACATAAATGATTTAATTATTATACCGATGCACTAGGAATGATTGATTTGATATATAATTTAATTTCTAGATTAATTCTCTTTGAATTAATGGTATACCATCTAGAATTGATGGTGGAATGATGATATACATCCATGGTTATGATTCTGGACCAATGCTCCTAGAAGAGTTGTGTTTATATATATATTTTATGCACTAGAATTATGATTTGTGAACTATAGTTACGATACATGAGATACATGTCAGACTGAAGGTCGAGTCTTGGTAGTACACTTGTGTGGAAATGGGGAGATATGGTTCAATGTTCGAAGAATTAGACAATTTTTGGTTTGAAGACATTTTATGGGGTGGATTAGATTTGGATCATAGAGGATTAAACCATTGTAGGATGGGTGCCCAGTTTTTCAAGTTTGGTTGTGGAATCCATAGGTATGGAGCCTATATGTAAGTTGATATCCATGATCAATGATTCAGTCTCAAATACACTCTCGTATTGGCCAACAAAATTTATGGTTGATCCTAGAATCAAGCCTATGTACTGATGATTATTTTATATCTATTTGTTCTTCAGTTTGGTATTGGTAGGATTATCATATTTTTCTAAAATGAATTTGTGGAATCATTTTATTGGTCCATTGTTTGGGGTGGTCTACTTATATTTATTTCTCATGCCTTATACGTATACCTCGGGGTGTGTACAAACCATATGTATACTTTTATGTTGAGAATTGATGCACGATTTATAGGGCATAGTAATTGGATTTCATTATTGAGTTGGATGCTCGTTTTAATTCTCTAGGTTAGGATGGAGTAGCATGATGGGGTACTAGAGACTAGGGATGATTTTAGGCCGTGAGTTGGTAGTAGGCACTATTGTATTTATTTTCATTTATTTATTTTTCTTATATGTAATTAGCCTAGTGGGTGATCATGGTTGTACATATTACATGGATGTTCATGCCTTTATGAAATTTTCATTTTAATTTTTCAAATTACAATTTTATTTTATTTTTCTTCCACATTACTCTGATGTGTTTGATATTTGGATATTTACTTCTTGTAGTGCACTCAAATATGGGGGTATAGTCTACCCACAGAACCATAATACACCCCCACTACAATACAATATCCTCTGGTAAATGAGTAGGCACACTTGAGGTCTTTTGGATAACCGAATCAAAGAAACACTTTAGTGGCTACTAGTCTGAGACATTACAATGTGGTATTAGAGTAGTATATTCCTTTTATTTCACTATTTGGCGTTTGGAAGACATGAGATTAAGGAATGTTTCAAAACATGTGATAGATACTAAGCTTGTGCAATGAGAACACCTATTCCGGTAGGAAGTTCAGGTTATTATATGTGGGATTGATTTTCTTGAATTTTTATGTTATATTTTTATATTATTTTCTATTTTTGTGATACACATGTTGTTTCGTTTTGATTTTTTTATGATTGATTTATATCTCTTGGATCATTGGAAAGATTCATATGATTTCGTTATGAATCATTTCCTAGAGAGGCAAGCGGTGTCCCATTTATCATGATTGGAGCATAATATCCCAATGTTATAGGCATTCTAGTGTGTGATTTTACATATTTTCTTCTAATGATTGATTGTGTGGATCTACAATGAGATGCTTGGTGGAGGGGATGCCAATGCAGTTTTTTGTATGGTTGGTGTAGTGACCATGGTTGGTCAGTATGATATGAGTGTAGGATTATGGACCCCTTGTAGATTGTTTTTTTGTGAGGTTGGTAGTGTGTTCGGGTCTTCTATAGAGTGCCCTACTGTGAAGATGCTTGGAGATGACAAAAACTCTAGTTGTAGGAATTGTTTTGTGTATGACACTCTTATAGTGTGAGACCCTAAAGATGGGTGTTTTTTCTAGTTGATGTTGTGTGATTATGAGACATGTGCATGTTGATTCCCCATGAGTTATGTCCTTCTATTAATTAGTGTAGACTTATGTGTGTAGACCTAGTGGTTTGACATGAGGCTTGATCTGTCAGTCTATAAGGTAGATCATAGTGTACATTATAATGTGACTCTGGAGAATGAAGTCAGGTCTGTTGAACATTTGGGGGAGCCTTGTGAGAGTAGTTGACCGGGTCATAAGTGCCTTCGTGTGTCGAGGCCTATATGGGTGTTTTGGACATATGGAAATGGTTCACGAAGAGTGCAATTTAGTTTGAGGTTTTGGCTTATTGGACATTTTTTGGACACTTCCCTAGTGTACTATTGTTTTCTCATTATGGTTGGTTATGAGAAGGGTAGGTTTATTCAGTTTTCAATACCAAGAAATATATTTGTAGGAAATTTGAGCATTGTGGCTCTGGGTTGGATCGAGAGCATAATAAGAGCTTTATTTTTCATGGTTTAGTCTTTTGAGACAAATGTTTGTGAGATGTGGCTCATTAGAGTCAAAGAAGGATTTTTTATGGGTTACAGAAGTGCTATAATGGATTGGTGATAGTGTAACATTGTGGATAAAATAAATTTTGATGCACTCAATCATTGGGTTTATGAACAGAGGTTATTGGAGTGCATATATGAGGTTCTTGAGATTGGAAGGTAGCTGAAAGTGGTTTGAGAATCATTGTAGTTATGGTGAAAGTCTTGTGGAAATAGTGACTTGAGGCCTTAGTCTAGAGCTATGATGTTCTAGGATGGATTAGGTTTTCATGGTATTTTTTATGGAATATTAGTATACTCGCTATTTAAAGATTTTTATTCCCAATATATTAACATTAGCCTGAGTATTCTATTAGAGAATCAGTTGTATGTAATGCTATATAGATATTTTTGTGGGTTGATAAAGGGCTTATTGGGCTGTTTTTCTCATGTAATGGTGTGTGTGAAGAAATATGGTAAGGGTCACACCATCATATTTTTGTGATTGAGGTCCTTATAGATGATAACATATCAACTGATACCATGGGTACTATTCTCAGATTTTAGGAATGAGAAATATTATCTATTTTGTTTTGTTTCTCTGGTGGGAGAAAGATATCCATTTCTAGCTCTAGGGTTTAGTCGTTATTGGAGAACCTACTTGGGAAAAATATACTCGGTTATAAGGAGACAATAAGATTACTCCTATGGTAGGGAGTAATATATTGGGTATGGTGGTGTGACCCTTGTGAGGGTAGGTTCAAGGATTAAATGAGGACCACATCGAGCGGGTTGGTGGACTGATGAGAATGTGTTCCAAAGAAGACGTCCAAGGAGAGAAGTGTCCAGGATCAATATAGATAATGTGGGATGAGTTCTATGTTAGGGAGTCCCTTGGGTTTTATGAAGTGTTTTAAATGGTGATGTCGTATATCGGGGTGGAAAAGTGCGGTTAGGCACAGTCTTAGTGGTCTGTTAATGGTGGAAAATGGTGGATCAATCATTGATGGGTTGTATTCCCTCTAGTCAAAGTTATGAAGATAAACTTGATTGTCATATTTTGGTAGAATGAATCATGTTCATCTTGTTTTGATGACCAATATGGGTCAAAATTTATGTTGGGAAGAAAATTAAGGCTTCTTAAGGATGATTGAGTTTATGGTTGGGATGGTGGAGGGACATAAGTTTTCTTGATTTTTAAATTTGAGTAGAAAAATAAATTTATTTTCTTTGGTGATGATGAGGGGTAAAATATTCATTTTTCCTTAGAATATTGTCTCAGATAATTTTTTGGACCACTTGATTCATCTCAGAAAAAAGTGTTTACCCAAGGACATGAGTTTTGTGGAGTTTCGAGCAGTTGGAGTTTTTGTTGAATATTTAATATTAAATTAATTAGATATTAAATTATTCTTAATATTTTGGGTAGTTGAATCTTTTGAATGGAGCCTCATATTGATATTCTGAATACATGGTGAGTTTGGAATAAAGGGATTTTCTTATGAGAGGTATAAACTTGCATGAGGTTCCGGGACTGGAGAAGGGTGTCGAATGGGTAAATAATTAAATTAATTAAAAAGAATTCCCCTCCCCATTTTCTATCCCATGCATAGTAGGGAAGGAAGAGAGGGTTATCCCTCAGAAGACACCAGGACCAGGAGGTGGAGGAGGAGATTAGGTTCTGACAGACTTCTTCCTTGGCACATATCAGGACAAGATCGAGATGCAGTGGCTTTCAGGAGAGGATTTATATAGGAAGATTCAATGTTTATGCCATGAGGTAGGCTTGGTTTTGAGTTTTATGACTTGATCCCTATATATTAGTTTTTAATGTTTTATTTCCTCATAATGGTTTCTAAAGACCCCATAGGGGTCAACCTATTCTTATTTGGGGAAAACATGGGTTTAGGGGGTGGTTTCTAGTTAGAAAGCCCATTTACACAACATATGGATCTAAGAACACATGCCATCTGTTCTACCCATTTGGGGAAGAATGAATTTTTAGTATTAAACACAATTTTATTTAAGTACACAACATATAGTGGTACATGTCCTTGTGTCTGTTCATGTGAAAAAGTATAGAAGAAGATGATTTCTTGAAATTACACATTATTTATGATGGGTACACATGGTATAATAGTACATAGGTAGAACCAATTTTATCAATCCATGTAAAATTAAATGGTTAGGAGAATATTTGATAACACACACTTGTACTCTACATTACACTCCATGTAATTTTTTGAGCTTAGAGGTTTTGAGTGTTTTGTGTCATGGAAGTTAGAATTGGGCTTATGAGTAGTCCATTTTAATCATTTTTTCATTGTAATTCACAATGGTTGGATAATTTTTACATATAAAAGTTATATATATTGTTTTTTGGAAAACAAATAGGAGTATTTCTTTGAGGTTAGGATTCAAAATCCTTTAATGGGATGGGTATTGATCTGGGAGACCAAGACGAGGGTTGTGATCTTAATATTTGATCTGTACTGATCATACCACATTATTTTTCTTAAGGATTCACGGATGAATATAAAAGGGTCATATTTTAGTAGTATATATGGGAAGATCATGGTTTGTACCACTTTATTTGGAATATTGGCTTGAGGTATGTGTTGTTTTGGTATGGACCCCATGTTTGTGGGTCAGAGTGGTTAGATACATTAGGATTGGATAACATAATAGGATGGAGGTTATGGTCGAGTGCTATTATGAAGTTGAGTTGAGTTTGAGAGACTATCAATAATTCCCTAGAGATATGGTCCATGATCTAGTGATCATTTTATTTTATGGTTAGATACTTGGATGGCCCACATGAGATAAGTAGGTTTTGTATTTCCTTATGGTCAAGTTCTTGATCATTGATTTATTGCAGGACACTAGGGTCACTTAAGGATTTTTCTTGTGATAGGTATTGGCCTAAGAGTTTGGTTTTTACTAGGGTTCGAGTGGTTTCCAATACTTCAGTTCTTATTCTGAGGACTTGATGATTGATGCCTCTATTTAAGTGTGGTTATAGAGGACCAAGTGTTGCTCAGATTGATAGAACAACCCTAAAAATGTGTGTACGATTATATATTTTGTTTATGGGTGTTCCTTTGGCCCATAAATATGTATGAGACAATGGTATGAGATGCCACATGACTTTATGGAGTTATAGGAAACCCTTGTTATGTTTTCACAAAGATGAATATGTTTTACTTTTTTAATTCCTATGTGGTAGTTTAGATTATAATGGGGTTTACATTTCCTAAAACCTGATTTTCTATTAAGTGATGTGATGCACATGAGAGCTGGATAGATAATTTATATGTACGGTTTTAGATATCCATGTTTGAGATTATTGGACTGAGGTTCCATATCGGTACTAACAATTTTTGGTGGTTTGAGTGTGGTAATGAGGTTTTATGAACACTATGTTGAACAATTGAGTATAGGGAATGAGACATTAAATTTATGTGGTTTGGTGTTGGACTGAGGTTTCCAGAATAAGAAGAATACTTCAAACATGGTTTCAAATAGAGGCACAAGAAACTGATAGTATACGTCATGGATAGTGTGCCGGATTGAGGCTTTTGGAAATGATGGAATGCCATGTAGAATTGGGATGTTGAACTAATTCTCCACATCCATAGAATAATTTTGGGACTAATTCTATAGGAATGATTGATTTGATATATGGTTTAATTACAAGATTGATTCTCTAGGAAATGATTGTATACCGGCTGGAATGGATGATGGAATGAATCTACACGTCTATGGTTTAATTTATAGACAAATTCTCTATGCATGATTGATTTGATATATAGTTTATTTACTAGAGAGATTCTCTTGGAAGTGATGGTATACCAATTGTATGGGATGATAGAATGTTACTCTACATCCATGGTAATGATGATGGACTAATTCTGCAGGAATGATCATTTTGATATATTTGGTTTATGTGATGGAATGATTCTCTGTGCACTATGATTATGATAATGGTGATTGATGTTAGACCGAAGGTCGGGACATTGATAGTGATTTGTATAGAAATAGGGATAGATGTGTCGAGGTTCCATGTTGGATACAATGATTGGTTATGAGGACATGGTATGAGATTGATTAGATTAGGATACTCAATTTTTAGACAATTATAAGATTAATCCATATTTAGTCAGGTTTGGTTGTGGATGCCATTTTTATGGATCCCAAAGATTATTTGAGATTCATGATCAATTATTTGGGATTACAGAAACTACTACATTGGTTGAACCATGTATGGTCAATCTAGGTCTCAGACCTATGGATAAATAGTTATATTATTTTTATGTGTTCTTCATTTTTGTATCATCTAGCATAAGAATATTGCATGAGAAAGAACTTATGGAAGAAATTTATAAGTTCACCGTGGGGGGCTACTAAGATATATCTCTCAACACCTATACATGCATATCAGTGTGTGTACATGACTTATGTCTTCTTTTTGGTTGATCACAGATTCTAGATGGATAGGGATGAGGCCCTGAATTGCATGGTTGAGTGGGATACTCATGTGGGGTCTGCCAGTCGAGCTAGAGCAACTTGGTGTGGTACTGGAGACCCGGTATATAATGCGGACTGGTGTTGGCTATAGGGCTAGTTTTATTTTTTATCAATTATTTACTTTTCATATATGTTATTGTCCTTGTGGGCGATCATTTTTGTATATATTACTAGGATATTCGTGCCTTTTCTTCAATTTCATTTTATTATAGAACATTTCATTTTTATTTTATTATTCTTCTACATTACACTGATGTGTCTGATATTTAGTTATTTACTTCTTGTTTTGTACTATGATATGGGGGTATAGTCTCCTCATCGATCCACCTTATACCCACCCTTCTAGTTCGAATCCTCTGGGGTATGAGAATGTGTGCTTTAGGTATTAGGTTGAACCCACTCAGAGAACTGGTTTAGACGCTATCATATTGATACATGACACATATTGTCCCAAAAAAATTCAACCAATCTATTCTTAGTATTCCACTGTATGGATTTGTGTGCAGTAATACATGTTCTCATCTTATATGATCACTAATAATCAAAAAAATCTACTGCACAGACCATATTTACAATCTTTGGTCCATCTTCCACCTGAGTAGATACCATGAGAATTCGATTTAGGTGATTTAGGGTCAAATATATCCCTCTTACTAATATTGAAAAATTAAAAAATGTAACACATAAAAATAATATGAAATAAAATAAAATCAAGAGTCAAAAATAAATATATGAATCCATAAATTACAATTAGTCCTCCAATGTCATTCACCACAACTTCATGATGTTTCCCATGACCAACCCCTATTCCATTTATCTTACCAACCTAGTAGGAATCTAGTATTTATGGGATAATATTTCAAGGGTAAATTTATTATTTTACGTGGGAGTAAGGGTCATTTTAATAATCAGGATTTGGATTAAAATTCCATTATTGAGATATTCAAATGGAATTTTTTTGTGGTAAATTGAAGGATGGTAGGTGACTCAATTTCATTGGTTATTTTTAAGTGATTCAGGATGAAATTTTTTGATTGTTTTGTTGGTGCACATATAGTTTTGCACAAATATGAAAAAACCATGTGTATCCCCTTACATGTTGAGTTTCTAGTTTAACTTAAACATATATGGTTAGCATGCACCTTTAAAAATTTATTTAGCGAAAATTGTATAGATTTTAGGGGAAACCATGAGGTCTGGGTTTTGGCTTTGAGACTGGTACACAATTTCAAAAAAAACAATACAAAACCTATAATTTTTTAATTGGGGAATTAAAAACACAAATTTATTGAAGTAATACTATTTTATTTTTTTAATGTGTTTTTATAATGGAAAATAAATGTGACAGTAACTAAAGCATAGATTTTGTTCCATATATTTTTTGAGAATTATTCATAAGTTGATTGGATGTTTAGAATTTAAGAGTAGTTTTTTAAATAAGGATACATTTATTAAGGTGATTTTTGAGCTATTCTTAATGATTAAAACATGTTCCAATTTAATTAGAAAAATGTAAATTTTTTCTCCATTCAAAGAATGCATTTTGATGATGATTATAAAGTATCAATAGAATTGATTAGATGTGATAAATAGAGATGATTTGTTGATGATCTGAATTCCATGTTTCAAATAACAAATTCTAATGTTAAGAATGTTCCTTTGAATCTATATTTTTAATTAATATATGGAATGGAATTATATTTGTCCGAATTTTTTTATCCATTATTAAAAAAAATAGCTAAACATGGTCTATTAAAGGGTTCCATGAACAACTTCATAGGTGCGAAAATTGGTCAACCCTAACCATCTCTAAGGTAGAATGGGGATAATAGTATAACAACAATTATATACACACAGGTTATGTGAATATTGGTAGTGGGAATATAATATGCTGTAAGGCTATAGTGAGGATGAGCATGCTATAATGTTTTGGTGCTAGAAGGTATTAGGATAAGACCTTGGTACTCAATTTTGGCCAATTAAGATAGTATTTTTTATTAAGTGATGTGAGTCTATACACATAAATAATGTGGTATCAGAGTTATGTGGATACTATACGTATATTAATATATATACATAAATATTATTTTCCATTTAATACATTTAATCATTATTATTTAGTCAAGTTTCCAATGTCATCTTCAACCTTTAGCTTTGATAGAGAATTTCACATACACTTGAGTTCATTTTTGAGGTAATAAGATTAAAAAGTTCATAATTATGATATGGATGATCATATGTGCAGATGTATTTCTCAAAAAAGATTATATGGGTTCACTGATGTATTATTCTATTTAAGAAGAACATAGAAATTAGTAGAAAAATTTATTTTCATAAATTTCTCATATGGTGATAATAATCTATTCAAAACATTTGAATAAGGCACATAATCAATATTTAATTATAATTTGAGATGATTTTCAAACAATATAGATGATTTATGTACAATTTGATATATATTTTCTAAGACGATGTTTCTATGAAATCATGTATGTATAAGATTTAGTGAGTGTAGAAGAAAGGTGGTGTATATAGGGAATTTATAGTGCAATGACTTTGTGAACCCCATCTATAAATAAAACTAATCATCAAATTTAAAAATTAATTTATTGTACAATATGAGAGGGTGCGATTTGAGATGTTAAAACAGAGCCTTGAGAAGATTTTATTCGAGTAGAGGGTTCCATGTCATTACAACACTCATAAGCCTTCAACATTTCTTAATTTGTTTTCAATTGTGTTATCCAGTTTCTGAGTAATATACTCTCACTATGTTAAATGGAAATTTTGTGACGTTTTAGAAGTTTAATAGCTTAGTGAATAAATGTTTCCATGTCTATATTTTACATAATGAAAATTATTTCAACATAAAGTTATTATGTAAAGCAGTGTGATTTGAAAGAGAGTTATAGAGAGATGAAACTCATGCTATTTGTATGAATTTCACGAAATAATTGATTCTTTCATGTAGTGTAACAATACCAAGATATTAAATATATTTCCTTGAATAGATAACAAAATGGATCGGGTTTTATGATTGATTATTCCATTCATGTTGTGATAGACATGTATAAAAGAAGTGAGAAAGTCTCACCAGATTGAGACTTCACGATGTATAAGTGAAAGAACTGTATTGATAATGGAAGGAATGAAATGATATTTTTATTAAATTTAAATTTCCATATTACATAAATTAATAATGAAAATGTTTCATGTCTATAATGATTGAAAATCCTATATGAAGTATTTTCATGAGAAATAATTAAAGCTGGATTTATTACGTTTTATAGTGAAGTTTAAATTTACATATTTTCATAAATTTGAAGAATAATAAAATATAAAGTATGTTGTGGAAATTTTAGTTATTCAATATAATGTGTCGTAGTGGATTTCATTCATATGAATACTCGACCAACTTTTATATATTATTTTTTTGTTATATCATGTGGATGTCAAAGAATTTCCGTGGAGTTAAGCAAGGCCTAAAGTTATTCTAAATAATATTTGGTTGTGTATTAATGGAAATAAAAATTTACAACATATGCAATGCATAAATATATAGAATAATTTGAATATATGTGCATAGAAGGATGGGAATATCATGGAAGAATTGGTGGGATTTTAGTATCAACAACATAAGATGATGATTTTTGATATATATATTCCACTGGTGGGAGTCATTATAAAGCACACTACTGGGATTATAACTTAATGATCCCATCAAATGATGGACCACAATAATCATGAGTGATCTAGAATTAAAAGTATTTTTTTGTTAGGAATTTTTAGAATTTTTCTATATTAATATTGACTTTTCTATACTAGTGCAGAATATGTGTCTCAGATCATATCAAATATAGTAAGGTTTAAGTCAACCATATTAGGGGAAAACATTGTAAAAATTCAATGTTCTATGGTTCATTTAGATTATGTATTTTATGTGGTGTGAAAATTTTAATTAATATAAAATATCTATTCACACTAAGAAGTGTAGATGTTAAATTTTGAAAAGGGGGTAAATAGTTAAATAAAAGAACACATATAATTTTTGGTACATTGGTTCATCCCACATATAGTGTACCAAGAAAATCCATTGTATACTTCAATTCGTATCATATATAAGGTTAGACCTCTAATTATATCAACCTTAATATTGTAGTTATTTTTATCAGAACTATATGAAGTGAATATTGGAATTTTAGGAAGTACAAAAGTTTCCTCAGATGGAAAATTATGTTAATATATATTTATTTTCCAACAAGGATTTTTCAATAAAAACCATGAAGAATATACATAAGAGATAATCTAGAAACCTATAAAAGAGAATGAAAAAGATGGTGAATACGTGAACAACTAAAAACAGAAAGAGTGTTAGTCTATTAGAATTTTCTTTAAAATTAATTGATAATAATCCTTTTTTAGGATTCTAGTTTAAGAAGTTTTGAAGAAGAGTTGATTGAATTAAAATTTTAATTTCATTAGAAGTTAAATATTATTCGAAGAATGTTTCTATCAAGTTCATCATATACATATTTACATTTAACAAGGAACAATATGGTGAAACATTATATCATGAGGAGGAATGAGGATATGGATAATTAGTTTGCTAAGAATTTTCAAAGATTCAAACTTCTCACACAACTTAGTAAAGATAAAGAAGAAATTTAAATACCTTATGATTAATAAATTTTAAAAGTTAAAGAAGAATTATAAATAAATGTGCATGGGAAAGAAGATATTGAAAAAGTTATTATAGAGTTCATTTATGAGATAAAACAATAAAAATAATATACTACATAATTTTTAAATGAATAATTCACTCTTAGGGATAATGAATCACAATGAGCTATTTGTGAGGGGGTTGGGTTGGTAAGGGAGTGTGATCGATAATGTTTTTATATAGGTGATCCATCCATTGGAGACACTATATATAACCATTATGAATTTCATGGAAAATTTTATTGAGTTTAAATTGAATATCATTTAAAATTTAAATAGTTATTTAATATAGGGAAATCAATTTCAGGATTATAATATTCATGAAATGAAAAATCAACTAGAAGATAGTACAAAATTTAGGGAGGATTAGAAAATTTTCTTCAATGTGAAGTGTCTTCAAATGGAATTAAATTTTAAAAATATGAAAAAGAATTAATTAAAGACTTATCAAAAAGAATTTCAAGGTATGGTGTAGTCCCTTGGAGATTAGAGGAAGTCACTAAATATAAAATGTATTGAGTTAGAGGAAATGTTGAGAAATTTGGAGAACACCCAAGATAAATCTTCAAAAAGAGAATAAATAAGAAATACTATCTTGAATATTCATGATAAGTGACTTAAATAAGAAAATAATCATTCTAATATCTATATGTGAAATAGAATATATAAAGAATAATCTACTAAAAAATTGAAATAAGTAACCATTGATTCAAGTCTTTCTATATGTACTAATTTTATTTCATCTTCTACAATAAGTTTCAAATGTAATAATGGTTAATAATAGATGAATACGAACTTTGATAAATACACTATGTCATAAAAATCATATGTGAAAAAATAGTAATAATTATTTTTCCACATAATGTGATCAAATGAACAACTCTGTTGTTAAAAATAGAAATATCCCAAAGAATGAAAAATTGTATCATAGAATAAGAAATCAAGAATTTTTAAATATTGTTGGTTATGATTGATGTACGGGAAGAAATCCATTGAATATTTTCCTCATTATTCATCCCATGTTTATTATTTTGGTTGATGTTTAAGGGGGAAATTTTTTTGGAAGAGAAATCATAAATAAATGAAAAAAATATAAACAGATAATAAAGAACCCATCAATCAAGAATAGATTTGGTTGTCATGAAGACTATTTTTATTATTAAAACAGGATTAGTCACAGCAATGATATGTGTTATTATATTGCAACCATGAAAAATTTATTTGTTTATGAGAAGAAAATATCCTAATTAATGCATAACTAAATAAAAAAGATTATAAAATCCTTTTCTAGGGTATAAGATGAATAACTTATTCAACAAAACTATAAAGCAACTTGCACCAGAGAAAAATAATAAAATCGATGTCACACTAAAAAAAATATTCCTCAATTATGGTAAAAGAGTCCATATCAGAGAAATTTAGAAATATGTTATAAATAATGATATTAGTTGAAGCAAGATTAATAAGAAAAATAAATCATTCTTGAAAATAAATGAAAGGTTTGATTTGGTGCATGACATTCAAAATAAAAAATTCAAATTTCAATATAGGTTTTCTAAAAGGAAGGAATCAATGTGTGGATGTTTTAAAATGTCTGGAAACACTTATAAATGTTAAATAAAATGGGAAACTATTTTGAATACATTTTTAAAAACTAAAGGATTTTTTTGGTCTCTTATGGGAAAAATCATATTCTAAAAGAGTATACACACAAAATAAGACTGATATTGAACTAAAATAATGAAAAATTAGTTATCCATGATAGATGGAAATTACTTAGGAAGTTAGAGTAGGAAGAAAAGAATGAAATTGTATTTATTTCTTATATTAATTATCTTATTCCATCTAAGATGAAATCTAAAGAGATTAAAATTCAATGAACCCTTTAAATGAAAAATTATAGAAAGTCAAAGATGGTGAAAGCATGAATAGTTTATATATATCTGAAGCTAATTTAAAAAAAGGTTTTTTCACTAAGAAATAAGTAATATTTTTTATTCTCTGACTGAAAATCATTGAATATTCATCTTATTCACATGTATATTTTATATTTGTTTTTATTTTTAGGTAATTTAACAAGAGGAATATATTCATGGGGAAACTAGATGAAATTATTTTTTTAAAAAAAAATATAGCATCTTGGAAGATATTTATCATATTAAACTTCATTTCAATTGGTATAAAATTATGTTCTGACTTAATTCCTAAAGAGATCCAACAATGATGGAGAATATGGACGTAGTTCATCCCTCTAGGGGGAGTGAAGCTGAAGGACCACCAAATTGGAAAATCTCAATTAGTATAAAACCAAATATTCTAGTAAGGGATATATCTGATGATTTTAATATTTAAATTTTATAAATTAAATCACGTCATTGAAGAAGTATGTTCTCTAATCATTATGCAGAAAATTTATCCTAGAAATGAAAGGATACAATAATGCATTTGATTATAAAATAAAAAATCATTGAAATGGTGTGACAAATTATTTAACTTGAATATTTTTAATTTATTTTGAGAAGAAAATAAGAATTTTGGTGAAACAATTTTTAAATTACCACTAAAATAATGTTTTAGTGTTGGTATCACAATTTGAAAATTTTATTAACAATAATGTTGACTATATTGATAAATAGTTTTTTCTATATCGAGAGAGACAACATATACTTTGAGTTGATTAATTGAGGAATCATTTCCACAAACAAAACATGGTAGATACCAAACGAGTCACTCAAACTGATGCAAAAAAATGTCTAGAGAGGAATTCTTCATCCTCCCATGATGGAAACTAGGGTCACACATCAAATATCATACAATTGGGAATGATGTAGCCCATAAGACACCCAGTATAATTGAAAACAAACAATGTACGAAAATAGAAAAGTAAAAAATAAGTGTATGAATAAAATAAATACATAAAAAATCTAAATACCACTACAATGGAACAAAATAGAAGAAACAAAAAAATATTGTTGTTACCAAACCATGAATCAACATAATCTCCATGTGAAATCTTTTTCACCACAATAAATAAAACAATATATCTCAATAGGAATACCTGAATAAATAAAAAACCTGAAAAACTACTTGGGTCTACTAATATCGAGTGATATAAGTAGGGTGTGAGTATAAAACAACTCAATTAGTAAAAAACACAAAATCTAGGCTTGTACATCCCAAAATATTCAACACATGGAGGTTTCAAATACATTTAGGAAAATAGGTTTTTGGATCTTTAATGATCCAAACATACTTTAATTTTTGAAACCCATCTCAAAAACAAAATTTAAAAAAAGGAAACATAGCTAAACTAATGTATAAATAAATTAAAATCTAAACTAAGGACAAGAATAAGGGTATAAAAAATTCTAATAATGAAGTGAAATAATAAAAGTACATGAAAGAAATTGAAACCAAAAAAAGAAACTTGGATACTACAGAATAAGGTAGGAAATAAACAGATGTAATCATGGGAATTTCATAAACAACCCTAGAAGAAATCCCTAGAAACCCTCAGTTCATAACCACCTACAGTCATATGATGCACTACCATAGTCAATAACTGACTTGGCTAATATAAACTAGCCTCACTAGTGAAAAATAACACCTAGCCTATCCTCTATATAAGGGGTTCTGATCTATCTAATCGATACTAGAAATAAATCTTCACTCAAACCTTAATATATCATCCAAGAATACCATCATAATAGTATATATGATATTGAAGAGTTTATTAATCACTTGGTGTAACATAAAATTATTAACTTGCATTCCATTCCCATTCTTCGACACCAACTATGTGAACTTCTTCTCAAATTAAGAAAAACTGTAGGGGTGACCATCATACATGGAACAATTCCAAAAGTGCCCACTATGCTTATACATCATATGAATTAAAAAAAAATCCAAAAAAACACAAAGTACTAACCGGACCTCAATATTCACAATTATAAAACCATTTTCAATCAGAATATTTTTATTATCGAACCAAATTCCCAAAACTAAAGTGAAAAATTGATTCATGGTCAAAAGTTTCTAAAAGGGATTCTAATTTCATGGGGTTACCAATCATTTTTCACTGTGAATAATAGGAAAATCATTATAAAACCCACAAGAAAAACATGTTTGAATTCATTATAAATACAAATAACATATTAAGACAACATTAAGGGTTTTTGAAAAATCAATATTCTCAATTATAAAACCATTTTTAGTTAGAATACTTTTCTTATCGAACTAAATTCCCAAAAATGAAGTGAAAAAATGATTCATGGTAAAAAGGTTATAAAAGGGATTCTAATTTCATAGGGTTACCAATCATTTTTCAATGTGACTAATAGGAAAATAATTATAATCCCCACATGAAAAACATGTTTGAAATCCTTATAAATACAAATAATATATTTAGAAACATTAAGAGTTTTTGAAAAATGTTTTGTAGATGGAGTAGAAGATTAAAGGCAAACGAGGAAAGGGTGTTTCAGAAACCAGGGGTCTCAAGGGGGACTTATTAATGTATTAACCATTGATTAGTATGGTAATATCTTCATTTTCACCCTTTGAACATATATATATGGCCACATTCACTAGAACCTGAATGGATAATCCTAATGAGGTCCATTTGACCAATAAACAATCATAAAGAGTACCACATCACCTTACATGAGTTCCCATATAGGCTATAATCCATAAAAAACCATTAACCCACACACAATTCTCAAATCACAATCCAACTAAATTACCAAAATAGAGACAATGCCAAACAAAATCCCTAAATAACCAATTTTATTTTAAAATAACAATTTCCATCATATCAAACACCTTCAAAAACAAATATGTATATAATGAGGGTATACCTTTGAAAAACTCATTTTTAATCAAATATACCAAAAAAAAAGACAATAATAAATCAAAAAACACCTTACAAACATGGTAAACACATTTATAAATTATTAAATAATGTTAAAGTATCAAATGAAATGTTTTAGAAATGAAATGGATATAAAACCTACCTGAATAGCGTGAGAATGTAGTGCAACTATGGAAGAAGGAAGAACCAAGACAATAGAAAAAACTGCACACCCTAACATCAATAAAAACACAAAACAACATTATACATGTACCCCTAGGCTTTATCCAAGAGAGAACCCAACCAAGTAAACCAATGAAATAAAGAGTGGAGATTCAGAGAGGAGGAAATTACCAAAATATTGATCGAAACTCATTTAGAAACATAGATAATCAAAAATGATGGATAGAGAACCAAGCTATGTGTGGTTTGTGAGCCTCTTGGTGCACCTAGGATGATAGGGGGAAGATAATACTAAATTTTGGTTAAAATGAGGGATGTGAAAACATGTAAACACTTGTTTTTAAGATTATAGGTAATTGAAATGGTTTTGCCGCACTATTTTCAAAACTGTGCATCAATTATGCACACACTACCGGAAAAAAGGGGGATACACATGAGCTCGCCGCACAGTTCCTAAAATCATGACCTAACTATACAAATGGTTCGGTAAAAATTAATGAACCTCAGGCCCCATTTTCACAAGGTTTTTGCTAACTGCGCACATGTTGTGCACCATAGTACAAAAACCCTCCACTGGCCCCATAGTTTCACCTATAGATCACACTATTTGGTGAAAAAAATTTCAAACCATGTAAGACTAAACATGCATGAAAAAAATGAACAAAAAATAACCTATTACATTAGAAGGCCTTTAGTTTCTCCCCAAACTATGCACACTAACCAGGCATAAGCCAAAAACCATACCAAAACTCCCAAAACTAAAAGATAATCACTTTAAACTCAACCCAAACCTCAAACAAATTACTATACACTATAAAATGAATGAAAATAAATATAATAAAAGAAAACTGGTGTCAATGTGAGAAAATTCTCCCTACCAAAAAAACAGTCTTCCCCAGAATGTCACACAGCCAAATGGGGAATAAAGCTAAAGCTCATACCTAAACATGGACAAATAAAACAACAACCCTAACCATAACCATTCAACTCCACAAGTCACACCCATCAATATCTATAGAAAACCAAAAAGAGGATAACCATGGGAATGGAAATGAAAGGGTACTCACACTATTTGAAAATTAACTAGCACAGGGACAAAAACATGGTATGATTTCCAGTGGTGGTGGAAACTAGATACATGGGAGATTGAGGAAGGATTCTATTAAGTAGTCCATAAAGGTGTGGAATCTAATGTTCGATCAATGGAATTTGTGGATATATGTTTTATTTTTATGGGATGTTAGAAACAAGTCTAGTGAAGGAAGATAGATGTCCACCATTATTATTTAGGTAAGGGTTAAGATGATAATTTCTAGATTGGGGGTTTGATGAAGGGTGGAAAATAAACAGACATACTAAGGAGACTTCTACTAGGTCCATGTATGATCATAATATATGAATTAAATAGTGTTTAGGGACACTGGATTAAATGTAAACCCTCTAACATGGGATTACAATTAAATGTTGATGGTTTCTATAATGATGGAATGGTGAGAGGATGTTGAACGGTTAGAGACAATGGGGGTTTAGTGATATTAGGATTCAATTCTTTTTATGTTCTAGGTACTTATTTTTTAGTAGTGTCAAGTTCCATGGAATGAATACTCATTCTTTTCAAGAGCTAAAATATTAATATTTAGGAAGATGTGTTAGATTCCTATAGGTTAGTTGGGATGCCTAAAGGTAAGTCTAATGTTCCTTTGGATCTATTGTATGTCGTCAGTAGATATAGGGATTTCATAAACTAGAGTATATGTATTATAAATACTTTGAGAGAAGGGAATTATGTAATTTATTTCTTAGCTATTAAAGGGAGGATAGAGGAGATTCTAATTTTTTCATCAGTTTGGGAGATTTACATAGCATTTTCAAGATCTTTATATGTGGAAATTTTTGGGTTCTTCCCCATTTCATCCCACCATGATTCATAGGTTGTTCTTCTTGCATGAATTTATTCACTAAAATGTATATTTTATTCAGTCATTTTTTTAAGATGATACAATGACCTGAAGTCATTTTTCGTATGAAAAACCTTTTTTAAAATACCATTTTTCATTAAAAATACACTCACCCCAACCAAAAAGAATCCAAATCCTACATCAAACATAAACAACTATAATAGGAAACTAGGGACCACACATAACCTAACCACATGATTTATGAGGCCATGCCCTAAAAAACACAAACCAATAGAAGCATCTTGAAACTTGTACTTGAGTTCAACTTGTGTAGATACTCCAGAAATGATCAATATTTTATACTGGTTCACTTCCATTGTCATTCCCTATACCAAAAACCCAGAATTCACCAATGTGATAAAACAAAAATTAAAAAAGAATGACTAGTGTCTCATACTACCTATGTTAGCTCAAGGCCTAGGATGATGAATATTTCACAACGATGTTCCATTAACTACCTCTCAAGTCCAAATAATATTATCTTCTATCTAGCTAACACCCTATATTTTAAGGGATTATCTAATACATGTTTCCAAAAAATCAACCCAGGTTGACCATCAACCAGACACCTAAGAAGATCCATGAACATTCATGAGAAGCACTCTCATGCATATGTATATATGCCCAAATTTACTAGCAGATGACTAGATAACCAAAACGGGGTTTATTGGTTCAATCAATAACTATAAAGAGTTCCATGTCACCTCGAAAGATATCACACATAGGAAACGACCCATAGAAAATAACTAAACACCCACACCATAATCTCAAATCACATGCCAACTTGTTTACCAAAATCTAACAATCAATAAACACAATCCCAAAAATACTCAATTTCATTTTAAAATACTAATTAGAACATTATAAAATATATATCATGCATATATATATATATATATATTACTAGGGTAAACATTAGAAAACCCCATTTTATTAAAATTTAAAATATGAAAACACTATACTGGTTCAAACTAACAGTTTAAACACATTTAAAACACATTTCAAAATTATTAATGAATGCTCAAACAAAAAATGGAATGTCCTAGAATGGAAATGAATGGAACTACCAACTTCAATAGTCTATGGATGTAATGAAACATTGGAAGAAGTAAGAAAAAAAGAAAAGGAACAAACCACACACCCTATATTCAAGAGTAACAAAATATACCATAATCCCCATACCCCTATGGGTTTTTCAAGAGTGGAACCAACCAAAAACCCCCAAGAAACCAAGAGAGGGATTATAGAATAAGAGGAAAACACCCCAAAATCAAATGAAACACACATATAAACCATAGAGAAGAAAAAATAGTGGTAGGGGGAAATGAGAGGATGGGTTTCAGAGTCCCAAGAGGTTCCTATGTTTAGTGGGGTAAAAGAATATTTAATTAGTGTTAAAATGAGGGAGAGTAAAATGTGGAAACTCAAGTTTTTCATAATTTGTCTATGTTGTGTTGTTTTGCTGCAAATTTTTCTAAACCATAAACTAAATGTAATCAACCTTTTGAAAAGAATGGTTAAACACATGTGCTACCTACACAGCTTGGGAAACCATGTTCTAACCATGACAATTGGTTCTATCAAAATGAAAAAGCTTATCAAGCACTTTTTTCATAGTTTCAACTGACCGTGTGCAAAAAAAATTCCCTTAGCAGAGACACCACCAAAAAGATGCTCTAATCCTTTAATAAATTTCACGTTTTGGAAAAAACCATGTACATAACATGTAATAAAACCATGTAAGAATAAATTGAACTAGAACACCAACTTCCATCACCATCTACATAGTTTTCCCAAATCTGTGCACACTAACTATACGAAGGCAAAAAAATAGAAAAAAACTCCCAAAACTCAAAAATTATCACCATGAACTCAACATGATCCTCAACCAAAAGAGTAGACTCCAAAAAATTAAAAAAAGAATAAAATATAATCAAAGTCAGGGTGTGATGGTCATTAGTTTATGAAAATTGATTCTATCTTCCCCCAAGAAGATCAGTTTAAATTTATATTAAGTGGCATATCTTATGAAATTAGGATATTGATGGGAGAAGATGAAAATTTCATCTATTAAGGAATGATATTAGTATAATTAACTTCTTCTTATACTTTTTCATTCATTTCTAATTGGGTGATAAAAAATTGTTTTTAGTATTGAATTGGGTATTGATAACATATCTAAAGGGGTGATTGCAGAACCAAAATGAATTGAAGTAGTTTTATTTGTATTTTTTATCAATGTATTTGCATGATGGAGAGTCAATGTGACTGTGATTAAATCATGTTACCATCTAAATTAAATTATACAAGAATTTTGTTGATTAGTTGAAATGATGTTTAGAATTGAATATTTTTTTTCTTAAATAATGAAACATTACTTGTGATTATTACAGTGGAATTATTAATTCCTATGACATGGGACAATTTTATAAGAATAATACACATTTTTTATAAATTTTTAATAATATATTTTTATGAATATTATCATGAATCATTTGAGGTGAGGTGATGTGTGATGTGAATTTTATTTTATTAGTAATTGAATTGAATGTTTTAAAAAATAAATTTTGAAGTTGTGAATATTTCCTGGAAAATAAATTAGGATTTATTATATGGAATGGATTTATTTTTTGGCTATCACATTAGTAAGATTTTATTAAAAAATGGCCGACCATGGCCTCGACATGTGACATGTGTGCCACTAGTTATGTATGAAATAAGTTAATACCTAACAACAACCACCGTGATAAGGTAAGTATATAATCAACAGAGTATTCACACAAAAGGAACATACATTAGGGGGTAGGAAGTGACCACTTCATGGGGTGCTATCCTAAAAGGTCATTCTGGAATGGGTTAGTTCTAGTAGGGATATAGAGTAGACTTTAATAAAATATTTTGGTTAGTCGACATACTTATCTATATTACTAAGAATTTTGTGACCATGAAAAGATATGATATAGGATTATCCTTTCATGGATACAACAGATCACACTAAAAAAATACGTAAATATCATGGCCCACTAGATCTATTTAATGGGACTCATCCGATCAAGAAATAAATTCAATATTCAACCTTGATCCCCACCAAAGGTTGTCATGTTCACTGAAGTTCTTTTCCACATTACAAATATAAAACTGATATTGCAATTATTTTGTGTATAATCATATAAGAATATAAGTATCTTAGAAATACAAATATGAGACAAATGGTGTATTCTACATTGGAATAACATCAAATAGATGATATAAAATGAATTTTATTTATTTTGACTATGATCATATCAAAATATTGAACAACGTCAACAATGATGTGTAATGAAATTTTATTTTCAGTCGAGATGAATGTCAGACCACATGTAAGATGTTATTGTGTGAAATAAATTTAATAAAGATATTGTTTTTTGGAAGTCATGTATCTAGAAGAGACAGTGTTCATATATGAATGGCAATGCAATTAGGGTGTTTGAGGTAGTGGTGTGAGTCGGTGCACCTTACCTATAAATATAGTTGATCATCTCACTAACATAGTAACACAATTTCTGTTGGTTGAATTATTCATTATAAAAATGTGTTATGATAAAAATTGAATTATAGGGGTTTTAATAAAATTAAAATTAGATATATTATATTTAGGGGACCAAGAGAAATTTCACCTTAGTCCCCTCATATAGGGGAGAGTAATCTCTAAGGATAGTAATCCAGAGTAGGATATGATGTTAATTTTTGACTTCTTAAATAGATTTGTTTTATTGAGTGGTGTATGGAGTGATTATGTCATTCCAATTGTGTGTGTGTATCTAGGTGGGTTGATCAAGAATAGAAATAGTTTGTTTCTTGTGTGTGAGTAACAACATAGGGTAATTAATGAAGAATGAAGGGAAATGTACTATTACTCTAGTGTGGGGTTGGGATTGATTTTCTTGTGATTTTGTAGAGGCTATGATACTATCATAGTGATGTTAACTGATGATACATCCTATGAGTGATGTTATTTAGACTCAAAATGAGAAAAAGAACAAGGAACTAATGTATGTGTGTTCATGAGGATTCCAATGGGTTCGATAGTAATATGAATGCCCTGATATGGTCTGATTATACAAGATAGTATTGCTGAATTCAATTTTCACCATAAAACCCAATGATAAATTATTTGGCCCTAGTATGGACATGGCTATTAGAGGATGAGTTGTACACAAGAGTATCAAACCAACATTATGTGAGATGTGTTCTAGTAGGGGGTTGACCCATGGGAGAATGATAAAGATATATGATACATATAGGTGGATTCTAACCCTAGTATTGTTATGATAGCTTTTCACAAATATCGACCATCGTATTTTTGTGATACTTTAACATGGATGATGTCCCTATTAATTTTGTGATATTATCAGGTGAATGTTGGACCCTACATTTATGTGAAATTTTTGGGGGGCTACGGCCCCACAGAATTATGAGATAGTATTGGGGTGATGTTGCCACCTACTTTTATGTTATTTACAAAGTGTTCTATGGTTCTGAATTAAGTGAGATAATATTGCATTGATGATAGAAGTAGCCATTATAAAATCTTAATAGGTGGATGCAGGACCCTAATTAAATCAATAAGATGATTTAGGTGGGTATTTTTTCCATTGATTATTAATTATATGTATTGTATATCAATGAGATCAAGAGGAAGGACTTATATCTCCCCCTTTGTTATGTATCATGCAAAGAGACAGTATGATACTAATAAACGCAGATATGTTCAATCCTAGGTGTCACTAAAGAACATGAGGATTGTCAATGATTTATATCACTACCCTTAAATATTTGATTTATTATTTTGAGATTTTATCCTGTTCATACACTATAATTACTATTTATATTTGGGACCCCATTAATGGTTCCCTATAGAGTAATATTAACACCTAGCTCGAGTAGCCATGGAACGTTCATACCTGAGTAGTCTTCACTACTCCTTTGTTCAATCTACACAAATGCCTAGTGTGACATGATCAATAAATATATCTTAGATAGAGTCTTGATATTTATATGTGGTGAGGATCATGTATTTAGTGATAGTCTCTTATATATTTATATTACATGTTTATTGTATGTCGTTTCTATGTAGTGGGTGACCGATTGTGGTGTATAATTTTAAACCTTTGTATTTTTATTCTTTATAGAATTACATTTTTATTACTTCCACTTACTATAATTTTACTATTAGTAATCAAATTTTTTGGTTATTTCCAATGATTATACTCCAATATAAGGGTATTTTTTCTAAATTGTGTCAACAAAGACTTTTTTTAGTCATTATCCTCTATTGTATGGGGAATCATGCCTGAGCTCATGTAGTGACTATCATTACACATGTCATGTGGTCTAGAGACATGGGATGTAGTATGGTGGTATCAACACATTTTATGGTTCTTTCCCATATATCCTTTTGCTGGGAATATACTTAAAAAATGTCTAAATATGGTATACATTCCATGAATCATTACATGAAATATAGATGTGTGTGTGTGTGTGTGTGGATGAGATCTTCATCGTTGCGGGGGATTTTTTGTATGCAAATACCCATAAGGATCATTCCCATAGAGTGGTTGATGACTTTAAAAGAAATTCTTCATAGATACATGTATATTTTCATGAGAAACCAAGAGTATATACCAAAAAATGTGATTTATCATTTTTCATATGAGATGATTGTAGGGATATTGACCCACGACCTGTGACCTATGAGATAAATTCTTTACATGCTATGTGAGAGATCCTAGTTCCTTTGGGAAGATGTTATATTTTTTATGGTATCATGATAGAGGGGTTAACCCAAACTTGTGAGTGCCTTATATATGGAGATCATGGGTAGCTGTTTTATATCATGAGATCAGTGCATGCGATGTGTTCTTGACTAAATGATATTGGTATATTGATTCCTTAGGCTTCTATAATGTAAAAAGAATTATTGTGATTTGTAATTGAGGATAGTATTCAATGGGAATGTTTGATAGGATCGATAATCCTACTAATTTTTGGTGGTGTTTTTAATTAGATAGTATATTAGTTCCATAGATTTTCGATTTTGGTATGTATAGAGTGAAGTTAGATGCTTTTATTTTGGAAAGGAACTCGAGTATTGGTGATCACATGATTGGAATTAGCTCATGTGAAATGTTTGACTTGTTGGGAGGAAATTACTAATGATCTTCTTGATAAATGAGTTTGAAAGGAATGTTGATCTTGGTTAATTGTTAGGATTTCAATCAAGGTTAATGATTTGTTTCTCAGGGGAGTGTGAGTCCAGTTTCACAGTCCTTTGGAATTATATAGTACAATATTTTTGTTTATATGAGGTATGGGTAATATATGATTATCACATGAAGTACCATAGATATACTAATCAGTGAAATATCATGCGTGGGAAGAGGACTGATGGTTTTTATAAAATTCAAGTGGGAATTTTGATGATTTTTTAATAAAATTATAAATTAACTTTTATATTGATTGGTCACATCAAATTAAGATTAGGTTATTGTGGTATAGTCGACCTCGAGTGTGAACCTTGATACAAATTATTTAGATGGACTATTTTTGGAACCCTTTAATGATGTTCATGAGGATTAGAATAAGAAATGGTATATTGGGGGGCACACCATATGTATTTTTAAGGTGAAACCCTAATTATAGATATGAATCTAGTTAGAGTAATAGGGTGATGTTACTACAATGATGTGAATAGATGTTAGTTGTTTCTTAAATTGGCTCTTAGGTATCGGTGGGAAAACCTCACCCATTCATTACATATGGTAATAAATAGATCATGGACCATAGATGTAGGTATTCTTATATAATAGAGTAATTTTAAGGACACTCATATAGTGTGGAGCATCATATATATGAGGGATGTATACCCCCATGTTATTAGGGTCCTGGGTATGTTGAGACCAATACATGGATGGTCGAGATAGAAACATGATCCTAGTGTTAGGGTATTGGATATAGAGTTGGATGAATTTAGTACACTGACATTAAGTGTATGATTTTTTTGTGTTATAATCAGAGGGTAAGTTAGATCAAATACATGTCAATAATCATTAGATCAATAGGTGCGGGACATATTTTTTAACAACATTGTACTCCCCTCAATGTAATCCAAAGATAATTTAGCATGCAGTGACAACATGGTTCCTAAAACACTATTAATATTGATACCTCCTTTCCTAATGTGATTAAAATTATTTTTCTATGAAGAACAATAATATTTACATTTAATTTGGTTATCCTAGAGAAATAAAATTATTCGAAACACTAGTTTGGATATCACTTTTCTTGGTAAATTCATAGTAGATACAATGTACATTGGTATAGAAGAAAGGACACCTTTGATGAGAGTGATTATCCCTCCAAAGTATAAGAATCTATTTTTAAAAATGTGGATACACCTCAAAATCCAATCGATGAACATATCAAAGTGTTTGATGAGGAAATTTTTTGTGACACTACAGTACCCAAGTAATCAATTTGGAAGGTTCCCTTGTTCATATCAAGGCTGTTTTCCAACGACCTTATCCTCCCATGTGAATATTTTTTTAGGACAATGAATATTATTTTCCCTCAATTGATAGCTAGACAACTACTTGAATAGTTATCCCCCAATCCACTATTAACCCCTTGAATTTATCTCATATATCCATTGACAAAAATAATGGTATCATTAACTTACATGAGGTGAGAGACACTACCAACCATGGTTATATTGCGATAGGGGATAACTCTACCCAAATTTATGTAGTTACTGATGTATAAAATTAAAACATCTTGGGTGGTGATAAATAAATATAGAAAAAGGGTGTATCCTTATCTAAAACCACTAAAATCATTGATGAATCTAAATTTATTTCCCAATAATGTAGTGGAGGGCCATGGAGAGCTAAAACAACGGAATAAAAGATCAGTGGGTCAAACTAAAAAACCCACACATGAAAGAACCCTAGTGATGATGTTCCACTGAACTCTATCATAAGATTTATTCATATCAATTTTTATGGCCACATTACTACTGAATGCATTTCAATTTATATCAATGATAACCTATAGAGATATTATTATTGTGCCTTGAATGGAATGAATTTTTATAAAACCATGCTTCTCTTCAGCCAAACAGATAGGCAGTAAAGGAGCAAGCCTCTTATTTAGGATGTAAACATATACTTTATATAGAACTTTACATTTTCTAATAGGGAGATAATGGTTCAACGACTAAGGATATTTGATCTTGGGGATAAAAACATTTTTAGTTTCACTTTCCAGAGAGGGTAGATTTCCACATAAGAAGTTGTCCTAAACTATATAAATCATGATCCTATTCTCAATATCCTAAAAGACCCCATAGAAAGTAGCATAGAATCCATCCAATCCAAGAGAACTTTCTGGATTCACAGTACAGACCACCTCAAAAATTTCATCCTCATCTGGGATAGCCTCCAACATGTAATTAACCACATGTGATGCAGAGTGAAGAATTAACTCAAAAAATAATAGTCGAGGGCCTCAGATAGCATCCTACTATTCTTGGGTCAGGGGATGCTGGTATGGATTTTTATTGTCTATTCGCCACACTCCCAACCAGATCCCTATCATTAGAAGACAAACCATCTTCTAGATGTATGGTACACATCTTAGACCTGTGTTTTTCTTTATTTAAAGCATTAAAATATCATATGATCCTATATCTATCAAAAATCCATTTCACCCTAGCCTTTTATCTATTTTTTCTTTCTCACTTCAATAAAAAATATACCAGTGAAATTTTCTTATTATTAAGATTGGTGAATATATATTCTTCTAATTAATCTTCCAGGCGGGACTCTAACTATCATATGTCCCTAGTGATACCCTCGAGGTCCCAATCACGTGAGGGTAGATTCTAATCCCAGTAATGGAGGGGTTCTTTAAGACACCAATGATTATTGTGTAACGAAAAATAAAAGTTTTCTATGGAATGGTTAATCTAAGAGCCTTTAACAATTTCCAAATAACCTGGTTCAAACCTCCCATGAGGGAGAGAAGTGAATGAAATCTTATTGATAAATTATATATTTCAGGACAAAGTGGAGGGGGGGATTATCTGAGATACTGTGAGCTATATGAGTGACATTGATATGAGGAAAATATTAAATAGTAGTACTATTCCCCAAAAAAATTTCAAGGAGACTCCAAGAATGAAAATTCCCGTGCTGGTTATTACACCAAGAGAACATATAACATGTGAATCTAGCATCCAAAACCCCATTACTAAACATGACTTCCATGAGGTGTTGGAATGATCTTGGTGATAAAGAGGTTATTCATTATTTCTCCTACAAACTAGCCATAATGTTTACGTCACATCCAAACATCCATGTTAAGTCACCAGGATTGAGAGAGAACCGATCCTCCTAAAGAGTTTCCATGCCATGGGGATAAAATTTGGCATAAAATACTGATAACTTAAGGTTTTGGGAATCCACTAAAATATTTGTACTAACAAATTGAACTGATGAAGATAACAAATTGACTAAGTTTGAAGCCTTACCGAATATCCATATGTGTGAATCAGAGGGATATCCATAGAGAAATATCATAGCTCTCATTCAATTGGAAAAATATTTGATCCTTGAAGCATCCTGTTTAGGTTCTAGCATTACAACCCTAAAATTAAAATTGTTAAAAAGTTCATTAGAGGTAAAATATAATTTTACTTGAGTTCCCAATCCATGAGAATTCCAAATGAGGATACTAATCATCACATTAATAGATTTTTAGAATTGGCCTTAGATCCATATCCCTTCAATTATATTGAAGCACTTATAGAAACATTAGATTTAGTCTTAGACCTATTGCATGCTCCACTTTGATGTTTGGGGAATGAAGAAGTTGGAGATTGGGATCTCACCACATGGGATTTCACCATGGAAGAAAGACCATCCATAAGATAATTCATGGGGCTCACTACCAACATCGAGGAGGGAGAGCTGATAATCAACGAAGAGAAAGAAGACTGCAATAGGGGAACTGATAGAAAATCCTAATCTAGTTCAATTATGGAGAATCGAGGATAGGTAGAGGATGATTAAGATGAATCATAGTCCTCCTAGCCATTGGGGAAAGGGATAGTGTAACAAACTGAGATTTTATAAGATCGATTGTTTTTAATTTCATTTATGTATTTTTTTGTACACCACACTACAGATTACCTTTCAATATATGGAACAACGTATTATCTTTCAATATACACAACACTATTATTGGCTTTGATACACACAATTTCGAGTGCTTTTGATTGAATTCATTTGACGCTACACTGAGTATAGATTTTGTTCAATGTATAAAAGAAATATCTTTGGATTATGTCATATGAAACACCAATGGATGCTTTCACTAAACGTAAAACTGAATTTTCTTGCATTACATGCAAGATAAACCTTCATCGATAGCTTTCATTGTACACAATACCACGTTTCCCTAAACACATATGTATTATTAAAATATTACTATTTAATGGGATATAAACTAGCAGTTATGAATAGAATTAACCAAATTTTGATTTTTATACAACATTAGCATACATTCTTTGTATTTTCTAAACATGATATAAGAACAAAATCAATTTTTTCGGATAAAAGAATAATTTTCCAAAAATGAAGTTTTGCGGCCTTTTTATGGTGAAACCATTTTAAATCTAGTTTTTGAAACATTTTTATATTCCACTTGACCAAATAAAATTATTTTTTTAGTGTTTAATATAAAAACATATATTGGTTGAAATTTTGGTTTCTTTCGGATAAGTTATATTTTGTTGATAAATAGTGAAAATAATGAATGTTTTTTATTTTAAGGTCATTAAATAGTAAATTTATGTTTTTTATTAGTTTTAACTTTCAATTAGTTCATTTTTATCAAATTATATTTTTTTAAATTCTTTTATTCATGAATTTATTATAAAAACATTTCACTTTTAAAAGGCGCATTTTTCCAAAAAACTATTTTTTGTGACATTTCAATTTTTTTATTTTAAATTTAATTCAGCAACTTCTATGTATTGAATTTTGAAATATGGATTTCAAATTTGGATTTAGGAAGTCCAAATTTGGTATGTAAGTCCCTTTTAGTTTAGACCAATTTGAATAATAACCAAGGTAAATTTTATTACCATAGTAAAGTGTAAAATAAGTAATTTAGGTTAAAAATAAAATTACAATTACTATAAAATGACCTAAACGAATGAATGAATTTTATTTTATGAATGGAATACGACCCTTAACAATTAAATATCGTAATTAAGTCATTTAATGGACACTATTCCCTGACAATGACTTAAATAATATTTAAATCAAACAAAAATAAAAAGTGTCATTTTCTTTGTCCTTAATATCATTTATTTATCCAAAATATCCAAAAATTTAAAATGTAATCTTTAAAATAAAAAAAAATATTTCCATTATATAAATTTATTTTTACTTTTTGGAGAAATTTGGGAGATATTATGGTATTTATAATATTTTATTTAATGAAAATTCAAAGATGTCACATTTGTGTTTAAAATAATATATCAATTTTTTAATAAGGTTACACAAGAAGATAAATTTTAATTTAAATAGATATTTGATAGCTAAAATTTTTATATTTATTATAAAAATATATTTTTAACTATTTGGAAATAAATAATTACCTAAATGTTTTATATATTGATGATGGATAAATTATTTAATTGAAGAAAAATCAATAATCTAATTTTTATTAAAATGATAATATCCATTAAATTTCAAAAACACGTTGCAAAATTTTATTGGTAGAGTATATATGAACCATAACCATATAATGGTAGAGTTATGGATCATTTTGAGCCATATATTATATATTAATACAATTATTTTATTTTATTTTAAGTAATGTTAAAATTGTCACATTCATACTTTAAAAAGTTTAAAATTTTTAATGTTGGATTTTCATGTAGATAAACTCAACTACATATTTTATTATAAGTGATAGTAAATTTATATTCATAATAATATTTTATTTTTACTTTTTTGTCATCAAATAAGTATATTAAATAATTTCACAATATTGATGTAGAAATTATTTAATTAAGGGAAATATCAAATAAATGTTATTAAAAATATTAAAATAAATAAAATTTGGGAAAATTAATTTGTCCAATAAATTTTATATATTCCATTGTACCCATAAGTATATTAATAAATTTTTTTAAAGGATAACTTATTATCTTTATATTTTTAAAAATCCATGAAATGAATAATGTCAATATTAACACAAATGATATATTTTTAAAAATAATGATTTCATTAATTATTTAAAACTCATAAACTATTTTATAAAAATATATAATAATTATTATATGGTCTAAAATGTCATAAATATTCATTTATGTTCTAATTGACTTCAAATAAGTAAATATATTACACTTTTAATATTGAAATATTTGATACCCTAGTTAAAAATTAAATAGAATAACAAAGAATTAATTAAAATGAAAATGCTTTAGTTAGCATAAACACAGGTCTAAAATATATTATTTAATGATATTAAAACCATATATAATCTCATCTTAGAAATTCGTAATTTTTTAGATTTTTATGTGGGCTTTGATTTTATTATAAATAAATATTTTTAAGGTTTGTAAAAGTTCCCCTCACCACAATTATAAAAGGGCACATCATACCTCATTTCTCCACAAATTATTAAGCCTTAAATTTCCTACATACCCAAACCATTTCTCTTATAAAATTATCTAGTTAAATTATATAGGTTCAGTTCTTCTCAAAATACCAACCCTAGTTCCATTAAGAGTGGATCTAAAGAGAGCACGTCAAAGAAGAGGTAATCTCCTCTACCGATTCTTTCATATTTCATTCTTCTTCAACGTCCATATCATGAGTGTGTTAATTATATAATAATAACTAAAGTATAACATATATATTAAGATGTTGTTATAATTATTAAACAACCATATTTCACTTTCTACCCATCCTAAGAAAAATAAAATCACCACACGTGTGTACGTACAACTTACCGTCTCCACGTCGTGGTGTAATCTTTTTTTCACCACCACCTTACATGTATGATAATAAAAATGGATATAATAATTTTATATGATAATTATAAAATGTTATTTATTCTTAAATATAGTTCACTATGAAATTAAATACCATTTAAGAATTATTGGAATGATATCATTGCTCATGCATGCAAACGGCCTACCGTCTCCACGATGCGATGTGATTTGTTCTAAATGATAACAATTAAACAATGATTATAAAAGTGTAATGAATGAATAAATATGGTATTTATTATGCTAATAAATTTTATGATGATATAAATATTACCCAAGAATGAGAACCAAAACTAATTTGATGAAACATGCATACAATCATAATGTAGTTAATACCCGAAAAACGAATAACAATGAAATGTTACTAACAAATGGAGGAAAATATGAACACAAATGTTATCATAAAAAATATTATGATTCTGTAATAAATCAATAACATTGTTAAAATCATTATACATGAGGTTCAGATACAAACAAAGCTTATTTAAACATAAGTATTTACTGGGGATATATTTAGCATCCATTTCCATGTTTTCTAATAATGTTTTCATTAAATGTTTACTATTAATATATATATACTTAAAGTCATTTTTACCCATTTATTACTTTTAATACATGTTATAGAAGTAATGGTTCTTTTTTTACCATACGAGGTACTTTTTGGATTTTTTAGTAAAAGTACGAGGAGAATATTTTTTTAACTTATACAACATGAATGGATTTTTACATCTTCATAATTCCTTATATATATGAATCTTCCTCTACATGATTTCATATTTTTTAACTAAATTATTTTATTTTAAAATGTCATGAAATTTTGAGAATAGAAAAGGTTTTTGATGATGAAATGATATTTTCCTTAGGAATTATGCTCAAGTGTTTTATCAAAATTATTTTCCATCTAAGATGGCATAGAGTTATGTTTATATCCATTTTATTAATTTCATTTGATTGTGGTTGTGATGGGAATATTTTTATGAAATCCATTTATCTTGTATTGATTATTTTATGATGGAATGATGTTTAAGAAACCCATAATATTTCATGGGTTATTCTATGATGAATGATTTATGTTTTTGTGGAACATGTAAGAATGATTTAATTATGAGAAGGGTGGGGCATATATCCCCCTCCAAAGCATTGGGTAAATATTAATATATCATGAGATAGACATGAATGGGACAATGAGTAAATTTGGTTCAGTAATACATGGATTGAATGGATTGTAATCTCAGTTCAGTAATATAGTCCTTCAACTATGATGGTCATGGAAGCAATGTCATGGATAGTATTGAAATAATATTATGTGATTATTTGTTTGACATAATTACATGTCTTATTCCAATTATATTTTCTCTTGGGTTATGTCTCCATTATGATTTTTCCATTATGAACTACCGATACGTATTTAATGACACATGATTTTGGTTCATGTTAAATGTGGTATATTTTTTTAAAGTGTTATGTTCATGTTTTTACCTTATTATATTTATTTTTTTTAAGATAGTTTCCATGATTACCCTTATTGAGAATTTGAGCTCACCCATTGTTATGTTTTCTTTTCCCTAGTATATAAAGAATTTTTTTATTTAGGAAAACAAAATAGGAAGATCTTTATGGGAGATGTTGAAGATCATTCACCAAGTTAGAAGATTATTTTCCAAGTTTCCAAAGACACTAAACTAATAACGTCATTGGGTGTCTTCTTGTGTCATGTAATAATTATTCATCAAATGAAATTTAATATCCTTGTATATCAATATTGGGACACTATAGCTGGTATTAGAGTGATGGTTTAGTTAAACTATGGAATCTAGGATGCCAAAACCATAGTGAGATCCCTAGAGATGTTTCATAGGTATGTCTAGGGATGTACCTAATGTTAAGTATAACTATATGTTATTGTCCATGAATTATGGTAATGATAATGAATAACCTAGAATTAAACCTGAGATTTTATTGATTGAATGTACTACCCCTTGATTATGTTATTATCCTAGTATGTTTATTTTTCATCTCGCACTGTTATTTTTGTATGTTAAACAATGGTTGGAACACTAAAGAACTGTGTTAATGATCAATGCAATGGTAAATGCAATTATTGTCCTCTAGAACAGACAAATGTTATGGGAGATGGAATGAAAAAATTTATTGCAATAATTACAAATTCTATGAATGGCCAGTCCTCAGTTCTGGTTTTAAGTTCTGAGGAAGAAGAGATAAAATAGGTCCTTTTGCTCAATGATAATGAGGAGGAAGCTGCAAGAATGATGGGAAGGACTCTAGAGGTTCCCCTTAATGAGGAACAATACTATTGGATCGATAAACAAGACTCAATTTTGGTTGGAGGTTTCAACCACAGGAAGATTAGTGTTGAGGAGTACATCCATACCTGGGATCAACTTGTGTCTGTTTCTGAGAAGTGGATTTTGGAGGACGCAAGTTTCAATTTATCTTACTTAATATGGGAATTATTTAGGGAAGAAGACTCGGGAAATATCAAATTTCTGGTTAGTGAATTAGTTTAAGCTGGTGGTTGTGGTTGAATGATATGAATGCTTGGGTTGTGTGAGCTTGCATTGATTCAGATCATTTGTCTCTAAAGTTATGTTGTCGTTTGGTTTTGTACGCTTATGGACCGCCCTGGAAGGGGTTCTGGGCATCTTGTCTTCTTTGACGCAGGTACCTTGGAACTGGATGCTTGAGAGGGTATGGCGTCGCCATCGGGTCTGTGCCCGTGCTTCTGCACGAGACTTCTTGCCAAGGGACTCGTGTTGATAAAGACTTGTTTTTTGGTTTACTTGATGGGATGGGGCGGTTCAAGAGTTTTTCTTTGGTTGTATGTGGTTCTCACTTTTTCCATTAAAAGTGTTTTTTATAATAAAAAAATGTAATTTTCAGGTATGAATGATTCCGGTCTCCCAAATTAGAAGATAAGGGAACAACCATCTGTTGAGTCCTTCTAGAGAAAACATCCACCTTATTTTAGTGGGTCTTCTGATCCACTTATTGCTAAACAATGGATCAGTTCCATTGAAAAGATAATTTCTATCTTTCTCAGTTCAGAACATAAAAAATTCCTTTAGACTATTTATCATTTAAATGATGAAGCATACTTGTGGTGGAATCTATTCAAGAATACATGGAAACAATATGTAATTGAATCCATATAATGATATGAGTTCAAGAACTTATTTTTCAATAAGTAATTTCCTCGCATTCTTATAAAAAATATGGAAAATGAGTTCCTTCATCTTAAGAAAAAGGATGACGAATTTGTTGGTACCTAAAAAGTGTATTTTACAAGACTTTCAAGGTATGCTCATGAAATTATCATCCAACCTAAATTTAAAGTTCATAGATTATTTAGTGGCTCAAAACCAAACCATCTAAAGGAAATAGATATAATAGAATTAATTAGCTATTTATGGATTTTTGGATGTGTTATCCAAGTAGAAATAAAAGTTAGTGTTACATATCAATCTCTGTGTTTTGACAAGAAATGAAATATGGAGTTCAAAGGAATATTCCAAAACAATGGTGAAAAAAACACAAATGTTTCCTTATTCTCATGGTGTGTACAGAATCATGGTAGAGATTGTATTAAAGGGACTAGAAAATATTGTTAAGTGGGGAAAAGAAGTTCATCGAGTAGTTGAGTGCCGATGTAATGGGAAAAAGGTTGCTAATAATGTAAGTAGAGAAAATACTACATAGAATGCACAACCCACACTTAAATGGTACAAGTGCCATGAAATGGGGCATAATTCTATCCAATGACTAAATCCATGGGTTATTGATGATGATTGACATAAAAAACCTCTTAAATCCAAATAAATAAATAAAATCACATGTGATGACTATTGGCGAGGTTGAGTATGACAACAGAGTGGTGGAATGATTAAGTGTCTATGTAATATGATTCTGAAATGGTTTTATTGAAAATCTTTTATGGTATTATAGAATATTGGAATATCTATGTATTAGTCTAGTGTGGTTTTCCATAAATACATGGTACCAGTAACCATGAAAAGTTATTGAAATATTTTTGGAAAGAACTTGATATGCGCATAATGAAGGGATAAAGACATAATGAGGTGTCTGATAGTATTAATGAGCTCATGACTGATATAATGAAAATGTGATATCGTGGTTTGAGTATATAATTTTTCAATGTGTGGAAAGAGTTAATTTTGACATAATTCATGTCTTTACTAATTTTCTATGGTATTCATGTCATTACCATGTTTCAAGAGAGTAAATGATTAAGGTATTAACATGTTTGGAGACAACCAAGAACTACATAGTGATATATGGAAGATAAATGTTAATTATATTTAGTTTACATATATCAATTTTTTTCTCTTAGTTTTTGGATGGATTATAATTTTATCAATTTATGGATACTATAAATTATATCCCAGTTGATGTTTGTAAGATTACCATATTATATCATTATAGGTGGCCTTATACATATTTGATAACATGTTCTAAACTATTATTGAGAATGACAGAATGACCTATCCTTCTATTGGATGATCTGCTACCAGTTCATGAATTAAAAATTCAACATCATTTAGTTAAATAATATATGAAGGGTAAATTGTTCTAGGAATTACCAACGGTGAGATTGTACTGAAATCAAGTAAGTATTTCCCCTCATAAAAAAATTCATCAACTTTAGGAAAATGATCTGGAAACCAAAAATGCTATCCTAATACCTTCTTATCCGACGAATCAGATAGTCCCTTAAATAATTACAGATTTAATGATTTCTAGTAGTTCACTTTCTCCAAACCTTATTCTCTATCACTATCCATAAAGGACATTATGGATAGATTTCTCTTCCATATCCATGTGTTCATTCCCCACCTCTATTATCCAATTTGTAAACCTAGTGATGAGTTACTTGGGGTAACTATTATGTTTCTAACTTTCCTTTTTTAAATGAATTTTTATTATTCCTTTTTATGATGTGGGATCCCATGAATGAAAATTTCATGTAGTAAAACATTTATAACCCAGAAAAAATTTCGAGGGAGAAATTCATTTTAAGGGGAGTATAATGTAACAACCCAAGATTTTAGAAGATAGATTATTTTTTATTTCATTGGTGTATTGTGTTGTATGCTACCCACATTATTAACTTGTGAAATATGAAATGCCATATTTTTCGTGCAGTATACGCAACACTATTATTGGCTTGTGTTATATACAGTCATGAATTCTTTTGATAGATTTAATTTCTTTCAATACTGAGTATTTATTTTGTTCAATTTATAAAATAACTGTGAATAGATTATGACATAAAAAACACCAAAGGAATCTTTCACTAAACATAACACTGCATTGGTTTTCATTACACATAAGAGAAACCTTCCTCAATAACTTTTTTTGTATGCAATACCAAGTTTCACTAAAAAATGATGTATTATTAAAATATTATTATTTAAGTGTACATAAACTAGCCATTATGAATATTATTAACCACATTTTTTGAATTTATATTACATTAACATTCATCTTTTGTATTTTCTAAACATGATATAAGAATAAACTCAATATTTCGGATAAAAGATGTATTTTTCAAAAAAAATGTTGGTTTTCCACATTTTGATGGCACACCCTTTTTAAATCTTGATTTTGAAACTATTTTATATTCAATTTGAAAAAATAAGAATTTTCTTTTACTACGGAATATTAATATTTAATTTTTTTGAAACATTGGAATTTTTTTAGATATATTTCCTTTTTGATAAATAGTGAAAATTCTGAATTTTTTATATTTTAAAGTCATTAAATAGTGAAATTATTTTTTGGAATGTTTTTAAATTTTATTTAGCTCATTTATTTCCCAATTATTTTTTTAGAATTAATTTATGCACAAATTTATTAAAAAAGTATTTTCCTTTTAAAATTGGCATTTTTTCAAAGACAATTTTTCTTGACAATTTAACAGTTTTTATTTTAAATTGAATTCTTTGAATTCTATGAATTGAATTTTAAAAGATGGATGCCAATTTTTTATTTAGGAGGTCCAAATTTGTTATGTAGTTCTCTTTTAGTTTTTTCCATTTTGAATAGTAAGCATGGTAAATTTTATTACCATGGTAAAGGGTAAATAAGGTAATTTAAGTTCAAAATAAAATAATAATGACTATAAAATGACCGAAAAAATGAAATAATTTTATTTGATGAATGTAATTCGACCCTTAACATTTAAGTATCAAAATTATGTCATTTAATGGACACTTTTACATGAAAATGAATTAAATAAAATTTAAATCAAATAACGACCCAAAGAGTCATTATATTTGTTTTTTATATCTATTATGTATCCACATTGGAAAAAATGGGTTGTATCAACAAATATAAATTTATTTTTGAACAGAATAATCATATTTCCCTGATATAAAATTATTTTTATGTTTTGGGGGCATTTGAGATATATTATGGTATTTATAATTTTTTTATAATGAATATTTAAAAATTCCACACTCATGTTTTAGATAAAATATAATTTATAAAATAAAGTTATACAAAATATAAATTAGACTATAAATAATTATTTAAAATATAAATTTTTTATCTTTATCATGATGAATTATTTGTAATTTTTAAGAAATAAATAATTACCTTAATGTTTTATATATGGATGTTCCATAATTATTTAATTGATGAGAAATAAATAATCTAATTTTTATAAATATAATAATAACTATTTAATGTCCAAAAAAAATTACCAAATTTTATTTATAGAGTATATATAGACCATAAGTATCCAATGGTCGATTATGGACCATTTAAAACTATATGGAAAAGATTAAGTCAATTATATAATTTTATTTAAAGTAATACAGAAATTGTCACTTTCATACTTTAATAAGTATAAAATTTTATATGATGGATTTTCAAGAAGAATAAATTATCTACTTATATTATTATGAAAGATTGAAATTTTTTATTCATAATTTTATTTTACTTTTAATTTTTCTTCATCGAATAAGTATATTAAATAATTTCAAAATATTAATTTAGTAATTATTTTATTAAGGGAAATATCAAATAAATGTTGTTAAAAATAATAAAATAAATATAATTTAAGATAATTAAATTTTCCAATAAATGTTACAGATTATGTTGACCCCTTCGGGATACAATTAAGTATTTGGTTATAGGAAAACATCTTGTCTTAATATTTTTAAAAATCCAGAAATGAATTGTGTCAAAAATGACACAATTGATATTTTTTTTCAAAATAATGATTTATTAAATTATTTTAAAATAATAATACACTTTTAAAAAAATATAATCATTATTATATGGTCATAAATGTTCGAAATAATTCATTTATGGTGTTTGTTACTTCAAATAAGTAAATATTTCACCTTTTTAATATTGAAATATTTGTTACCCTAGTTAAAGTTAAATACAATGAATAAGTATTAATTATAATGATAATTATTAAATTTACATACACACTTGTCTAAACATTATTTTTTGATGAAATTACAACCCTATCACATATTATCTTTGAAATTGGGACATTTTTTAGATTTTTAATTGGTGTATGATTTTTTAATAAATTGTATTTTTGGGGTTTCCAAAAGTGCCCCTCACCTCAATTATAAAAGCGTACCTCCTCCCTCATTTATACACAACTCATTTATCAAAAAATTAAGTCCATAAACTAATAATGTCTCTTCAAAACATCCCCTAAAACATTATAGAGGTACTGGTCTTCTCATAATAACAAACCCTAGTTCCATTAAGAGGAGATCTAAAGAGAGCACGTCAAAGAAGAGGTAATATTATTTACCAATTCTTTCATATTTCATTCTTCTTCTACCTCCACATCATGAGTTGTTTCATTAGAGAATAATAAATCTTGTAAAACTTATATACTAAGAAGTTATTAAAATTATGAAAAAACCATATTTCAGTTTCTATCGATCCTAAGAAAAATGAAATCACTATGTGTGCGTACGTACGTCTTACCGTCTCCTCGCTGTGGTGTAATCTGGTTTTCCCCTCCACCTTACATGAATGGGTATAAAAATGGATGTAATAACTATATATTATTATTATAAAATTATATTTATTCTTTGATATATTATAAAATTTAATTCAATATCATTCATGAATTATGAGAATGATATCATCGCTCGTGCGCACGTACGACCTATAATCTACACGATGCGATGTGATTCATTCTACATGATTAAAATTCAAGAATGATTATAAAAATGTACATAATCAATAAATATGGAATTTATTATGTTAATATCATTTTATAATGAAATATATATGACCTAATAATGATAACATGAACTTATTCGATGAAACATGCATACGATCATAAAGGAGTTAATACCCGAATTAGGAGTAATGAGGAAATGTTACTAACAAATGGATGAAAATATGAGCATAAATGTTATCATAAAAATGATTATGATTATGGAATAAATTAGTAAAATTATTTAAATCATTATATAGAAGGTTTGGATAAATTCAAAGCTTATTAGACCTAGGGTAAGGGATAATTTTTCAATCTTATTTTTATCTGAGATTGTTTAAATGTAAGTATTTACGGGGGATATCTGTATCATCCGTGTCCATGTTTTCTTAATATTTTTTCATAAGATTTTTCATATTCTTCTAGGTATGTTTAAAGTAATTTTTACCCATTTATGACTTTTAGTACATGGTATGGAAGGAATATTTATAATTTACTATATGAGGTACGTTTTTACATTTCTAGTAAAAGTAAGAGGATAATTTTTTTATCTTATATGAAAAGAAAGGATTTTTACATCTTCATAATGCCTTATTTCCATAGATATTCCTCTACATAATTTCACATTTTTTCAAATAAATTCATCTATTTTAAAATTGCACAACATTTTGAGTATATAATATATTTTTGAAAAAGAAAGTATATTTCTCTTTAGGAATTAAGCTCAAGTGTTTTATCAAAAGTATTTTCCATCTAAGATGACATAAGGTTATGTTTCTATCCATATTATTACTTTGATTTTATTGTGTTTATGGGTGAATTATATTTATGAAATCCATTTATCTTTTATTGATTATGTTATCATGGAATGATGTTTAAGAAACACAAAATATTTCATAGGTTATACTATTTTGAATGATTTATGTTTTTACAGAACATGTAAGAATAATTTCATTATGCGATGGGAAAGTCATATATCACCCTATAATGCAATTAGTAAAGATTTATATCTTATGATATAGAAAAGACTAGAACAATAACTAAATCTGATTCTGTAATACATAGCTAGAATGTCAAGTAAACATGATTCAGTAATGGTCTTTGTCCACTATGATGGTCTTTTAAGTAATGGTTTGGTTACTTTGGAAATATTATTATGTTCTTATTTATTTCCCCCAATTCCATGTTTGATTTCCATTATAGTTTATCATAGTTTATGATTCCATTATGCTTTGTGCCTTATGAACAACCATGATTTATTTCATGACTCATGATATTAGTATACAATAAATGTGGTATGTTTTTTTTCATGTGTTATGTTCATATTTTACCATGATATTTTTTTGTTTTGTAAGATAGTTCCCATGCATGCACTTAATATGCATTTAAACTCATCCTTTTTTATGTTTTCTTTTCCCCAAGATATAAATAATGGTTTTAGGTAGGAAAACAAAATTATAAGATCAATATTGGAGATGTTGGAGATCTTGCAAAATATAGAATATTATTTTCCATGTTTCAAAAGACACTAAACTAACATGGTCTTTAAGAATTTATTTGTGGCATGTATTATGTATTATGCAAAAGAAATGTAATATCCAAGTATATAGAGCTTCGGTCACTAAATTTGGTATTAGAGAAAAGTTTTAGTTAACCTATGGAAACTAGGATGTGAAAACTTTTTTGAGATCCCTAGAGAATATTCTAAGGTAGTTATAAGGATGTCCCTAAGGATAAGAATAACACTAGGTCACATTCCTTGAATTATGGTAATGATCATGAATATCCTATTATTAAACCTATGATGTTAGAGACTGAAAGTACCACCCTTGATTATGTGGTTTTCCTAGTATGCTTCTTGCCTCTCACACTACTCTTTTTTGGGTTTTAGATAATGTTGGAAACCCAAAGGAACCATGTTAATAATCAATGCACTGGGAAATGCAATGATTGTCCTCTAGAATAACCAAATCCAATGGGATATTGAATGAGAAATATTAGTTCAATACATTTACAAGATATGAATCATTCTGGAAAAATATCATTGAAGGGAAAAACATTCTATTGAGTCCTTCTTGAGGAAACATTCACCTTCTTTTAGTAGGTCTTCTGATACACATATTGATGAACAATGGACTAATACCATTGAAAATATATTTTCAATCCTTCATTGTTGGGAACATAAAAAATTAAATTTTACTATTTATCATTCATAAGGTGAAGTAGACCAGTGGGGGGACTATAATCATGAATAAAAGGCAACAATATGAAATTTAATTCATTGAATGGGAAAAGTTCTAAAACTTATTTTTGAATAATTAATTTCCTCACATCCTTCAAACAATGATGGAAAAGGAGTACATGAACTCAACAAAATGGATGATCAATCCTTTAGTACCTATGGATCTAATTTCACCAGACATTTTGGGTGTGATTATGGAATTAGCATCCAACATGAAGGTAACGTTGATCGATTATTTAGTGGCTAAAAAACAAGACGTCTAAGCGAATTATCTATAGAGACCTCAATTATTATGAAGAGATTTTGGGTTGTGCTATCAAGGTATAAATAGAAGTTAGTGTTACATATCAATATCATAGTTTTGAAATGAAAAAAATGATGGAGATCAAATGAAAACTCAAAATAATGGTGAAAATAAGTTGAATGTTTCATTATGATCAATGTGTGGAAAGAAACATGGTGGGGATTGTCTTAAAAGGGATATTTTTTTAAGTATGGAAACGAAAGTTATAAAGTGGCTAAGTGCTGATGTAATGGGAAAAAGGTTGCTAATGATGTGAATAGATAAAATACTATAGAGAATGAACCGCCCACACTTCAATGCTATAAGTGTAAGGAAATGGGGTATTATGATAACTGATGCCCATATACAAGGGTTAATGATGATGATAGATGTCAACAACCTCTTAAAGCCAAATACAAAGGAAAATCACATGTTATCACAATTGGTGTTGTTGAGTTTGACAACAAAGTGGTTGAATGATTATGTTTTTATGTAATGGGATTCCAAAAATAGTGTTATAGAATCACTTTTATAGTATTTAATAATATTTGAATATCTACATATTGGTCCATTTTGGTTTTCCATAAATATATTGTACCAGTAACTATGAAAAGTGATTGAAATATTTTTGGAAAGTACATGATATGTGCATAATGAAGTGATAAGAAGATAATGAGATGTCTGATAGTATTAGTGAGCTCAAGACTGATATAAGAACAAAGTGATATCGTGGTTAGAGATTATTAAAATTTTGGTATTTGTTGTGTGTGGAAAGAGTTAATTTTGAAAGAATGCATGTTTTCACTAAATTTATATGGTATTCATGTCATTACCATGTTCCAAGAGAATTTGTGATTAAGGTATTCACATGTTTGGAATGTGAAAACCAAGAATTACCTTCTGAGATATGGGATATAAATGTTAATTCTATTTATTTTACCTCTTTCAAATGTTTTATTTTAGTTTTCCGAAGGATTTCAATGTTATCCATTTATGGATAATATAAATTAGATTCTGGTTGAAGTTTGTTAGACTACTGTATTATCTCACTATAGGTGTCCTTATACATATTTTATAACCTCTTCTATCTATTTATAGAGACAGATGTAATGACCTATCATTCTATCACATGATCAACTAACACTTCAAGAATGAAAAACTCAACATCATTTCATTAAATAAGAGATGAAGGGGACATTGTTCAAAGAACGACCAAAGGTGAGATTGTACTAAACTAAAGTATGCATATCCCCTCATGGAAAAATTAATCAACTTTAGGAAAATGATCTTGAAACCAAAAATGTTATCCTAGTACATTCTTATCTTCTGAATCAGATAGTCCCTTAAATCATTGTAGATTTATGGATTTTTGGTAGTTCAATTTTTTCAAACCTTATTATCTCTAACTATCTAAAATGAACATTATGGATAGATTTCTCTTCCATATCCACGTTTTCATATACCACATATGTTCTCCTATTTAAAAAACTTTTGATGAGTTACTATTGGTAATCGTTAGGTTTCTAACATTCTTTTTTAAAGTGATGTTATATTATTACTTTTATGATGTGGGATTCAATGAAAGAAACATTCAAGTAGTAAAACTTGTATAACCTCGGGGAATTTTGGGGGTGAAATTCATTTTAAGGGGGTCAGAATGTAACACTATGAGATATTATGATATATATTCTTTTAAATTTCATCGATGTATATTGTTTTACACTACACTAAAGATTAGCTTGTTCTATACCTTGAATGGCCCGAAGGCCTTCATTTTTATTGATTTTTGATGACCCCCCTTTCAAGGGATGAGGGGGAACCCATACAAGGCTCGTAGGCTCGGAGATTACGTGGCCCATAGGATTTAGGAGATTAAATTTCCCAAAGGTCTTAGGGAATTCAATCAGATGATCTATAAGGTACTTCCCCTCCCCAGCATCTGCATCATGATAGTAGCTCTCCACCTTTTCATGGCTTTCTGGCCAGGCTTCCCGTGCAAGCACAGGATGGTCCCGATGACATAGCCATACCCTCTCATTCTGATAAATCCATTAAGATTTACTTTGGTGGGTGCACCTACTCTTAATCCTCTTATAGGGCTGCTCGTTTTTTGTAGAGCCTATTTGGGGCAACTGCATGTGGCACGAAGGCCTTTAGGTGGCCCGAAAGCCCTACTGACCCGAAGGGCTGTGTGGCCCGAATGCCTTAAAGACTCTCAGCCCAAACCGGTGGCCCAAGTTGAATAGTTCTAGATGCTACAGTACCAAACAGTACCTACTATAGTGCCCACATAGTTTAAATTTCATCTACAATACATGCACCATGTACAGTCTGCTACAGTACTCGCACAGTGTGTCGTACTTCTATAGTGCCTACTATAGTACCCCCTTGAAAATATGCCTCTTCCTGGTTTGGAACCTGGGTTTCATGGATGCATTTTAAAATACCTTACCAACTGGGCTGATGATCTTGTGTATAAATAGTCAATGATATATACGAAACATCACATTATCTTATAGTATACGTAACACTATTCTGGCCTTGTATTACATACTATTTCAAGTTCTTTTGATATATTTTATTTCACACAACACTTAGAATAGATTTTTTTCAATGTATAAAATAACTATATCTGAATTATGTTATACGCAACAACAAAGGAAGCTTTCACTAAATCTAACACTGTATTGGCCTGTATTTTACATAAGATCAACCTTCATCGATAGCTTGAATTGTACGCAATAACGAGTCTCACTAAATAATGATATATTATTTAATTATTATTATTTAATGGGATATAATCTATCTATTATTAATATAATTAAGATTATTTTTTAATTTTATATAAAATTTACATTCATATTTTTTATTTTCTAGTGATAATACAAGAACAAATTCAATATTTCATATAAAAGAGGTAATTTTTAAGAAAAAATGTTTTTTGTCACTATTTGATGGTGCACCCATTTTAAATCTAGTTTTTCACACATTTTAATATTTAATTTGACCAAATAAATATATAAATTTTGTTCAAAATATAAAAATTATCTTTTGTTGAAAATTTGTTATTTTTTAGATATGTTTCATTTTTTTGATAAACAGTGAAAATAATGATTTTTTTAAGTCATTAAAAAGTGATAATATGTTTTGGATTAATTTTAAATTTTAATTAGTCCATTCTTATCAAATTATGGGTTTCAAAAACGAATTTATACATGAATTTATTTTAAAAATATTTTCCTTTTAAAAGGGGAATTTTTTAAAAAAACTATTTTTCAGGACAATATTGAGGTTTATATTTTAAATTTAATTCAATAACTTCTGTGTATCGAATTTTGAAAATTTGATTTCAAATTTGGATTCAATAAGTCCAAATTTGGTAAGTAGTCCCCTTTTAGTTTTTACCAATATAAATAGTAAATATGGTAAATTTTATTACCATGGTAAAGGGTAAATTAGGTAATATAAGTTAAAATACAATTACAATTATTATAAAATGGCCAAATCAAATGAAAGAATTATATTTGGTAAATTTAATTCGACCCTTAATATTTAAGGATCTATTTTCTTAACATAAACTTGTCCACGACAATGACTAAAATAATATTTAAATCAATGAATGTCACAAAGGGTTGTTTTATTTGTCTTTAAGATATATTATGAATCGAAATCTGAAAAAATGAGAGGTATCAAAAAATAAAAAATTTAATTTTTTACATAATAAACATATTACCCTAATATAAATTTATTTTGATGTTTTTGGGCCATTTGGGAGTTATTATGGTATTTATAATTTTATTAATGAATATATTAAGATGTAACATTCACATTTTAAATAATATATCATTTCTAATATAAGGTTATACAGAAGATAAATTTGACTATAAATAATTTTTTGAAAGACACGATGTTTATATTTACCATGATAGTTTATTTTTTATTTTTTGGAAATAAATAGTTACATTAATGTTTTATATATGGATGATGAAAAGTCTATAATCTAATTTTTATTAAAATTATAATAACTATTAATGGTCCAAAACATATTACCAAATTTTATTGGTAGAGTATATATCTTCCATTATCATCCAATGTTCTAGTTACAGACCATTTGGAGCCATATAGAATAGATTAAGACAATTATATTATTTTTATTTAATGTAATGTACAAAATTTCACATTCATAATTTAATAACTATAATGTTTTTAATGATGGATTTGAAAGTAAAAAAATTCAACTACATATATTCTTCTGAAATATCGTAATTTAATCTTCATAATAGTTTTTTGGATTTAATTTTTCTTCAACCAATACGAATATTAAATAATTACACAATATTTATGTAGTAATTATTTTATTAATGGAAATATCAAATAAATGTTATCAAAAATATTAAAATAAATATAATTAAGGCTAATTAATTTTACCAATGAATTTTCTAGATTCACTTGAACCCTTAGAGATATAAATAAATATTGTTTTCTAGGATAACATCTTATATTTATATTTTAAAATATTAATGAAATGAATAGATTCAGAATTGACAAAATTTATAATTTTTTCAAAATAATGATTTATTAAATTATTTAAAAATAATATTTTTTTTTCATAAAAATATATATAATAATTAAGATATGGTATAAAATTTATTAAAGTATTATTTTATGGCCAAATTTTCTTCCAATTAGTAAATATTTCACACTTTTAGTATGGAAATATTTGTTATCCTAGTTAAAAATTAAATATAATAACTACGAATTAATTAAAAAGATAATTCTCAAATTGACAGAATCACTCGTCTATAATTTATTGGTTGAAGATATTACAACCATATATTATCTCAAATTTGAAATTGATATGTTTTTTTTATTTCTATGTGGGGTTCGATTTAATTATAAATTGTTATTTTTGAGGTTTCCCAAAGTACCCCTCACCTCAATTATAAAAGGGAACATCCTCCCTAATTTATCCACAACATATTAAGCCTTAAATTTCAACCATAAACTACCCATTTCTCCTATAAACATCACTTGTCACAATATATACGTTCATTTCTTCTAAAAATCCCAACCCAAGTTGCAATAAGAGGAGATCTAAAGAGAGCACGTCAAAGAAGATTCAATTTCCTCTACAGATTATTTCATATCTCATTATTCCTCTACTTCCACATCATGAGTTGATTAATTTTAGAATTATAAATCTATTAAAACATATATATAGAGATTTTATTATAATTAGGAAATAACCATATTCCACTTTCTATCTATCCAAATAAAAATGAATGCACCAATCGTGTGTACGTACGACTTACTGTATCCAAGCTGTGGTGTAATATGTTTTCACCACCACCTTACATAGATGGGTATAAAAATGGTTGTAATAACTATATATGATTATTATAAAATGTTATTGATTCTGAAATATAGTACACCATGAAATTAAATACAATTCAAGAATTATGGGAATGATATCATCGCTCGTGCGTACGTACGACCTACCTTCTCCACGATGTGATATGATTCGTTCAACATGATAACCATTCAAGAATGACTAAAAAATGTACAAAATTAATAAAAATGGTATTTATTAGGACAATATAATTTTTAATTATATATATATATATATAATTTAATAAGTAGAACTATAACTTATTCGACAAAACCTGCATACGATCATAATGTAGCGAATACTTTAATAACTTGTAACAATGAAATGTTACTAACAAACAGATGAAAATATGAACATAAATGTTTTAATAAAACAGATTATGATTCTATAATAAATCAGTAATATTATTTTAAAAACTCTATAGGAGGTTCGGATAGATATGATACTTATTAGACCATGGGTAAAGGATAATTTTTCAATCACATATTTATCCGAGATTGCTTAAATGTAAGTATTTATAGAGGATATATTATTCATCCATGTCCTTGTATTAAAAAAATGTTTTCATAAAATGTTTACTATTATTCTATGTATGTTTAGATTACATTTTACAGATTTATGAATTTTACCACTTGGTATGGATGAAATATTATCTTTTTTACCATACAAGGTACTTTTTGACTTTTTTAGTAAAAGTACGAGGACAATGTTTTTTTAACTGATACGGAATATAAAAAAATTTACATCTTCATAAGACCTTATTTATATGAAGCTTACTCTACATAAATTCATGTTTGTTCTCAACTAAATTATTTTTATTTAAAATTGCATGGAATTTTGAGAATAGAAAACGTTTTTGAAGAAGAAAGGATATTTTCCTCCGAAATTAAACTCAAGTGTTTTTTCAAAATCATTTTACTTCTAAGATGACATTGGGTTATATTTATATCCCTATTATTACATTGATATGATTTTTATTATGATGAAATTATTTTTATGAATTCCATTTATCTTGTATGGATTATGTTACGGTGGAATGATGTTTAAGAAACCCATAATATTTCTTGGGTGATGATATGATGAATGATTTATGTTTTTGTGGAACATATAAGAATGATTTCATTATGGGATTGGTGAGACCTATATCCCGCTCTAATGCATATGGTTAAGATTTATATCTCATGAGATAGACATGAATAGAATATTTTGTAAATATTGTTCAGTAATACATGGCTGGATGGTCAAGTAAACCCGGTTCAATAATAGAATTTTTCCACTATGATGGTCTCGTCAACAATTCCATGGACACCCTGGAAATCATATAACATTAATATTTGTTATCTATAATTCCATGTTTTATTCCAATGATATTTTTTAATGGTTCATGATTCCATAATGATTTTTTCCTTATGAACCACTAATATTTATTTCATGTGTCAAGATGTTTGTATATATCAAATGTGGAAGTTTTTTCAAGTTTTATGTTCATGTTTTTACATTCTTTTGTTTATGTTTTTAATGATAGTTTCCATGCTTAACCTTACAATGAATTTTATGTCACCCTATTTTATGTTTTTGTTTCCCCTAGATATAAGAATGGTTTTAGGTTGGAATAGAAAATAGAAAGATATTTATAGAATATGTTGATGATTTTTCACCATGTAAGAAGATTATGTTCCATGTTTTCAAAGACAATAAACTAATATGGTCTTTGGGAAAATGTTTGTGTCATGTATTAAGTATTCCTCAAAAGAAATGTAATATCCATGTCTATTATGATTGGGTTGCTACGGATAGAACCTCGAGTCATGATTACAGGATTGTAAGAATGAACGATTCTATTTGAGAAGAACACCACACTAGATTCTACCCAGGAGCACTAGACGCAATAAAATACTTCCAACTTTGAGGAGAAAACATATGAAACTGTTTGAGAATGAGAAAAAAATGATCCCTTTATTTAATGTCTAGAAACAAGATCCAAGAAGGGAAGAATAAAAAATAAATCTGGAAATGTAGAAGATTTATAATTATTATTGGGGGGGCTTCTTCAGATTGAGTTCCTAGCATTCCAGGTGATATTTACCAAACTCTGGTGAATCATGTCCTTGGATGTGACAATGCGAGTAGAAGCACGAAGGAGTAGGAAAAAACAGACACTGAGACCAGTTTGGAAGACCTTCAACCCAATAAAGAATCTTTGGCAGGAGTCGAATCTTTAGATCCATCTCAATGTAGACCCTCAACACTATTGTGTCATCTAATGGGAGGGATTTAACATTTGTACAAAGAAAAGAATCCAACTAGTCACCAATAACATATAGGAAACCATATCTCATAAAAGTAAATGGTATGCCCGTGAGAGAGTCCCAAACTATTACAGAGGAGGTCTCTTTACATGAATGAACCTCTATGGACCATTATAAGATATTGACTCTCCAGAGGCCTATAGAAAGAGGGATTTTACTCAATTTTAAGACAATTTCCTCCCATAATGAAAACAATATGAAAAAGTATTATCATTTCAAGACCAAAATCCTAGATGGGGAATTCAAATCCCCTGAGTTGATAAACTGTTGGAAAATTGTGAGCATAAGCTTGTCATGCCTAAATATTACTACCAAAGTCCATTAAAGATGATCCACTACTTCATTGAAAACATAATCATGGATAACAAGAGTCAGACAACCATATTTCAAGAAGGATTTGGAACCCAACGAATCCTCTGAAGACAAATCACTACATACTTGTGGTAGAAAAGGTTTCTAGCAAAGAGAATCAATGAATGGAAGAGGAGGCAGTCAAAAATTGATAGGCCTACAAGAAACGAGGGGAGAGGTGGTAGAATGAGGATCCATGGGAGCCAGAACCACAGATGGGGGAGCATATGGAGATAATGGTGCATGAAGCACATTCTTAGACATAACAGACATTCAGTTCCAAACCATGTAGGTAACATGAATCTTTATATACCATGCACTATCCAAATTCGTTTCCTTCCAAAAATAGTAATGTATAGAGTAATCATAATATCTGATTAGATTGAAGCATATTCTTTGGATCCTATCTAAATCCTTCAATGTGGGTACATAATCTAATATTATGTGATCAGTATATATTTCACTCTTTTCACCATAAGTATAATGTGACCAAATATTTAATGAAAATATAATCATCACTAGATATATATTATGTGTTAGGAAATTTTTCCCATCATTCATTAATTGATATGAGACATAATATATTACCTTATAATTTTATAGGAAGAATAATCCTTACACATTCTTGGAACTATTAATATAGTTTAATAATCATTCTACACTATAGGATAATGTATGTATAGGTATAGTGAAAAACCTCTTCTTATTATCCTTAAAGCTTTCTTAACCTTCTCCTATCTAGAAGAATTTTACTACCATCCTCATTAACATGGTTAATGGATTTGATAATAGTGAAAAATTTCCCACAATGTTTCAATGCTTTTTATCTTACCCATGAAAGCTATGGATCTCAGTTACAATGGTAGATCTCTGCCATTATTCAATAACCTCCATCATTGAATGAATTATAGATATTCCCCCTCTAATGATTACATGACCTAAGAATGATAATTTTTATTATAATTATTCACACTGGCTAAATTTGGCTTCAAATTTGTCCATTCTTTAGGTCATCAAAATAATACTAAAATTACCTCATGCTCTTCCTTTCTCTTAGAATATATAAGAATTTCATATATAACAACTTCCAAAAAAACATTCAAATTAGATTATAAATAATATATTTATTTTATAAATGAATATTTAAGGGGAATTTTTAGTTCCAAAACTTATCACAAGGAATTAATAGCTTCAATACCTCATATTCATTGGTTTTTTGGTATATCCTCCCTTAATTCATGATATCCTGATCGAAGGACAATATGAATGAAGTAATAAAACCCTATGAGTTGATAGTACATGTCATAAAATTTTTATATATGATGATTTTTCATGATAATGATTTTGTTATATTAATGAAAATAAATGAGAATATATATTGATGCATTAGTATTTTTCACAAAGAGGATCGCGACACCGCATAGTAAAGCACTAGGGAATATAAAACCCTTATATGGGATACACAATATATTATTCATGTCATAGAATATTACTTTCGTAACCATTTTTACCATGATTCCATAATTATTGGGTATCATGAATCATATTATAGAATCTACATTAAAAGGGAGTTCATAATAATGAATTCATTGATATGAATGAATGATTAAAACTAGAATTAAATAAGTAATGCACTGGATAAGTATAGAGAGTAATATTACCTTTACCCCATCATTATCTTTATAAACAATATAATTAGTGATTTCATATGCTCTTCTTTGATGCTTTAGTTCAATATGTTTCTATTGCATATTATCTTTGTTAACCCTTGTATTAGGGAACTGATTTTCATAATACTGAAACTCCATACATTTTAATCATTGACGGGTTTATCGTGCATTATTTGGGTTCTGATTATAATCCATTACACTAACTTACATATATATCCCCTTTCAAGACTCATGATGTTTATGGATATCCATTCAAAAAATGAAGAACCTTCTGGTTCCTTTCAAGTAATTCCGATACTGTTTCCTCACACAATTATTACATATAGTGGATTTATTTATCTTCCATCCATATTATTTATAATTCAAGATTCCATAAAATCCATTTTAAATTTTCTTATCACTATATTCATGTGTATAATATGTATCCCTAGATTCTATTTCCATGTTAATTTCACGTTGAAAAATTCCTTTGTAGTTTTTGAGGCCTCTTATAGTTAATTTCGTTTGATGAATTGGTCATTTTACACCAAAGAGTTTGTTGATATTTATTTTAGTTTCAGTAATAAAAAGGAATACATATGGAAGTCTATTGAGGTTTTTATTTATAGGTTTCAATGGATTCATCTATATATTGTTTCACTTATAAGAATTATTTCTCCATTCTCCTATGACAATTTTGGGGAAAATATCTGTGGAAGACTATTTTTCAAACTCCTGACATTCCATAGAGTTAATTGTTTCATTTTATATTGTATTATTAATGATATTCCACCATTATAAATCCCCATAGTACAAGTTATATATGGCAGAAATAATATTCTCATGGTTCATGAATTATAGAATGAAAAATATCTTCTCTATTTCATTAATCCATTTTATAGAAGTTTGTGGATTATAATAGCTAAAAAAGAAAGGAGCTCATTACCAAATGAATAACTCTATAAAAAGTTTCTATATTATTAGTTTTTTTGGGAGATCAAAATTGTTCAAAATATTTTTAATTGCTTTAGATATTTAAGGGAGTATTTCAATTAGGTATGTTATTCTAAAGACTATCCCATTTGGTTGTTATTTGGTATAATTTCCACATTATCCTCTACACCCATTGTTAACTTTGTTTCTCATGGATACAAATGTTTAATACAAAGAAAATAGGTTTAAGCTAGTAATAAAACCATAATATCATATGAGAATTAGAAATACGAGTTATATAAAATTCAATAGTCCATCTAATGAATGAATTAATACAAGAAACCTTGGTCTTACATAAGTATAATTATGGTAAAAGTTTTGTTCATCCAACATAAATTTTGGTTTATCATATGTTGATTTAAGTAGGGTTCTATTATAATTGTTAACCTATTTCCAAAAACTAAATAAACAAATATTTGATATAAAATAAGTAAAGTTAAGCTATGAAAGTATATATTTTATGCTGTTTTCATAATTAAAATTATTTATCTCATAAATAATATCAAAACCACATAAGAAAAAAGTTTAGTGTATTTTGATATTATTTAATAAAGCATCATATTAAACATATTTTGTTAACATTTACATGAAACGTCTCAACAATAAACTAAATTTTAAATATATCTCTATATATAATTTCCTAGGAAAGTGGAAGACAAAATAAGGATTGATATCAATGGTTTAGTAATGGAGAACTTATCAACATGTCCTAAGAGGGTAGGTTATAAAAATGTGAGAAAAACAATATTGGGTAAAATATATAATTTAAAAGGATCAAAAAATCATAATTATTTCCTATAATTAATTATACAAGTATATATATATCCTAAAATTATCAATGATACACCAAAGAAGATAGTTTTTAAAAAAGACCAAAACAAACATGTATTTACATTTTTCAAAAGAATCACTTTTTGGTTAAGTGAGAACTGAACAATTAAAACAATCTGAGGTAGTGATCCCAAGTGGTCCAACCATTGCAGACACTAGCTAGACCATCTCAAAAATACATGAATAAATATTATAGAACATAGTAAGATAAAAGTAAATCTGGACATGAGCTTTGGAATGAGGATGACTGGTGGTAAGGGATTCCTCGATAGAGCTCTAGAACGATGAACTAAGAGACCACTAAGCCTTCATGTAAAATTCAACCAACCAAATTATAAACATAAAATTTTGACCTTCAAATCAACCAACACCATCTAAAACATTATAGAATCTATATATAAGAACATAATCATGTGAAGAACATAATCAGGTGAAGAACATAATCATGTGACATAATATTGAAATGTGGAACTATCATAAGTGTGAAAACCATATCGTATATCAAGCATAACCAGCAATACCATTGCAACATAGTGGATTAGACAACATTACTTATTACTAATATCATAGTTTCTCAGGGGTTAGTAATTTTTCATAATTGTTGGTTGGGCATCACAACTCAATTCATATAATTATTTAATGTGACATATAAACCACTACTCAAGGAATTGATGAGTTATAATTCCCAACCTTTATATAATGATATAAAATATATATTTGTGTCACATGAATTTATAAAAGTTCATTATTCTAGCATAGCATAATTAATCCAAGAAAAAATAGGTTTTAGGGAAACATTCATTAAAGATCAATATAATAAATCTATATTAAGAAAGGGGATGGTATCATTAAAGAATATAATCAATCATGTATAATAATCAATTATGTATGTTGAAGTATATTAATTTTTTTTATAAAATCATTACAATATTATTTTATAAAAAAAGAAATATCCTATCCTTTTGGGACTTTTTAGAAAATGAAAATTTTCCATTTAAATGATAGTAGGATTTTGTTTGAAAAACCATATAAACATTGAAATTAATATTAATAAAAAAATACAAAACATTATAGTGTTAAAATATGATCAAATATTAAAATATTAAAATTTATTATATTCATTCCTTAATAATGAAATATAAAAACAACCCATATAGAAATAATTAAAAAAATTCCACTTAAAAACTTTTTAATGAAAGAAAAATATTGATAAAAATGTCCATAGAGAATAATTTAAGTATATATAAGGGAAATAATGAAAAAATTAAATAATAATTAGACATTAAATAGACTGATTTTGATAAAAAAAATTCAAAACTTTTTAATCAATTATTTAAAATTATACTTCTTATAACATTAAAATAAAATGCCTATAAGATAAATAACTTGAGGGGAAAATTTATAATCCAATTTTATAATGATATTGATGAGATAATATGTAATATAAGTAATATATATATCATATAAATGAAAATAGTAGTATAAATTGAAGCATATATCAAAGAATGAAATTTGAGATGAGAAATGATTACCTTAGACCGACACTAATCAGAATCACTCAAACTAACATTTATAAAAAATTTATGTTTTTAGATAAAATTAATAATAACGTTATTCATAGTTATTTTACTTTATACATTCCATATATAATAATTACTCCCATTTATTAAATATTAATTAATGAAAATAAAAATAGGATTTAACCATTTTGTTTCCATTACATGATCCAATTAAAAATTTCCAATTCAAGAGTCTTGTTAATGGATTCATCACATCATGGATTTTAATGAAAATGTATTAAATATTTTTGATATATTTCTGGAGTCTCAAATAAATTTCATTGAAATTATGTAGATGGTTCATATGGAATGCTAAAAATTCCATTTTATCAGTGATTTCTTAATTAACAAAGAAATTGAATTTATTAGTGAATATAATTTTAAATGATGACAAATTAGAATTATGAAAAGATTATAAGATCAGAAATATTACATATTTTTACAATTATTTTATTTTTATTAGTCATTCCTGAGAAAAAAATATAATAATGTCAAATTAGTTTGTAAAACTGGCCAAAACAAGAACATGTAATAATAATTGAATTATAAAGAACCTGATATGGATTACTAATAATATAACATCTAAAAAATATTATTAGTTTCAGAAAAATCAATGTGATAAATATGATTCATGAATATATATCTATGAAGAATATATAAGAGAATAATCTAGAATAATATTTCACTAATGTTAGGAGGTATAATCTACTGTTGAAGTGCCTCGTGGAAATGAGAGGTTTAATACTTCTTCCTTAGAACAAAAGATCAAGAATGAGGGATAAGAGTACTAGGGAATGAAATATTATAGAATAATGAGAGAGAATCTATTTTTTTTGTGACTTTTAATGGGTGTAGTAGGGATCCTTTTATAAGTGAGATGAGTGGCACATTTTTGAATAAATATTTTAATAAATTAGAGGGGAGTCATTTTCAATGAAGGGGGCTTAAATGTTTTTTAAAAATTATAATATTTGATTTTGTGGGTAAAATATCAATAAATATAATCAAAAATATTAAATTTTTTATTATATATTCATCCTTATATTTTAATTTAACCCCTTATTAATCATTTAAACCGTTACTATGGAGACTAAATTTTTCCACAACAGATTATTTTTATGAAAAAAAGAAATAATTTCTACTAAATAATTTTAACATTCCAAATACAAATTTAAAAATAATTTCATATTGTTAAATTTATAATGGTGCTAAAAATTAAATTTAGTACAAGTATGCTTAATGCAATTAAAATAATTTTTAGAAAATGTTTCTTTTATGAAAGAAAATAAATTTACACCAAAATATATATTAATGTTTCCCAAGAAATTTGATTTTTTATGATTCAAGAATTAAGATTTTTTTTACTTTAAAATAAATACCAACCACAATGGACCATTTTGTGTACTATATTAAATGAAAATTCCCAAAATAGATTTTTTTTAAAATAAACTTATGTTCTAAAAAAGAAATCATTGATTCCTAAATTTGACATATTAATTTTAAATGTAATATTTAACATCATAATTTTTTATTTTTTCTATAAAAATGTTTTATATATTTTAATATCCATATTATACCAAAATTCATTCATAAATATTAATTTATATGTAAAAGTGTGTTTTCATTATGAACATAAAATTCATTTTTTATAAAATAATTATAAAATATCATAGTATTATTATTTTGAAATTATTAATCCATAAATGAAGTAAATTTTACCAAACCAAATTTAAAAAATTTATATATTTATCATTTAAATAGACAGTATATAATAAAAAATAAAAATAATTTTTTAACAAATTATTTTTGTTTGGCTAAGAATAATTTAATTAACATTCCATACATTTGTTTTAAATATTTATTTGATGTTACAAATTAATAATACCTTGAATTTCATCAACACATTGTATTGATATAATTCTTTAAGAATAATAATACTAATAAACATGAATATTTTTTTTAAAAAAAATACACATGAAAATGTAAACATATTGAATTTATTATAATTACATGTTTATATCATCTTATTTCAAGTTTAGAAAACAATCATTACCACACCATAATATCTAATTGTAATATATGAATTATTGTTAGTCCTAGATGGTGGTTCAACTATATGGATTGAATAGTGATTTCTTTGTTCTCGAACTTCTCCATCAAAAAAATTTCTTTCAAGATGTACTTGTTGAAATTTAACATAGTCTTGGTCTAAGGAAAACCCTAGTAACACCGCTTCATATCCAATATCAAAATATAATATTAATAGGTAAGACTTATATTTCATGATTCAATTTTTATTGATTTCATAATGATTTTACTTCTATTAATACATTTCAATTCATTGAATATATTATAATTGTTAAAATTAATACTTATAAAATGCACTTTGTTTTGTTTTAGTTATTTTTTGTGTGAATAAAGACTATTAAAGAAATATTTGTATAAATGATACATACTAAAATCATGTTGTATTTTCACTCATGGAGTGTTATAATAAATGTTTTATGCTGAGAGCACACTATAATCTGTTATATGGTGTGATCCTTATTACAGATGGAGATTTTAGTGAAGCCTCGAGTGTTGTCACTAGTGAGATGAGAATTGTTAGTGGTTTATGATATTAGTTGATTCTCATGTATGAGTGATATAACCACATTTAATCCTTACATATATTAATGTTGGGATATCAGACCACATTAATTGATATTCTCATTTAGTAGAGTCATCATAATGACAACCCTATTATTGGGAGTGTAATATTAGTCAATGATGTATGGCCCCCATGTTTGAAAGATTGTAGATATGTTTAGGATGATTATTATATGGTTTATATGGTATTAAAATTCTGATTATTCGTTGTTATTAATGATTTTGGATTGAATTTGCGAATTTACATAAGGAATGGGATGATTTTGGTTGTGATTCAAGGGATGCTTTGAAGATAAACATAATAGTACTCATGTGAGCAGTATGAGTAATAATTTGGTGTTTTGGGGATCCAAATATAGAATATTATTGATTATTTTGTGAATACATCAATGTGGATGTTTGGAAAATATTGACCAGACATTGGGAGTCAAGGCAACAGGATCATGCGATAAGATAATGAGTTGGTGGTCATTGCAAAGAGTTTTCATGAATTCTCAACTAGAAGATGACTGACTCAATATTTTAGGTGAAATTAGATATGGTGAGATAGAAACTATACTATGTGGGTAGATGAATTGTTGTAAAAGTGTTTTAGTTTGAAATTACAAGGGTGGGGAACACCCTAGCTCATATTCACTATACATGAGAAAAAACTTATGGTGGGTAGTGACATAAGCTTAAGGATGAATTATTTTATGTAAAAATTTGTATAAAAATATATGGTATAGGTAAGAAAAATCATAGTGATTCATTTATGATGGGAAGAAGGTGTGATTTTTTATTTTTCAATAGTGGACCTCATGATTAGTGTGTCCTGGAGATAGATTATTTGACATTGAGGAATATAGTGTGGTGAGTTTATTGTTTTTAAAAAAAATGGATAACTTGGTATAAATAGTTAAAATGCCACTGATTCTTATCTATGATGATAATTGTTGTAGTGTGGTGGTTTTAAAGACACTCATTTATAATGGTTAAAATTCCAAGGAGAATTTCCATTTTTTGACTCCAAGTTAGGGGTTGTTTTACTGACTATGATTTAGATTATAATTATAAGAGTTGGAGAATATAAAGGGGATAGTTTGAGATATAGATTGAGGTCCAAGAGTTGTATTGAGTTCTCATCTGATTTTGAGATATTTAGGATGAAATTATGATAATGTTATCCTGGTGTTAACTTTTGATTTCATGGTTTATGAAAATCCTTATATATCCCATTACATGTTGAGTTTCTAATCTATCTTAAACATGAACAGTTATCACAAAATATTTCTGAATGGTTTTAGTAAAATAGTGTGTATTTCATGGGAACCTATTCGGGTTTAGTTTCTAATTGGGTGTTATCTCACAGTAGTAGTAATATCATGAAAAATATATAATTTTTTCTTAGTGTAAATTTCCCGATTTGGAACATAGTTTGTCAACCAATTATTCCCAAACCTGACAGTGGGAAGTATTAAGACATATATTGCCACATTGTTGGTGTATGGTTTAAAAATCCATATAGATAAACTATGTGGGCGCCTATATTTCATAAAAAAAGTTTTAACTAACCCTTCTCCCAATTGGGTTTTTAAATCCATCTCCACTCTTCCTTTTTTCACTCTTGTGAAAACTAGAGGGTCTCCTCCAACCCTCTTCATATTCAATCTACCTTGTAGTTTAAATTATTATTGGTGGTTATTGGTGGTGATTTTATGTGATACTTTTTCTACCTGTATACTATTATACATCGCCTTTTTCCTCTTACTTTTTATTCTTCTACGTAGGTTTTAAGTGATAATTTCACCGAATCATTATGTAATCATCCATATATCACAATATGATAAATGCACATATTCTCGTACTGCTTCGATAACGTTATATAAACTGATGAATTTATTTATGGATTATAACTAAATTAGATGTAATTTTCCATTTTATCACATGAGTGCATTGGGGATTTCATGTCTCCCAGGTTCAAGTAGCTATTACTATAGACCAAACCTTGATTATTGAGGTTTCATTGAGTGTATATCACTTTTTTGTGTTTCTAATCATTTAATCACATAAAAATTAGACTCATAAATGGAATATATTTATTTGAAATAAATTTTTATGATTCAATGGGATGATTTATAACCTCAATATGTTATGTAGAGACTAGGTAAGCTGGGAAAAGAGTCTTTGGAAATTCATAAAAGGAGGTGAATTTGTAAATGAGGTAAGTTATCTTTTAACACACACAATTGGTAAATAAATTTTATTTATTTTATATATGATTTGAAGTCTATCCTCTTTGGAAAAGTGAACTTTTTTTAAATTAACAATTTCCCTAAAAAAATTATATTATTTAATTCATACAAATCAATCCATGTGTTATGAAATATGGAGGAACCATTGTCACTGACATAATGCCTTGACTACTGATGTCTAAACAAGTAATTATAGAGACATGAAATAAGATATATATTAATTGTATATAATAGATTTCATAGTCATTATTATAGGTGAATTTTGTTTCCTCGTGTAGGGGAAAGTGATGATTGAATATTTCATGACTGAGTAGGACATGCTTTTACCTTGTTATTCCTTATAATCATTGGGTTTTTGAATCAAAGTATGAGGTTAGTGTTCTCCTTATTCACATGTGTATATAAAAAGGTATTTTTTAGAAGAATAAATTGTGTGTGAGTTGGGTGTGAGGACCAACCTAGGATGATTTGAGATGTGATATAGGCATTATGCTATCACTCCAATGCGGTCTTGGGATGACATTACTTGTTAGGCCGATGAGGTAGTGATATGATCTTGGGGATACTAAGGGATGTTATGCACTATTTGTGATAGGAATTGGACTTAAATTTAGAAAGAGACAGAGGAACCCATTTATGTGTGATCTAGGAGATCCTGATGGGTTCCCTAGCATTATGTAGAATCTAATAGTGTTAGAATAGAGGGTTTGGTTTTGGAGACTTCAAGTGTCGCTTTTAGACATTATGATCAACATTGTGGGCCAAGAATGACTATTTTGCACTTGAGTTTCCATCCCATGAGAATTGATATGGTTTCTGATAGTCAGATGACCCATGTGAGGAAATGCTATTATGTGATACTTTATGGTTTATATTTTCCACTATATTTATGTGATAATTTCAGGTGAATTTTATCCCTTGTATTTATATGATAATTTTTGGTTGATGTTGGTACCTATATTTATGTGATACTATTATGTGGATGTTATCCCACACATTTAGGAGGTTCTTTGGGGTGGATACAGGCTTTCCCAATTTATTTTATTTAACTAGGTGTATACTATTCCTCGCTATTATGCCATACTATTGGGTGGATTCCATCCCCTAACTTTAATAAATTATATTGGGTAGATGTTAGATTCTAAATGATTCCATGAGATGATCAGGATGGGTTGTTATTCATTTGAGTGATCATTATAAAAATATCCTATCAATTAGATCCCAAGGTATGACTTGTATATCACTATTTTTATATAATTTTCCCAGTGAATCTCTGACACTAGTAGAAGCAGGTTTGTTCTATCTCTAGTTTCACCATAGAACACAGATAATTTTAGTGATTTATATCATTTCACTTCACTATATTATTTATTATCTTATTATTTCACATGTTCATACACTATATTTATAAGTTATGTGTGGAACCATGTTTTTGGTTTCTTAATAAGTTTTACTCAAACCCTACTTGGGTGGTTATGGAACATGGGTACCCCAAATGTCTTCACTATTCGTTGGTACAAGTTGGGTAGAGGCCCAATGTTACGTGATCAAACAATATAACTTATATGGAGTATGGATATTTATATTATGTGAGTCTTGGGGAAGGTACTAGAGAATTTTATCAATTTTTATCTATTATATATATATGGGTTCATCTATGTGTTCACTTTTTTGTGATTTATGATATAATTCTTCCACATTTTCATTTATTAGAGGAGGTTTTTTATTGTTTTCACAAAATATGATTGATTATTACTGTGGATTTTTTTGGTTATTTACCATATTTATACTTCGATATAAGGTCATAGTATCCCAACCATAATTCCTAGATATACATATATAGACATATGAATTTGGAATATAGGTAGTTTCACCTGAGGCCATGTAAACACTCCCGGTCTAGACCCCAGTCGAGTGGTCTGAGGTAGCAAGACATTACACCTCTTTCAACCTTCATACCCCTACTGATTCCCATATCATAAAGGATGATGACCATTTTGTGGATGAGCTCAACAACCACCACTGTGAACCTATAGTCTATCTACTCACTAATATTTTCACTATTAAATTGGATTTGGTAGATGATAATTTCCTTCCTCAAAACGTATGGGGATTTTTCATGACCCCTCCCTCTAAAGATGCTAAAATAAGGGGAGAGAGATAATGACCCTGAGTCCTACCTCCATTATTCTCCAGGTTGATTACTAGCATCGTGGATATAAAAATCTCATATATGGTAGGAATTTCTCTATATAATAATGTAGGATCGGGAGATAATATTAATCATCAATAATATACCCCATGCTATAGTATAAAATAATGCCAAACCATCCCACAGTGCATGTAAAAGTAAAACTGACACATATAAAAGTCCCCCATGTAAATACCAAAAAACAAAGCTAGGGCACCACCACAACAACCTTCCGATGATCTGAGTTACTAATGGCCAACATGGTCCATGATGTCCTCCTAGAAAATTGAAAACAATTATATATAAGTTGGTTGATTATACATCTATACTCAGTTGGAAAACCAATGTATCTCAAGCACATTTGATAATGGAATACTAATTAACCCATGAGAAAAAAAACAAAACCAAACAAAACCTATACAGGTATAATAACCAAATACCTAGCCTCACTAAGTCTTAATCACCAAATAATTTATCCAATTATAATATTATAATATGAATCATATCGATAATAGGGTACCCTACACCAAATTCCAAATAATTGTCTACTATTACTCCCCAATAAAGTTCATCCTAGTGGTTCAACATCTTCCAAATAAAATCTCATCACATCAGATCCCACCTATAGAAACTTATTCCCAAACAGCACATCTCATAACTAGTATAGTATTGTATCATTAATATAAAGGAAATCAACCTCATGACCTCTTCCTATAATGCACGACCCCCACAATAATTCATCTCATCACATCACTCCCAAATACACCTGGGCCATCATATAATCATTATAACCTTATTAGAAAGTGGCACTTCTGACTTATTTCCATCGCAGCTCAAGCGTATCACCAATTCTTAGAAGATGCAGTGGGGATGATCAGTTATCAATCCATCCATCCTCTCACAAGGATCTTGGAAAAAACACCCCCCAAAAAGTTGGTTTCGTCACTTGGTGCTCGATGTGGGTGGGGAGCATATAAAAATCAAAAATAATATTAAATGTCTATATATAAAGATAAATAACACCCAATACCTATCATAAGGGTTCAAAAAAAAGGATAAAACATCCCACAAGAGAATCCACTTTTGATTCCATTGTTGAATGAAAAACACAACATATGAAAAAAAAAACCCCAAATCACTTTCCACATTTAAAACCATATTTTTCCAATTTTCAAAGTTCACATTAAAAATTAATTACACTTTAACATCCCCCATGAAATAATGCATTCAAAATTTGTTAGGACCCTATTTTTTATCATTACCATACTTTCTATTCTATAAATACTCAAGAAACTACACTAACCGACCACCATCATAGCCCTGATGCACTACCGCACAACGTTCACCATCGTAGACCCACTATATGACCACACTACTGCAACCATCATAGCCCCATTTCATATCAAATCCACTACCCCCACACCAATAAGAATAAATACTCTTCCCATGAATCACATCATCACATTCAAACAAAACCAAAAAAAATATCAACAAAAATATCACAGTACATACCACAACATTTAACAGATTATGCATAGGTGATTTCACTCAATTCCTCTTCATTATTTGATGGTGTTATAAGTAAATCCATATGATCTTGGGGAATCCATTTCATTAATTGAATTTACATGGTTAACCATTTATTTACATCAGTGTGACAATAATTCAAACAACATCAGAATCAAAACATATATGAAAACCAAAATAATGGATACCAAAATCCTATGTATTCAGTGATAAAAATAAAAATTTGATAATTTCCATATTATAATCAAATGATAGAAAATAATTTGGAGTAGTTACCTACCACATTAAATTTCATTTAAACTAGTTAATTATATTTTTTATATCATATTATCTATATTTCTTAGAGACAACAAGAGTAACTCATTATGTATGATACTATGAAAGAAGAAATGACGGAATTCGTACATGCAAAAAACAACAGTACACAAACAACCATCCCCAAAATAGGGGTTCAATTGAAAGAGTGAACCTATTTTGGGGATCTCTAACTATATTTATGAAAGAAGGTTCAACCACTCCAAGGGAGGAAGGATTTTGAATCCTCTTATTGTAAGAGAAATCATGACCAAAATAATGGAGAAAATATCATTTCTTTTGAAATATTAAATCTAGAACCAACATAATAGATAATGTTTAGATAGGATATTAAATATAGATATCATTAAATCCACATGTGGTAAACATTTAAAAGGCCTATAGAAATTTAATAAATTAGTGTTATGAATATTCCCCATTTAAAACTATTTTAAATTTATTAATGTAGTAATTAAAATCATTTTTCATCATTAAAGGTGTGAAAATGAAAAATTTGTAAATTTTGGGGAAGAAATTGAAAAAACTATTCATAAGTCACCATTCTCGAGTCATTGTTCATTCAAAATGAGTCATAATTTGGGAGTCACTATTTGTTCAAAATCATTCTACATTGGTGATTCATTGTTAGTTAAAAATTAATCATTGTTGGTGAGTCCCCATTAGATCAAAATGAGTCACCACCAGTGAAAAACCATTAGTTCAAAATGATTTTCCACCAGCAATTCATTGTTAGTTCATAATGATTTTCCCCCAGTGAGTCACCATTAGTTCAAAATGAATCTCTACTAGCAATTGACTATTATTTCAAAAACTAATTACCACTAGTGAGTCACTGTTAGATAAAAAACCCATAGACTTCCCTTGGAAACATCAAAAAATTAGATTTTTGGCAATGTGACGAGCCCGAATGTCTAGGAAGATACATCAGATACCAATCAAAAAATTATCTCCCCTGAGAATTCAAAACCAAACGATATGAAATGATTGAAATGGTAAAAAAACCATTCTATGAGATACCTCTCAAGGATCTCATTATATCTAAAATCCTTCCACTAACTGAACCAACAAACGAAATCTCCCAAAATAGATGAAAGAAACCCTTCATCCTTGAACATAGGAATAATGGAATTCCGTCCTCAATGTCAAGATATTATCCGACTCAGGTAGTACTGACATGATCAAAAGGTTTTAATCACATTGTAGTATAATATTTCTCTATTAGGAATCATTTTTTCACTTTTTCATGTGTATAATATATATCAAACATCACACAAAAAACATCACCTCAAGTGGAAAACAATATAACTCATAAAAAACCAAGGTCTAAATAGCACATCACAAAGAAAAATAGATAATGGAAAAACTGAAAAAAACTCTACGTACAAGGCATGGATATGCATCTCACACTCCAAAGTACTCTCTTCTAGGCCACCACGCCTCCATGACACACAAAACATGGGAATGATACATCCTCATATAACAATATCTTGATAGTCTTTGATATCAACTGGATGGTCCACAAATGTCAAAACATCTCAGATATCCAACTCTCCCCATTCAACGACCTAGGGGTCCTCGTGGGGATATTGATGGAAATTGAGAGATGTGGAAGACATCATGGACCTCATACAGTCGAGGTGGAATCTTTAACTAGTAATACACCTCGCTAACATTCCCCAAAACCTCAAAGGCCCCATGAAACTAGGGATAGATCTTACCCATTTTTGAAAACTATACCACCCACATATAGGGGAAACCTTCATGAACATGTGGTCATGATCCTTGAACTCCATGGACCACCTCCTATGATTGTTATAAGTCTTTTCCAATCCTTTACAGCATTAATCTTATCTTGAACTAAACAAAACTTCTATTCCATGCTCTACATCACATCATGTACAAGAAATTATTACTCCCCAATCTATTTAATTAATAATGGAGAATGACAAGGACACCCTTACAAAGCCTCAAACATAGACAGTGTAATGGAGGAGTAATAGATTTTATTAAATCAAAACCTAAACAAGGGCTACTGCCATGCCCACGATCCACTAAAGCCTAATAACCATGTGTATAAGATATCCTCTAACATCTAGATAGTCCACTCCATGTTCCAATATTTCTGTGTGTGGGAAGTAGTGTTGAGGTGTAATTGAGTGAAAAAAACATACTAAAATACACTCTAGACTCACAAGGTAGAACATGAATCCTATTCAGAGAAAATTCACCTCAAGATGTCGTGTAATAGCACCATATCATCCACATACCTTTTTGTCAAAATAAGCATTGTTCCTGACTCCTTTATAGCTAATAAGAGATATGATTTCATTAAAAGATCCAAAATCACCAATATAGCTTCACAACCTCCATATTATTGGGGTAACAATGCGATTAAATCCATTTAGATTTCATCCCATTTCAACTTAGAAATATCCAAGGGATGCAACAGTCATCCAGTATCATAATTCTTGGTCATTACCTACTCTCAAACCAAAATTCAATCCATAAACTTGAGCACTAAATATTTCATCTCAAGTTACCAAAACTAAGCCCTCAATCCTTGGTACATATTGGGATCTCTAGGGTGTACCACTAAAGGTTTGCTATGAAGCTCATAAAATAATCCCTCATGCATCACTATTAGAACAAACAACCTCCCCCAAAACACCATATGGCCTTGACCGTCTTCCAATCATCCATCCAAAGCATCACTATGGCAAACACAATAACGTGTCACCTCTACCTCTATATATCCCCATTGAGGCTCTTACACCTGCTCCATCAACAAGGTTACCCCATCAATTAAAACATATATCCTCTACCATCATACATAATTTCATATAAGTATAGGCCTCCCAACTCCTCTATCACTCTCCAAGTATCCACATACTGATGAACAATATATTTCTATGAATTAAATCTTAAATCATCTTCCAAAAACATCACTTTCTGGACGTGTATGAGATATCAGAATCAATGTTTTAAAGAAACACAATCCACATCTATTGCTTTAGATTTATATCATGCTGAGAAAAGATATACCTAAAACTTTCTTGATCCCTTATTACTAAAAATGTATCACATATGAGGTAATGTCACTACATATTTAGTGAAAATTCAAATACTACTATATCTAGATCATGGGTGGAATAGTTACACTTGTGTGGTTGGAACATCTTAGACCCATAAGAGATCACTACCTTATACTACATTAAGATGAATCCAAAGAACATATGGGAAGAATCATAGAAAGCCTCAAACATCATTGACACCTTAGGAAACTGAAGCACTGGATCATTAACCATGTTCCTCTTAAGGTAATCAAATGCTTCATGTCATTGATCAGTGCACAAAAAATGTTGGTCCTAACTACTTAATTCCATCAACAATGATGTATGTTGAGAGAAATTGGGTGCAATACTATGGTAACAATAAGTGAAACCATGGAATCCATGAAACATTGCTACATTTTTAGGTGCTTACAAAGAAAATAATTCCTCAACATTCAATGGGTCCATTGCCACACCGTACCGAAAAAAACATTTCATTGTAAATGAACCTACCATGTCCTAAACATAAACTTTGACAATATTTCATGGGGCTGGTGGTGAAAAAGAGCCTATTAAGAATCTATGATATGCTTTTCAGTCTCCTCCTCCAACCTTAAGTTGATTAATATATCATAGATGAATACACTAAAGAACTGGTCTACGAACTCATGGAACACAAAGATCATAAGTCCCATAAACACGACTGGTAATTTTGTAACATCAGAAGTAATTACCACAAACTCAAAGTTCCCATAACTATATCTAATTGAAGCCTTATGTATATCACCATCCATTTCCCATAACTGGTGATATCCTAATCATATATCTATCTTGTAGAACCATGTAACTCCCATCAATAGGTCAAAAATATCATCGATCCTGAGAAGAGGATATAGAATCTTGATCATCACCTGGTTAAACCTATGATAGTCTAAGCACAAACAAAGACTATCATACACCATCTTATCAAATAACACATAAACACCCCATGGGGATACACATGGATTGAAGAAATACCTTGGTGTCAGATCATCTATTTGAATCATTAACTATCGCAACACAAAATGTTAAATCTGATAGGGATCCATTGAAATCAATGAATCACCATGCTGAAAATCTATCCCAAACAAAACCTCCCTTCAAGGGGGAAGTGTCACAAACTCCTTGGAAAAAACATCTCTAAACTCCGTAAAAACATTGGGAGCCACCTATTCCTATATTTCTGCTAATTTTATAAATAATTGAGCCACCAAAGTAATATGTGTCTCAAAATTATGATTTTACACCAAGAAACCTCTATCCATAATGAAAAAACTGGCCATCTACACATGAGAACACAACACTTATCCATAAGAAAAATATAATAGAATTCATAGAATACAACCAATTGATGTTTAGAATGAAATTAAATGGATTCATTTGAAGTAATAAATGTTTCGCACATGACTGATGCTACCCCATAATTAGCGTACATCCCCATCACACATCAAACAAGTTGGTCTAGACTTTGATTAGTGTAGTCAATACTAAGATAATTTGAAGCCTTTTATAATTATAGCCCCAAAGAACATAAAAAAATAGGTGCAACAAAGAAGTGTAAATCTCCTAAATCAAAGAAGGAACAAGAAAGAGAACAAGATAAATTGATCATTCCTATATTAATCTCTTCCCCTCTGGTGCTGCAGCGTCCACTTCCTATAATTGACCATTTCTAGCTCCTCTTCCTCTATTATAATTACCATAACCAAGAACATGCCCAAGTCGACTTCCCTGAGGGTGAGGTACATCCTGAGGTCATCCTCTACCTACAACATGTTCTATTAGTATAGAATAAGACTACTTCCCCTGTAGCCAAAATTCTCTCACTGGTAACTACAGAAGAGGATGGTGCTGAACCTTTATGCCTCTACAAAATTGAGCTTGAACAACCACTTGGAACTGATCCTAATGATATCCACAACCTCCAATGATGAAACAATGTGGTCATATTTTTACAATAATATAATGTAAACCACTATAGTATATGTTTGGAAAGGAAACTATTGAGGTTGACTCCCTATGAGTAAAAAACTTGAAGGCCCTAGAACCTGAGACCTAGCTCTGACAACTATACTCCTCGAGGACCCTTATTGGTTCCCATCTCATTTTAGACTCCACACGAGTGCATGTCCCCAATCACCTATGAATTCTGTTAAACCTTCAGATATGTTGTCCACATAAAAGGAGTAACTATATACTAAATCGAAGGATGGAGTTCCTCATCATGATGCCTCACTTGGGATCCGCATCTGGGAAATGATTATAGGACCCCAGGGCACCCTAAGAGGGGAGGGGTGAATCAGGGTGTCAAATTTTCTTTTAAACTGATGGATCTTGTTCCCAAATTGGTAGGAACTAGTCAAATCTGTATGATGGAAGTGATCAGAAATCAAACATTTCCATGAAAATAGATGACACAACAATTTTTACTTGGTTCACCACTAAGGGCTACTTCCTAGGAGCATATGTTGACAGGATTTCAGTCGTGACTAATTCTTCTATTCTTCACTAGTTGTGGATTACAATGGTTCGGGAATAGTAACTCTGTCCTAGACACACTGCCTTTACAAATGTTTAGGGAAATCCCACTACGTCCCTTGGGTCACTCCTGTTGACTCCCCCTGGCTCACTACCTTCGGTGAAGTCTCAGTAAGTTTATATATGGGAATGTCTCTTAAATTGATTCGCACTGAAGTCTTTGCCTCTACTTAGAAAGATAATATTCTTGCATCGAAAACTAGAATTGATTCACTCGAACACACTCAACCACTGAACCGGATAATCAGAACGTGCAAACAGGTTTCACTGATAACTTCGCGCAGCACCTACCCTTTTCACGCAAGTCCTCACCTTTTCACGCAATACATGTTTTTTGTGTGGAAAAATATTTTGCGCAACTTCATTTATTTTTCGCACGACCTCTCCTTTTTCGCATAGCTCAAAAAATTTCACGTAGCTTGGAAATTTTTGTGCATCTCAGCCTTTTTTTCCCACCTCGGAATTTTTCGCACAGCTAGGCCTTTTACGCGCAACTCCTAATTTTTGGCACAACTGCCTTTACGTGAAGCATTTAAGCACATCAGACCTCGGATCATCTCTAATTATTCAACCGTATAGAATGTGGGGTGTCACCTCTAATTTATAGGCGTTTAAGACCCCCACGCGAAAAACCCTCTATGGCGTGAAAAACCTCTCATTTGGCGCATAATATTTGACGCAGGTACTTTTTTTCATGCACATATCCATTTTTTTGTGTAGCCCATGCATTTTCCATTTTCTGATGTTCTAGTTCTAAAACACCTCTTTCACGAAAATTATCTCTCCACTATTTTTCATACCACACTATTTTTTGCGCACACCGCAATTTTTCATGCACACTAATTTTTTTCTCACACACCTCCCTTATTTCTCACACCACTTCCTTTTTGTGCACACCTCCTCTTGGTAACAACCCATGTCTCCATTTTCTGATTTTTAGGTCCAAAAATTTGGAAAACACTAGAGAACAGTGCCAAATTAAATACTATTTTCTACTTGAACTATATGATCACTCTACTGGCACACATTATGAACATCGACTTAGGATTTACAAACAACACAAACAGTACTCCAATTCATGCATATAATGACCATGGTTCCAATAAAGATCTAGGGAAAAGTGTATAAGTTCCTTGAACATGATCTCAAGATCTCACATAGACATACTCCCCTGGTGAAGGGAGAGTAGCATTTGTCTCTTCCCATCATTCGTGGTCGATGAAAGGAAGTCATCCCTAAACTTCTTCTTGAATGTCAACCCTTGAAGCATCTACCTTTTTCCAATCACCAAGGAACAAAATCCACAACTAATGTCTATATCTTCACATATGACTAACTACTAATGTTATCCAATACCCTTTTAGGGACCAGATCAAACTGAGAGTGATCTGTAGATCCTCTAGATTCACCTCTGTCTCTATATCCAAAACGACTCCCTTATACTTCCCCAAAGCATGATGCTGAACATTTCACAATTTCCGCTACCGTTTATCATTATCCTCGATTAGATAAACCATTCAAGAGTCAATTCAGACATCTTTTTGAACATCCACATATTGTTCCATACATGGATGATGAAAAAGTTCTATAGACAAATGAAAAAAAAATATTTTTTAATCCTTGTAGTATGGAATTTTATTATGATAAATTTCAATACACTTAATTCATTATTACCTTCACTGAAAAACCCAATTAAAAAATAATAAAAGACATCATGATTCATGTACCTCTACTATATCTCAAACTTTCAAACATTTCGACATAACTTGGTCATTAAAAAATCTAAGAGTCCTTGCACTAGATTATGTTGCCCATAAAATGATTTTTCCTAGCCAGTATCCTGTGACTATTTCATGCACCAAGGAAAACTAACACTTTTTTCATACCAGCCCATGAAATGTTCACTGTACCTAACTCTAGATTCTATCATATCTCTCAACCATAAACTCGCATACCACTCTATTACGACCCCATCCCTCAAAACATAATTTAATTATGGGAGATAGATAACAACCTCTAAGTCTTTCCACCAGTATTCCCTCGTTGGATACAAGAAACTAAGGATACAAAAATCTCATGTATGGTATGAATTGCCCTCTATAATAATGCAATATTAGGATATAAGATGATTCATCCACAATATAATAAATTGAATAATATAAAATAAATACAAACCATAAAACAATTCATATATAAATAAAACTAATACATATAAAAGTCTCCAAAGTACATACTGAAAAAGAAATATAGAGTAGTGAAAGAACATCTAATCAAAGTTTCAAGATTAATGATTCCAACCTAGCCCCAGAATTCCTCATAGTAAACTGAAAGAAATTTTATATATATAGGGTGAGAATATATGCATAATCAATAAAAAATCCATTGTCACTCGTGCATATTTGAAAGGAGAAAATAAATTCTATCATGAAAAAATAGCAGAACAAATCAGCACCTATACAGGTATACTAACCAAAACCCCAACCACACTAAGGCTCCCTCTAAAAATAAAACCTCCATGTATAATAATATAACTTGAATCATATCAATGATAAGGTCCACCAAAATCAATTTTCAGATGATTTTACTCTATCACATACCAACAATGTATGTCCCAAGCACTCCCACCTCTACCAAATAACAAATAAATAGATTACATCCCCTCACATACACTTGGTCCATCACATCATGTCACATAACCAGTTAAGTATGAAATGACCAACAATATAGACACAAACAGCATTCCCTCCTCTTACCATGTACAACCCCAAACATAAGTTAACTCATCACATCTTTATCAATGACACATATACCATCATGTACTCATTAAATCACATGTAGTCAATGAAATTGATGACATATGGCCATCATATCCTATAAATATTTCCATCGTAAGAAATATGGAGTGGTTAAGGGCGAGTATCCATCCATCCTTCCATCAGGATGTTTGAAAAAACACCCACAAAAACATTGCATTTGGCACATGGTGATTGATGTAGGTGGGGTGCATAGTGAAATAACAAAGAATATACAATGTATATTTGGGAAATAGCCCAAAATACCCATCCTATGGTTTCAAAACCAAGGCATAAACAACTCAAAAGATGCTCTACTCCTTCTACCGAAGATAAATTCAAAACCCCACACAACATGAAAAATCCAAAAATCATTCTCCAATTTTAAAACCATATTTTTTACATTTCCATATTTTTATTATCGATAAATTCCCCTGTAAAAGTCCCCAATAATTTAAGAATTAAAAATTCATTATCATCCCATTCTTATCTTTATTATGCATTTAATTTCATAACTAATATGGAAACTATCGTAACCAACCACCATTACAGACCCGCTGTAGAACCACACCATAACTACCATCTTAGAACCGTTACAAAACCAACTTACACTAGAATCACTTACTCATTGAATATCATATCCACTGCCCCCAAACACATCAATGTACGGCCTCCAACCATGCATAAAATCATCAAAACAAAGCCACATCACAAAAAATTATCCAAAAACATATCAGAACACATACCGTAACATTTTCTAGATTAAGAATTGGGGATTCCATTAAATTAAACTTCATTATTTTATGGAATTATAAAAACATACAAAAAATATTTTTTAATCCATCTCATTAACCGAATATAAGTGTGTAACCATTTATTTATGGTGGTTTTATAAAAATTTGCACAAAATTCGAATCCCAAAATAAAAGAAAACTGTAAAAACTAGGGATACCAAAAGCCAAAGTATTTTGTGACACAACAAATAATGATAATCTAAATATCATACTCAAGATATATAAAATCATGAACACCAATACTCTACCCCTTTCCATATCATTTAAACTGATTAATTTTCTTTGTTACGTCTTATGCACTATATTTCTAAGAGATAACATGTGTATCCCATCCAAAATGATACATAGGAAGGATAAAAAAAGGAATTACTATATACACAAACATACATTTACATAAACTAGTACCACTAAATTATGGGGTGCATGCATATGGGGGAACCTATTACGGGGAAGTAAGACCAACTACAAAAACAAGGTTCTTTAAATCTATGGAAGTAATGATTAGGAACCTCTCATATCAAGATAAATAAAGACCAAATTATGGAATAAAAGATCATCTCTTTTGAAATATTAGATCTAGTAAGAGAAGATTGGATACAATTATGATTGGAAATTAAATTCATATATTATTAAATACTTTCATTTTATACTTTTAAAAGAGATTTAAACGTTTTGAAAATTGGTGATATGATTAATCCCCTTTGAAATAGCTTAAAATTGTTAATATATCCATTAAATCCATTTTCATCATAAATATGTAAAAATGAAAAATATGAAATTTTTTGAAAAAAACGGGAATCACTGTTCAAGAGACACCAATTGTGAGTCACCGTTAGATCTTAATGAGTCACAATTACTTCAAAATGAGTCACAATTGGTGTGTCTATATTAGTTCCAAATGAGTCTTCATTTGTGATTTACCATTAATCAAAAACGAGTCGTCGCTAGTGAGTCATAATTAGTTCAAACTGAGTCAGCACCAATGATCTAGTATTAATTAAAATGAGTCACCATTAATTCAAAAACACCATGGACTTCCTCAGGACACCTCAATCATTATATTTTCATGAATTTAATGGGATGGAAGGTCTATATATTATACTTTATTTCTACTATATCCACATAGAATCAATATTTATTTTTTATTCATCATGTTTATAACGAATCCTTCTCAAGGTTTTCTAGATGAAATATTCCTTTATCAATACCTTAGAGCATGTTTTCAATGTAAAAATATTTACCTCCCTTTATATCACTTGAAAAATTCCTCTCTCATGGTGTATAGAATTTTACTCGTAATCAACCTAGAAATTCGAGTAATATTGCAACTTGTTCATAAACATCATCGCATACTATCTATAATGACTTGTGTCATTACAACTTGTGAAATTAAAAAGAAATTATGGTTTTTTGGATTAGAGGATGGTTTTTTAAAATTAAGACATGGATAAATAACCCATGGGTTGTAATTTATTTATACATCGTTTTTGTATTAATATTAAGTCACTAATGCTGTTTCTAGGTCATAAGTGATCAATATAGTGGGATTAGAAAAGCACCCCCTGATTTTTAAAGTTTATATTTCATGCCACTAGTCATGTGAGGATCCTTAGTTTTCCTCATGATAGACTACTCTAAAAGATTATTGTAACATTTTTCATAGTTTTCTATGATATTAGAGTGAATTAAATACCTTGGGTTGGGGGTTGGGGTTCACCTAGGTTAGGGGTATCTTGTTTTTTCTGGCATGTGTCACCCTGTGATCATGTTAAGTTGATGATGAACCTTCGACTTTTGGTGGCACTCTATGAACCATAGGGGATATTTCCAATCCTATTATGTTAATTGGTCACTATAGTGAGACCCATATAGCCATATAATAATAAATCCATATATATTATTTTATTATTTGTGCTAGTCTAGTTATTTACATGTTGGACCCCTTCAAAGTTTATGGTGGGAGAGGCATCAGTAGAGGACCATAGGACTGACACAACCCACGACTTCCCCAATTCTGTTCCCCCATGGATATGAATGTTTTTTTTGGTTATGTGGAGGTATTTTGGTGAGTTATTATTCTTTACCATCCATTCATTCATCCATTTGAAAAGGATTGATTTGCGATGATTTTATGCAATGGTGATACCTCAATTCTACCAAACCATAATGGAATTAGATGGTAATAATAAGGATTATGTTTTGAATTGATATAGTAGATACAATAAGGATGATATATTATGTATTCATTCAATTCCATTGAAACTATAATTATTTGTGATTATTTATGAATTTTTTGCTCGTTATTTAAATTATAAAAAATAATTATATATTGTTTTAATTAATTATTATGGAAGTGTGGAATAAGATAGTATATCATGAAGATGATAGAGTTTGTAAAAGGAATGGGAACACTTTAATTATGGTGTTTAGAGCCTAAATAGGATGTAAAATATTAAATGAATGTATGTGGTCCCTTTATTATAAATTCATATAGTGTTTAATGAATGATGATGTGTATCTGCATGGTTTCATGCAACTGAATAATGGCTTAGTGGCTGAGAGTTCCATAAGAAAACATATAGTACATCCTTGAGCCTCCTATAGATTTAATAATAACTTATTAACACTTTTTGTAATTTGGGATTACTCATCGACAATCTCGCCAATGGGTGAGGTGTGAGTAGAGTACGAAACACACCTTATGTGTGTCTCAGGTTATGAAATGTGATGTGTATAGGATATGTCATATTTGATAGGTCTATTTGGGAAAATATGAGTCTTATGCCTAGTGGGTTCATGTGATATCATCATAAAACTCATGTGTGATAAGGGACACCCTCTTTAGGGAGGAATTGAGTGTTTATGTTAGAAATTGGAATAAAAATTTCACTAGGACTGGATGATGTTTGATGTGAAGGTTTCTAATGTTGATGGAATTGGGAGATCTCTTAAGAATATGAAATATATGATAAAACAGTGGGTCAATGATATTATTGAGGGAATGGAAAAAATTTCCAAGGATTTTAGAGCATGGTATCTTGGTTTAGTTATTGGTCAGTGTGACCAGGTTATGGTGTGAAAATTAGAAGAGGATGGGACATGATTTATTCATATAGGGTTGGGTAGAACCTATGGGATATAGAGGAACTATGAGATCATGGATACAACTTGGTTCTAATGAGTGGGGACTCTATGGGTTTTACAGGACATAGTGGATCCCTTCTTGGGTGAGATGAGATATAATATTGGTTTAGTATGATTTGTTAGTTTGATTGAGATTGTCATAAATTGATTATATTATAAGAATATATGATTGAAGATTTGTACATCATGGTGTGATGATAGGTCTTGAGTGACTAGAACCCTAGGATGAGATTATTATTTAGTGGGATGGGTTATGATTAAGTGGTATGGGCTACATTCCCTGTTTCATGTTTCATGTGTGTGTCCAGCTGTGTGATGCTTAATTTTGGCACACAAGCTCCGTTATAGAAAAGGGGATGGACCATGCATATTTAGTGTTCCCATTCCTATAATAAGTAAAGTGTTGTGATCTATATATTGAATACACTATTTTAATAGGATGATATTTGTGATTTATTCATTTCACACACTTATAAAAGAATAAATAGGTTGGGTACATTTAGTTCACCCTTCCTTATGGGGAGTGGGTTGGGGAATTTTAGTGTTCCATGTCCTATAAGATGATAAGGTATGGGATCTATTATGTGGACCCTTAGATGTTGGGAATGATTTGGGTGCTTTAATTACTCTATTCTTTGATTAGGGGACATGTTGGGGTATTTATAGTTCACCCTTTTCATGTGAGTAATCGAGTTGGGAATGACTATTTGACCTTCACCTAGATGGATTGGAAAAGGTAAATTGTTTGGGACCTACCCTATGTCTCATGGTATGGGTTGGTACTTGTAAAATAATGTTACTAGATTCCAAAATTGGAAGATGCAAGTATGGATGGGTGTTGTGGTGGATTTGTTAACACACAATGACGTGATGTGTATACATGTGGTGGTAGAAAATGTTTTTATTCCAACATAGGCTAAAAATTGTTTTCCATGTGTCTTGGTGGCCCAATTATCATATTAGGGCTTGATAGTCTTATTTATTACCTTTATTTACATTCCTTAGGAACACACATATATGATTACATATATTCTTTGAACTATTTTAGATCTAACTGATATGTATTTATCATACTATATATAAGAACTGTAATGATCTTTTATTCCATATGTCTACTCTAAGGGACATAGTGTAGGTTGTGAAGTGGATCAAGATGGACCAACATGATGGGTATCTAAGATATGAGTAAGGTAAGGTTCAAGGATTGATGTATATCCCCTCATTTACATTTCCTTGGTTTATTTTTATATTTTATTAGCTTGATGGGATACCAATTCAATGGTTTTATAATATGATTCTATATAGTACATTTTTATAATATTTCTATTTTATTAATTACTTATACTCTAATTATTGTTCTAAATGATGCTTGGATATTTTAACTATTCCTTTTCTATCATTTTAGGGAATTTTCTACCTAAGGTATGATTTTGGACCTCATTAATAGTTAGCACCCATTTTAAAAAATGGAGGTGTGTTTGATGTCCTATGGAACCCCTAGTTGGACCAATAATTAATGGATTCAACCTGGGTTTTTACGTAGCCTCATGTGTGCCTCCACATATTCTAGAGCATGTTCAAGAGTGGTGGGGATATAAATCACACATTCAGGAGACCATACAATAAAATTAGAGTAAAAAAAACTAAAAATAACCATGAATCATCCACAATATAACCTTATGATTGATGGTCAAATTTATATCATCATGATTAATTATTTAGTGCTATAAATATAGTTCTTTCATTAAAGGGATGTGTAGGGACACTTGGTGGTTAGGTACATGCATTGGTTAGTAATGAGGGCTCAATTAAGTTGGGCTGTTCCTGAGGGATGCTACATAAACATAGTCATGGATTTCCATGAGGAAATGGATATCGTTGAGATAGTTATGGAAAGGCATGTAAAATACCATTGTATTTCATGATTTGAATCTGTTAGGTTCCTTTTGGTATCAAGGATGGTTTAATATGGTGGGTCCAATTAGATCCAAACATTTCTTGATTCTGGAAATATATTTGATTGGTACAGTGAAAGCATGGATGGATGATTCTATGTTTTGTAATGGCACATAGGTTGTGGGAGATAAAGTAGTTATCCTTATCATGGGTGAGATACCTTAGTCATTTTTAAATGAAACATTGGTGATTCCATTATTTGAATGAGATTAACCTAAGTGAGGATAATGATTGTTGGTTTAGGTATATGAGACTAGGTTTTATGGGATAAAATTCATGTGAGTGTGAGATGGGTCTTGTGATTGGGTGGTACACAATAGTGCACCTTTTTGGGTCAATTGTGACCATAATATATAGTGAGTAACAACATTGAGAATGATATTTTTGGGATCAATATTCACTAATATATGAGATTAATGGTCAGCATATATTTTTGGGTAATGCCTTGATGTTTTAGGGACAGTACCCACTGGGTTTGTATAGAACTCATTTGTTTATTTATTAGTGAGCAGTCATGTGTGGGATGAGGTTTCATGATTTTGATGGAATGAATGTGGGTGTGGTGGATCAACATTTGGGGATTTGGTCAAAGGTGTCACATATTTTATGGATAGTGATATCATCTATCAAGGTGGACTCATGTTTTTTGGATTGGTGAGCATAACTTGGGTGGATCGACACGCATTTGTTGCTACAATTTATCTGGATATTTTCTCAAGGTGTTCGGAAAGGGATTCCATATAATGGTTGGAGGGTGTGGCCCTCATTTCAGGAGAAATTTTGTTGCTTGTATTGGATTGAATCCATACTCATCCCTAAATTTTTGTTGATTAGAGTTTCACATTCCTTCTCTGGTATGATCAGTATCTCCATGTTCAATGGTTACATTTAATAATTAATGAGTTGTGGGACAGGAAGAACTATATTTTTGGGTAAATAGGGTTGGAATAAATATACTACTATGGTAGGGATTTTTATATTGTCTATGAAGATATAATCCTTATGCTAGTGGGGTTGTGGGTGTGGTGAGACTAGAAGGAGGATGATTGATAAGACACCATGATGTTGGTGTGTAGGTAGATATTGTTTCCTATAGTTATTTGGAAAACACATAATTTTGTATTCAAATGATGTTTTGGATGGATTTGGAATTTCCAAATTATGTTTTGGAAGGTGTTTGTGTGATTACAGTGTAATTAAGGTCAATGATGTTCTAGTGATCATGGAGAGGTAATGGTTGATGGAACATATGGTTGGGGATATAACAATGGAATCACCCTAAGTATTGGGTTTGAACATCAGTGTGGGCGTTTGGAGGACCTTTTGATGCCTTTCAGTGTCAAGGAATCTTGATCAGTTGATGGGATATTTCATAGGATGGTAAAACATAAAATTATTGTTTGATGTCATCTTGTGGTAGACCGACCATTTTTTACATATATAATTTGTTATGGTGAGGTGGAAGCCACATATGGAATGTTAATTGTATAATAGGACTGCATTTTTGATTGGTGATTCCATTGGTTTGGAGTTCCATTTTGTGAAATTGAACTTTTTTTAGAGTCTTATGGTGGCGATCACCATAAGAACTTATTTGATTCATTTGATGATTATATATGATTTAAGATAGATAGATGTAGTTAGAAAACATCATTGTATTTGAAATGGTGATGAGTAGATGTATTGTCTTACGATGAATTGTGTCACTCATTGTTTGTTGTTAGTAAATCAATGTTTTTTCAGTGTTTTAGGATTTATTAGGTTGATTTAGAAATGAATTAATAATAAAGGAAGTTCAATAAATATGGATGGAGGTAATCCATGGCTTCTTGAGAATGAGAAGCATTATTTTGGGTAGTTTTTAATGATATGTGTAATTCTGAGTTTTGAAATTCATAAGAAATTTAAATTTTTGATCACAGATAAGGGGTTGTGTTTGGGATTAGCATATATAATGATAATAATATGGTTAAAAATATGAAGATATGTTTTTTGGATTTGGATAATGTATTGTGAGGTGTTTTGAGGGCTCGGGTGAGCAATGGAGTGGGGTCTTTGTTACCCCGTCATGTTCAAGTTTTTACTATTGATGGGTAGTCACACTCTGATATCATGTAGAGAGGGGTGTCATAGGGTATAACATATTTTGTTGTTCCATGAGTGGGGAGGCCAAAAATTGGGGGTTTGGGTTTTCATAGGTGAAGTGTGTTGTGTTGCAACTGAAAGGGGTCACACTGTGATAGTTGTATGTAGAGTGATGACCAGTCTACCGATGGTAGTCCTATCATGACCCATAAGGGATGGTCCACGATTGGACTGTCTGAATGTGAACTACAGTGTGACCATTATGGTCATGTTTCAACTAACCTACAACCCATTTTTTAAGAGGGGAACACCTGTCTTTTACCGGCCACCTCCTCAAGATATTAGGTGGATGAGGCACAGAAGGGGTGTCATTCTCCTAGATCACCTTCATCTCCTACCAAATTAGATTCCACATTTGAGAGGGGTGATTTTATGTAGTTCCATGACACGTTTCTTATGAGTTCTTCCCTTTTTTTATTATTTTTTATTCTCCTATTAGAGTTGGTTACATATAACCAATTAAATATTACATTAGATTATATGTATATTCCTAAACATTAATATTTATATATAAATTATCACATTTATATTTTTATTATGATTAAATATGATGTAATTACTTTATATAGTATCTATTGAATTGATAATACCATAATTGTTGCCCTCTTTGATGAGAACCCTGATGTTTTATGATTATATTTTTAAACTATAAGTCTCGTAGTCATATGAATTCATCTGATGAGACACAATTAATGTATACTATTGGGTGAAAGTACTCATAAGTGGATGATACATAACTCATGATGTTCTCACGTGGTAATATCATAGATCGAATATTATGATGAAAACCCCATCAGTAAAAATTCCTCATGTTTCTGTGACATTTGATATTCCATTATACAAATATGATTAATGATCCTTATATATTATTCTTTTTATTAGTACATATCATGAGTCACATACATAGATTTATTTTAATAATCCATGATGTCAAATATTCTCGGAAAAGGTACGTTTGGTGTGTCATGAATTGTATATTATTAACGAATAAATTGATGAAATATTTGTCTCTTCCAATTTTATAGATGTCGATATCGAATCCCTTTGATTCAAATCAAATTTTTTATCTAAATTAAAAGTGTAAAATCCCTTCCCAATATACAAGGTTTGAGTTGGATTTCCACATGGTCTCATGTACGCCTCTCCATACAAAAGAGATTATCGACTAGTACTGAGGTTCTAAGTTAATGAATGGGGAGACTATACCTTTACTATCATTTAATATGAATAATAATGAACATTAAATAATATAATAATTAATTAATCAAAGTAAAAATTATGAAACTAAAATGATAGCATACATATAGAAATACATCCCAAAGTAGTAATCATTTCTTGATTAATAAAATAAGATAAATAAATATATAAATGAAATTAAGGTCCTTCGTTGTTTTTCTAAGTATACTCGTAGAAAAATCATCCTCTATATAATTATATGCCGTATGTCCCTTTCACTTTTCAAAATTTCTCATGAAATCTACAGGTGAACCAAAATCCCTAGGTAGGCTATGAGCACAAGACTCAATATGACATCACGAATGTGTCCTCAACCTGGTGTTCTCATGTATGTCACTATATTCAACAACCATAATAAATACATAACAAGAATAATCATTCAATTCAAAAGTGAGTGGTTATGGGATTACCAAGATGCCCCAACTGTCATTTTTATCTACTTCAGCCACATTCTGTATTGGTAAAGAATATATCATAAGTTATAAAGACTATCGATGATTCTCATAAATCATGCTACATGGCATAATGTGATCATGAAACTCAAAATACTCCAGTCATAAAATGATATCATGTTCTTGACATTCTTTTAGAATCGAGATATACATTTAATTTAGTAGGAATCGAGTAACATACCCATTGGAAGCCACTGTGAATTACGTTCATCACATTATATAAATGAGACATCATCATAACCCTAACCAGTGCATAGGCCCCTTGTTATCATCATTTCATGTTGAGTGCACTCACCCTCTATGGTATTAACATATCAGGATGACCCACCTACCTTCGGATCGATGAAAAACAACACATAAGAACACATATCAATGTATAATACATCAGAAATAATATCACATCATAATAAGTTAGGCAACACATACAATACATGTGATCAACACTGAACATGAATAGTAATATATGATGTACTTATGGAATCATGTGTCACATAACATTCATAGGGCTGAACACACCCACATGAGATCATAATCTAGAAATACCATCAAATATACCTATGCATAAATCATATTAAGGTAATATGTGTAACAAAATTCAAAAAAGAGGAAGAAATTTCTACCTCAAAATTCACCAATGTCAAAGGCAAGGATAAATCACCCTTTGAGGTTTATAATATGGAGCAGAAACCTCCACAGTAACGTAATCATGATTCTAGGGATTATTATTATAGTTTTCATCTCGTCAATTATTAAGGTACAAATAGGGTTCCTAGAACTAAAACCTTCTATTTTAATACAGAAATAAATAAATTATTTCATGTGATGATACTTCTGTTCTCCTGAATAATTTTAGAATTATCATTCTAATAAAACCCATGCACTGACAATATTCTCCATAAGAATAATTAACTTTTGATATTTTCATATATTTGTATTTTTATTATAATGTCTTAATAAATAGTCCTAATATTCCATGAATAAATATATTTTTTATAATTTATTATAAATTATCCATTTATAGTTATATGTTGATAATTTCTCATAAATTATCCTTTTATAATATGTTTTTGATAATTTATCATAAATTATAATTTGGTAATTACCATTATATAATTTCTCATAAACTATCCCTTTTATTATTATCTCTTTATAGTTTCTCATAAATTATACCTTTATAATTATATCATCACAATTTACAATAATTTAACCTTTTATAATTAACTATTGAAAATTTTGAAAAAAAAAACTTTCATTGGAATTTTTTAAATTCCTTGATAAATAAATGTAATTTTCATTTGATAATTCATCATAATTATCAATCGATAATTCTATATATATATTATATGATAATTTTATTAATAAAATTTACTTTAATAATTCCATTTAATCATCATCTATTAATTTAACAAATTATCCCTCAATAAATCCTTTGATAAATTTTATTCTATAAATTATCTTATTATAATCTAGTGAAGTTATATTTATATAATTATTTTATAATAATCATTGGTAATTGTAGATAATTAACTTTTTATAAATTTTAATTGAATTTCCATTGATAAATAGGGTTCTATAAATGTTTCTTCAAATAAAAATATTCATTTTTTCCATAATTTAGAAAATAATGAAAAAAATTAAAAGAAAAAAATCCTTGTTACACAAAAGGAAGAAACAAGATCACACAACTTGTTCAAAAAGAAAAAAACTAAATCTAGTTATCAGTGACTTCAATGATCACAACCAACATAGTTTTGAGATTATCTAGACCTTACAAAAGACACTAACACATAATTTAAAAGGGTTTGGGTATAAGAATCGAAGCCATATATGGGGTGTTTAAAAATAAAAATTAAAAATGAAAATTTAATCAATAATTTAACCTAAAAATAATGATTGTGTGTTTATATTCATCCCATTAATGCCATTACACATTTTAAATTTCTCAAAATGACTAGTTCAGTGCTTTATAGATCAAAGTCACCTGAAAATGGTGTTCTCTGGTGTGAATTTATTGGAGATGAACCATAAATATGATTTTAATAATTAAATAAATAATAATATAATAATAAGGAGGTATAATACATTACTATATATGATTTTAATAATTAAATAAATAATAATATAATAATAAGGAGGTATAATACATTACTATTACGTGTGTTATTACCAAACACATAACATATTAAAGGGTTATGTAATTCCTAGAATAAAACCAATATTCTAGACAAATTGGGGTAGTATATTTCTATTATGAAATAATGTTTGGTAGATATTAAATTATTTCCTTAAAAATATTTAATAAAAATATTTAATAAATTTCCAAGAGGTGAGATTTGACCAAATTCCTAATGTGTAGAAATGTTATATCCCTCCTATGGTACGCTTCATATCTCACACCTAATGTTAGTCTCATATTTCTCTACCGAGACATTATTTGGGTGATATTTTGAGTTCTTTTTGAAGAATCATGGTCGTCTAATATAATATACTTATTATAATTACTCTATACTCTTTGAGACTCTATAAGGCTTGTAAACTTGAATTAACTCAGTGCATGACTCTTAAAATATTCCATAGAATATTCCAAATTGATAATAGGGTTTTAAACCTTGTGTAAATCCTTTAATTTATCTATTAAGCTATTTTTATTTAAAATTTTCTATCCTGATATAAAAACACTCATAATTTATTATCATATAGGGGTTTATTATTATACAAAATTGAGGATATTTCACCATCGCCATGGTTTACTGAAGGGTATCTTTCAGGATGTCACATGATGACATATCAAATATATTGGTTGATGAAATGATTATGCAACCTACCTGATGAGATATCATGATAATGAGATTATATTACCCAATAAGTGTTAATATATGTTTTTTTCATTGCGGAATTAACTTCTTCTTGTTAGTTGCTTTATCAGTTTCTAGACCTCGATATTGAAATTTAGGAAAACCTACTTAATTCTACTATGGAATGGGATTAAAGGGTAACACAGTTAGCCTTTCCATTGATATCACTTAAATTCAATTTGAAATCAACTACATGAATAAATTTGATTCATCCTATAGAGGAATAATATTTATTTTGAATTTATTTACTTCATATATTAAATCATATTTTGCTTTAAGATGAAAATTTATATGAATATATATTAAAAATATCATTAATATAATATTTGAATATTTACATATGAAATGAAAAATATTTATTTTTCATTATTTTTTAAAATCAGGGACGGTGTGATGGCTGAGCATGGATCTTGGTAACATAAATGGAATATTAAACATTATTTAAATATATATTAATTTTTTATAGAAATTTATATTATCCATGAAGCAAATATTCATCAAAAGATTAATAATAACATTATTATTATTACTAGATATTTTGTTTTCTATGGATTAAGAGATTGGTTAATGGGTTGTTTGTAATTACCAACTCTCTACCACTTGCTGTATAAATATTTGATTACATATTTTATGTAGTTGTTCTATAGAAAATTTGATTAGGAACAGTTATTTCATTTCTAGATATTTCTCTCTTAAAAAATTATTTATGGTTTTCTCTCAAGCTCAAGAGAATTGATTCCACCATCATCCTCCTTGTCAAGTTTGAGAAAACAAGAATAAATCCTTCAATATAGAAGGATTGTGTTGTGAACAAAGGCGAGTAACATAAGATGATTGGTACCACCATGATAGCACATGTGGTACAATTGATGATTTACTGATCTCATGGAATCCCTATGGAGGAACACTTTATGGTTTCTATATTGGATCCCCTCAACACAATGATGATTTAAAATGAACTTAAATTTATCAATACACACCTACATCAATGATTGAACTACAGAACATGGTATTTTTCATATAATTAAATTAATTTTTCATCTAATATGAATGATAATCCCTTTGGGTAAAATATTATTTAATTACGATTAATTAAATATAATCCTATGAACAATCATTCTTCATCATCTTCCAATATTTTATACATCAGATTCAATGAAAACCAATCACTGGGAATGATCCAGATTGAATTCCTCTATTCCCAAAACCATTCAGGGGTATTAGAGTGTTAATCTTCAAAATAATAATAATTTATTAATTTTTTATCAATTTTCTAATTTTAATATAGTTTTACATTTAAAATTTTTTATTTAATATTAAATTTGATATTCCTTTTTTTTAACTTTATATGACCCAGAACAGGAAAACAAAAGGTGAAGAACATCCAAAGAAACTATTCATAAGTTTCAGTGATTCTTTCTAGATAACATGAAAATGGTATGTATGTAGCTCATAGGTACATGTAGTATATCTTGGTTATTTCACTATACACCCCATGAATTAATTTATAAATGTAAAGTGAAGATAACAACATATGAATTAATTAGACACTTTGTGATGTATAGGATTGAATAGAACATGTCTTGTCAGACTACACAACTTTTATATAGCATAATGTCTATGTATTCCATGTGATTTTTCAAGGAGAATCACAAAAAAATCAAGGTTAAATATGTGTCATGTATTTATTACATTATAAGTGGGGACTGATGGATTTGAAACAAAGAGGTTTCATGACATGTATATAGCGGAATTTATTTATAAATTAATGATGTTTTATTAATATTTTATTCATTTCATTCCCGAAATTATATTTATTCATTAACATATAATGATTTTTATAATTAAACAATCAATAAATTAGGTGTTTTGAATGTTTGTTAAAAGGCCAAAATTTTGGATTTAGTTGATTTATTTAATTTTATTAGAACAAAATTAATAATAAACTATTAATTATTATTTGTGTCTCTATATTTAAGGAAACATATATTAGATTTAGATTTGTTGTAATGAATTGGAAATGGAAAATAAATCTCTATAATTATGTAGCCATTATTGAGTAAGTATCATCTGGCCACCATATATATCAATGAATGGTTGTGTAATGATGAATTTCATCTATAAAGGCATAATTTCTACACTCAATAAGAATCACCCATCAGCGTAAGCTACACTGTATTATTTTATATAGATGTATGGATCATATGTAAGAATCATTCCTTGTTTTTAAGAATGAATAATGTTACACCATAAACATGGTTTCTTATATGTATGGATCCCCTTATCATGGCTTGTATGTAATCTTCTTTGTGGTAGTACATAAGGATCCCTCATTAAGTATCATTGTGGAACTAAATAAGGATCAATCATGTCTTGTAAGACTAATATTCAACTCTATAAAACATTCTCGTCAATAATTTATGAAAATTAAGGAGAATACTGATCATATGGATTTCATACTATGTTTTTTTTGTGCCACGCCAACATTGATCCACCCAATCACTTCTAGAAATGCATATTATTTTATGAATGATATTTTGATAAGAGAAAATAGTTAAATCTATATATTTATGGACTAACCATATTTTGACTAAGAAGAATCCAAGAGAAGTAAGAAACAATAAAATTAATTTAATGCTGAAAATATATCATATGTTTGATCATGAGATAAATGTGTATGGAATATGAATACCTGAATGAGGTAATGATGAAACCGAAGTGATGTTTTCATTAATATATATTTACATGAATCAAATCATCCACTACTATTTTTTGTTTTAATTATATTATTTTCTCCTTATTTTAGACTACAATGTCCTTTATTTATACTTTCATTGATGATACCTATATAATGTAGGGGTAAATACTATTATTTATTTGAGAAGATGAGAATGTATATTGTATACATTGAATACTAAACCACAAGAATTCAAATATCTCTTATATTAACTAGTTTCCATTTTCTATAGCATCCGTCAATATCATATTTTGTTGTGTGTGATTTAATTTTATTTATTATTTCCTTCAATTTGTCAATGATCATAATAACCCTCTACTCAGTTATAATCTATTTATGATGAAATTGTTGATTTGTAAAGACCATGGTGGTAAATGGATCATGTGGGAAGTGTAGTAAAACATTATTGAGAGGCTTAGGGAACATGAACCCCAGTTGGGGGTTGCGTGATTTAACTAAGTGTGGGTTGTTGCATCACATAACACATAATATAGAGTGGTAGATTATGATAAGATATTTATTAAATAAATTACTAACATTTTTATTCCACCATGGGTAAGATAAGAAATATTTGTGGAGCCTCCTTATTTAATGTAAATAAGAATAACTGTAAAATATTTTGAAATAATGATAGAATTATAATTGAACATCGATCACTAAACTGTCACCCACTCATCATTTTATTTTAAAAACATTAGTCCACACACTATACATTATTTAATTTAATTTAAAATTTTAAAGAATCCATATATATTGATGTTGTCTTAACAATAGTTGGATACCAATTTTTGAACACTCATCTTAGTAGAAAAAATTTGGTTCCTAGTATGATATATTTAATCTTGAAAAATAATTTATTTTTCACACCCTATGATAGAGTTTTTTTAAAAACATCACACCGTTTCTAGGGTGGAATTTTTAAAAATATTGCTTTTTTTATTTCATAAAAGTCCTTATAATACTACCCTCCATATTATTTATTCAGGGATAATGAAATATTGATAACTATACATAGTAATATGAATTCACTTATAGAATATGAAGAGATTACTCATAGAGAAATGGGGGAAACTTCTAGTGTCCACTATAAGGTACCACTATACAACCAACCCAAATAAAACTATAAGAGGTCGATATGACCCTCATTTTAGCAATTAAAAAAATAAAATCAATACTGTATATTTGAAAAAAAATTCAGAATTGAAAAATGGAGTGATTAAAATATTAAAAAAGTTTAATTTTTTGATAAGTAAATATACCCAAAAAATATCAAGTAGCTTACATATAGTATTCAAATAAAACCCATTTTAAAACTATTTCTATTTCCATAAAAGATAAAAAAATTCTCATGGATTAAAATCCATCAATTTCAAAATTAAAAACCATAGAAAATTCAAAATAACATGAGGCGTGTTATGGGATAAACCACATAATAGTGACATCAACCTCAACAACAGAGGATATGTTGATGCTTTCAATTTTAGTGATGGTAAACACAGTGATATGGTCATAAAAAGACTATATCAATATATAAAATCATCAACTATAAATCAAAAAACATAGATATTAAAATCATATCCCTACTAGGTTCCAATGGATTTATGTAATGATAGATCAATGATAGATCTATGGAAGAGATGGAAAATTGAGAGGGAAACAAAAAAAACATAAAGTGACCAACATAAAATGATTTAGTATCACTATGGAATTAGATTACAAATCAAATATAGTGTCATGGAGGGTATTTTTAATTATAATTATTCATTTGGAGCATATTAGAGTTCAAAACTACCAATTTTATCACAATATTATTTTTAAGAAGTTCAGATCATGTTTAATGGTTATGCCACAAAGATAGAAAAATCAAGTACCAATTATGCGGTATCTGATGAACTTTATATTTTCATATTTTACATATGTATTTTAATGATTTAATCCCTTATAATTAATCAATTCTCATTTATTTTCCTCAATTTATTATTTTTGGTCAGTTTTAAGAATAAATGTCCAAATTTTTTAATTCTGTAAATTTATCTGTTTTCAGTTTATTCTATTTTTTGGGCATAAATTTTACTATGTTGATAAAATTTGAGTTATTCCAACTTTTCATCCAGTGTTCATGGGATACAAATTCGTCTTCTGTAAAAAGAGACGATTAGAACTCCCCCATTCCCAAAAAATCGACTAATTTGAAGTGTTATTTTGGTCAATAAAATGGACCCAACCTCATTAAATGAGCCATATATTGAGATACTGACCTCCAAATGGGATTATTCTAGATGGTATAGAATTATTATTCCAAGGGAATGTTCCATAGTAAATATCATATATAAATTCATTCATTAAGTATAGTGTTGAACTGGTCAATGTGGGGTTGGGGGAATAGTGTTCGGCAGCCATAGAAAATCATCTCTTTTAATTCAGCCATAACGTCTTTTAAATGACTCCAAATGATCTTAAATTTCTATGAAATGTTGAAAACTCAATTTCAAACATCTTATAAGTAGAAATATTTGCATGATTTAGGGAATGGAGGGTATAAAAGAAGAGATCATCCGGAGGAAAGATTCTGGAGGAAATCTTCATGTTCTTCTTTTCCCCTCATTTCCATTTTTTAGTTTTGTAATGTATTCTTATTCCCCATTATTATAAGATACTCTTACCAATTTTGGGTGATTATTCCCTAGTTATTGAGCCTTTTCATGGGACAATATAGGTTCTTATATCTGAGGGGGCTTTCACTTTTTCTTGAAAAAATGGTATGAAATCCAAGGTTCTAAAAGTGTCCCTAGTTTTTTGTATGCCTTTTTTATTTATGGTGTGTTTGGTATATTTGATATAGGAATGTAATAAGTTGGGATTTATGTATTTATAATTGTTTTTCCAATATATTATTTTTTTAACCTTGACATTCCATTGGATTATTAGTATTGAGACTAGGATTTTGAGCCTTCTTTTTTTCAAAGTTTTTTTATTGGTATCCAAAAAAATATCGATGACATATATATTTTTTAATTAATTTATATATTAAATAGAATAATAATTAGAGAATAAAAAAAGTAACATAGATAGATCACGTAGTTTGAAAAAAAAATTAGAGCATGTATGCATGGTCATTTATAACTCTTAGGGATAATTACACGGTTGGTACTTGTTCCACCAAAAAATAAACCAACCCATGTTTGATCACTAATAAATTTTAAAAAATATACTTCATATTATGTGAATTAGATTGATGGGTTTTAGTAATGATTATTGTATTAAAATTGATTTAAGTTTAAAATGTTTGGTTTTCCAACTAATAATGAGATATTCTATAATGGCTTGAAATAAGTTGATTTTTTGGTCTTATAAAATGGATTTAATAAAGATAATTTTTGAAAATTAAATTTTATTTTGTTAGAAGTTTTCTGAAATTAAAAACTAATTTCTATGTTTTTTATGATTTTAAAACTAATGTATATTATATAAAGATTTATTTTGAATCAATTCTGAAAGCATGGTGGTTTAATTATTTGTTCTATGGTGAAATAGTTTTTTTGGTAATTATTGAATAATGTTTTTAATATAGTTTAAAATTAAATAATTGTTTGATTATACAAAATGGTTTCAATGAATACTTTTTTAAATTACAAATTGGTTATATATATTGTTTCCGATATTAATATTGGTTTTCATTTTTTTCATCCAATTCATTACATATGATGTTATTTTTCTATTGAGGGGTTGTAAATGGAAAATATTGGGTATATTGTTGGGTATTTGGTAATCATGATGCCTACACCATAGATTTATATCTTGATTTTGTATTGTTTTCCTATCAGGTCAATCGTAAAGTAGTGTTCCAAGCACGCAGTCCCATTTTACTTGGTTATTAAATTTTTTTCCATGGATTGAGCCTATTTTTATATTATTAATTATTTTTTGGGTTCCGATTATTTCATGGTTTTTTTTGAATAACTATGTGGCCATTCATTTGGGTTAAATTTCTCTTATGAAATTTTATTATGCTCTCAAAGAGGAACACTATGGGGTATACTCAACGTTGAGAGGGGATAGTGGTGAATTACTATTGGGGACTTTTTAACAATTATATATTCTAACCCTATTTCATCTTAGACAAGATAAGATATCAAGCCTTCTATTTTATTTTTATTATTTCTTGAATGTACATAAAATCAGGAAAGGACATCACATGTTGTTTTTAAAGGGTTCCCAACTTTATAACATCAGCTAGTCGTTGCAGAATATGGTGATACCCAATACAAGGATTATTCACTTTATTGAGACTCTAGTTATAGTGTCTTGGATAGAAATCAATCCTTATCCATGCTTGAGGCTGTACGCATTAAATGGGGGATAAAAATAATCATCTTACTTAGAATGGAGAAAAAATCTTAAATCTTTTATCACATATCTTGTTCTTCAAAATGTATTTATAGAAATTATTTAAATTATTTTTATAGTATATTGTAACCCAAATAATGTCTTCCACTAGATGAGACTTCTATTGTAATTCACAATTCTTATCTATCATTACAATTATATATTCATCACTTTGTTAAGTACATATCAATATGCATGTATCTTTTCTTATTATTCAAAGAGAAAACAAAAAGATACTATATTTTCTTCTATATCATTCTATGAAAACTGACATAAGCACAAATCGATTATTCTCTTGTTTCAACTACATAATTTCATTATGAGGGTTGAAAAGTTGAATGTTGATCTCAACATTATCATAATTACATTATTTTCCACCCTTTTGTATATCAGAATAATATGAATTTTAAGTAGATTGGATATCTCATATTTCATCTTTTTCTTAAATTATAATCATGTGAATATAGATATGGCACTCACTTCATTAAAAATAAATAATTTTAAATTTTTTAGTATTTTCATATTCTATTTTCTTCACTACACAATATCAATAATTGAGTGTACTATCAATTTCCTCTTTCTGAAATTATACTTTAATTTCTCTTCACATACCACTTCATCTTATTCATGTATAATAATGTTTGTGGATCTACAGAAACTTGTAAACCATATAAAACAATAATACATGGTTTTTATGTTCTATAATTTTAACTTTCCTCAAGGGATTGAAAATTTATGTTATCATGTGAATATTAATTCATGTTTACATTCATGTAGTCATTCTTATTTTTTTATATGTGAACATATATAAATTTATGTTGTGTCATAAGTATATGAGTTTATTTGCATGAACTGTATTCACAACATTTTCTGAACACTCTATCATGTATACCTGAATGGGTGAATTTATCACTTTTCTTCTATTTACAATGGATATGTTTAAATACTAATGTTTCCTATCTAATAACATAGTGTTTGAATAAAAAATATCCCAATCCATCATTCAAAATACTGTGGGTTCATGTTATACCATAGAACAACTTGAGAGGGGATGGGTGAATCAGTGTATCAAATGTTTCATTAAATACGAAAAGTCTTTTTTCATATATTGGTAGGAAATTGTTAAACCTATCTAAGAGAATCATACAGTTACCAAACACCATTTTGATGAAATATAATCACAATACAACATATTTTATTGGTAAACAAATAAGGGATATTCTATGGAAAATATGACAAAAATATTTTGGTTATACCTAAATATAAAATTTTTTAATAGATTATTTGATTTTTTGGTCATAGTCATTCCATGATAAGTATAATACCTTTACAATAAATAATATTGATGAAAAAATAACTCCCACAGATCAATTCCATTGAGTCTCCATTTCCCTCTACATTGGTAGAATCCTTAGTCAATTTATTAACTTGATGGTTTATTTCATATCTCGGAAAATGAAGATGTTTTCTTTCATTATGGAGATCCAATTATGATTCATCAATAAAATACAAACACTTTTCCCAGGTTCAAGTAATTTCTTATTAGTGTTTTATTGAAAAACACACTTTTTGGGGAAATTATATTTATTTCAATGTACTTTCAATTTTCATGAATCTCCCAAGTTCTATGAATCTATCACATTTCATAATATTCCCAACATTAATGATACTCAAAACTTTTTTGAAACTCCTCTACTTAGTTGCCTTTTCATCAACTAGCTCTCAACCATTTTTTTGTGAATGCTTTGTTGGTATAAATTTCATGATTCCATAAGAATTAAATTTGTGTAATTTTTTTTCAAATTCAGAGAGATATGGCCTCTCTAAAAACCTTGATTCATTAAATAAAGGGAAGAATTCAATTTATAGGTGAAAGGTACACTTTCATGATATTCCACATCTATAGAACAACTACACATCCTTGAAAAAACTCTATGTTATTCACAAAAATATATCATGATAGGAAAATATGTTTCTTTATATTTTCCAACACCAGCCAATCATTCACAATATTGTGAAACATGATATTTCGTGAAACTCCAAACATTCAAAAAGAATTATTAAACGCATAACCGGTTTGATGATTTTGAAAACTTGACATTCATAAAATTTCACCATTTTTAAATATTTTTATGAGGAAAAATTTGTTAAACCCTATATAAATGGACCAACTTCAAAACTAAATCCAACTATATAGAATGATCACATGAATTATAAACTCCATGATCAACCCCTCTATGGATTGAAAAAGATCAAGAAAATTCCCTTTATTTCTAGCTATGAAAATACATGGTTCTTATAATTTCCCCCTTTTTGTTTGTTGTAAATCCAAAGATAGAATAAATAAATCATTCATAATGAAGATAAACAGGGTAGCAGTGAAATTATTCATCCACCACTCTATGAATACATGTTCAAATAATGGTGTAGAAAAAAATTGTGTCAATAGTTAATTTAATGCTTCAAGATACATTTCTATTCCCAAAAATAATAGAAAATCTTAAAAACATTTACTATATAGAATTATATTGAATTCCATTATTCTCCCCCATTTTAAAGAAACCATGTGAAAAAATATTAGCCCCATAGTACCCAATAAAAACACCTTCTAGATCATATCTCCCCCTAAAACCTATACCACTTCTATAAATAGATAAGAGAATTTAACAAAATGGAGAAAGGGGAAAAAATGGACATCCTTAAAAATAATTAGAGGTACATGAACATTGAGATTCAATTAATGTTTCTCAAATATTGGAGTGGCCAATGGCTTAGTCAGAATACCTTCTACTTGATCATTACTACTAACATGCTTCATTTTAATCATACATTATTCAAATTTCTCTTTGATGAAGTGATATATGATTGTGATATGATTTTTATGAGGGTGTTGAACTAGACGTTCCATGAGATAAATCAAACTCTTATTATCACTACGTATCACCATCGGTTGTTTTACCTAATCAAAAATTTCATTAAGTTAATTTTTCTTCCCCAATAGTTCAGTCCATTCCATTTTCTTGAAATTATACCCAACTTCAGTTATACCGAGGTAATTTCATTCCAACTTCTTACATAACTGGTAAAGGAACATATTTCAATGAAGAATTAACTCGTAGTTGTGTAATTTCTATCCACAAAATCTTTAACCAAGTCATAATTATAAAATTTTGATAATTATTTATACTTCACTTCTTCAATATATAACATAAATTTGATAGTACCTTGAATGTTACAAATGATTATTGTAATCTCATTAAAATGATTTCCTTTGGGTTATATTGGAAGAGAGCCCCAAAACATGTTGTAAATAGAATATCATGGCATGTTTTGGACGAATACAATATGATTCCATTTATCATATTTTGTAGGGAGGGATCTATAGACTTCTCTTCATCATGATTCACAAGTTTTATTCCAACCAAAATCAGAGTTGTAATTGTTTTAAAATCATGCTTTCTAAACATCTTTAGTAGCTCTCTTGTAAACCATTCATAATAAATGAATGTGTATTCCTTATTTTGAATAGTATGCATCCCAAAAATTATGTGACTTCACCAATAATGGATATTTCTAATTTTTATTTCATGTTATTAGAATATTCTTCTACCAATTGAGGCTTTCTTCCCTAAAATATATTATCATCCACAAGCCCAAGGAGTACAAATTGATCTCCATGTGATAAATTTTCAAAGAGATTATCGTTAAAACCTTATCTTTAACATTTCACCATCTTAAAATAGTCATCTGGTTGATAATAACACTCTCTTGGTTCAATATTCAGACCATATAGAGACTTTCTTAATATAAAATCAGTTTTTCATCATTTGAATTCATAAATCCCACTAGTTGTTCAATATAAAATACTTCTCCAAGAACTTCATATAATATGTTTTTTGATATCAATCTAATAAAATATATATACTCTTTTAATTTCCATGGATAAATATCGACTAAAAGAATCTAGTCTATATACTAAATAAAATGTTTCACCGGCATCAATTCCTTCAATATATGAATTTTATTTCACTCCATGCATGCTATATTTCTAATCACATTTACTTTTTCGTCAAATATTCTCTTACAGATTCACTTGGTTCCACAAAGATTATTATTTTATGGACACCCAATAAGATCTAATTCCTATTTGTTTTTAGTTTGACTGAGTTCAACATTCAAATAATTTACCCATGATCCATCCTTCTCTGATTCATAAAACAAAGTTAGTTCCACCACTGATAGGAGACAAAAATCTTCTTTATCCTCCATTGTATATTCATGTGTAGGTGCAGTCTAATCCTCAAGAATTATGGATTGATCAAATTATTATATTTTACTTATCCAATGTGTTTATTTTTATCTTATTTATCAACGGGTTCCTCTTTCGATTATATGATTGAATCATCGTCATTTATTTATCCATAAATGTTAGGCATGACTTCCACAATTTTCATACATGATTATGTCACTTTTCTTCGTTATTATTCATCTTAAAACAAATGACCATATGAGCTCCTCAATTTATTCCTAATTATTTCTTCAATGATGTTAACATCATATATCTCTATAATATTTCTAAGCTATTTTTTTATTTATAGGATTTACTCTTTATTCACTATCTGAGGAATATTCCATCATCTACATTATCACTATACTTTAGAAGATTTTCATCCTTCATTTAGATGAATAATTTACTTCAAAAAACATTAAAATAATTTTGTGATGTATTTATTCCATACTCATTTCATTGGGTGTCCATTACTATATGAGAATCAATCTAATTTGACTTTGAGTATACAATAAAACTTGATTAACCACTTTCGAGTAGTGATGTGAAGTGAAACTATTTATCTTCATAATTATGATAATATTTTCTACATATAAATTTCCATGTTCAATAACCCCATATTGCTCATGTTTTCTCATAGAAGAACCCACAAGCATGATCCCATATTTTTAGAGGTAATGATCAAATTCAATGGTTGTGTATTGTATTCCAATAGTAGACTATCATATCATGATTGTTTTCCAAGTTTCATTCTCATTTTTTTGAGGAATCTCATCATACGGTCAATCCATTCACATTTATTCTTCATAAAAACAACACATTCCATTATATTATAATAATAAATATAAATAATGAATTAGATCTCTATATATATTATATCCATATTTATAGTACCACATACATTTTTATGGATTAGATCATGAATATTTCATGCCCTTTTGTTCCTTGTATTATAAGAATTCCAATCCATCTTTTCTAAGATAAAAGAATCACATGTATTTCCTCGATAAAATTTTTGGTTTGGAATTTTGACAAAAACATTTAGCTCTTATTGTTTTATCATTCACTTGTGATTAATGTGACTTAAAATTAGGTGAAAGAAGTTTTTTTCATCACCAAATGTTATGAAAAAATACTACTTTACACTTTTATTATTATAAATTAAAATTTTCCCTATAGTTATTCATGATATAATTACGTAACTTTACATTAATAGTGAACCATTTCTAATAAAATATCACTACCAGTCATGAATAAAAATTTTAAATCAAAATAAATGGATTGTGATGAAATATATTCTTATATATCACTTTTATTTTTCATTAGATAATCACTTTTTAATTGTCTATTTCGGCCATCTTTGATCCTTAAGGCCCTATTGTTGAAAAATACTATTGTTGCATAAAATATTTTCTTAATATTTTTTCCAAAACATTTTATTTACATTCTTGTGAGCTGAGTATCCACTATCTAGAATACAAGTGATATTTTTTTATTGCTCTGAGAGTGATCTCTTCCATGTTGGAATTCTCTATCTTCTTCTATTCCATCCATGAAATACCTGATTGAGTGGATGAATAAGATGTCCTTAAAAATCTCATTTCAGAATATTTTGATGAAACAAATTTATTTTTTAATTTTGGAGGAGAAAACGTATTTTTTATGGTATTTTTCTCGGTTGAAAAGAAATAACTTTTTTTGGGACTTATGCATTAATTATTTCCACCTTACCACTTCATATAATTAATAACCTTAAATAAAATCTTAGAACAAATAAATAGTATCAATATAAATAATTTCTTCTATATTTTGAAGGATATGGTCTCATTTTACTTTTCTGAACTCTAGGTGGTTCCCCATAAAGATAGCTTCTTTCCTCTTCAGACGAAGACATTATATTTCCTAGAAATCTATTGTATTGAAATATCAGAAGTGGAAAAATTTTATCACATTTGTTACTCAACTTGTCACTTTATTTTGTATATGTATTTTCCTTGATTATATATGATAATTTAGGATTATATAATATTAAAATATATTCTATATATGGTTCTATGTTGTATTTGTTAGAGTATTAGGAACCTTTGTGATATAACCAACTTTTTTCTTCCCTTTATTATGGATCTTCTCATTTCCATCCTTTGATGTTTATATATCACATCTAGTTCCACTTTTTCCCCTAAATTAAGAAAATTATTCATTTAAATATTTCTATAATCTTTCAAAAACAAATTTGACTCTTTCCTAAAGCTATAAATATGAGAACCTTCCTTACTATAATATCTTCTTTAAACCCCCTTATTTTATTACAGATAAAATATACAACTTAATGTAATTACTTATTCTTCAAGGCTCTAAGATATCATATCATTTTCCACAAATTGTGATGTAATGTCATTGATTATGTTTTCCTATTATTAAATCATTATTTTAAATCCCACTACCTCTTTTGGGATTTCAAGAGTATTTTGGCGATTTTATAAATCTCCTTGATATCAATCAATCTATTATTTTAGTTGGTCCGTATATTATTATGATTCTTTTAAAAAATATTCAATCATTATCTTTTGATTTAATTTAGAGTCATGATCCTTAACAGCCCCCTCATTTTCATTAATGAGATCATAAACACCATCTGACTAATTTTACTCATCTTTCATACAATCAAATTTTAATACTATATCACATCAAATAATCAATAACATTCGATTTAATATTTGGTTTTGAATCTTCAAAAATGTATTTAGCATCATTTTATTACGTGTAAACAAATTTATTCATCCATATGTTATTTCCTAATTTATTGTCCCCTTTTACTGGAAACTCATCTAAGGTATCTTAATGATTTCAACTCTACTTTCTATATCATCGAATTTTATTAATCAATAAATAGAAATGTTCCCACTTTATCTCATTAAAAATAATCCAAAGGATGCTTTCTATTGAATCTCCCTTTTCTTCTATTAAATTCATTGGAATCAAGAGAGAGAAACTCATCATACATATCATCTCTATCATCACTATAATTTTAAATTACATGTTTATCTAACAATTTTAAATGTCATATTCTTTATTACCCTAATTTTTGTCTCTCTCGGTTCAACTCTAATTTCAAAAGCCAACAAACTGCTAAGAATATCATCAAGAGAATAAATAAATAGATACATTACCTCAAGGGATGACACTTTAATTTTGTATAGATGCAGGATACTTCAGAATATTTTATTCACCATGTCATTATCATTAATTATTTCACAACTTCATAGAGTCACTCTAACTTCTTCAGCAATTCTATTAAATACGATATCTAAATTTTCATACGGATTCATTTTTAGGTCATAAATAATATTGTATAAGACTTGGAAATCATCCATGCCCACTTTTTTATCACCTTTTTATATATTATTTAGTTTACACTATATGGTATTCGATATAATGAAACTCATAACCATCATATAGATTTTTTATGACAGTTCTCCATTATTTGTATTTTGAGATTTTCAATTTGTATTAAGAATTTTCCTCTTTTTTATGACATAGATAGTCTAGCACCATCATTTTCCTCAATACCATGAAAAGTGGCAAAGATTACATTTTAACTAAGAGATCAAAAATGAGATCTCATAATTTTCTTACAAATTTAGAAATTTATTCCATTAAAATAGGGAACTCCCCCTAAATTTACAAAATTCTCCATCATATCAAACTAAATGAAATATTTAACACATACAACACAATCCCTATGATGAAATTTGATATAAACTATATAAACCTTAGAAGGAAGGGGTGAATCAGGGTGTAAATTTTTTCTTTGATTAAGTTAGATCTTTTCCCCAAATTGGTTTTTCCCTATTAAACTATTCGGATGGAATCATGTAATTAAAAAACACCACTATGCTAAAATATAGACATAACATATTAGTTTTACCTTTCTCACTTCTAATATCTTGTACAATGAGAATAATATGATAGTATTTTAGTCGTACTTCAATACACTAATCTTCACTATATTGTTTTTGAATACAATATTTTGGCCTCATTCACTTCATGAAAATCATACTTCCTTTTCATGAAATTTGAGGTTTGGCACATTACCTCTCTCATATCACTTACATGTACTCCCCCCTTACCCACTACATTGGTTGAATCCTTCCTTATATTTTCAAATTGAAGGTCACTTCCATATTGGAGAATATGAAGATGATTTTTTTCATCATTGATTTATAATTAATGTATTAAAATACATCCTGTAAACTTTTACCATGTTCATGATATTTTCTGTAATAATATTTTTTTAAAAATACATTTTATGTAGATCCATTTTTGTTTTAATGTACTATTAACAATAAAAAAAATCACAACTTGTATGAATCTATAAACATCATAAACACTCTAATGTTTTTTATAACTTCAAACTTTCACAAAACTCCATTACTAAAATGCATTCACATGAACTATCTCTCAACCATTATTTTTGTGAAAACTGTTTACATGTGAACATCCATATTCTTGTAAGATTTATGTTAGGGTAATACTTTCATGAATTTGGATTGATATAACCTCCATTAATAAAATTTATGAATAAAATGATGTGAAATAAATTATTTATTTGTGAAAATCAGACCTTCCACAAAACTCCATGTATTTAATGATACTCCATGCCTTTCTAGAAAATCTGTCACACATCGAGAACATATTGACTCTGATTCTCCCATGACATCTTATCTTTCAAGAGCTCATGAAAATTGATCTTTCATAAAAATCAATATATTCTAAAAAAATTCTATACGATACATAACAAAATTTTTCACTCAAAAAACATGTATTCTTGAAAAAAATAATTTTATATTTATTTTCATGGTGAAAAGATATCAAACACTATAGAATTGTGCCACTTTAAAATATGAAGGATCCATTATTAAGGATCACATGGATTGAAAAATACTTGATCAACCCAAAAATCGATTGAAAAAAATATATCTCTTACCAACTACGAACAACCTTGGTTTTGATAGTTCTCATAACAAGTCCTTAATTAAACATAACGGAAACAAGTAACTCAAGCACTAAATCATGTTATCAGTTCTTAATGATACACTATTAATGCGTGTTAACTCAAGTAAAATTTCTATGATTCTTCTTCTTTACAAAAATCAGAACATAGTTTTACCATTATTAAAATAAACAAGGGTCTCATGAAATTATTTTCCTCTCTATATAAAATTGTGAGAACAAATGGTCTACTTTTAGAAAACAATATATCTTATATAAATCATGAGTGGAAGAGACATTTTCTTCCCTAGTTTGTCGATATTTATCGGCATTTTTCAATATATATCTTCATTAATTTATTACCATAAAATATAAAAACATAATATCATGTTAAATAATGAAGAGTTTGATATCATTAATCTCCTCAAGATATCTATATTTTTATTCTCTGAACATGGGATACCTGATGATTAAAATCAAGTCGTCTTTGAGTAGGTACTCGTTATAAGCATGTGTAATATCCTTGGTCTCCATAAAATTTAAAAACCAATGAAACATTCCTACATGAATGTGAAAAATGGACTCTATAACTTTGTTCTTGTTTCTCCAAATAATGTTCTTCAAAAACACACGTTCATATTAAGCATATCATGCATGCAAGAAGGCTCGCGCGTTCATCTCAAAATCTAGAGCACAAAATGGTCATAGAATCTCATAGTTTGTTCATCAAATTTCAAACATCTACATCAATATAATGTTACTATTAGATGAGAGAAAATGTTGAATATTATGGTTGTAGCTTATCATAATACTAGGATCAAATTGATCTTCCAGGACATGTTATAATTTTATGTCTCAAATGCATGAACATATTCTTTCTTCATCCTAGGTTGCACACAAAATAGTAACTCAATTTTTTAGTTATTAATAATATATTCCTTTTAAAATACACCTTGATCCATGGTTCTAGGTTATGTACCTGAATCATAACACAAAATACAAGGTGAGGGCCAACCCACTCACCCATAGTGTGCCACTGTGCACACCCTGTGAGAATGTTATCAACCTCACTTCACAACCTTATGCCTATGATGGTTTAAGATACCTTATAAATCCTTTATATCTTAGTTACCAAGACTTCTTGTGTGGTTTAAGTCACCTACATAAATGTGGTGATTGAGTTGAATCCTTTTTTTAGTAGCTATCCAATTTTTTCCAAATTATACTTTTAAAATATCTTTTGTAAAATGAATAATAAAAATTTCCAGAAAAAAAACCATGAAATAAATTTCTCAATTTTACTCTCCATTTTTCATTATATAAATATTTATATTCATGGAATTATTTTTAGTCATCATGGAAAATACTATTTTTCACAATCTTCTTTAAACTCTTTATCATTAAAATAAATATGTTCACAGTCTTCACATCATCTTAATTGTTATAAAATATGCGTTATGTTAATGAACTTACTGTCACATGATATAGACATTAAGAAATGTTTAATAATAATTATTCATATAAAATAAAAGTATTGAAAATATATTCCTTATGATAATAATACTTGAGTACATCCTTCTTTACCCATTTATCCAAGCAACATTTACCTTTTCATCAATCATTGATATCATGGATAATTTAACAACTTATTTCATTACAACTTCTTTTAAATATTGACAAATATAAAAAAATTGAATTTCATTTAACACCATTTAAAATAAATGAAAATCATCAATAACAAAATACAACTCATAGAAAAAGTGGTATCTTTGATATCCCCTTTACATTTGTTGACAATACCTTCAATGTTCTTTCCAAATTAATATGTCAATATTTAAATCTATCCCATTTAATTTATAAAAATTCATTTCAATTTATCATCCCCTTATCGATAAGAAATACAATTTTCACTGGAAATATAATATAAACTCATTATTATGTAATGTTTCATACATCATCTTTTTGGATTTGATTCCCTAGAACATACTTCAACGTAATTTATGATAAATTTTATTCAATATTATATATATTAATAAACACATTATTACATAATGATTTTTCATCTGCATAATATTTAATGTTAAATTTTTTTGGAAGTAGATTTCTCCATAAATGGTGATTTTAGTTCCCTACTATGATGACGACCTAGAAGTTCCATAATAGTATTCTTACATATAATTTATATAGCCATATGAAATCATTTGAAGGAAAAAATGACACAATCCATCAATGATGGAGACAAATTGGTCTTTGAGGAACCTTCTAAAGGTGTACACCCTTGGTAATTTCTATTGTAGGATATTACAAGAATGATACCTACTAGTAGGAAATCCCAATTTATATGTGTCATTGGATATTCCTATAAATGGACCCATGTATTGTTCCTTAGACTATAAAATGATTATTAATGAGTATTATAAATCACATTCTTTGATTTATTGATAACAACATTGTTGATATATGTTAACAGAGATGTAAGATATATTGGGTGGGTTATGAGTAATATTTCATTAATGAATAATGATGTAAATGAGTTTTACATTCTATTCTTTAATAAAATTTGATATCTCAAACCCCATTACGGAAATTATATAGTCAAAATAAAACCATATCCATTTTGTTTTGAAGGCAAGTTCAATTTCCAAAAATTCAAGGAAAGATACATCGACCTCAAAGGTTGAAGGAATTAGCTTGCATCCTTCTTGATTAAAGATATCATGATAAAGGTATTAAATTACATAGTAAGACTGCATATATGGTTTTATGTTATTTATACATTAAATTATTTTTTAATGGGTTACTTAATGTGTTTCTTGTCATTAATATTTCATATTGACACAATAAAAGAGGCCTAGAGGGTCACACACTAAGTGTATCCATAACCTCATTTATATAATATCATTAATTATTATTTAATAAGTTGATAAATATTATTCCCGTAGATGGTATAATAATTATTCATGTCTCCTTGATTGCATATATTCTGTCACCAATTAATTGAGAGAATAATTTGTGATCAAATTATTTACTAAGTATTTATTTTATATTTAGTGAATATAATATATATATATTTATGGAATTTTTTTTGATATATATTTACTAAATAAATATTCATTATTCATTGTCTTATTAATACTATGAAGTAATGGAGGACAATGTTTAAAGATTCAGTGATAAATAATATATATTAAATTTTGTTTTAATAAATAATTTGTCACTTAATTAATGAGATTTACGCATGTCATGAAATAATAATGATACTGTTGTTATTATTATATACATTATGTTTCTAATGTATTATGAAAAATAATATGGGCTCAATTCCAATTATTATTTTGTAAATATAGTGATATATAAACACAATTACATTATTTCTCTAGGAGATCTAATTCATTTTTTGTGCACAATTATATCTAAAGAGAGTCCTCTTGAGTCCCTAGAGGGATCACTCTCCATGAAATGTCTTAATAATAGAGATTGATCCTCCTCTTCCACCAATATTTAATGTACAAAGATAAAAATAAACTTTTTTGGAGAGATTTTTAAGGTGATCAAAGGAGAATAAGGAAAGCATTAGGATCTATCATGCTAGAGCCTAGAGATTCATAAGGTGATGTTTGAATGTGTGTGGAACATGTGTGTATCACTACTAGATAGAATCAATACATGATTCATACAATTCAATAATGTAAGGATATGTTTAGATCTGTCAATGAATAAATAATTCCCCACAATGTGATTCATTAATTATTTAAATTGATAATAAATAATATGTGACAGTCTTACAGATAGTTCTAGAAATGTTAATCACCAATTAATATTTGATTTTATTACAATGATCAAGGTATTTATCATAATGTAAATCTTAGAGCAATCATCAATTATAAAAAAAATTAAATTTCTGCATATACCGTATGGTACTTCTACTATGCCTAGGACATTCAAGATTCATAATAGGGATCATAAAATTATTTCTAATTATTTAAAGATCAAGGGTTAATTTATGCTTTTTCCCCCTAATTTTCAATTATCGTTTAATCACTCTCTAATTTTAATTGTGAAATCTTATTTCTTCCTCTTCATTTATCCTAAATATAATCAAATTGATTAATTTTCTAAAAATAAATACATTATGATAACTCGTACATTGGTGTCAGGGAACTTATCTGGTTAACATTGTAGTATATGTCATGTAGCCCGTTGGTGCACTTTGTGTACTCATGTTCAATTCACAATGAATTAATTCAAAATTAATTCACTTCATTTGTATTTTTTACACATGGTGAATTTTATTACATTCCATATGTTGAACATTCCATCTTCGTGTAAGATCATCCATAGTACATACCATGTAACTACTATACAAAAAATGTATTAAAGTAGTCATGAATAGGTAGCGTATATTTTTACATGGTTTGTATAACTACTGACTATGTAAATAAAGGATCACATACCATGTAGCTTATGTATACACTATGTACTCCAATATATTCCATGGAATGGTTATGAGATCCGTCTCAAGGTGTGTACAACGGATGGATTGTGGAAATAATACATCGTGTACAACAAGAAGATACACACCACATACTATTACAAAATTACACATAACTAAAAATTAATTTATTATTATATTCAAACCATATCAATATATGTTTTGTGTTTTCATTATGATGATGGTACTTACCTTGTGATGGGTTTTATTTATTTTAAATTTCTAATTAATATTTAACATAATATTAAGAACTCCATATCATGTCTACAACAGAATACTATCATTACTCTATGTGCATCAAAATATTACATGCTAAGTTAATACCATATAATTCATGTGGTAATTAATTTGATAGTACAATACATGAAATTATTTGATAAGTTATTTATATTTGATTCCATGTGAGTAAATAGTCTACAAATATAAAATGCATTGGGTAATTTAGACAGGTACTCATCATGTTATAAAATGCATTGGGTAATTTAGACATGTACTTATTAATAAATTAATATAATTAAAGGATATGAGTGAAATTTCTCCTAAATTAGAATGATTATCCTTGAATGCTAATTTTATTAAAATATAAATTCATTTCAGGTTTGTAGATGATCATGAGCATGAACCAGACTTTTGTATGTGATTGTTTTCTTTTAATTTATTGTTAAATTAAATTTATGGCCTTTGTGTCATTCCTCCTCTCAATTAAAAAATATAATTAAATCATTTGAGTGCAATTTATCCAAAATAAAAATAATTAGAATTGATTTATAATTTAGTTAAATTCTAAATTTATTTCATATTTTTATATGATCATGATAATATAACAAACCTTTGTATGTGATTTTTTTATTTAATTTATTATTAAATAAACTTTTTGGAATGTGTGTGATCCATCCTCACATTATGTATGGGGATTAATTCTCATGGATTCTTTTTTGTAAACCCCTTAACCAACCCTTGGGTTCCCCCCACTAATGTGTTAGTAAAATCATCTTTAATGGATGGATCACCCAAGCTAATTCATGTATTTCAATTTGGTATTAGATGTGAAACCAATCCAAGAGAGATACATAGGTTTTTATGTGGAAAAATGCCACATGAAACATAAATGGTTCAAGGTGTTTCCCCAAGTTCTATGGTTGGTTAACAACTTCCATATAAACATATCATTAGTAAAAGATCACGATTATACTACGTTATTATTTTATTTTATTTTCTAATTGAAATGTTATATCATTATGTATTTTTTGTATTGATTACATGAATTAATGAATTAAACAACATGCAAGATAGATTTAAATTAAAATAGATTATACAAAAACATTATCTAGGATATGGTTAATCACATATGTAAACCAAATTAATATTAACAAGAACGTAAATAAGATAAAAAATTGAAATTTACAACTAAATATAAAATAAATCAATAATATATATTATATCGGTATATCCTTCCACAACATAAGATAAAATTGAACAATGGTTCAATGATCATGTCCAACCAATGTTGGTGTGCATTTAATTACTGTGGAATATTAACTTGATGTTTGGGGTTAACAAAACTTCTTTCATATCAATGGTGGTTTTATAAAGTATGACATAGTGTATCTTAGAGTAAAAGTTTAATGGAATCCATTTTAAGGATTTCTTAATCGGGGAGTCCACTCAAAAGATATCAGAACAATGAGTAAATTCAGTTTGAATTTGCAATTCATACATATAACCCTTCAAATTTCTTAACCGACCTAAGATGAGGTGATAATTATGGGAATATGGTTTATTATGAAAATAATTCTGTAGAAGTATGACATTATGAATCCAATGATGAAGTATATTATGTTTCTATAATGTAGTTCAATATTATAAAATTTAATATTTATTTATTTATTGAAATTTTATCAGATAAACTGCTAATATTTTGCTCATTTATTTGTATAAGTGAAAAAATAGGAATTCAAATATATCATCATGATCCATACATGATAAGAATAACCATATCATAGGAAAATATTTTCAAGAGTGGGAAAGATTCTTATACATTATCCTACACCATGGAAGGGAATTATATGTGGTGGAAGACCATACTACTGAAGAACATTGTAAAGTGGCTAGTGAGAAAGAGTTGTATATCCAAAAGAATCATTAAAATGATGCTACATATGTTTTTTGTTTCTTGCTATCAATAATGACCAATGTGATTCTAAAGAAAAATGGGGACATGGATATGTATATCATGGTTCCTCGGTATCAAAATATCTATAAAAATATTTAGATAATAGAAATACAAGATCTCAAATGTCATTTTTATAACTGATCTTGGAGATTAAATTTAATCTTGGCCTCCTGTAGTCAATATTATTGGCTACAGTGAACTCTTATACAAATTAATGGTTAAATTCTCAGATTATTTACAAACATATATCATAATTTCCTCACTAACAAAGTCTTTATCTAGCTTTATTATTAATAATAATATGATAAATAATGAGAAGAGTCTTTCATAACATCATACTTTGATTCTCCAAGTGGAAAATGACATGGGGCATGAAAAATATATTGTCCTTATGGTTAATAATAAAAGGAAGAAAAGGATGAAGGGGACCAAGAATCATAACACCTCAAAATATCTATAGAACCATCCTTCCAAGAAGGTGAAGATCAAGTATAAGGGAAATAATAAAACTTGTATGTTTTCTTATGGGAAGGATGGCCACTAGAATTTGAACTGCGCTTAGATGTAAGGGGAAGCTAAATGTATAATCTTTATCATTTGTAATCATTCTATATATATGAATTGGGTATTAGATATAGATTTTGGTTCTCACATTTATATCCAAATATAGGAACCAATTAGACCTCAAATGATTTCCAGAGGAGAGGTGGATTTGTACAATTCTAATGGTCCAAGGTTGGCTTCTCTAAGAATTAGAGACAGCCACCTTTCATTTATAAAAGGAATGATATTTGTTTTAAGGTATTGTTATTTGGTACCAAATATTAGCAGGAATATATTTTTTGTTTCCTTCCTAGATATTGATTGTTTTATTATAAATTTTTTTAAAAAATGTTTATTTTATAAACAAAACAAATTTTATGGTATGAAACATTTACATAATTTTCCAAGTTTATTAAACTAATGAAACCATGTATTTGAAATTGATAAATAATCATGTTCACAAGACTCATATAACACCCAGCTATGACATCACCAATGTTGTCATTTAAACAAGAAGCGTATGACAATTCTCTATTAAGATAGATATCTATACTATTTTGAGCTAAGGAAACAAGATAGATTTAATGATTTTTTATAAGTCAAATCGACTGGACCACTATTTAGTGGAAATGGTGAAAGAGAAATAGAGAATATAGGATTTTTACACTATGATTTCTGTTTTCCATTTCATGTAGAAGCTATAGGTGGTTATTCATTTTTCAATACATTTACTGATGACTCGAGAAGATATACAAATGTTTACATAATAAGGTATAAGTTTTAGTCATTTGAGAAGTTGAAAGAAGTCATGAATGAAGTATAGAATCAACCTGGAAGGAATAAAAAGTATATTATATTCGATTGAGGTGGTGAATATATAAACAAAGAGTTTGTTGAATTTTTACTTGATTATGGGATTTTTTTTCTTAGCACACTCCAACAAACACACCATAGTGCTATAGTGTAAGTGAAAGAGGAATTGTCCCTTTTTATACATGGTAAGGTTAATGATGACCCAAATAGATTATCCATTATCCTTTTAAGGATATGCATTACAAATTCTACCATACACATTAAATTCAATAGGAACTAATTTTTGAAACAAAATTACCTTCAAGCTATGGAGTATAAAGAATCCATTTTCTCTTATATGTGTATGTGGTTTATATGAGTTTGTTAAATCCTTCTTAGGTAGAAAACTGGCACCCTAGGGACAAATTATTACATTATAGTGCATTATATGTAAAAAAGGTATAATACACATACAATCCCTTCAGAAAAGAAAGTTTCCATCACAAGATAATATATATTTATTTAGAGGTAGAACATCCTAAAAAGAATAGTGGGAGAAATATTGACTTCAATTAAGTGGATGCTCCTCGTACACAATATTTGGTACAATAATAGATTGAATTGGTCCATATTGAAGAAGTAGTTCCTTAAACCCAAGTACTATGTATAACCATAGAGATTTGGTTTTCTAGTCACTGAATATGGTGAATAATTATTGGTTGGTGATGATGAACCTCTCTCCTATAAAGAGGCAGTAGTTGAGCTTAGAAGCTTCATGATGGAATGAATCCATGAATTCACAAATAAATTATGTGTATCGAAACCATGATTAGGTTCTATTCAGTCATCCAGTTGATGTAAACCCTATGGGGGGAAATGGGTATTCAAGATAAAACATGACATTATAGGTAAAGTAAAAAAATATAATGAAACTATAGTTTCTAATTTAATTAACTAACATCATGGAATAGACTATAATTAAAACCATAGAATAGTTTTCATGTTCAAATCCATTAGAATTATAATTTCTATAGAAGCATACCATGACAATGAAATTTTGTAGGTTAATTTCAAAATAAGATTCCATAATGGTAACCTTCACGATTTTTTCTCTGTGACACAAAAAGATGGGTTTGTTACTCTAGGTGATACCCAAAGAATTTTCAACTTGCAATGGCCTTGTTATGGATTAATGTAAGAATATATGTAATGAAACATTTTATTTGATGAAACTATAAAAGAGTTTGGTTTAATTAATAATGAATGAAATCCATTTTTTTAAATGTGATTTAGTGGGAACTCACTCATTATTGTTGTATTATATGTTGATAACATATTAATTATTGGAAATGACATACCAATATAATAGTCTATTAAGGACTTGTCAAACATAAGTTTATCTATTATGGAATTATTTGAATTATCTTAAATTCTAGGAATAATGATCCTTCTTGAACTATGTCATCGTATATATATTGACCCAATACTATTTATATTTATTTTTGAATAATCTATAAGGAGATTGGATTTAGTGTCATGTGGTTTGAATATTTCAATTAAAATTTTTCCTCAGTCACACTTATAGAAAGTGATAATGAATAATATCCCATACACATTAGAGAAAATATAAATAATTTATTCTATGTTATATATCGGACATGATTTTTCTTATGCCTTGATCATGTTAGAATGTTATCAAGATGATCTTGGAGAACAACATTGGTCATCTTTTAAGGATATCCTTATGTAAATGAGAAGAACTAATGATATGTTTCTATTATATAGAGGATATGAAGAGCTATTCATCATGGGTAATATATTTTCTAGTTTTTAGATTTATCAAAATGACATGATGTCATAGCCGATATATTCTTTTTGCCTAAATAGAGGATATTTGAGTTTGAAGAGTCGAAAGAATAGAGTTTTCACTAATTCTAGTGTAAACATAGAATATATAGTATCTTAATATGTTATCAAAGAATCCATTTTGATAAAAATCTATGTTTAGGTTCTTCATGTTCTAGCTATAAATAATGACCAAATCACATTATATTTTTATAATTCTATAGTAGTGGCTCTTGAAAATGGTAAAGGTCAAACCAAAAGGAAAAGAATATACATAGGAAGGATTAATTATTAATGGATTTTTTAGAGAGGGGTGATTTTGAAGTACATAGATTTTACATGGAAAATGATGTGGTCAAACCCTTGTATAGTATATTTTCTCATCATAAGAGTGAGTTTGATATGAGATCTAGTGGACTGAAGGTTTTTAGTACTTATCTATAGTAAATGTGGGATATTATTGGATTTAGTGACCTAGAATGAAGTTTGATGTAATTTATGATAAGAGGCACTTATTATTTTTAATATAAATAACATTACGACTTCATGAATTTTCTTCTAAGTAATGTCGCTTGTGATAATTACATAAGAGTAGCAATGACACGGAAAAGTTATAATAGGTCATGGTTATGTTGAGAACCCATAGGTTCCATGAAAGTATTTTTAAATATCTATTCTATAGCTGGATGAAATAATTTAAGGTAAAAAATGATATACACTATCATGGATGGAGACTCAGAGGACTTTGAGGCACCTTATCATTGTGTATGCCCTTGGTAATATGTAGTGTAGGGTATAAGGGGAATGAGACCCACTAGAAGAAAATATAAATTTATATGTATCATTGTATGTATCAATATATGGATGTGTATATTTATCCTTATACTTTAAATTATTATAAATGAGTATTATTTATCTTGTTCTATGATTTATTGATGAAAATAATGAAACATTATGTTTGTGATGAAGTAGGATACATTGGGTGCATCGTGAGTAAAATTTCTTTAAGCAATAATACAAGAATGGATATTTGTAATGAATTTTGAGGGTTCCTTCCCCCAACATACCACTACTCTGATCAATGATTTATCTGGATGACGGTGGCCTCGGCCGCCAATCCCCAATAAATGGGGGTCGGGGTAGCTTTTTTTATGTCTTATTCTACAGATCGAATGAATTCTTTACCCTATTCTCAACACCTAATTTTCTATCGGCCATTCATCCCACCTAAGTAAGCTTGAAGGTCCCAAATATCTTTAAGGGTGCACATCAAATCTCAATTTTCCCTTCCAAATTCAACGAGGACTTGGTTCATCTCGATATAACACTGGTAACTTGATTCAGGACTCACCAACCATCATTTGGAACTTTTGGTAGGTTTGTGTTTAGATCCAGGGGGTTTCCTGAATTCACAATCATTGACCATCTTCATAAGCAACATGTCATGATTCATTTTTATTAAATGGAGGATTTATTTTTATCATAGTCCATATCCCCATGTATATATAATGGAATACACTTTTATCTCTTTTGATTGTCCTATAACTTCCACATAAATAGATACTCTTATACCATAGCTGAATGGGTAAGTCTCCCTGAACTATGATAACCATTCCAAAAATCCTCATTTATCTATTAGTCATTAAATATGGTGGGTTAAAATTTGTGTTCATATTGAATAACAATATTAGTATGCCACCTAATCTCACCCCGCATTTTTGTTGAGTTTGATTACTCCAAGGTGCTGGTGGAATGGTTTTGGATCACCATTGGGGAGGAATTCTACTGTAAGAAGGCCATTTTTTTTGAATTCTCAATGGATATTTTTATGTCTTTCAAGAGATTGGGCCACTAGTATTCTTCCTATCACAGGGGTACCAAGAGGATATAGGGTCTTCCATTTTGAGGTTGATTGCAGGCGATAAAGAAACTACAATCATGGTGGATTAGTTTTATCATTGTGAGACACTTATTTCACATGCAGAGGAAGACAAAATGAATTCTAGTATGAAGATATCATATTTAATAAATCTCTTGAGAAAAAATTTGGTTGTCCCCAATCCCACTAAAGAGACTCTTATTCCAATGGAAATCATGAGAGTAAAGTGGTACTTGATCCTAGTCCCAACTCTATGAAATCATTATCCTATTCTAGGGTAGTTCACTTTAGAAGTGGTCAAAATCATGGAAAATCATTGAATGTGTCCAATAAGAAAGGAAATTCAAATATTAAGTCTAGGGTGAATCTATTTCAATTCTCAGAGGGAAGGGTGGATATAGTATATGGGAAAATCCATAGTAGGGCGATGCTGGTATTAAATCAGGGAAACTGGTTCGATGCCTTGGGATCTAAGGAGGTCGCTCTGGATATTTTTTATCATTATTGGGTATAGATACACGAGGAGGGTTTAGGTTCTCTTGGAGCTTTTTCATGTGATCATGTATGAAGTTCGATTTCTATTTATAGAGTGTAGTGTGATCATAGTAGAGAAATTTACACACCATTAATAAATAAGGTTAGGATGGGTTCTCATGACTCGAGTTGATTCATATGGTACATAGAGAACTAAATTAAAGGTTAGAAGTACAATTCCTTCCATCTGAAAAAAATGGAGACCATACCAGCATCAATGATGAGAAACAGGGAGAAGAGGGAGCCTTTTTTCACCAAGAAGGGTACCATATGAATGTATTCAAAATGAAAATAAGAAGAAATATGCAAAAATGGATATTCTTCTGTGTTTGATGGTAATAACCACTTGCAATAAATACCTAGAGTAGTCGATTCTATGAATTCTGAGGTCATTCAAGATTAGGTCAACCACTAGAGGGTGTAATTACTATACAAAAATGAGAGAAAAGTGAGGAGGATTCTTTAAATGAGAAAACTCTATTGTTTATTATTCCTTTGGAGGATGAAATAAGGGAGGAATCTCTTGATATAAATTCCACACAAGAGGAGGTGGGAAGAATAATTGAAAGGATGATTTGTGTTGATAAGAATGGTGAGTAGTGTGCTTGGAATAACAAACATGACCTAATACTGATTCACAGATTCATTGAAGTAATGATCAATAGAGAGGAGTACATATTATCATAGGTGAAATTGGATTCCAATTCACCGACCTTATAATGGGTGATCTCGAAACTCATCTAAAAAACTCCTCAAGAAATTATTTAGTGAATGTGTCATAATAGAATTTATATATATTTCAATTAATTTGGTATTTATTATGTTGTTTTTCAATTTGGGTGATCCCTTTTGGTTTCTCACTTTCTTGCATAAATTTTTTTGATAATAAAAAAGTTAATTTTCAGTCAGAAATGTTGTTTCCCTTCTGTTTTTAAAATAGTTTGATATCTCATTCCCTTTAAAGAAAATGATATAGCCTTAATAAATCTAAGGACCTAGATTTCTTTAGGAAACATAAATTTATATAAACTCAATTGAAGAGACATCGAGCACATATGTTGATGGTAAAAGAATGAAACTTACTTTATTTGAGATATCATAATAAAGGGATTATATTATATAGTAAGAATTTATATGTGGTTTTATGTATTTTAAAAATTATATCATTTCACTACTGATGTCTTGGCATGTTTCTAGATACAAACCTAGGAATTTGGGCCACTTAACCTAATTCCATCAAGAAAGAGTCCTAGATGGTAAAACATTTAACTTATCAAGAACCTTAATTAAATAATAATATTATTTATTATTTCACAAGTTGAATAAATATTATTCCCATGTGTGGTTTAATAATTATGCATGTTTACACGATTTCATATGTTTTATCACCAGTTATTTGAGAAAATATTTTTTGAGTATAATATTTTGTAAATTTATATTTTCAATTTAGTGAATATAATATGTATTTATTTATATGATAATAATGTGGTTATATTTATTTATCCAAGAAAAATTCATTATTAAAGGTCTGATAAATACTGTGTAGGAATGTTGAAGTTAGTTTAAAGACCTTGTGAGAAAAAAATATATTAAATATTATTTGAATTAATAATATTTAGTTTAATTTTAAAGTTTAGAGTAGGTAAAGAAACAATAATACAAATACTATTATTATATACATGGGGTTTTTCAATGACTAAGAAAAATAATAATGGAACATGTGAAATTATAATTTTCTAACATTAGAAATATATAAACCCAATAATATTATTTCTCTATTGGAGAATTTTTTTGGCACATCGACAACAAGAGAGACTCCTATCAAATTCCCAAAGATCTCCCTATCTATTAAATATCTCAATAATGGAGAGTGATCCAACTCCACCACCGCTCTTAAGTATATAAATATCAAAGAGAACCCTTCTATATTGTGATTCATGGGGATATAAAAGGTGAATAAATCATTAGTTAGGATCTACCATGATTGCACCAGAAGATTTCTAAACAATGTTCACAGGTTTGTGGAATAATTGTGGATCATTGTTTGGGGGAATCTATACTTTATTCTTGCATCAAAATTATATATATTCATTTTATGATATACCAATAAATAATAAATTCATAAGAATGTAATTTTTAAATTGATTAAATTAATTATAATTAATATGTGATAATCTTACACTTGGTTCTATTGTTCTCAATCTATAATTAATAATTGATTTGATTCCATTGATAATGGCATTTATCTTTGTGTAAATCTCATATTAGTCATCAGTTTTGAAAAAAATATGTGTTGGGAATGTCCCATCTGGTGCTTATACTGTGCCTGGAAACTTCACATATCACTCTATATCTACATGAGGATTGCTCAGTGTAGAAAATAAAAGTCTTTTATTTAGACAGTAATGTTTCCCTTTATTATATGATCTTGATACCTCATCAAACCAATACTCATATAATTTTCCTCATGGGTTATCCACTTTTATTCAATGTTTATGAAACATAAATGAGATATGAAACTTTTGTAAGAAGGATCAACCTGAGACAACTGCACTAATATTAAAAAATATGTCAAACAACATTGATGTGAAAGAAAAATGAAAAGTGATATTGGAACACTTATATACTTTCACATTTCTTATATCATTTAATAAATCAGTTACACCTAATTTGTGCTATGTTTATTATTATCTTTTACAAATTATGAGAGATAAGTAAATAAATACTTTTTATAATGACATGATCTTCATGAACATTATAAAATAAATACATTTATTACTAATTAAAATATTGATTCTAGTAAGAACTTCAACATACTTAATTTTTCTCCCCCTTAAGGGAAAAACCTAAACATAATTATAATAGTGAAACTCATCATGAATTTATTAAAATATGTACAAATTTAGAGAATAATTAAATATGGAACTTCAACTTATGACTGTCTAGATTTGAAAACATCCACAATTTAAAAAATGATGATCTTCATCATTACTTATTCATTAAGATAATAAATATATGAATAACCAAGATGTAATATCCAATATAACTTTTGTATATGATATGATACCATTTTCTTAAAATTCATAAAATACGATCCTCTATTATATTTTTACCTCAAAACCAATTGAGGAAAAATTTAAAGATGACGATTTCCTCATATTTTCTATCAAGAATTGAGAGTAATCACTACTTCATAGGTTCTCCCCCTTTGAAGATGATTTTCCTTCAATTATATTTACTATATGATCAAATATAACACATAAAGACTATGACGAATAAGGTGTATATATTAATATATTATTAATGTGAATATAAAGGTTTAGATAGTTTTCCAAACCAAATTTCCCCATTTCCACAATTCTTCATGCTTTCACTTCTGAACCTCTATTATGATTTTTGTTATAGTAGCATCGATTCCATCACTTATATAATTAATTTTTATGTTAAAATTATTTATTAAAGATATTTTAAATCACTTATATCTAATTCTAAAACATTTGTCATCTTAATGAGTTATTATTTTATTGATATTATTATAGAACAATATTTCACTATGTGACCCACCATGTTCCACCACCCACATAAAACATCATTTTATTCATGTGGAATAAATTAAATACATTTTTCACTATCCATGTTTTGTGATTCTTTATTTTCATCATCCACTGTAAATTTTGTATCTAGATTACAAGCCCATAATTTCGAAAACTACCAGTATGTATGGATCCTTCACAAGGTTACTTAAAAATTCCATCCATCATAACACTAATTTTGGATACATTAAGTTTCTCCAAAATTATGGATATAGTATCCAAGATGTTCTCAAATTTATTATTTCGGGAAATGTTTTTGAAATATTTTTATGCTTATATACTAAGGTTGCTTCTTTTTTATTATCCATCCTCAGAGGTCTTATTTTCCAATAAAATTTTGATACTTTTCAGGATAAGTATGTACCATCCTTGTGAACACTACCAACACATGCAGCCTAGATATTTTCGAACATTCCAAATATGTTATAAGTTTTTATATTTTTATTAACATGTGGTTCTCACTTCGTCATCATTAGTATTATCCTCCTTTACATGAGAATCCCTTATGATTTACAATTTAAAGGATTATACCAACAATATAATGTATAATGCCTTCATATTCTATAGAAAAAACATTAACCCAAGAACCTTGATCTTTTCATACCTTCTCTATAATGTTTTTGGGTCTTCTTCGTATATTTTAGGGATTTTTATGGTGAAAAACTTTAAAACAATTTTTCTTATCCACCCTAGTCATGGTGGTAGGATTAAAATCAACTATATCAATTAATACATAAAAAAATTTATTTTCCAATATTCATTATTCATGAAAACATATTTAGAAACAATTTTAGAAAAAGGTATGGTTGGTATATATTTCAACTTACCATCTAGAAATAGAACATTGAATGAAGTAATTATATTCTTATCACATGTTAGATCTCTTAAAAACATAGATTCCCCAAGTGGGCATTAAAAATAAATAAAAATTTTCTTCTTCTTCTGTGAGGTATCAATAGGTGTCTTCTCAAATTGGTGAATGGGACATCCCATTATATACATATCCTATAAAGGGTGATTTACTAATATTCCAGTATAATCTCATTCTCTTAACAATCCTTCTATATTATTTAAACATCATCTTAATGTTTCATAATTTTTTTCAATAAATATTCATTTTCATTGATATTGGGGGATTTTACATAAAATTTCAAATCATTTCTATCAATGATATTTTTCAAATTTTCATTATGTTTATAAATTTTTTCTTCCAGATCCATATTGGCTCCCTCTTTCCTACCAACAGATTTGATCCATTTTGAGGCGCTTAGTCCAAACTATATATTTTTCCATCAAATGAACCAACCTATCTTGAGTTCTTAAACAAATTTATAATTTTTCTTTTAAATAGATCAGAATTTCATTTCTTTTATCTTCCAACTTGGTGATTCATTCCTACCATACATTTTAAGAATGAAAAAATAAAGAGACTATTTCTGTGGGAACACAATTCATAATATATCTTAATAAATCAAAATATATGTCTTGATAAGTTGTATATTGGTTATTATAATAACTTATAATAGGATATTATTATAGTGGTTAGTTAGAACAAAAATTGTCAGATACCACATGATTAGTTGAGGTAGAAATGTTTCCCATCTTCCTTGTATAAACATGAACCACCTTCTCTTCACCTTTTATGAATGATATGAATTCATTATTAAAAAGTGTTTTTGATACTCATACTTCATATTATTTAGATAAGTGAGATCTCTTATTAAATGTTTTTTCTATTTCCTTCTCTCATTCATCATGGTCTTTGTACAAATAGAACTATTCTTCAAGAATAAAGGAATCTTCAAAAAAATTGTACTCTTTTGTTAAAACATGAAATAAATCAAAATATTCACAAGACAATAGCTAGAATTAATAGAATATAGTAGATGTGAAACTTTCTTTGATGCCCATTGAGAGTAAAAATTTGAGATGTACTCAACACTAATAGGGGTGAGTCAGTGTTGGGAACTTTTACAAAATTATAAATATTATCTATTTTCTTATTAGACATATTATGATCTTGATTCTCATAATTCATTTTTCATATCAATTGTAATTATATGAAATTATTAAAGGATAATACAAAATGTTTTTATTGGGTTTACTAATAAATAATAGAAGCTAGTTCATTCTATGTATGTTGCTAACTAGTACCCAAATTTTCAGGTATAATGAGACATCGGTTCTGTAACACCTCATGATTTATTAAAATATATATTTTTGAACTAAATTTAATCTTTTTAATATTTTTTAGATACAAAAATGAGTTTAACTTCTATCACATGAACCTTTAATTTTTTATTTCATTACATGAAACACTGAGTGTAACTATTGATACTCGCTATAATGAGTTTAGAAAAAAGCTAATATACTACTAAAATATAATTATTTAATATTGAAGTTATTAACCTAGAGTAAGAAAGGAATGTATGAACATGATTAAATTTTTTAAAAAAATATAGATTAAATATTTATAAAAAATGAATTATGTGTTGACCAATTAATTAAAAATTAAAATAGAAAACTATTTGAAAATAATGGTAATCCTTCCATAGAAAACTATTTTTATGAATAAACACATATTTACCTAAATGATTTAAAAATATGATTTTTGGTGCAATATTTTAATGAATTATATATATAATATATTCCATCAAATGTTTTCCATTCATCTTATGTATTTTTTATACAAGAGATAAAGATAGATCCAATTTTTCTCATTAAAACATAATTTTTTTAAATGTAGTTTGTTCAACTTTTTTCACACTTAAATTTACTCTAATTTTTCAAACATATAAAAAAATTTAAAATGAAAAATTTCCATTTTTGAAATAATAATGTCAAAATTGTCTTAAAATGATTTTTTATAGTTTTTTGAAAAGATTATATTTCTGATGAATAGGGAAAAATATGGAATTTTAATAGAATGCCGCCTTTCCATTTAAATTATTTAATAATATAAATTATATTTTAAATAAATTACAAATTAAAAATAGTTAAATTATATATAAATTAATCCAATTTATTTAATTGGTCTCATTTTTATAATTAATTTTTATTTAAATACATCATATTTATTTAAATATTTTCTTTTTCAAAAACCCGCTTTCACATATCCTCGGCATGATTACTTTTAAATTATAATTTTAAAAATATGCAAATTGAATTTTAGAAGATGGATAACATATTTGGAATCATAATAATTTATATTATGTAATAATTTAAAATTATTTTTTTACTATAATGATTAGTAAAAATTGTAACGATTATTTACTATGGAAAAGGAATAAAGGTGTTTATGAAGGGGTGAATCTAAAAAGAAATGTGTTAAAATAACATACAAACTTGCGTAAAATTTATTATATGAAAATAGTTCTACCCAATAATATATTATTATTTATGATACACCATTTTCTATCCTTTTTTAATGTGATAAATGTGGGAACACTATTTCTTTTAAAACGTTATAATTTTACCACTAACCTCATTTATAAAATTCCACCCACTCTATTATCCACTTCACACCATGAAACCATTTTGGTTCATCCCAGACATTCCAAAATCACTTTAATAAATCCCTATTATAATCCTAGAAGCCTTGGTTATTTCATAAATCTACCCTAGGATGTCTTTTTTGCAAACCTAACGAGGTTACCCGAGGAAGTGGAGATGTTTTCAACAAGTGTGTTTATTTTATATCTTCATCCACCCCAATCAATTATTTTTAATCTGTTACCATATAAAAAATATCTTCCATATAATAATATGTTTTTATGTTATATTAATTACTTACAACCATTTCCACTTCCATCAAATGGGCTACAAAATCATTATTTATGATTATTGTGTACTACCACCTCAAAAACCAATTTCATTTATTTTTTCATATCCTCCTCCAACGGTTGGGTATGATAATGGATATAAAGTATATATAAATATATGATATTTATAACATAATTATAAATATTCATTAATTATATCATATATAACTTTTATATTTCAATTCCTTAAGGGATAGGATAACATCATTCATGTTTACGGCCGACTACCTCCTCTAGAAGTGATGGTTTTTTTTCTTTAACAACTTTCATGGAATATAATAAAGATAATTTTAATTAATATATTTGATATTTATGAAATTATTATGATAATCATTAAATATTATTGATTATTAAAATATAATATATCATTTTCATTCTAACCTTTTCTCTCATTGAAAGATGATAATGTTGTCTGTGTACGTGTGCACTACCACCTTCATGAAGCAATGTCACTCACTTTTTTATAACCACACCAAATGAATGATATATATATGTATATTTGAAAAATAGTAATATTTTATTCTTTATATTATTATCATTATGGAAATATAAAATATTACTTACCTCTTTTCTATAATGACCATTGAAAATTGGAAATGTTACTAATGCGTATGTATGACCTTCCATCTCCATGTTCGTAACATACATTATTTCTGAAAACCATATTTCATGATTAGTATTAAAAAAATAATTTATGGTAATTATTCTATTTTCATTATTCTGGAGATTTTATGTCCATGATTAAAGTAATAGGAGTGAAAATAACAAGTCTAAATATAAATGAAGAACAATGTGGTTACTACTTGAAACAACATTTCAATTGGGATTTAGTAATAAATGGGTAATAAACGGCTATAAGTAAATAATATGTGGTAAAATATATATAATTATGGTTCTATAATATATTTATGTTAAACATATATTTATTATAAAGAATTTTTGAATTTTTAGGAAGGAATTTGAGACTTATGGTAATGAATTTTGAGCATCTCTTTTATTTATAGGAGAAATGAAAATTCACCACTCATTTTTCTGTGTGATGTGTATAAAGTAAGTGTGTAATTTTATATCATTAATCTAATAATTTTCATTGTATATTAACGTTTAGTTTAATTTTATTCTTTATTGGAGCATAAAATTCAATAGACTATTAAATAAGTAAGTCATTTTTGTTTCAATTTTCTTTATTGAGACATATGTTTAGTTATGAACGTATCATGTTTTATAAGGGGTATATAGATCCCATTTGAGATTTAATATAATTAATTAATTTACTCCGATAATATCTGATGTTTCATTTATTTTTATTCGTTTATGGTCCTTATTATTCAATGTTATCTATGTGGTAATGGTTTTATGATACAATTTTTTCATTTATCAAGATTGTTTATGATTTTGATTCCAATGATGTAATATTATGAGATATGTCACAAGAAACCGAGGAATTTTATTATCATATTTTTATTTCATGATAGTTCTAGTTTTCCATTCATTCTCCACTCTTTTTGAACTCAAGATTTCAAAAAATATTTTAAATAAAAAACAACATAATTTCTAACTTCGTCCAAAAACCCTTTTTCTTCCAAAACCATGTTATCAAAAAAATGAAAATATTTTATACAATACTATAAAAATTTATTAAATTAATTTTTACCCATGATTGAATTTTCAATATTTTTTTAAATTAATCATCATTTCGTTTTCCAAATAATTCCTGTTTGTCTTCTACTCAAAATGATAAAGGAATCTTTTATAGATTTTATGTAATGATAGAATTTTACCACCATAATGACCATTATTTTCTTTAATGATTACTTTATAAGAAATAAAAGAAATTTAAATGAGAAATTTATTTAATTTTTTTGTTATTTTTTATTTTTAAAAAGTGGTTTTTAATAGAAAAAATTATTTTCTTCAAGAAAAGTTCCAATTGATATTTCATTATAATTCTCCATTTAATATAATATCCTTTAATGTAACATATTATTTTATAGGGATATAATCCAAGGATAACCTTATTATTATTTCTATATTTTTTTTTATCATGATAGTATATTAATGAAAACCTTTTCTCTTCAATTGGTTATACCACGATAAAAACCTTTTAGAAACTGACTTCTTTTTTCATGGTTTTTTCTATAAAGAAATGATGATATGTTTATAAAACCTATAGATTTTCCATAGGTTATGATACGATTAAATGTTTATGAATCCCATTTTATTTCATGGGTTATGATACAATGAATGTTTTATTATCTTATAGTACACATAAATATGATTTTCATTACATGATGGGTAGGACCCATATCTTTATCCAACACATTGGGTAAACATAGATAATTATCGAGTAAATATGTTATATGTGAAACTGATAATATGTTCATAATGTTATGAATGAACCTAAGTAAATTTTTATATTGTTATGTTTAGACCAGTCTTTCATACCCATAATGTTATACATAGACCCAGTCTGATGTCCATTATTTTATACGAGGGAATTAATTTTAGTCCTTAGTTTATTTAATAAATATTTATATATGTATACCTTCTCACAATGTTATAATATGTTATGTATGCCATGAATCTATGTCTTATGAAAATTTTTTTCTATCATGGTTCAGGTTCTTTGATTCCCTTATGAATAATTTTTTATGAACATCTAATCTTTATGACTTGACTCAATATTATGATCTTTGATATGAATGGAATGGTTCAAAAAGGTTATTCTCAGGTTCTCATACATTTATATTCATACTATTCTTATATATCTCTATTTTCTCCCTTACGGAGAATTATCCCTCACCCTTTATTATGATTAATTTCCAAGAATATAGGAAATGGTTGTAAATACGGTAAGGTTGGTGAAAAGTGCTAAAGTTGAATATATTAATGAGATATTCTGAAGATATTTCACAAAAGTAGACGATTATTTTCCTATATCCAAGGAAATTAATCTATTTTTGTTCTTGGGAATGTGTTGCTGTAATATATTTATTATTAATCTAAAAAGATGCAATATCTATCTATGATAATCATGGTTCACTATAGTTGGTATCATAAAAATGGTTTTCTTAACCATGGGAATATAAGATAAAAAATCATTAGTGAAATCCATTAAGATATTTTTTTAATGCAATGTTTAAGGATATATTTAAGGATAAGACTAAGGGTGAGTCAAAGTCTAGTAAAATGTCCCAGAATTTTTGAAAAGGATATAGCATGTGGTTTCAATGAAATTTCATCCTTATCTGGATACTTCATGTGAATGTGGATACAGAAAATAGGTACATAGTGGTATTATATCTCAAATGGAAACTATTATTTAGACTCAATCATTACTTAGTGATTGAAAAAGAGCCTTACAGAACACCTGGTTTGACACTCCCTAGGGATATGATTTGGAAATTCACAAACTCTTTATAAACCATCATATAGTATTTAAATAGATGATTACTAGGAATGACCTAGGATATTCTTAAGGTTTCATATATTAAAAAGAATGTGTTATGATTTATACACCCTATAAGTGATCTATTATGATTATGTGGTCCACTACTATGATTATTGTTTCTGACACTATTATTTTTGGTTTATGTCAATGGATTGATCCTGATGGAATTTTTTTAATGCTGAATTAAACAAATAATGAAATGGTTGACAACTTCAGTAACTCAATGTTATAGGATTTGAAATGAAAAATCTCATTTCTATACACACACAACATTATAATGCTATGAATAATGTTGAACATCCTTGTGAGAAAAAGTAGGGAACAATATCTTCTTATGTCCTTCATGAGGCAACACCCTCCTTCTTCGTGTGGTTCTATAGATCCACTAGTTACTTATTAATGGATCTATTTCTTTTGTAACATCCCAGGTAAATAAAGAATATAAAATTTTCATATTTTTTAAAATTTGTGAATTAAATATTAATTTTACATTAAAGGTGATTATTTGTTCAATTGTGTACCTAATACACCACAATAGGTTTCTTTTAAATATTATATTGCACACAATGTTGGGTCATATTGAAAAATAATAATATTATATTATTTTAAATGGTAGTTACACTTTGTCGTTGTATTTTAGGGAAATTACATAGCTAAGTAATATTTGAATATACATGTTTTTTAATTTTTTTTACATTTATCCATTAAATTTAAGAAGCTTAAAATAATAAGGAATATGAATTTAAACATAAATACTCTAATATTCATTAAAAGGTCGATTTTCCGCCTTTTAATAGAGAATTGTTTTTAAATATAGTTTGTATGAATTTTATATGTTTTATTTGACGAAATTAAATTATTCTTTATGATTAGGACATAAAAATTTACTTTGGATGATATTTTTGTATTTTTCTGATAATGTTCATTTTTTAATGAATAATGAAAATATTGTATTTTAATTCAAAACTGCCTTTTAATATAATTTTTTATATGGTTATATTATATTTTTAATTTCTTCTAAATTTTAATTATATTATATTTTTATCATTTAATACAATTTTGGTCATTGGAAGTAATTTCACTTTGAAATTGGAAATAAATAAGCATCAATCTATTGATAGTTTTTATTTCTTAAAAACACGCCTTTTGTTTTGACATCGGGAATTAATGTGAAATTAATTTCTACCCATTATGTGTTTTGAATTTAGAAAAATGGATTCAATATTTTTAGTCAGGTTGTGTAAATAGTTAACTTTTATATTTATATATTATGAATATTTACATAAGTAAATATTTTATTTACCATTGTTAAATGAAAAATAGGGTAAATAATTGTAAAAATAATATTATAATAACATTAAATTACCCTGTCATATCTTCTAATCATATTGGTTGATACATGTCTGACTATGGGCATCCTGGGGTTTATTTTGAGACCCCATATAGAGACTTGGGAGTGATAATGACACTATATATTAATTAATTTAAAGTGAAAACAAAAATGACTTAAACAAATATCTTTTAGTAAATCAATTATTACATGGGGTTATATAAGTTATCTATTCAACTCTAAATATTCATTTTAAAGATTAAACTATTTCCTACATCATGTTAGTTTTTTAATAAATTTAGGACATCAAATAAAAATAAATATGACATAATAATGATGCAGTGTTTACCTCAATAATAGATGATTTTAATAAATAAGATTATAAAGATTAAAAAAATATCAAAAACCTATATAATTATTTTTGAATGATTTTATTTAGAACACTAATCATCTTATATTATACTTTAATAAGTTTTGGATTTTTAGAAACCGAAAATCATTATATAAAAACATAATATTTTCAAACTTCCCTAAAGAGCACCTCCCCCCTTATAAAAGGCCCTCACATTTAAAACATTCCTCACACTTCTAAATCGCCTTGGATCATATATAATCTAACTAATTAATCTCCCTACATACCTCCCATTCTCTATAAATCCATCCCCTAGGAAGAATGAAATTCAATTAATCCTTTTGGTTCAATCCAAAGGGAGATACCCGATTTTAAGGTAACGTCTTTTATTAAGTTATTTTGTTTTATTTTACTTATACAACCCCATAAGATCTTTTTATTCCTTTATTTTATAAAAACCCATGTATAAAAAATATACTATATTTTTGTTTTTAGAAGGATACTAACTACAATTACAAGCACCTCCATCTAATGGGAAAAGAACATACAATTTCTATGGAGGGGGAACTACAACCTCACGAAACGATGACAGTTCAATCTTCTCTTACAACATCTTATGGTGTCCATTAAGATGGAACTATATTTATAATGGATATATATTATATTTATATTGATTAAATTCTTATATATTTTCCATTTATGGCATACCATTATGGTTTCTATAATGGGTAAACGTGATAATTTCCTCAGAGAAAGTGTAGACTACCGCCCCGTCAAAGTGACAAGACTCGTTCATACCATATGTGGGACATATAAAGTATGGATTTTATTAAATTACATATGATATTATTCTTGAATTATCATATTCTTATGTATCATTATGTTTTTATTCAATTAAATATGAAATAGAAATGAAAGTATCGTTCATGCGTACGTACGTCTTACCATCTCCATGAACGGTGAATTTCATTTCTTAACAACAAATGTTATGTACTATTATAAATACATATATATACTGGATATCCAAGAGATATATGATATCTAAATCATGAATATAATAATGCAGATAATGTAATTTCAACAACATGGACAATTTATAATTATAACAAGTTCATTTTTTACTCAACTTCCGAACATCGACAAAATGTCCAATATGAACTCAAATAACTAACTAATTATTATTGCATGGTAGTAATTGATATAGAAGGAATAATAAAATTGAAAAAGGTTCTTAATAAAGTATAATTTAACTTTAGTTTATTATTTAGGATATTAGAGAATGATCGAGTGAAGTTGGACTTGAGGTAAGGGACTTCGTCTCAATCTCCTTTCATTGAGTCATATTTTGTTTTATACACAACTTTTTTATACGGTTTATAAACACATTTGACTTTACATTTCATTAAAATGGGACCGTTTTCTAAATTATTTTTACTAAAAAATAAAAAAGGAATTTTTCTTTATAACGTAAGTGGTGAAAATAAACATTCTACCGCCATGAGTATTATTTGATCTCTGGCTTCCTTAATATGCCATAATGTTTTTAAAAGGAAAAGAAATACCATATAGTCATTTACATATTTTGGTATTGAAAATGGTTTTGATAATATATTTTTAAATCAATATATTTAAATGATATATTATGATTTAAATGTGGAAAATTTACATTTTCTTTTATGTTTGTTTTATGTGTTATCAATATGTTATGGTTCATGGGAATTGTTTATGTATATGGGTGGTTCCGTGATAAAAAGAGGGTGGGTGAGACCGAGATAGCTCTCCAATGCATTGGGTAATGTGACAGTGGGAAATGTGAATGTTTCTCTTAAACAATTTAAGGAATATACTATGATGGGTATTCCAAATGTAAGTCCCTACGTAGCTGTGAAAGTTCAATTTAAGTATGTTATGTATGCCAAAAGTTACCATTATGTTTTATGATTGTTGGGTGTATTTAATAAATATTATGATTTCATGAGGTATCTTAAATAGTGTATTTTATGTATGTATTGATGATCTATGTTTTTCATTCTTTGTTTTAGAAACCTTACTGAGCTTTTAATGCTCATCCCATGTTTTTGAAATGTTTTTAATGGGACATAAAGTTTAATAGGGTCAAGGATGGGATCAAGGGAAAGTCATGCTATATCACACCTGTAACTAGATATGACTCTTTTTTAAGAGTTTTTTTTTAAATGGAAACTAATTAGAATTTTCATCCTTGTAATCTTTGAGATGTAACGTAATAGTTGTGGCCTTATTCTCCAAAACTCTGAACTTGAATAGATCCTCAATGTGAATTATTCATTTAATTCAAGATTATGTAAGACATAAAGATTGGTTCCTTATAGTTGGTATCAAAGATTGGTTTAGAAAACATTAGGAGTTAGAATATTGTAAAATTAAGGTCCATAAATTAATTTATGGTATGATTTAAATGATATAGAATTTGCAGATTACCATGTTGCTTCGCCTAAGATATTTTTGTGTTCAGAATGGTTTTCCACAGAAACAACATAGAATCTATGATGAAACGATATCCTGAGGAAGACTACCTTCCAAATCAGTAACCTGAGATGGTGTGAATCGGAAATGAATAGTTTCTAGTTGTGATGGTATTGTTGACTCAGGATATAAATGGTGGTTGTATCCATGCACAAGATCATTCAGATCAACCATAGAGGAACATGTGTCTTGTGAAGCATTTAATGAGGATGCATCCCCCATAATTCAGAAGATCATATTACCATGTCATAGATGAAGGTTGGATTAAAGCACTGGAGAAGATTTTTGATGTCATGGGGTGTTCATAACATCAAAAGGTTAGTATCATTGTTTAATGTTATGTAAGAGAAGTCGATCAGTGGTGGTCGATGGTGAAAAATATCAAGGATAGTGAGGAAATTGGTTCTCTTCATTGGGATTAATTCAAAGGTATGTTTCTTGACAAATATTTCCCTAAGGTGGTTCGTTTAAGGATGGAAAAACAATTCCATGAATTGAGGCAGGATGATAACTTATCGGCTGTATATGAAGCAAAATTCACTTGATCGGAAAGGTATTCTCCAAATTTTATATAAGATCTTGATAGTAAAATAAATCGTTTTACTCAAGATTAAGGCCAACTATCAAAGGAATTGATCTTCTCATGAGTTCAAATGTTATGAAAAACTTGTTTGATGTGTGAATAAGGTAGAAATGGAGTTTTCCGATGATCAGTTCTTCTTTGAAAAACAATAGAATAAGTGGTCGCGGTGGCAGACAGAAGGGAAGAACTCTTCAAAAATGTCTAATGGTAAGAAACTTATGTTTATAGTTTGTGAAAATTGTGCAAATGAGTGTCCAACAAAAAACTCAATTGAGTGAATTTAGCCAGACTACAAGCATAAAGGTGTGGTGAAATTCATTGCAACTACTTCAGAAGATGTTGGGACATCAAATGAAGTAGTATAAGTTACACTTTTTATTGGTTAAGATTATGCTAGTGTGTTGTTTGATTCAGGGTCTACACACACATTAATTTATGAGAAGGTTTCATGTAAATTGGGAATTACATCTCAAGATATGAATCCTGAACTTATGGATAAAATACATAAATGAAATGTTCAGACAAAAATAAATTATAAGAACCTTCATGTCCTTATATGCAAAAAGAATCTACCTAAAAACCTTTTCCATAGTAGAGTTTGATGTTATTTTGGGTATGGAATAGATTTCTGTTTATCATGCTAATATTAACTGCAAATCTAAAGAGGTTTCTTTTCAGAAATATTTTCATTTTGTGTACTGGAATAGACCCTTACTTTTTATAACATATCCGGACAGTGGGAAACTAGTAAAATAATAAAATTAATGTTACCTTGCCCATATTGTTGAAAACAATGTATCTATTTAAATTAATGATGTTCTAGTGGTAAATGAGTACCTTGATGTTTTTTCTAATATGTTTCTGGTTATTATACCTAATCAGGATGTTGAATATACTATTGACTTGGTTCCTGATGCTATAAAAATTTCAAAAAACCCCTTATCGAATGGCTGAAATTGAACTTTTAGAGTTAAAGAAGCAATTTCAGGAGTTATTAAATAAAGGATTTATTCGACATAACACATCACCATGTGGTTCCCTTGTCTTGTTTGTTCAAAAGAAAAAAGGTTCAATGAGACTTCGCATTGATTATAGAGCATTGAATAACATCACTTTTAAGAACTAGTATCATGTGCCTCATATCGATGATTTTTTTGATCAGCTCTAGGGAGCTCGGTATTTTTTTAAGATTGACTTGAGGTCGGGGTATCATCATTTGAAAGTAAAGGAAGAAGACATTCTGAAGACCGAATTTCATACTAGATATGGCCATTATTAATTTTTAGTTATGCCTTCTAGGTTAACCAATGCACCTACTATATTCAAGGATCTTATGAAAAGAATTTTCTGTTAGTTTTTGGATAAGTTTGTGGTTGTATTAGGTTATATATTGGTTAATTCCATAAGTAAATAGGACTATTAATGTCATTTAAGTGTTTTCATGCAACCCTTAAAAGAAATGAAAATATTTGGGAAATTCATAAAGTGGGGGCTTGGTTACAACAAATTTATTTACTTGGCCACATTGTTTCAAAAAATTGCATAACTGTTGATTCCACTAAAACAAAAGTTATTAGAGAATGGCTAGGACACACAAATATAACTGAGATTTGTAGTTTTAATGGATTATCGGGTTATTACTAGAGGTTTATTGATAATTTTTCATGGTTATCGATCCCACTGACTTTGTTAACTAAAAAGGTGATAAGTTAATCTGGAGAAAATAATGTAATGACTGTTTTGAGGAAATGAAAAAAATATTTTTGAATGATTTAGTTTTGGAAATGCCTTCGAGAAATAGTGAGTTTCTTATCTACGATGATGCTTTGTTGAAAGGAAATGTTTGTTTCCAAATGCAGAATGATTAGCATATTTCTTATTCTTAACGTTAGTTGAATCCTCATGAGTTAAATTACATAACACATGATTTGGAATTAGCTGTTGTTGTTTTTGGATTTAAAAAATTTGAGGCATCTTCTATATGGAGTAAATTAGGAAAAATATACTGACCACAAATGTTTGAAGTATATATTCACTAAAAAATAATTAAACATGATATAGAGGAGATGGTTGGAATTAATCAAGGATTATTATTTCTTGATCCATTACCATACTGGAGAAGCAAATAAAGTGGCTGATGATTTGAGTTGAAAAAGTAATGCTTCATTAACCATGATATGTTTGGAATGAGATCCTTTAGTTTTTGATCTGATGAAATTTTTCATAGAAGATGTTGGTGTATGAAATTCATCTTTTTCTTTCAGGTGTAATTGAAATCATCTCTATCAAATAGAATTAAGTAAGTGAAAAATAAGTATAATGAGTTAAAAAAAATGGAGAGTTGGATAAGAAGGGTAATTTTCCAGATTTTAACATTGATAATGATTGTGTTTTGAGGTTTTGGAAGAGATTACATGTGCTTTTTGATTCATAGTTGAAGAATTAGTTGTTATGTAAAGCTCATATTTCTCCATTTTTCGTCCATCCTTACAGTACTTAGATGTATAGAGTTTTTCAGGAGTATTACAGGTTGGATGAGATGAAAAGGGAGAATGTTGATTTTACTGGGAAGTGTTTGACTTGTCATCAGGTGAAATCAGAGTGACAGTTACTGAAAGGGATTCTTCAATCTTTACCAGTGCCAGAATCGATGTTGGAAAATATATCTATGGACTTCATTGTGGGATTACCAAAAAAATATCAAGATATTAAAGCAATCTGGGTTATTTTTGGTTGATTGACTAAATCTTCTCATTTCCTTCCTATTTGAGATACTTTTTCTCTAGATTATAATTATCAGTTGTATGTTAAAGAGATATTTATATTTCATGGTGTTCCCATCTCCATTGTATCTGATCGTGATCCTAGGTTACTTTTAAATTCTGGAAAGGCCTTTAGATGTCATTGGGTATTAAATTAAATTTTAGTACAGCTTTTCATCCTCAATCAGATGGGTAGTCAGAACGAACAATTCAGACCTTGGAGGATACGTTTCGTTTTTGATTGATAGATTACTAGACATGTTTGGTCCAACATATTTCTTTGGTTGAATTTTCTTATAGTAACTGTTTTCACTCAAGTATATAGTTGTCTTCATTTGAGGCATTATATTGGATGTAGAGTCGAAGTCTAGCTTTTTGGGATGAAGTAGCTGAAAGGAAACTGATGGCACCAAGATTTTTAGAAGAGATGGTAGAAAAATTTCAGTTAATTTAGAAGCACATGAGAACAGATCAGAGCATGTAGAAATGTTATGTTGATAACCAGAGAAAGGATATCTATCTTGAGGTATGATATCGTGTCATTATGAAAGTTTCTCCATGGAAAAGTGTGATTCATTTTGGTAAGAAGTCAAAGATAAGATTGAGGTTCATAGGACCTTATGAAATCCTAGAGAAAGTTGGATCAGTTGTGTAAAGAGTAGCTTTACCTCCATTTTTATCACAGGTATACAATTTTTTTCATGTTTTGAGGTTGAGAATGTATATGCGAGATCCATGTCCTGTTTTGAGTCCCAAGGTAGTTCAGATGGATGAGAATCTCTATAATAAGGAACAAGCAGTCAAGATTCTTGACCAAGGAGAGCTAGTGCTACAAATTAATTTAATTTATCATGTAATGGTTTTGTGACAAAACTATATGGTTGAAGAGGAAAAATGGGAATCTGAAAATTCTATGAGGGATAAATACTCCCCCTTATTTGATAAGTGAATAGAATTTCGGGGACACAATTCCCAAAAGGGGGGAAGGCTGTAACATACCAGGTAAATAAAGAATATAACATTTTCATAATTAATAAAATTTTTGTATTAAACATTAATTTTACATTAAATGGGATTCTATGATTGATATCTTACCTGATACACAATGACGAGTTTCATTGAAATCTTATGATCCACACAATGTTGGGTCATACTAAAAAATAATAATATAATTTTATTTTAAATGGTAGTTAATGCCTAGACATTGTATTGGAGGGAATGGATAGAACTAACTACAATATGAATTTACATGATTTTTAAATGTTTTTTCATTTATCCAATAAATTTTAGAGGCTTAAAATAAGATAGAATCAAATTTTAATCATAAATACTCCAATATTCATTAAAAGGCCGATTTACCGCCTTTTGATAGAGAACCATTTCTAAATATATTTTTTATCAATTTTGTAAGTTCTAATTGATTAAATAAAATTCTTATTTCAGATCGGGAAATAAAATTTTACTTTGGATTACATTTTGGTATTTTTCTGATAATGTTCATTTTTTAAGGAATAGTGATAATACTGTATTTTAATTCAAAACTACCTTTTAATATAATTTATTTATAAGGATAGATTATATTTTTAATTCTTATTAACGTGTAATTATATTATGTGTTTACAATTTAATCGAATTGTGGTCATTGAATGTAATTTCAGTTTGAAATTGGACATAAACAAGTGTCCATCTTTTGATAGTTATTATTTCTTAAAAACACGCTTTTTGTTTTGTCAGTGGGAATTAATTTTAAAATAATTTTTTCAACTTCGGTGTTTTGAATTTGGAAAAATTGATTCCATATTTTCAATCATGAGGTCCAAATTGTGTAAATAAGTAACTTATATTTTTAGGCATTATGAATATTTACTTCAGTAAAGATTTTATTTACCATGTTTAAAGGGTAAATCTGGTAAAAAAGATTAAAAAATAAATTTATAATAATATTAAATTACCCTAACATGTGTGTTAATCCTATTGGTGGATACATGTCCGACCACATGCTTCATTGTGTTGATTTTGGGACCCCATGGAGACTCTTGGGAGTGATAATGACACTTTATAGTAATTAATTTAAAGTAAAGACAAAAATGACTTAAACATATATCTTTTACTAAAACATTTCTTACATGGGGTTATATAAGTTATATTTTCGACTATAAATATTCATTTTAAATCTATAAATATTTCAGACATCATTATAGTCTTTTTATAACTTTTAGACATCATATAAATAAAATTATTTATGACACAATAATGATGCAGTGTTTACTGCAAAAATGATTGATTTAAATAAATAAGATTATAAAGATTAAAATGATATCCAAAACCTATCCAATTCTTATTGGAAGATTTTATTTAGAACATGAGTTATATTAACTTCTTCATTAATAAGTTTTTGACCTTTAGAATCTGAAAATCATTATATAATAAAATAATATTTTCAATCATTCCTAAAGAGCCCCTCCTCCCTCTTATAAAAATCCCTCAATTCTAACCCATTACTCACACTTATCAAGCCCCTTGGCTCATCCAAACTCTAAAAAATTAAGCTCCATACATCCCTAAATTCGTCCTAGAATTGTTACCTTACAAAGAAGGCAATTCCATTAATCCTTTTGGTTTACACCAAAGGGAGGTACCAGATTTAAAAGTAACGTCTTATCTTTAGTTATTTTGTTTTATTTTACTTCTCCCACCCCATAAACACTTTTCATTAGTTATTTTATTACAAAAAAAGTATAATAAATATAATAGATTTTTTTATGAGAATAATTTGAACCAAACTCATACACACCTCCATCTAAGAGGTAAATAAGATACTATTTCTGTGGATAGTGAACTATTGCCTCACGAAATGATGATTGTTCAATCTTCTCCTACCACATCTTATGGTGGACATAAATATCGAACTGTATTTATATGTGATATATATATTTTATATATATATTTATAGTTTTAATGATTCTTTATGTTTTATTTATAGCATACCTTTATGGTTTCCATGATGGGTAAAGGCGATAATTTCATTTGAGGAAGTGCATACTACTACCCTCTCAAAGTGATATGACTCATTCATACCATACGTGGGATGTATAAAGGATGGAGTTAATTAAATTATATATGATATTATTCTATAATTATAATATACCTATTTCTCATTATATTTTAATTACATTAAATATTAAATATAAATGAAATTATTGCTCATCCGTACGTACGACTTGCTGTCTCCATGAACAGTGCATTTAATTTATTATCTCCAAATGGTATATACTATTATAAATACATATATATACTTGATATAAATGACATATATAATATCTAAAACAGGAATATAATTATGGATAAAATGGAATTTTGACCACTTGTACAATTTATAGTTATAACAAGTTTATTTTTAAGTCAGGTCCCGAAAGTCGACAAAATTTTCGATATGAACTCAAATAATTAACTAATTGTTATAGAAAGGTAATAATGGATATAAAAGGAATAATAAAAATGAAAAAGGTTCTTATAAAAGTATAAATTAACATTAGTTTATTATTCTGAATATTATTAAATGATCGAGTCAAGTTGGACATGAGGTAAGGGACTTTATCTCCATCACATTTCATTGAGGCATATTTTGTTTTATACACGACTTTATTTTATATGGTGTATAAACACATTTGAATTTTTATTTCATTCAATTGGAATATTTTTTTACGAATTATTATACTAAACTATAAAAAAAAGAATGTTTTTTTAAAGTAAGTGGTGACAATGACCATTCTACCACTATGAGTATTATTTGATCGTTGGCTTCCTTAACAAGACATAATGTTTTTAAAAGAAAGATAAATACAATATACTCTTTTAAATATTTTGGTATTGAAATTTTTTTTGATAATGTATTTTTATGTCAATATATTTAAATGATATATTTTGATTGAAATGTGGAAATGTTATCTTTCCTAATTTTTTTATGTGTTATGTATATGTTATGGTTCTTACGCATTGTTTACATATACGGGTGGTTCCGTGATAAACCTACGGAGGGTGAGCCCGATATAGCTCTCTAATGAATTGGGTAATGTGATGAAGGTTAACATGAATGTTTCTCCAAATATATTTACAGAATATACTGTGATGGGTATTCCAAATGTAACTCCCTATGTAGCTGTGAAAGCTACAACGTAATTATGTTATGTATTCCACAAGTTACCTTTATGTTTTATGATTTCAATGTGTATTTCATAAATATTAGGATTTCATGAGGTATGTTAATGAGCATATGTTCTGTTTGTATCGATGATATAATGTTTTCTTTCATTTTTTTATAACCCTTATTGAGCTTTTTTATGCTCATCCCATGTTTTTTAAATTTTATTCACAGGACTTAAAGATGAATAGGGTCAATGATGGGATCAAGGGAAATTCATGAAATCTAAAAAATGGAATAAGACATGACTCTTTTTTATGAATTTTTATTTTATTACAAAATATAAACTGAGTAGAATTGTCTACTTTATAATTTTTGAGATGTAATGTAATAGTTATAACCAAATTCTGTAAAAATCTAAACATGAAAATATCATCAATGTGAATTATTCATTTAATTTAAGATCATGTAATGTTTTAAAGAAGGGTACTTATACCTCTGAAATGATATTTTCTATTCTCTAGTACTCAAATCAAGAAAACTTAATTTGGCTATCAATTATTTTGAAGGTGTGGTAAATCAATGGTGGGATCTTATTAAGAATATTTGGAAATAAGAAAAATTTTATATCATGATGTGGTTTGAGATTAAAAGATTATTTTTCAATAAGTATATTCCTTTTGTTCCTTATACAAAAATACAGGATGATTTTTTAAATATTAATTGGAGGGATGATGAATATATTGGTTCCTATGTATAAAATTTTAAAAGACTTACAAGGTATAGTTCAGGAATTATCATTCATCTTAAATGTATGTTTTACTAATTATTTAGTTGATTAAAATGAAATATTAGAAGGGAGTTATCCATAAGGTACATTGGATGTTATGGAAAAATAAATTTATGTTTACTAGAAGTATTAATAGATGATATAAACTGCATTGGTTCTATAATTAGGAAATTGAAAATGGGGTCCCATCAAAATTCCAGTGATATATCACATTGAGGGAAGGAAATGTTTCTGACTCATACTTTCCTTAACTGTCAGAAGGATCACATACATTATTGACTAAAAGGAACATGAATTAGTTTCAAGTGTGGAAATCCAATCCATTAAGAAAAATAATACATAATTAGTTTAAAGTGATCATTCAATGAAATTAATTAGGAGAGAGAACACCAGAATTCCCCACCCACACTCTAGTGTTTGATGTGAAAAGAGTATCGGTATTCTGTGAATAAATCCCCCAATCCAAGGGCTATTGTGGATGAAATTACAAAATAATATATAATGATAAATGAAATGGGTAAACCATATGAAATCATAATGGATGATGTGATTCATTATAATTAAGGAATACTTATCCTCCCCTCCTTAGATAGGAATTTCATATTTCATTTTGATTGAATGCACCATATGAAAATATTATTGCATATCCTTTAGTGAAATTATATGTGATTATATACCACTTCATGGATTTTAGAATAATGAAATTACATTATTTATTCTATTGGTACAATAATGAACCAATTATTCAAGTGAAATTGATTTTTTATTCAAGATAAGATCTTATTTAATGAATAAAGGGTCAATTAACATTTTTAATTTTATATTCCCCCATGTAATATTAACATAAGTGTTATGGATACCATCATGTTTTTATGAGTTTAAAGTTTATAAAAGGTTCAATGTATATGACACCCCTTTTATGGATTTATGAGATTTGAGTTTATTGAGATTAATGATATTTTATGTAAAATTTATTTCAATAAAACCCATTGGATTCATATATTATTCAGGGAAAATTCATTTGAAGAGGAATTATTTTACCCATTTTTTAAATACAATTAAGTTTTATATTAATGTTTTAGGGTTATCTTTTCCTTTATTTTTATGTAATCATGTGTCCTAGTTCATTGCCTTCCAATTTCAGCACTCATTATTGCTACCAGAGAATATTTATCTCTAGATCCTCTTTCTAGGATATTTTTTACGGGGTAATATTACATGCGGTACTACATTAAATTATATATTATTAGGTCATAAATTTTACCTTTATGTTTTTGAAAATCCTTCAAGAAGCTCTTTAAATGGAGTTGAGTTTCAGAACTGTGTGTCATCCTCTGAAATATTATTAGTTTGTAAGAAAAAATCAGACCATATTATATATCTTATGATATTTGTTAATTGGTTTAAAATTTGTTTGAGATCAACACCTTAATCTTGTTGAGTTTTATTACTACTGTATCATTCACTTGATCATTAAGATGGATCCTTATGAAACCCTTTACGAAAAGAATTGTAGAACTCCAATGTATTGGAATGAGGTTGCAGAAGTAAGTTAATTTGAACAAGAGATAACTAATGAATTTAAACATAATTTTATATCTATTTTGTAACATATAGGGTAAAATTTGACAAAAATATTATTCAGATAATCATAAACATAATCCAAAAGTTGAATTTAGAGAGAATGTCTTTCTATGAATTTCTTTGTGGATGAAAGAATGGAAAACTAATCCCCATGTATATAGCTCAAATTTAAATTACTGGTCTTAATGAGATAATAGATTATCATTTGAAACATCCACTACAAATATCTTAGGTATTCTATGTCTTTATTGCATCACTCCTAAGTAAGAACATACTTAATCCATCACATGTATTTAACTAAGAGGTCTTTCAAATAGAGCATGATATTCTTTATATGGAAAAACTAGTATAGATTCTAATTTAATGGAGAAGGTTCTAAAAAACAAATACCAAATACCTGGTAAATGTATTATGGTGAAATCACCATATTGAGTAATTTATGTGGGATTTTTAAGATGTAATGAAGAATAACTACCCTCTATTATTGGTATCAAAGTGGAAAAAATTGAGGGATAATTTCTTTTTAAGAGTGGTAGAATGTAATACACATATATTTTATGAGCTATATTTCATATATAAATTCAATATTTTTGATATTTTGTGTTATACATAACACTTATTATATCATTCATTATAGGAGAAATTAATTTTATATATCATTACATGCAACACTGAGTGTTACTTGCAATATACACTAGTCTAAATGAAATGTAACACACGATTAAAATATTACTATTTAATATGATAGTTGTCACCAAGCTGATGGAATGGGGTTTACTAAAATGATAAAAAAATTATGTAAATATATGTTTTTCAGATTTTTATATAATAAATTATTTTGAGAACAATCAATTAAAAAGAAAAATAAACAACTATTTTAAAATAAATGATATCTTTCTCTGAAAAACTATTTTCATAGAAACAAACCCATTTTAACTCAATAAATTAAATATATTTTTTGAAATATTTCTATGAAATTTATATAGTATATATTATTTTAACTCTTTAACATCCATTTTATGTGTATTCTAGACAAGAGATAAAAAATCTAATTTTAGGCTTAAAACTCTATTTTTCTAAAAAGCAGTTTTCCCACCTTTTTGTCTACCTATATTAAAAATAAATTTTACTATTTTAGATAATATATTTATAAAAAAAATTAATTTTTTAAATAAAAATTTCAAAATAAAATTTGTATGAATGTTTTAGAATTTTATGAAAAGATTATTTTTTGATGAATTGTGAAAAGTGTTGAATTTTATTTTAAAACTGTCTTTTTATTTTAATTATTTATGAAGATAAATTATATTTTAAGTTGGTTTAAATTACAAATAACTAAATTATATTTTTATTATTCTAATTTTGGTCATTGAAATAAATTTAATTATGAATTTTTATACAAAAAATCTATAAACATTTCAAAGTTTTATCTTTGAAGACACCAATTTTCCCCCCGCGCCAACAAGATTAATTTAAAATTAAAAACTATCCATTTATTTGAATGGAATTTGGAAAATTTTATTTCATATTTTGAAAATGTATAATTTATATTATCTAATAAGGTAAAATTATTATTTTACACTAATTAAATGTAAAAATAATAAAAATTATTTACTGTGGTTAAGGTAAAATTGGGTTTACTAGGGGATACAATAATATAGTAATTGATTACATTACGTCAAAAATTATATAAAATAAATTATATAGAAAACATTATACAATATATTTTATAATTATCTATAATCATTTATTTCTTAGACTTCTGGAGTGTAAAAAATGTGGGTATGCCTTTTTCATTATATGATTACAATTGTTCCACTAACATCACTTATAAACGGTAACCCACCCTCCTCTCCTCTTAACTTCTTAAAACCATCTTGGTTCATCCAATAACATCCCAAATAACTTCCAAATTCCCATCCTATCATATTACAATAGTTATTTCTGGCATAAATCCATCCTAATAATTATTTTGCTAAAACCTAAGGAGGTTACCCAAAGAAGAGGGAACGTTCTTCAATGAGCCTTTTTTTAAAATTTCCTTAAAACTCATTCAGTTATTATAATAATATAATTATATAATAACATATGTTTCTTAAATATACTAATTTATTTATATTTTATTTTAATGACCTCAAACTATCTATAATTCCATTAATGGGTTTATGAAATCGTCATTTGTGTGTATTGTGGACATCTGCCTGGCGAAACGATGTCATTCATTTCTCTATTACCACCTATTAGGGTTGGATATAATTATAGATATAAACACTATATATAATATTTATAACATAATTATACTTATTGTGTAATTTTATCATATAAAACATTTTAAATTTTCCTTCCATAAGGGATACAATAACATCACTCGTATGTACGATGGATTGCCACCTAGGGGAGTGATGTGATTTGATTTTCCATAACACTTTACATGAAATATAATAATCAAAAAATTAATGAATTTATGTTATATAAAAGACCTCATTTTTATATTAATTACTTATTTATCATTTCTATATGATAATATATCATTTTATTTCTTACCCTTTCACTCATAAGATGTTGATAATTTAATTCGTCTACCTATGGACTACCACCTTCACGAAGCAATGTAACTATATCTTTCATCACCACACCACATGGATGATATGTATTATTATATTTTAAAAAAATATTTTATATATGATATTATGATAAATTTATAATTATAATATATTACATAACTCATTTCAACAATGATCATTGAAAATTTGAAACGTTACTCATGTATACGTACGACCTACCATTTGCATGATCAAATCGTCCTTTATTTCTCAAAGCCATATTTCTTGATTACTATTAAATGAATAATATAAGATAATTATGTCATTAATATTATTATTTTTATTATGGAACCATGATCAAATTAGGATTACTAAAAATAACAAATGAAAACATATATATATGAAAGAAATGGTTATTACCCGAAACATTATTTTAACAAGGAATTGCTAATAAAAATGTAATAAATTGTCACAAGTAAATAATATATGGTATGATATTCAAAATTATGGCACTATAATACATTTAAACTAATATTATATTTTTTATAATTTTTTTTGGAAATTGTATGATGTAATTTGAGACTTTAGGTAAAGGACTTATAGTCTCTCTTTTATTTGTGGGACACATATGCAAATTCACAAATAATTCATTGTGGAATATATATTAACCCTTTCATATTTTATATCATTAATATATTTAATTTCATTATATTTAATATTGTTTTAATTTTAATATATATTGTGGTGTTTGATTCAAAAGATTACTAAATAGGTAATGGATTTTTGTCTCAATTTTCTTTTATTGAGACATATGTTATGTTATTAACCTGTTTTTTTAGGTGTGTATGCAACCCTGATGAAATTTAATATCATTAATTTATTTATTCTTATGATATTTTAAGTTTCATTTAATGTTATTCTTTCACAAGACTTATGATTCAACGTTACCTAAGTGGTAATGGTTTTATGTTAAAATATCATCATTTATTGGTATTGTTAATGATTATGCTTCCAACAATGAAATATATTAATATATCTCAAAATAAACTCAAATTTTTATTATACCATGGTTATTTTATGAGATTACATATTTTACCTTTATTTTCCTCTCTTTATGTACCCAAGAGTTAAAAGAACCTTTTTAGGAAAAAACATTTTTATTTCTTGGTTCGGTTGAAAAAATATTTTCTTCCAAAACCATGTGTTCAAAAAATGTTTTAAAAATTGTATTTAACATTATTAAAATGAATTATTAATGACTTTTTTGACAATGTTTAACTATTTAAAAAATTTCATTAAAGGAATCTATATGTTGTTTTCCAAAGAAATGCTTTTTTCTTTTAATACAAACATGAAAGGAATATTTGTTTTAATATTGATGTCATGAATGTAATTTTTGAACATGATTAAATTTTATTCATGATCAGGATTAAAATATTATTCATGAAAATGATTAATTGTTCATAGTTATACATCTGTGCATTTATTTCATGTCCATATTGTTATTCATGGACATAGTAGACTGTCAATAAATATAATTGAGGGCTATATTTCATGTCCATAAAATAATGAGTGAACCTGTATATATTTCTACTTGTTCAAATGTTCATAATTTGATGTGTGTGAACAAAATATATGTCTTACTACAATGCTATGCTCTAGCATCAAATGTTCTTTGATTCAATTAATATTCTTCTCTTATGAACATCAAATAATTATTCCATGACTCAATATTATGAACTTTGATATTCATGGTATGGTTTTCAAATTCTATGATTAAGTTCTAATACACTTATGTTCATGTTATGCCTTTTTTCTCACTTTTTTACACATACTGGTCATCTTAGCTCATTATTTAGTATGTCTTCTTTCCCCAATTTTGGATTAAATTATATTAATATGGTAATTTTAGGAAGTGTACTAAATGGGATGATCTTTATCAGATGTGTTGAATATCATTCAAGAAATTAGAAAATCTATTACCTTATCTCTAAAGACAGTAAACAATTTTCCTCCTTACGCATCATCTTGGGTAATGTAAGTAATATCCATATACAAAAATGTAATATCTATGTATTAGAGTAATGGGGAAAAATATGTAACATTTTTTTGTATAGAACACAATCCTTAGTCAAATGTGAGTCCTTACACATTAGGAGGGGGATTTAAATAATCCCCTTCTCTAGAATGGAGAAAACATTGTCCAACTTGTATATCCTAATCAGTTATTTACACTACCAATTTAGATATTCTTCACCTTATTTGAAAGTTACTTTGTAAATCAAATAATGGTTTTCACTAAATGCGTCTTCTATTGGATGTCTTAGTGTTGAATTTTTCTTCCACTGACTTCTTAATCAATTTTACATTTACAAAGTATTAGGAAGGATTCTATTATTCTTATTGAAAAAAATAAATTGAAAGCATATCTCTTTTTCATCTTATTACTATGAAACTAGGTCTGAAAAATACTCTTCCTCTCATTCTTGAATCACAAACTCCATTTGTGATTTTTTAAATTAAGAATGTTTAGCTCAAAATCATCACAGTTACTTTTATTCTTCCCTATTTAATTTAATTTTATAATAATATAAATTTAAATAGTTTATATATCTTAGAATTCTACTTCAACCAAAATGATAATCATCTGAATATCGATTGGGAACTCACTTCCTCTTCAAAACATTATAATATGAAATTGTATTTGTTTTTTCATAATCAATTTTTTTCATACAAAATATTTATAAATGTATGTTTAATTATTTTCCACTTTGTAAAATTATATAGGTATTGCACTACATATATCACATCATCTTATACATGTAGAATAACTTCCATGGGTGTTCTAAAATATTTAAACCGTATAAAAAAATAATCTATTTTTTTATGTTATTTATTTTTAAATTTCATAAAGGGTTTATAATGTAATGTTCTGATGTTCATATACAATCATGTATGCATGAATGTTACCTTTGTTACTAGTTTCTACACAAACAAAAATATATACACGGGGTCGTGGAGGTGCATGTGTTTATTTTCATGAAATTTATTCTCACCTAGATTTAACTCCATTTGGAAAACCTGAATAGTCATGGTTATCACTATTGTTCTACATGCAATGGATATGTAAAAATCCTAACGGTTTCAATCTACTATGTTATTATAAGAATATATGGTGTCTTAATCATTTTTTCAAACTAGTTAGAGTTTGTATAACATTTTATCTAAGAAACAAAATGGGAGTAACTCAACCACCGACTCATTGTATCAATTCGTCATTAAATTCAAATAATGTGTGTTAACAAAAAATGAGTGTCCACTATTCTTATATTTATATAAGATTAGTTTGTGGTTCTATCCCCTTTCACATAGACAAGTGGCTCATGAGACTATTTTCATCTTCACAAAAAATATGAGAGGAGATGTTTTAAATTTAGAAAACAAGATCTCTCATATAAACCTTGATAATCTTTTGAATATTCCTTATCGATGAGTTAGAATTTATAGATATGTTTATCTACCTATATCCATTCATTCATTAACTTATTTCCCTAAAAATTATTTTCTATAGAATACTAAAGATACATATATATTTGAATATGTGAGGATCTCAACATTTTTATTCTATGAGAAAGGGTTATGTGATGTCTATAATATAGATAGTTCACATAGGAACTCGTCACATGAATATAGTAATATAATTCTTATCTATCACATATTATAGTATTATACACATGTCTAAGTGAAGGCATAAAATTGGCTAAATAATAAGAATTTCATTTGGAAAAATAATATTCTTCAAACTCATTTTTTCATGAAAATCCTAGAAATCATACATCAAGGTTTGTGACTTTTTAGTCAAAAAGTCTCAAGCTAAAAATAATCATGTATACCTCATGTTTTATTATCATATGTGTGACTATCTAATCTTTCAAACTAAAACTCTCTAATGAGAACCTTCGTTAAAGAATAAGACTGTAGCTCATTGAACAACTAAGATTAGCTTGATCTTTTATCAAGTATTCTCTGCATATGTTTATAATGAATGAATATTGCCCATGTTCAAAAAATGTCCCACATAAAATTATCACCATTTTTTCTACATTTAGTAAAATACTTTTTTCCAGCGACAGCTCGATCCATGACACTGAATTCAGTACCTAAAACAAAGCACACAACACATGGGGTTGGTTGACCCGCTCACCTCCAACATTCCACCATACACACCCTATAGGTGGGATATGCACCACATCCACACAATTTTATTCATATGTAGGACCTTGATACCTCTTTACACTATCCTATATCAGTGAACTGGATTTCTCAATAGGGTGTGTTCTCCTCCCAGAATGCAATGATCGAGCTTGCCCCTTTGTTATCTTGGATATCATTCTTTCCCAATATAACATAGAAAATATTAGTTGTAAAATGCAACATATATGAATTAAAAACAGAAATTCCAAATGATGTAATCATCAATTATCTTCTCTATTCCTTGTGAAATTAAACTTTATATTTCATGTCCACCTTTTTCTATAGTGTGGATAGTAATATTTTTCATGATCTTCATTAAACTCTTCTTCTTGAAAAAAAATGTTTGCATAGTCTTCACATATTCATTGATGTATAAAATGTGTCAAGTCAAATAACTTATTGAAAATGTTATATAAAATAATAATATTATACTAGTAATTATACTAATCAAATAAAATCCTTCAAAATAAAATCCTTAAGATAATAACAATTGATAACTTTATTCTTTATTAATTTATATAAGTAACATTTACAATTTCATAAAGAATGTATATCATGGATATTTCAAAATTTTAATTTCAAAACATTTTCAATATATTGACATCAGTTAAATATTACTATTTTATTGACCACTTTTGAAAACAAATACAGATCATTGAAAAAAAATACAACTCATACAAAAATTAGTATCTTCAGTATTTTGAGAATTTTTTCCCTTTGGGTATTTATGATGAGACATTTGATTATGGGGATTCGATACTAATGGGAGTGTCAATTACATTCCTCATAATTTAAGGTAAAATATAAAATGGTGGAGAGAAAATATTACATGGACTCTTTGTTAATCAAGTATCTTTTTTCGTGGTAGAATTGTGAGACTATTTGGTGAACTGTGTCGCTTCTTTTTCTTTAATTTTTTTGTTTAATCTAGAGTAATTTATGTGATTCTATTTTTGAGGAGGTTGAGTTATGGTTTTATAATTTTTATTAATATTGAGTACTTTGTTTTATATTATGTTTTATAAGGTTATTTGGTTGTTATGATTTAATTTCATTATATTGTTAATTTTGTTTGTGGAAATGATCTTTTCTAAGCTATTATTTTGGAGTTTGTTAGGTTTTGAAATTTAATTTTATTTTTAATGAATTGAAAATTTATGTTAAAAATTTACAAGGGATGAAAGTTTTATAGTCTGGAGAATAGTCAAACATGATTGCATTTTCCATATTATATTAAAAAATAATTTTTTGAATCTAGTTATTTTTATTTATTGTTCATCAAGAAAGTTTTGGGAATTCTGTGGGAAAACAATAGTTTTAGGATATAGTCTTAGTATTCAATAGTGTTAATACTAGGGATACACCATGGGTACCCTACCTTTACCACATAAAATATAGGTGTTTTCACCATGTGAGGTTAATCAGTGTAACCCTTAAATAGTAAACTATGCTATAGTTTTCCATGAAATGATTTTGGGAACTAGTACAACATATGTGTAACAGATGTTACAATTATATATGTGAATCAGTGCATAACATGTCCATGAGAGGATTAATTTAATCCCTTCCTCTTTTTTATTGAATATATTGTAGCCTTTAAGAAATATTTTAGTTGATTGGGCCTCTAGGTGCGGTGGATTTTCCATTCAAGGAACCTTTACACCGTAACTAGAGGGCCACACCATACGAGTTCAAGAATGGGTTATTGTTCTGTAGTGCATGAAACAACACCCGGGAGTGTGTATATCATGTCTTTTAAAATTTTAATAATGATTTTATTTCACTTGTGAACTGAAAATACCTTATGGGTCTTTCATCTCATTCCCTTTTAAATCCCAACTAGAGAAGAGGCATTTCCATATACCCTATCATTCTCCTTCAATTTCTATATTTCTACCTTATATTTTCAGTTTTCATTTAGGTCATCCCCTCATTTCTTTGATTTCTAACTCTATTCTTGTTCCCCACTCTTCCTCATTCCCTATAAAATTCTTGGTGACCTAGGTTCTGTTACCATTTGATTATAAATAGGTGGTTTTATTATTTTTAGATTAAGGTTAACTTTATGTTTCCTCTACATGATGTTATGTTTTTTAGCATGGTGGCCTATAGAAGAGGTATATCAAGGTTGATTTCCCCATGTATCCATCCTTTAAATTCTATAACTATTGTTTAATACTTATTTTAACTCGTGTTTTTATATCAAATGATAGTATAAATTAATATTGAGGATTATTTGGAAAAGAAATTAATTTTTTCGCCTAATTTTCATTAAAAAGGGGTTTCAATTTATAACTACAATATTTCTATATTTTTACATAACCAATAACACATTTTTTTGATAAAATTCTTGAAATGATATTTACAGGGATTCTGAAACCCCAAAGGGTGTTCAAGTAACATTAAAAGGGTGTTGATATTGAATAATAATAAAGAAGCATGATTTTATTTTCATAAATAAGATTATATTTGTAAAAGCACTCCCTTAAGATGTTCCCCATTTATTCTTATTTTAATGAATAAATATTTTCTTTCGTATGTGACATATTTATTATACATTAATGATAGATAAATAGGGGTTTGTTTCTATGTGGTATGGTCATGAGTGAGGATTGATTATTAATGCTTGACATAATCATATATATATTTATGTGTGTGTGTGTCTGATTATATTTACACAATCACATGTTAAAATTTTAATTGGATCCCAACCATTTTATATATTTCTTGTGAACCAAGAGTATCTACCCTGATGTACAGATACACAATTCATATTTTCACAAGCTTACTCTCTTTTTATTAGCTTTTAGTATGAACTACGTGATTCATTGGGAGTTTGCCACTCGATTTGTGCATGAAAAAAGCATTAGGGTGGTTGGATTTCATTTTTTACAGTGATATTATGGTTCATATATTTTTATATTTTATATTTTACTTTCAAATACATGGTATTCACCTGATTATAGGTACTAAGATATGTTATATTGGTTATCTGTCCTATATTTGGTGAGGTTTGAGTGACTATTATTTCTGATTTCCCTAGAATTATTTCTATTATAATCATTATTATAACATTTTTTTTCTATATTTCCATTTCTTGAATGTTTATTAAATTAAATTTATTATTGAATGACTATAAAAAATGATTTTGAAATATTCCAATATCATTTATATACAGGTATCTTTCAATGGGATGTTCTTTTAAAACCACAATATTCACAATAATTTTTTAAGTACCCTATATTCTAAAATTCATAAAAATTATCATTTAATGGAAATAAATTGAATAAGAAACGGTATACAATGAGATTAGTTTTTTAAAATTAGGGGAGAGAAATATATATTTTTAAACTATATTTAAAATCATCTTGAATTGGATATTTTATTTAATGGTAATATATGTTGTCGTTCCCGAGGCCCACACTCCCAATCTTGGTTCACACACACATCCATTAAATAATCACTTTCATAGAATCTTTATATTTCTAGACATAACTACCCCACAATTACATGACATAAACAAAACATTAAATTAAATACATTCCCATGACCATTTAGGATTAGATATTTTGGAATTTAGGAAAAAATAATAACTAATAAAGAACATTCCTTTCTCAACTAATCATTATTTTTTCACACTATAAAAGAAACAACATAGTATACATTAAGCATTTACCATCTTCCATAAATCCCACACACAATATATTTTCTATCCATATCATGTGTTATAACATTCATCATAATGCGAGGAAATAGAATCATAATAAGGGGTGAACTAAAATGTCGTGTAAGGGAAACATACATATGATCCAATCATTAAATAAATTTGGAATAAATATTATAATTTGAATATATAATCATCGTAATTCTAAAATCAATTGAAACTTATAGAATAATATATACATTGATTCTGAAAATTAATAATCACATATACAATAATAACTAAATGTATAGGGATGTAATGTATAATGAAATAAATAATGATCTTATGATTATGGTCCCAACCAAGACACCATTATTACCATCAAGTAGCAAACCAATATATAATTATTTTTTTCAATACCTCAACGAAGTCATCTTGGTGATTTATGTAGACATAAACTACATACATGAGCATGTTTGTCCTATGTTACCTACTAATGCATTTAGGGGATATATAATTATAGTATAATCCCTTTAATTTTATCAGTCTAATGCATTTGTCATATAAGATAATAAGTAAACAATACATAATAAACTTTTACACTAATCATTTGTATTCGAATAAAAACATATGAAACAACAATAATTTTATGCATGTAAATAAAAAATGATAACATATTCATAACCCATACTAAGAAATAAGGTGGACGGTTTAACAATAAATAGTCATATTTATAGGGTAATGAATAAGTATCCATATTATAATTACAAATATAATGATATTAAATAGTTCCTAAATCAATTAACGGAATATATTTTAATGTAAGAATCCCTGAAATAAACACCTTATATATTAATAGGTATATGGTTAAATAAATCTTTTAAAAAATCAATTGATTTATAGAATATAGGTGAACACCTTTCAATCAGTGAAATGAAAATTAGGGTATTCACAATGTAAAGGCATTGGAAGAGAATATATTCATATTCACAGTAGCTGGTCATCAAATAAGGATAATGTTATCAATTATATCCTTAATATAGAGTAATTCTACATAATACATGCATAAATATAGTGTCTATGGTTATAAGAGATGACATTCCTATTGTAATAATGGATACTCATAAGGATCTTATAATGACCCTAGATTTTAGATACTTGAAAATTACATACATTGTTCTATAACTTGTTTTAAATGATACACCAAATATAATCAAACCAAAATATAATAAGACTGAATTATTATTAAATATATAATAAATAAAACTATGGTATATCATTAAATATCAAGAATCCAGATAATTACTATGAGTTAATGTAGTAAAACATTATTTTAAAGAAAATGAATTTTATTTGTATTATGTATTTTATTTCAAAATCATACCTTATAAATTTTAGAATATAAATTTTATAAATTAAAATAAGTTTTTAGATTCTTCACTACAAAATTTTGATAATCTGATTTTTTTATTTTTTTTCTCAAAATGTTTTTTGGTCGAAGATTATATTTTTTGGGATAATTCTACTTTTTATGATTTTATTAATTTTTAATCCTATCACAAAAAAAAATTAAAAAAATTATGTATTTAAATATTTATTTTAGAAATAAAATTTTGAATTTTAATAATTTTTTAAAACATATAATTCAATGTCCAATATTTTTTAATACTAAACTGAAATGTTACTTTAATAAAAATTACTATCTTTACCTCTAATTATGTTTTTCTAATGAGAAATGAGGTTTTGTATTTTCGTTAAATACATAAAACTTTTATTTATTTTATAATAAATCAATTTATGTTATTAAAAAAATAATGAAGTTAATTATATTTGATCACTAAATTTGATTCATAAAATTTTAATTTGTGTAAAAAAAAATTTATGCTATTAACGATGTCTTTTTTAAAATCAATATTTAACACCTTGAAAAAATATATGTGAAAAAGGAATTCCAAATTTTAAATAATTTTCTTAATTAGGTAAAAGTATTAAATATTAATTTTTATCGTTATATTAATAGAAAAGTTAAAAAATTAATTACCAAGGTAAAAATTAATTTTTGTAAAAGATTAATGTAATAAAAAGGCTTAAATTACTCTTAACATTTCCCTAAATTAATCGATGAGAGGGGTTTTGACCTTATCCTTTCTCAAACCCCTTATTTTCCAATTTATAGGTTATTTACCATTTAATATTTTCATGAAATTATTGAAAAATGATGATTATTTTTAAAAGGGCCCATTTTATGCTTTTATAAAAGGGTACCACATCCACCAATCAATGATGGCCATAAAATTTATTTTCTCTTTAAAACTAGGAAACTTTACACTCTCTTTAACACTATCCCACATACATAATCCACTAGTAAGTCATTATTATCCTAATCCTTATTAATTTATAATGAATATCCAAAGAAAGAACATGTTTCCAAAGTAAGAAATATTTTCTTCTTATGTTTATTTTCATAATGATAATCATTAAAATATATTATACCAATCATAATATTCTGATTTAAGTATAATTATTATACATATTGTTTTTATATTAATGTCCCAACATTTATTTTTTCATTTCCATCTATATAGAAAAATAAAATTACATCCTTAGTATGTTGTAGAGACTATTACCTTCATAATGAAACATCTATTTTTTGAATTACCACTACTCTGGGATGGTACTAGTTCTAGTAATAAATAATTATTATGATATATATCATTTATTTATTATTTTAAATTTTAAATTTAATATCCACCATCACCCCTATCACACATCGAGAATGAATAATTCTAAATATGAATATGTTAGAACTCACACCTCCAGATTGATTTTTTTAGATTTCCATAAAATATATAAAAATATTAAAATGTAGTTGTAGGGTCTTGAAAAATCCGCAAGGGAGAATGGGAATCCCCTTTGATCCAAGGGAGATCCTACTCAAATTCCCACCAATGAATTGGGGAAAAGTGTGGAGAATACTCAAAGGAGGGAACAAGATGAACCGGCCCGCAGACCGGTCCAATGATAACGGTATGCAACCGGTTCTGAGAAGCACCCCCCTCTGCGGACTGCTGTCGTTCGCGGAACGGAGGCGGGGATCCTCTGCGGTCTCCAAGCAGGTCCACCATCACGAACCGCCCCAGCTGCGAACCACATCAACCGGCCCGGGCCACATCCATTGTCGTTCGCGGAATTGAGGCAGAACCCTGCGCTGCTACGAGGCACTCCACGAACTAGTTTGGTTCATGGGGGAGGTGCGTTCAATTCCCCCCATGAGTTGCAGATTGACCAAGTCATCCACAAACAGGGTTTTCGGTCATGGGCCTCTTCAAATGGTGTCCCATGACCACAAATACATCTCTTTCCCAAATATATAAAAGGAGATCAATGGGGAAGAGGGAAAAAGGATAAAAAGAGGGGGAGAGTAGGAGGAGATCGATCAGATTCCGGTGGAAGGATTTCGAAGGAAGAAGCTTAGGATTTAAAAAATAGAGAAGTTCCAATTCGCGAACCAGAATAGGTATGAAGCTGGACAAGAATTAATAAGGAACCAAAAACACATAAGAACTTGGTGAACCTGATATTAAAATAATGAAGAAATAAAGAACGTGAACCATGGCCCCTCCGCAGATACACTCCCCGCGGACCACTGAATTTATTCCCCTTTTCCGATCCACCGCATAGCACCCTCCTACGCGGGCGAAGCCCCGACAGAAGAACCTTCGACCGGCGTCGCCCTCGACCGCTGCTGCTCACATGGACCCCACCACGTACCAACCTAGTACGCGGGCCAAACCCAAAGCCGCAAGCCACCCGGCATTGCGGGATGCCCATCATTCCATGGACCACCCTGGTTCGCGGACGACCTCTCCAGCCGCGTAGCACCTCCCTACGCAAATGGTGCCACTCCTCTTACACCCAAGTGGCCCGCCAGATCCTTTGGAGTTCCGATTCTATGAGCCAGATAAAATTCTTCCAATCCAGCATGATCCTCCACAACCCCCTCATTGGGCCATTCATCAACCCCGAGCTGAGGCCTCCACTAGAGCTACCAGACCCGTGCGATGTAAATTTCAGGCCCATCTGCGCACCGTTTTGATTTTACATACCCACGGTAAGCGAGGGTGATGGGGTTGCTCCAGCCCTTGATCAGATTCCCGAAGCATTCCTGGGTTCACATTCCCTCGGTAATTCGGAGTCCAAGCCTGGGAGTCCCCTTTCTTCCCCTCCACTTGTTAGGACTGGGGCACTACTCCCCTTCCTGGGGAGTGGCGGACTACCCATCAGAAGGAAGCACTGATGCACCTCCGTACTTCCCCACGACCATGGACAAGGAAGGGCGTAGTGGGGAAGGGTGCTGCTCTATTCTTATTTGGGGCCAAGTCCCTTTCCCACTGGGCTTTTTCACCATGGGTTTCCATCTCGGAGTAAGCCCCCGACTTTTTTTCCTGCCCCCACGTGGAAGCCCCATCGCACTTGCCACGGATGCACCTTTCACGACGTGATCGTCTAGTCCCTGCTGCCTCTTGTTTCTCAAACCGAGCATGACTCACATGGGCTTAGAGTAAGCATCGACCATGACATCCTCTCTTGGGCTGCCTCAGAGCGTAAGCCCCATGCTCATTCGAACTACATGAACTTTGATTCCCCGCTACTAGGATATGTAGGAAGCCTCCAAGAGGTTCAAGCCTGATCACCATCAGACCCCCAGATCCACATTCACATCGGTTCTTCAACACTCCCATCCAAACTACGTCGACTTTGATCCCTGTATCCTAGTCATGGTACGTAGGAAGCCTCCCCGAGGTTCAAGCCAAACACCCGGTTGATCCGACCATCTTCACGTCGGTTCACCGCACCAACCATGGGAAGCCTAGAGCGTAAGCCCCATACCAAACCAAACTACATGGATTCTGATTCCTCTTGTAAGGATTCATAGGAGGCTCGTACCATGGGTTTGATCCAAATGCACAAGTTGTTATCTTTCCCCAAGGATGACAATAAACTCTAGAGTGCATGGTTACGAGGCTTTAAACCAGTGTCGTCTCAATGAGTCCAGACTCCTCGGAGTCATTAATCCAATGAGGGATGGTAAACCTCGTGTATAAATGATTCTGAACCCCCACGTCCAGCGGACCATTTCCAACCAGGAGTAATCTGTGGATACTATGCTTGGGTATAAACCAAAGATTCGAGAGCACATGAATACGCCTTAAATCTACAAGAGAGTCCTAGAACATGCAACAATTCCCCCAAAAATGGTGCGATGAGACCGACATCCCATCCTCTCAACCAATGTGATTTCATAAGCATCGTTGGTCAAACCACCCAGTGAATTCCTGCCTTTGTAAAGCAGGTCCACGCATTGGTAGATATTGAAACATTGGGAATTTCATTGCGAAAATGGTGCACCTGATATGAATGATTAAGCAGAACCCAATATTCTCTAATCAACCGTCGAGCATCACACATTTCTCCCCCATGATCCCGTCCTGCGCCGCGAGACATAAAATGGTCAACCCGACTTGAATATTTAACCAAGAATGACAGATTTAACCTAATCCCACCCAGTTCCCCCTTTATACTCACAAGGAGGGCCAAGAAAAATCATTAATTACGCCTGGGGTCATGAGATGCTGCTTTGACGGGTTTGATATTTCTTTGTCTTAAAATATTTTTATAGGTACCACTCCGAACTCCCTTCGATCCAATGGAATCACAAAGGATCTCACAAGCACATGCTTTTCCACAATGTAATGACTGGACTTCCTCACCAAAGGAGTACCCCATCACCTACCCAACATCTTCAATGCTGAGTCTCAGATGCGTTGATCCAAGAGTACTATGTGAACGGTACTCTCCCAACGGTGGAGGCGGCCATGCACACCCTCCAATCCACCAAGACCCGCTGGTTGCCCACCCAGCAACAGCCGCGAAGGCAAATCCAGAAGGCCCCTGTTGCTATCTCCAACCATTTCGGGTGTCTATCCCTGGAACGAGACAATGCGCACCTCCCTTATCATAGGGAGGTGGATGAGGTCGATGCGGAGGACATCATCCCTACTGAAACGGGGTTCTGTTCCAAGCCCCGGCCGGAAGGCATCATCGTGGTCACACTGCGACTCAACATCCTCACGATAAGGAGGAATTTTCCCCAAGGATCCAGGCCTATGCTCCCTAAGCTCCGACCCCTCGGATCGCATGATGATGGCGAAAAACGTACAATCAGGGACCGACCATCACCCTTGTCCCTGAAGAGGAGCTCCACTGCCCAGTCACGGAGACGTATCATGAACAGGCACATACACTTGTTCGCTCCTCCCAAGCCTGCCATCCAGGCATAGCAGCATCATATGAGCAGGCGCGCATCCCCAACGGGATCCATCAAGCTCGTCGCTCACACAGGACGACACCTACCTGGCAGGAACCTCTCACCCAGGTTTGTGAAGCCCACCAACCTGATGTGGTGGTGACCCAATGCCTACAGGACCAGCTCCTAGAAGATTCTCTTGAATTCTACCATCCCGGTATGGTGGCGATCAACAAAGACCACCATCCATATGTGGCGGAATTTAATAGGCGACATGCCTCCCTTTAAACAAAGGCAACCAACTCGATATGGTGGGAAACCAATATATGCAGGGCAGCTCCATGTGGATGCAAGTAAAGTCTGCCATCCTGATGTGGTGGCAAACAGAGAGATAAACTGGCATATCCCGACCCAGGGGCAGATTTATTCACCTGCTTTGACATAGTATAATTTTCAGTACCCACTGAACACTAGGGGACTAGAGCAGGATATTCCTACTCCAATATCGGAATGGGCCTTCATACCCATTCCAGCCAAAGATGTCTCTCTTCATATCCTAGAAATGATTGAGGAGAAGGTATCGATCCCAGATCATATCTTGCAGACTTTCCAGAATTTAATTGCATCAGTGGAAACAGTATATACTCAGGCCCATGAGCCTGTCTTCCCGATTGAGGCGATTCATCTAAGAGATGAGATAGCCACCTCAGAGCTGATCTACATCCCTACTTCTGCCCAGGAGGGTCGTCAGCTATATTCCACGATACAGGGGAAACCAGATTGAGCAGCTTCAATCGTTCCAACTGGGGGACACCCGTCCATCATGGTGGATGCTCCATAGTAGGCATATATCCCTGCTAAAAGTCACGATGTTCATCGGTATATACCAATAGCATCAAGGAACTTAATTAGAAAGGGACCTAAAGGTGAAGGCCGTTATCAATAGAAGACGGTCCACGCTGCCCGCAGGAAAGCACCCCGAATGCGCCGAAGGAAGCTAAAAAATATAGTGCGGGTTCATGACTCTGATCTACTAGAAGCTGGGGTTCCCAACACCACTAAGCACATATAAATGGCTCAGAACCCTACCCACCCATTACCATATTATGGGAGTGATAGTAGCAGTTGTGATGGACCTCCTTGCAATGTCGCTACTAAAAGCTCTGAAGGTCCTCCCCAGAGCACCCATGGGGGCCTCCCCCATGGGCGTATAACAATCGATCACAAGTGCTTCTCTTTTGATGCATGTCATGGCAGCACTCCGCGTGACTATAAGATCGAGCAGCAAAAAGGTCCTCCACTTTCTCCAGTCCACCCTGAAGGTCCTCCCCAGGGTATATGATGCAAGCACTCTCCATGTAGTGGGACCACAGATTATGATAGTACTCTTGGCTATCGTAGTCACAAATGAGGAGGCCCTACCCACAATGAAGTCTCATCACGACAAGAAGGCCCTCCCCTTGTCGTGGCCTGCCCTGAAAGTCCTCTCTAGGGGTTACGTTGCAACGACACTCCGCGCAGCTTGGCATAAGATCAAGGTGGTAGTCCTCACCACCCTAAAAACGGAGGTCCTCCGCGTAGAGACGTCAAGCAACGAGAAGGCCTTCCCCTTGTTGCGGTACATTCTGAAGGCCCTCCCCAGGGTGTACCCCGCAGATATTATCCCTGAGGCAGCTGTAATGGCAGTCCTCTCCATTAAAGCAAATGTGATGGTAGTCATCGCCATCACGACTGCCATTGCAAAAGACCTCCCCGCAGTGGCCCCAAGAAACTAGAAGGTCCTCCCCTTATCACAGTGTGTCTTGAAGGTCCTCCCCAGGATGCACATCGAACGTCAAACCATGATGGTCATCCTTACCACGATGGAAGTTGTTGTGAATGCCCTCCCAGTAACAATGCTACATAGCCAGAAGGTCCTCCCCTTATTGCGACACACCTTGGAGGTCCTCCCCAGGGTATGCACTGCAAAAGTCCTCTATTCAGTTAGGCGTCAAGCAATAATGGTATTCCTCTCCATTGTGGCCTCCACTGCGAAGGTCCTCCCCGCAATGACATATTATATTGATAGGAAGGTCATCCCCTTGCCGAATCAAGCACAGAAAATCCCTCATACGCCGAAGCACTCAGAAGGACGGGATCAAGCATGTTAGATTCCCAGCTAGTCACCAACAACACCCTTCTTCAATCGGGAGACGTTCCGGCCCACTTTCATCTTCTGTAACACCTCGGAATCGTCGACATGATAACTCAATACCTACCAGTTCCACTGCCACTGACCATGCAATCATTGAGCAGCTTAGATGGGCTGACAAGGTATAGGAGTCACTAGTGGAGGAGTATGCCAACATGTTTCACCTGAGGAAAAGACTGGCCATGGATGGTATACCAGCTATGTTTTTTCCCACAAACACCTCTCAATTCGACATACCCAGAAAGTTGTTGGATGAATGCATGCAGGACATCTGCTACAATATATGGACAACCCTCCGCCGGCTGAAATCAAGATTCCTGCCCTACGATGGGTGTGTAGACCATGTCAAGACAATAGGAGACATCCTGCATCACAACGACCTGGAATGTTTTCCTTCAGCGCGGCAACAACAACCTGAGAGGCGTAAAGGAATCATAGAGATAGCCTGCCTCCGTGCGCTGCACCAGCTGCACCGCCTCATCGGGGATGATCTAATGGGAGTCCATATCAGTGGATGGGAGGGACCTGAAGCTCTGAATTTCACTCTGCTCCCCGCCCAGAAGAACCCATTCGTTATGAAATCTTGCAACAATATCATGTCAAAACAGTAATCAAGTGGTCTCCCTATTCATGAAAGGTGACACACCCAACAAAGACAGGACTTGAGTATATCCCAGAGGTGTCAGCCATGACAGGACCAAGCCAACCAAGATCTCCTGAATCAGGCCACTAAGAGCATACAACAGGCCTCTCGCCTAATAGAGGCCAATCAACTGTCTTTTCCAGCCTCTCCATAAGGGATTGATTTATAGAAGAACTCATCACCAAACCCCGTTCACCACAGAATGGGGGCATGCAAGATTAGGCAGGTAGCTAGAGCAGCAGCCACTGCAACAATCCAGAGTCAACCCCATCCTGCAGGGCTGGGGGAATTTTTAACAACAAATTCCCCAATAAGACCAATAAAAATGGGAAGAGACTCAATGTCCAAGGAACATAGACAACCCCATCCCTCAGGACTGGGGGAATTTTTAACTCCTCAACAACAACCTCCCCTACAAGAATCAGTATTCTCTCGTCTAGGGAGGATAGTCAGAAGAGGAGGTTCCTACCCTATCATGTCGTTTACATCATCATCACCTTCGAAAGGGAGGGGTACCGCAAGGTCACATCAAAGAACACTCCATGTAACCCTTCATCAAGGAGCCCAAATGTGATACCGGGACATGAAAGGGAAGACCTATAAAAGATGCGGGAGATTGCTTTCTATTTGGAAGATGACATCTTATCCACCCCACGATATGCGTCCATCAATACCATAGAGGTTAACCCCACAAGTGACACAGGAGATGATGCAAATCTGGATGGATCAGGAGACGATGGTTTTGGTCAGGATGTGACTCACAACGAACTACCAGGTGTGCACAGCCGGAACCATAGGGCTACCCTAAATATGGCACCCCCTTCAGTTAACCTTCCCATGCTCACCTTGTGAGCTCCCAATAAGGATAAGAACAATATACCAGTTACCCTTAACCCGCCTCCCTCTCTCAATAAAAAATGACCCACTTATACTCGAAGAAAGATTCTCTCGACAAGAAGAGGAAATGAAATAATTGACGAGGCTTAACTCCGAGCTACTCCAGAGGAACCGTCTTATTGAAAGTGCTTCCCAAGAATGACTACACCTCGCACTCCCAGTAATCGCACCTCAAATTCCAAGGATTGCCCTGGAAAATGAAGCACAGTCATGGATCCCTCCCAATGAGGATCTCAGCATGTCTGACTACTTAAATGTGAATCAGGATGAATAGCAAGACTTCCATCCACTCAGGACGCAACTGGAATGAGTACGTCTGAACCCTCTGAAGTTGTCAAAAACGGAACATGCACCCTTAGTGCCAGCCGAGCTGGATCCTCAAGCAATGCCTTGGGATACACCTGCCCACGACTGGGCCCAATAGGATGTAAACCAGGGTCTCATCAACACCATCAAGGCACTGACGGCTTGATTGGAAGTGATGGAAGTTCGACGTTCTCTGATACAGCCAGAGCGGAATCCCTACCTGGATTGGGTGAGAAACACACCACCTCCACCCAATTTTGGGAGCCCTGTATTCCCTATTTTCAATGGATTAGGCAATCCAGAACAGCATTTGATGCACTATGCGTCTTATTACGACCCTATGATGGGAACTCCGGAAAAACAAGAAGTAGTGAAACTCAGATGCTTTTTACGGACCTTACAAGGATATGCCTTTTTCTAGTATAGGAGTCAGCCAGCCCAGTCAATAAAAAGCTGAGAAGACCTTCCGTAGCAGTTCCTATTCCACTACAGCTCAACACTGCCTAAAACAACAGTCAGTGACCTCATGAACTGCATGCAGAGGGAGAATGAGAGGGTCTCATATTTCATCTCTAGATGGAAAGGTCTGACCTACTCTCTAAACATTTCAATGACTCAAGATGAGATTCTTTCCATATGCATCAATAATCTTCGAGATGATCTGCGAACACCGCTCATACCAGTGGTGTGCACTACTGGATTCTTCCATCACTCGGCAATTTCCCAGAGAATTGAGGACTCCCTACAGCCGACCAATTCGAAGTCTTGAATAGCCTCACAGGCTCCCACAAAGAGAGCAGCTAGAGATGAAGTGTCCTCTATCACGCTCAAACCATCCTCTACGCCTACTCCACCACTCAGACCTCCACCAAATCATCAAGACCCCCCTGTATATCAGCGTCCGCCTCCGCCTAAGCTGGACGATCATAGAGGATTGAAGGGAAACCAGTTTGAGGAACAAAGACACAAGTTATACTCGTTCCGAGAGGACCAAGTCCGCGGCTACTTCATCGCCGCCATGAATTACAACTTGCTCCGCCTCCCGGAGCTAAGAAAACCCGAAGAAGTCGGCCGCGATGACAGGCCAGACTAGGGTCCCTAACATCGAATGTTGGTGAACAATATCAGGGAATTCTTTGTTTTAAAAGACCTCTTAAAGAGATAGTAGACTCCGGGCAAGTCGAACTGGGACAAACCCTAGAACATGTGGCATATATTTCTACTGCTGAATCTGAAGAGTGGGAGGGGTGGCAGTAAGTCACAAGTAAGAAGGGTCAGAAATTTTATAATGATATGACACAGAAGACTATCAATCGAACCCAGGGCATACGCCGAGCTCAACTACAGCAGCCGGTGTTGCCGCCAACAACCCTTGATGCCATACAACCGACAATATAGACCTCACAACCCTCCACGAGCCATTCATACAGGTGTAATCAAGAATGGAGGAGACAATCGCAAGAGGGGCAGTCCATGATGAGGCTGAAGTTAGCCCCTACACTGTCGTATTTTATGCCCCCAAACTTGGCGCCTTGGGCACCAACCCACTAAACATCACCATCATGGACAACCGACCGGGTTGACTTGTCAATGGATGAGGATCCAATATTTGGTTTCATTAACATCATCCATCTTATGATACTGTTCCCTGATGAAGGGTATGGTTATGGACCCGAGTTCCCGACACTAGGAGCCGGGACGAGGAATCGCAGAGGCAGGGGATACCAGGGGAGGCACAGTCGTGGCTGAAACAAACCCTACAGTTGGACCGTGGTCCAAACCGTCAATATCGCAGAAACCCATGGGAGAGCCCTTCAACGGACTCAGCAGGAGAAAGAATGTTCCTCTACCTCTACAAGCAGCCACTCTAGCCCCATTATTCTATGGTACCCATCAGAGGAGGAACATGCATCTAGCCACCTAGTGCGAACAAACAAACCGGCCGAGCCAAATCCCCAAAACCTGGGAACGCCGTTGACATCCGACCCCGCAACCGGTCCCTCCTCATCATGTATCCCAACTCCCAAGTTGCCTGCTAAAACAATCCAACCAATGGAGAAGCGTCGGCCACAGGAACAAAAATACGACATCCTTAAGAAACTGACATCGGTACCAGCCAAACTGTCGATCCTGGATGCCTTGAGTTTGTCAGCAGACCTCAGGGAGGAACTTATAGAAGCCTTGCTCAGCCCCCAGGAGTTTCAAGCCAAGGTAGCTTAAGTCGAGATTTATCGAAAGGAAATTGGCCCTGCTGAATGCAATGCGATGATTTCCTTCACCGATCAGGATGAAGATTCCGTCATGCAAGGACATATCAAACCACTCTATGTGTCTGACACACTAAATGATGTTGAGATCCGTAAAGTCATTATTGACAACGGCTCTGGAGTTAACCTCCTTCCCCTGCGAACACTCCGTAAGCTGGGATACAATGAGAATGAACTAGTAACCTCAGCCAAAACTCTGTTAAGTTACGATAAGAGTGAATAGAAGCCAATGGGACAAATTAAGCTAAAGACCCATTTTGGTGACCTTGTGGCCTACTCGGAATTCCTGGTGGTCTGACAGAGCATAGAATTCAATGCCCTTCTTGGACGGTTGTGGCTCCAGAAGCACATGGTCGTTCCTTCATCCTACCACCAATGTATTAAGTATTGTTTCAATGGAAAAAATGGGACGTTGCACGCCGACAAGGCCCCTTTTGAGCTCTCCAAGTCACAATACATTGACGTCGGGTTCTACGAGAATAAAAGAAGAAGCCTTTAGTTGATGGTGTCCATTGGATCCCCACTCCAAGTGGCCTAGAATTGATTCCTAATAACCCCCTCAGGTAGCTTGGCAGAGACTACGTACTTCCCATCAACCATATTGAAAGTAGGGGTTCATGTCCGGACACACAGTCACCTGTCCTCATGACTTCAGCCATAACGGCCGAGCGTAGCAGTATGAAAATGACCAATAACCCTCAATTCTGGGTTGAGTACCTGAGAAGGGATTCCCATGATGCCTCATCCTAAAACCCCCGAGTGCCCAGGCTGGAAACACTCCCCCCGTCGGATCAAGAAGATGAGGATTTGGGAGAAGAAGAGGATGAAGATCTCAGGGATGCACCTCCCGCATTTGAGGAAGGTATCTCTACCAATGTAGATGAGCTCAGGGAAATAAACCTGGGTACCAAGGAATACCCGAGGCCGACTCTCATTAGTGCAGCCATGTCCCCCGAGGAGCATGAGGCATATACCTCCTTCCTGAGGCAACATCGGGATGTCATTGCCTGGAATTATAAAGAAATGTCGGGACTCGATCCCGAAGTGGAGAAGCATCACCTAGGTCTTCCAGAAGACAACTGGGGCTATAATCATGCCGCCAGAAGGACAAACCCCTCACATGGTTCCAAAATAGAGGCTGAAGTTGATAATATTATTAAAGCGTGCTTCATTCGGGAGGTTAAATACCCCATCTGGTTGGCCAAAATTGTCCCCGTCAAGAAAAAAAATGGACAAATCCATTCTTTCATTGACTTCAGAGATCTCAATAAGAATTTCCCGAAATATGATTTCCCGGTCCCGATCACTGAGTTATTAATCGACACGATGGCCGGGTATGAGGCTCTCTCCTTCATGGACAATTATTCGGGGTAAAATCAAATCAGGATGGCCCGAGAAGACGAAGAAGCCACTACCTTCAGGGCCCCTCAAGGAATATTTTGTTACAGGGCCATGTCCTTTGGTCTCAAGAATGCTGGCGCTACATATCAACGAACCATGCATCATATCTTTAAACCATTACTTAGGAGATTCGTCGAATGTTATGTAGATGCCTTGGTGGTCAAATCAAGACAATGCTCAGATCACCTGACAGACCTTGAGGTCGTTTCAACAATCTTCGACAACATAGTCTGAAGATGAATCCCTTGAAATGTGCCTTCGAGGTTACCTTAGGGAAATTCCTTGGCTTCATCATATGCCATCGTGGCATCGAATTCCACCCTGAAAAGCAAAGGCTATCCTTGACCAGCCACCTCCCCATAATCTCACCAAGTTGAGGGGTTTCAAAAGACACCTAGCCTACATTAGGCGGTTCATAGCCATCCTGGCGGGAAAATGATTTCCCTTGACTAGGTTAATGAAAAACGGGGTTTCCTACCACTGGATAGATGATTTACAGGAGGCATTCGACAGCCTAAGGAGGTACATCTTAAGACCGCTAGTGGTCATTCCCCTGGTTTAAGGGAGACCTCTCATCCTATATGTGACGACCCTAAAGCGGTCCCTAGGAGCCTTCCTCGTGCAAAAAACTGATGCCGGAAGTAAAAACAGTCTGTATTACTTCAGCCAAACCATTATTGATGATGAAACTCAATACTCAAACATCGAGAAGAGTTTTTTGGACTTGGTCTTCATAGTTCAAAAATTGCGACATTATCTGTAGCATCATGAAGTCCATTTGGTCTCGTGTAATAACGCACTCAAGTATATACTCACCCGCCCGATGCTGACCGGGCACCTATCCCGATTGGCAGTCACCCTGCAACAGTTTGACATCCGGTTTGTGCCTTAGAAAGCCATTAAAGGCTAGGAATTGGAAGATTTTCTAACAGAGCACCCCTCAACAGGGACTACTGTACTAGAAATCGAGCTACCTGATGAAGACATCTTCGCGGTTCAAGAGGAGCTCCCAAAATGGGAAATGTACTTCGAAAGTGCATCCCGAAGCCCGACAGGGAAAAGGATGGAGGATCCCAAATTTAACAAGATGGGATTAGGGATAATACTCATGTCCCTAGAAATGGAAGTCTTTCCATATTCTTTCCTCCTATAAGTAGGATGTATGAACAATGAAGTGGAGTATCAAGCCCTCATTATAGTCCTGGAGCTCGCACTCCAGGTACAAGTACAACACCTTATGGTAAAAGGTGACTCAGAACTGGTCATCAAGCAAGTCAATGGTGACTATGCTATCAAAAAGGAGGAGCTGATTCCCCTATTTGACCATGTTCGAGGGTTAATGGCAGAATTTTCAACAGAACCAACATTGACTTATATTGCCTGGTCTTATAATGCTCAGGCCGACACATTAGCTAATGCGGCCACAACCCTATCTGACCCAGACCAGGATGAAAAAGTTATCATTATTTATCATCATCGAATGGTCCAGCCGTTTTTCAGACTAAGACTGGTGAAATATACGAAGTCAGTCCTACCCCAGAACCATATTCCCCTACCACTGGCTGGATGACCCTGATTGCAAACTACCTCCAACGGAGATAACTCCCATCATACAGGGATGAATGAGAGAAAATACGGAGAAGGGAAATCAACTTTGTCCTATATGGCAGCACGATTCGGGAAGAGGTCCTCTACAAAAGAGGCCTTGATGGAATCCTCCTCAGATGCATTGATGTAGATGAAACCGTTGTTGTCATAAATGAAGTACATGCCCGGGTATATGGGGAAAATCAGCTAGGGTCTAAGCTTTCGCATCTAGTTTGAAGGCTTGGGTACTATTTTCCAACCATGGAACGAGATTTAGAGAACTTTACCACAAAATTCCACTCATGCCATGTTCATGGAAACTTCATACATCTACCCCTAGATTTACTTCATCAGGCTAAGTACTCTTGGCCATTTTCCATCGGGGGAATAGACATCGTGGGACCATATCCTCCAGCCACAGCAAAACAGCGGAGGTATATCCTTACGACAACCAAATTCTTTTCCAAATGGGCAGAAGTTGTACCCCTTAAGGAAGTCGGGGCAAGAAACATTGTCAGATTTGTGAAAACCAATATCATCACCAGATTTGGTGTCCCCCATACCATACTGATAGATAACGACACCAACTTCTACTCTGCTGAATTGGAGAAACTAACCAAGAATATGGTTTCAAGGCTAACCACTCATCCCAATACCACAAAGTGGCCAAAAAATAGATAGAGGCTTTCAACAAGACCCTGTCCAATATTATCTAGAAAATGGTGGAAAAAGACAAGAAATTGTGTCCGGATAAACTCCTTTATGCATTGTGGGCTTATCGAACCACAACCTGCACCACTACTCAGGCTACTCTATACTAATTAGTATACAGAATAGAAGAGTTCTTGCCCATGGAGCTCCAATTACCCTCACTCTATATTTCCATTTGTGATCAGTTATCCAACGATGAGAAATCAGAAAATTGGTTAGGTGTGTTGGAACAGCTGGACGAGAAGCGGTTTTATACTTTTCACCATAAGAAAGTATATCATAACCAAATTTCACAAGCCTTCAATTAAAAGGTTTGTCTTTGGTCTTTCATGGATTGATAATTATTGATGGTCTTCTGGACCCCAATGATACCGGGAAATAAACCTCCAAAGCTGGAGCCCAAATGGGAGGGACCATATGTTATACACAAGGTCCACTCCAACGGAACATATGCCCTGATCTCCATGGACAAGCAGTTCACCACTACTCGTACAAACACCAGATTTCTGAATAAGTATTTCACATAAAATTTAAAAGTAGTTATCATCCAAGCTGCAGGAGGTTAAACTACCAAGCACCCAACGGTCCAAACTCTATGACACTAAACTAAGAGTACGGTCCAAAATCTATGACCCAAATCTAAGAGTATTTCGTCCTCACCGCACAATGTTAAACTGATCGGATTCCATAGAACTATGTATGGATTGATTACATCCCTCATAGGATATGTAGCGACGCCGGGATCCCCTATACTGGCCCAGCCACTCCCAAATGTAATAAAATTAAAAAAATATCCCTTTCCCCTGTTTATGGACTAGCCCTGCACGGGGTGTAAATCTTTTAGATAACTATGTATGGCTTGATTCCTGACTTTGTAGGATACGTAGAGACACTAGGGTTCCCCATCCTGGCCCATCCACCCCCAAATAAAAGTAAAAAATTCTCTCTCCCCCTTGTACAGACCAGCCCTGCATGGGGTGTATTTCTCATCCTTACCGCACGACGTTAAACTGCATGAATAAGGATAAAAGAAAAAAATGCCCCTTCTCCCCCGTGTACAGACCAAACCTGCACTGGTCTTATTTTTCTTCAAAGAACTACGTGAGGCTTTATTCCTACCCTCGCAGGATACGTAGTCACGCCAGGGTTCCCCATCCTGGCCCAACCATTAAAAAAAGCTCTCTCCCCCAGTGTACGGACTTGCACTGCACGAGGTGTATTCTTTGTCCTCACCGCACGATGTTAAACTGCACGGAATTCAGAGAACTACGTGAGGCTTGATTCCTGCCATTACGGGATACATAGTGACGCCAGGGGCCCCAACCCTGGCCCAACCATCCCCAAATGAATGTCAGAAATGCCCTTTTTCTCCCGTGTACGGACTAACCCGGCGTGAGGTGTACCTCATTCAGGGAACTATGTGTGGCTTGATTCCTTCCCTCACAGGATGCGTAGTGATGTCAGGGTTTCTCATCCTGGCCCAGCCATTACTGAAAGGAGATTTAAAAAAATGCCCTCTTCCACCGTGTACGGACCAGATCTGCATGAGGTGTATTCCTCGTCCTCACCGCATGATGTTAAAACTACACGGACTTCCTCTTCACCGCATGACGTTAAAACTTCATGGAATTCTTCGCGAGCCACCCAAGATATATGGTGAAACGAGATGGAAATACTCCCTGCACATTTGGATGCGTCCTCTCCATACATCAGACTCCATAACCCAGATTATTATAGATCTTTATAACCATTCACGACCATCATAAGTGGAAAGTTATCGACCCAGGGACACCTTTGGATGACTATGCATTCCATGCCCTCAGTGGATCTGCATATTGAGTGCCCTTGGCCCGTCTACCAAAGGCAATATTTCCTCAGTCGATACTCTTCCTAGATCCATATGCTTACAGGCATCAGAGTCCCTATATCATTTCTCCCGATCCAGAAATTTATAGAGCAGTGGTTTACAAGATCGTCCCCCTTATCACATCCAAACATTTCTAGGGTATCCCTAACCAGTTAGCCTATGTATCCACTCACGGTTCACATTATGAACTACATCTATGAACATCAAGCCTGGGCTAGGCTACTTTGACTCAACGGACAATTTCAATGAAGATGTTTCTTGCATACTCAAATACCATTATCCCTGCATGCCGAACTCTGTACTGTGAGAAATCTCGGGTTTTCATAATCATTATTGGCCATAAAAAGTGGAAATTCATCGACCCAGGGACACCTTTTCATGACTATGCATACTATTCCCTTAGCGGCTCTGCATATTGATAGCCATGGCCTGTCTAGCAAAGGAAAGATTTCCTCGGGCAGTACTCTTCCTAGCTCTGTACACTTACCGGCCTCATAGCCCCCGCACCACATCTCCTAATCCAGGAAACCTCAGTGTTACAATTTACAACCTTCATCCCCTCACCCTGTTCAGAGTATATCAGAGAATGGTAACTCAGTTATCCTTCTAGTGACTGCAGCAATAGTCACCCAATGGTCAGAGCTCTATCACCGCTAAACTAAGAGTACTTATTCCTTACCGCACGATGTTAAACTGTATGGAGTGAAGGTACCCCCCCTGTGCAAGATAAATCAGCGCAAGTAGCTCTCTGAACTTTAACAGCAACCATTACCGAATATGCCCGACATGTCCAGATATTTTCTTACCAAATGACAGAGTTCGTGGCCCAGACAATCGCGGATCCTCATAACCATTCACGGCCATCAGAAGTAGAAAATTATCGAACTGTGGACACCTTTTCCTGAATATTCATAACATGCCCTCAGCGGCTCTGCATATTGAAATCCCTTAGCCTATCTACCAAAGGAATGATTTCCTCAGGTGATACTCTTCCTAACTATGTACGCTTATTGGCCTCCAAGCCCCCATATCATTTCCCCGGATCCAAGAAGCCCCAAAACCGTGATTTACACCAATCAATCTCTCTCCACGTCCTGGGCATGCCGAGATGTTCATGCCCAATAACATTCTGATCAAGAGAGGCCTTTTCAACTCACTCTTTATCGCATGATGATAAACTGAACAGAACATCTTGGCCGCTTGGCATAAAGCTGCAAAGATCAAGCATTAAACATCCAGTGAAATGCCTCCAACTACAAGAATTTTCACTATTTTAAAAATTCTCTCCATCCTCACTGCATGATGTTAAACTGCACAACAACCTTTAATAATTATCCTCGTCCTTACCACATGAAGTTAAACTACATGGTCAAACCTTTCATGGGTTCAGTAAGGAACAAAGGCTTTTCTCTATCCCTCAGTGCACGGGTCAGACCTGCACAAATCACTTTCTCACACCAGCGTGAGAAGGAATAAATTCACCCATTCATGAGAAATATATCCTAGATGTTTCTCCCATATCCAGGAACCCTCTCCCCATAAACAATTCTCTATACTTAAAAATAGCCAAATTCTCATAAACCACCCCTGGTGGTCTTGAATCTCAAATGTCCTTGAAGTTGCCAGGCTATAAGGAGAATGCAATCATTGACATAAGGACACCTTTGCATGACTATGCATACCAAGCCCTCAGTAGCTCTGCATATTTATCTCCCCTGTCTCATCTTCCAAAGGCAAGACTTCCTTACGCAATGCTTACCTCTGTACGAATCTTGGCCCCTGAGGCCCCATGTCCATCTCGGGATTTTGAAACCCTCTAAGATACATGTTACCAGCCTCTTTCACAGCCCAGCCTGAATATGGTGGAACGTCTCTGACGAGATTACCGAGAACCAGGAGAAGCCGTTACAATCTTGATAATGTCCCGGCCGCATGACATTAAACTGAGCCAAGCTCCAACCATCCTTTATTCTAGATAAATGCATAGGACATGGACATTACATCCATACTCTTGATTAATACAGATGTTCTCAAACCCTTTCAGATGACACACACCTTTTCTGAGCCACCCTAGGTTTTTTTCATAATTCTCTATGCCACCCATGGTGGTTTCCATAATCCGGACTTCCAGGAAGTCCATAGGCCATCATAAATGGTGATTCATTGACCTAAGGACACTTTTGCACTACTATGTATACCATTCCCTTAGTGGATCTACATATTGATATCCCTTGGCCCGTCTACCAAAGGCACGGTTTCTTTAGGTGATGCTCTTCCTACCTCTGCATACCGATATGGCTCCCACGCCTTGATACATGCCCTCCATGTCATTCTAATCTAAACATTCTCCCCCACATAGGCATCTGGAGTATTGAGGCATCTTTTAACCAACCAAACCTCATTGGGGCCCTCGCCCCACCATATCTGGTCAAAGTTGTTCGACCTAAAACATCAGTAACGATAGTCTTGTCGGGGGGACTTTAAAACCACTCATAAAAAGTGGCGCAAATCCCGTTAGGCTGAAAACCCGAAAAGGGAAACTTAAGAAAATGTCGGCCCATACCCGCCGGGTCCACACCAAATGGGCCCACGAAAAATTAGGGTATTAAAAGAAAAGAAAAAAAGATTGTGGGGTTTTTCTGGAATGCCCTAGAAATAGTCCAACTCTGTTTGATGGATCCCATGGTCCAGGAAAAAGTTAGAGTTTGTTTCTATTTTCCTGAATTATGATTAATTCTGATTTAGTGAGTTTTTATTTACACAATAATTTTTCTAGTAACAATCAAATTTTACAGCAACGAAATATTGACATAGATTGTATTCTGATTGAACAAAAAGGGAGGATGTCCACAAACTAGGGCATCTCCCTCACAACAAAGAAAGGGGGGGTAAGCAAAAAAAGAGTGTACAAGAATGGATATGATAGTCAGAAAGGAGCCTTGGTATGCTCTCTCCATCAGATCAACAACCGTGCGGTGAATGTTGTTGCAAGTCTTCTCCAGCACTACCTTCTACCTGGCCTCAACTTCGGCCACCGAATGAGTATGCCTTACTTTCATTTGGGGGTCATTGATTCTATTCCTCATGGATTCAAGGTTACCAGTCAGAGTTGATAATTGATCCCTCAACATCCCTGATCGAGCTTCGCATTCGTGCAACTCAGTAGATATGGCGGTCGCCTGATCTTGAGAGCCCGCCTCCTGTGTTATCAGTTGATGGAGCTTCATCATGGCCTCCTCAAGGACTCGGGTCCCACAATGAGAGACAGTAAGGTGAGAAATCTTGGATTCACTAGAAGCAACTTCCCCATGGGAAATGAAAACATGGAAAGCGAGAAAATGAAACCGCCGATAGTCAAATCCACTTGACCCCAAACCCAAGAAGAGTTTTCGGAGAGATTCAGTTTTAGTTGCCATCTCCGCCAGAGTAGTTTCGGCAACGATCTCAAAAATCCGGGGCCAGGACCACCTGCGCACTGCTCAGTGGTCCACTATGACATTAGGATATTGGGTGTCCTTGATAGGTGACACGAGAATGAAGTCTGGCATTGCGATCAGCGCAGAATTGTGCACACTAGAAGATGACTGTGAAGATGGAAGGTCTGAATCTTCTAACACTAGTTCGGGCTTCGTAATCAAGTTGATAAGTCTGGTAGCGGCTGGAAAAACATTAGGAATTTTGTCACTTGGACCCGAAGCCATAGGGTCATCCTCATCCACATCCAATAAGGTTGGGTCCGTCTGAACTTTGGTTGCCAAGGGGATGGGAGAGGAAAATCTGTTGAGTCTCTTTGAGTGTCGAGCCATCAGTCGGTCCTCCTACAGAGCAGATGAGGAAGGTGCAGTAGGCACAACATCCACAATGACTCCTGATTTGAGAACCTACCGGACAGCCTTCCCTAGGATCCCATCAGGATAATGTTTTACCCACATTATTGCGTACTCCAAGGATAGGCTGGCAGCCGCTATTATGCGAGGCAAGGGAATGCTTGTGTCAGATCCCTCCGGCATCAGCATCAACCATCATTGAAGGAGAGTGTACGGGTGTAGTCCTCGAGGCTGAGGAGGGGGAAGGGAAACTTGGAGTTGTATACACCCAAACTGGCAGGAAAAATGATGGGGGTTATACAACTCGGACAGAGAAACCCCTTCAATCCGCACGGACAAAAACCAATCTCGTAGTAAAATCATGTAAAAACGCTCTTCTAGGCTCCCCCTGTGGTTGTCAATCACGACGTCGGAAGGGGTGGGGTAGGGAGTGAAATAAAACTGAGAGAATTCAATCATAAGCTGGATGACTTCATCAGAACTGGGGGACTTCAAGCGAACCCCAGCTATATCTAGCAGGGTAGGCCGAAAGGTAGGAAGTGGGATGACTATGTTATAACAATACTCATAACAGCAGTAATGATTCTCTATCCATCCATATAAGAACTGAAATTTCCCACTCATATGGTAGGGGGACCTGCCCTCCTGCATGTGGCTCAGTAGTTCGTAAATACGGGCCAAAGTGGGCACGACCAAATTCACCGGGCGACCCTCTTCCAACTCAACTTCCGTCATCAAGGTGCAAGCCCTGACGCCTGGGTTGATATCCCGAGAAGGGAATAGCCACCCACTCAAAAGCATTGAAAACATACCTACCATCATGAGAATAGGTATTACACCAGGGCGCACCTCGTAACCCCATGAAAGGTAGTCTCCCACCTCCAAAACCACTCAGTAGGAGCCTGGGATGGTTCGTGACTGTTGAGAAGGATGATTCCTGGGGTGCTTGATCTTCAGCACAGGACCAGTGGTGTTCAGAAATAACCCTATCTAGGCTCTCTAGGGAATAAGAGAGAGGGTACGCAAAGCCTGACCCAGTGACCACTCTTCCATAACCATCAGATCCCTTTCCAACAATGGCACTTGTTCAACGTCGTCCCATGCGTCCGGAGTGGGAAGAAACTCATCATACATCTCACCATTGATCATAATCCCTCCCAATTGGTGAATGACTTACAAACTAATGCCAACTTCACCATGGGAAAGGTGGAATGTATTAGTTCCTGAACACCATCGACTAAGAAGGTCAGGCAGGATCAAAGATGGTGGGTAAATAGAAAACTGGGAGGCCCATAGTACGGAGTAAAGATTGACTCCTCCAGTGACTCGGGAGATTCTCAGCAATGATGATGGACCCAGATGGCCCAGGCCCAGTCATTTGAGAAAATCCCACCAGACCGAAGATCCCACCTAGGAATCCACCCCGCGTCAGGATCCAGTCAAGCAAGGTTGATAATAGAAGGGTAATTCTTGAAGAGAACTTCTTGATAGAAGTCTTGAGGGCACGGGACACTTTGGGTCCAAACAAAGCCTCTAAAAATGAAAGTGTCTTTCCGATCAGAATCATAGATCATCTCCCCCAATGAGGTAATGTTCTCTTTAATGCACTCTAGTGACACTTCCAAGTAGGGGGGAAGAAGACCTGAGAAAGTAGGGGGGATACGACGCTTCTTTGAAGACCGAAGTCATAAAGCGGAAGTCTATTTTATAGTGGATAACACTGGAGCTCAGGAGATAGCATGTCCTTCAAGACATAATCTTCAGGAATGATGGATTGACTAGGGTCCTCTTGGATGCTCTCCGCTCTACGAATCATTGCCAGATGTCTTACTGATCCAATTGAGAGAGGATCGGTAGCATGCCTGGGTGCAGGGCGAGGGGGGACCATGTTTTCTCACTACTTTATAAAAACTAGGAAAATTGTTAGTCTAGAATAATAAAATCTGGACAAAAATACCAAGCAAATGGCAAATGAGTCGAGGGGACGAGGTCCGTGAGCATGCCTCAAAATGTGGTTCGCGATGACTACATCTCGCGAACCAACCCTACATGGAAGAGGTCCGCGATACTCCGGCCCACGGAGGGTTGGCCAGAAAACCGCGGACCAAGTTGCTCTATAGAATCTTAATCCCGGATTTAATTAGTTAGATTCGGAACACTTAAGAAATTTTCAATGTCTGGATGATTTCAGCCCACTGACCATCAAAACCACGGAGCGAGTTACTACACGGATCGTCGTGAACTCCTGTTTTATTAATTAGAAGTATTAGTACGCGGTTGGGAGATTGTTCCATGGGTGAAGTATGGCACGAATGAAGAATGATTCGCAGAAGTGGCAGCCGGTTCACGGACGAGGCATTTCACGAAGGAATAAGAACACTAAGACAAAAAGTGAGAGAGCTCTGGTTTCGCAAAAAATCTGGTAAAAGACAAAGGAATGGCCCCCTATATTTATAGGCATGGTCCCCTACCGGGTCCAATCCCCTACTGCAAAACATCCATGTTTCAGGACCACTCTACATCAGAATGGCCTCCTCTTCGTTCCAATCAGACCCCTTTCCGGTGGGGGGAATTTATAGGGTCCTGAAAAATCTGCAATGGAGAAGGAGAATCCCTATTGATCTAAGTGATATCCTACCCAATTTCACCCCCAATTAATTGGGTAAAAGTGTGGAGAATAGTCAAAGGAGGGAACAAGATGAACCGGTCCGCAGACTGGTCCAATGATAACAGTACGTGACCGGTTCCACAAATCACCCCCCTCTGCGGACGGTTGTCATTCGTGGAACAGAGGCGAGGATCTTTTGCAGGCTCCAACTCGGTCCACCGTCATGAATTGCCCCAGCAGCGAACTGCATCAACTGGCCCAGGTCGTATCCGCTGTCGTTCGCGGAATGGAGGTGGAACCCTGCATGGCCATGAGGCACTCCCTGAGCTAGTTTGGTTCACGGGTGGGGGGGGGGGGGGGTTTGCGTTCAATGCCCCCCGCGAGGTGCAGATTGAAAAAGTCATCCATAAACCGGGTTTCCGGTCTTGGGCCTCCAAATAAGGTGTCGCATGACCACAGATACATCTCTTTACCCATTCTATAAAAGGAGATCGAGGGGGAAGAGGGAAGAATAAGAAAAGTAGGTGGAGAGCAAGAGGAGATCGATCAGATTTAGGTGGAAGGATTTCGAACAAAAGAGCTTAAAATTTTTCAAACAGCGAATTTCCAATTTGCGAAACAGAGCAGCTATGAAGCTGGACACGAATTAATAAGGAACCAAAAACTCATAATGACTCAGTGAACCGTGAGCTTAAAATAATGATGAAAAGAAGAGCGCGAACCATGACCCCTCCGCAGATGCACTCCCCACAGACCAGAGAGTTTATTCCCCTTTTCTGATCCGTTGAACCGTGTAACACCCTCCTACGTGGGTGAAGCCCCGACCGACGAACATTTGACCAGCGTCACCCTCGACCACCGCTGCTCGTGTGGACCCCTCCGTGCACCAACCTAGTATGCGAGCCGAACCCGAAGCCGCGAATCACCCTTGTTCGCGGGATGCCCATTAGTATGCGGACCACCCTGGTTCGTGGATGGCCCCTCCAGCCACGTAGCACCTCCCAATGCGAAGGGCGTCACTCCTCTTAAACCTGAGTAGCCCGCCAGATCCTTCGGAGTTCCCATTCCTCAAGCCAGATAAAATCCTTCCAATCCAGCCTGATCCTCCGCAGCCCCCTCATTGGCCTATTCATCGGCCCCGAGCCGAGGCCTCCACCAGAGCCACCAGACCCTTGTGATGTAACGGTCATGCACGTCAGCATGCCATTTTGAGTTCAATACCCATGGTAAGCAAGGACAAAGGGGTTGCTTCGGACCATGAGCAGATTATCGAAGCATTCCTGGGTTCACATTCCCACGGTAATGCGGAGCCCGAGCCCCAGAGTCCTCTTTTTTCCCCTCCACTTGTTAAGACTGGGGCACTACTCCCCTCCCGGGGAGTGGCGGACAACCCATCATAAGGAAGCACCCATGTACCTCCGTACTTCCCCACGGTAATGGCCAAGGAAGGGCGTAGTGCAGAAGGGTGCTGCTCAATTCTTCTTTGGGGCCAAGTCGCTTTCCCGCTGGGCTTTATCACCATGGGCATCCATCTCGGAGTAAGCCCTGAATTTTTGGGCCGCCCCCATGTGTAAGCCCCATTGCACTTCCCACAGATGCACCATTCACGACGTGATCTTCTAGTCCATGTTGCCTCCTGTTTCTCACACCGAGCATGACTCACGTGGGCTTAGAGTAAGCATTGACCATGACATCCTCTCTTGGGCTTCCTCAAAGCGTAAGCCCCATGCCAATTTGAACTACGTTGAATTGGATTCCCCGCCACAGGTATATGTAGGAAGCCTCCAAGAGGTTCAAGTTTGATCACCATCGGACCCCCTGGTCCACATTCAAGTCGGTTCTCCGACACTCCCAGCCAAACTATGTGGCCTTTGATCCCTGTCTCCAAGGAAGGGTATGTAGGAAGCATCCCCACAGTTAAAGGCCCACACCCAATCAATTCGACCATCTTCACGTCGGTTCACTGCACCAACCCTGGGCAGCCTAGAGCGTAAACCCCATAACAAACCGAACTATATGGATTTTGATTCTTCTTGCATGGATACGTAGGAGGCCCGTACCACGGGTTTGATCCAAATGCTAAAGTCGTTATCTATCCCCCCTGGATGACAATAAACACCAGAGTCCCTAGTTATGAGGCATTAAACTAGTGTCGTCTCATTGAGTCCAGACTCCTCGGGGTCATTAATCCAACGAGGGATGGTAAACCTCAGGTATAAATGATTTTGAACCCCTGCGTCCAGCTAACCATTGCCAACTAGGAGTAATCTATGTATAATATGCTTGGGTATAAACCAAAGATTCGTGAACATATGAATATGTCTTAAATATATAAGAGACTCCCGAAACGGGCAATAATTACCCCCAAAAGGGTGTGATGAGCCCGACTTCCGATTTTCTCGACCCATGTGAGTTCTTAAGCATCGTTGGTCAAACCACCCAGCGAACACCTGCCTTTGGAAAGCAGGTCCACACATTGATGGATATGAAACCGTTGGACATTTCGAGGGGAAAACGATGCACCAGATATGAGTGATTAAAAAAAACCCAATCTTCTCTAATCAACCATCGGGCAGCGCACGTTTCTCCCCCACGATCCTGTCCTGCACCGTGAGATAATAGTTCATCATGATAAATAAAAAATCATCATACTTATTTTTATAATTATATAATTTCAAAATTTATTCATCCTTACCATACTCGCTAATCAAGATAAATCATGTGTAATTATCATTCTAATAAAGCACCTGCATAAACAATGCTTAAAAATCCAACGACAGAAGTCTACAGGTAACTGAAAAATATTTTTCTTATAAATTTTTAAGAGAGTAATTATTATTATATGGTCTTTGAAGTATTATATTATTTATTTATTACATTATTACTGTAACATATTTTTTTACTAATATTATCAAAACTATCTGACACTGATTCAATTTTCATATAAAAAGAAGGATAATATATATAATAAATAAATAAAATATGATAATTAATGTTCTATATTAAAATAAATATTGAATTTTGAGGTTATAAATAAATAATTTAGTAAAATTAATTTTGTTATTAATGATGTGAAGCGTTTGTAATGAATAATTCTGAAACAAGGAAAGGGATTTCATATCAATTTCCATTCATTAAAACATAGTTTGTATTTATGCACCAATTCAAATATAATTGGTGATTATACTTAATATTTTATATAAGATATAATGAATTATATTTTCCCATATTATTATAATTTTAAATCCATTATACACCTTTTATTTGGTTTTGATGGATCGTTTACCTATGTAGTATGAGTTTCTTGGTCTAAAATTTTAATCCCTTAAGACATGTTTATGTTATATAGCACATTTCAATTTTTAAATCTATAAATATATCCCTATTTCAATTTGTAATCATGAAAATATTAGATTTTATGTTTTTAAATGTTCAATTTGATTGTATACCTCTCTTGGGTTTTTTATTTAAAGAATATAATGGTTTTAAGGGGGTTTTGTGACTCAAATGTTTCCCATAGGATATAATCACATTTCATTAACTATATATTTTTTGATTTATCTATTATTCTCTATATTGAAATTATTTCCTTTAAAAAATATGTTTTTGGGAAATAATTTTTTACAAGAAATTGTTCTGTCTTTTTGATTCTATTCATTCGTTAAAATGAATTTTTGTTAAGAATAATTCTCATTTATTTTAAATAATTTTATTTCACTAAACAATTCCTATAACCCACCACAATTATCCTTTCCTTGGTATAAACTCAAAAAATATCTCCTTCCATCCTTTTCTACCCTTTATTCATTTTTAACACTGGTTTCATCATATTTTAAATTATTTGTGTTTTTCAATAAGGTTATTTATAAATTTCCAATTGGTTTTGGAAACACATTGTCTTTATGAGGATATTTTATTTAGTACACTTTAGAATGACTATTTCAAACATAATTCACTTTCCATTCTCAAAATTTATATTTTTTTAATTTAATTTTCACATTATCTTTTAAATCAATTTTTTAATCATTTTCTGGAAACAATTTTATTTTATCTTATATCTACCCTCTAAGGTTTATCTATTGTTAAGTGATGTATTTATAACCCTATATATTGTATTAAGATATGTTATCATTTTGAAAATGATATTTTTTATATCCTATGATTTCTATAGTTCATGTTATGTGATTATTTTGGGTGGACAATTTTTTTATTTCGAAGAAATTAATTCATGGTGTTTTTATACCATTGGTATGTTTTACAAACCCCAATTTATTTTCATTGATTCTTTATGTAAAGGGAACGATTTTCATTTATATTTTTATGGAACTCGTTATTATTCTATGGGCTCACTAATATATATTTATGATTTATTTCTATGGCACAAATATATATATATGGATAATTATGAGTGAGGTCATATATCTCCCTCCAAGGAATTGATTTTTATGTATCAAGAGATAAAATGGGAGCATTAGTGGACATATAAGAAGATAAAGTCTACACCATAGAATTTATCTCAATAAAAATGGTACATGGGAAGATTTATCCAATGAAAAAAGGTATATTAGAGAGTTTATCTAAAGCCCATGAGGTACATGAGAGGATTTATGTCAGTCTAAAGGATACGTAGGAGAATTTATCTCTAAGAAAAATATATTCATATAACAATTTATCCAAGGCCCAAGGGTCCACAATATAATTATCCCAAGACCAATATGGTACACAAGATTTCTTTATTACGATTTTTATTTTCTTATATTTGTTCGAGGTTTCCAACCAATTGATTAAATATTTTTAAATTTTTTAAGATGAATTTTAGGTCCTTGAAATACCATGTTTTAATAATTATGTCCAATTTTTAATGTATATCACACTATTATGACATTCTCACATGATTCATGATTATTTTGATGTTATTAAGACATTTCATATCTTTTATTCTTCCTTAATGGTGATTTAATAATCCTATGTTACTATAAATTGTTTTATGGTTATCATATAAGTTATTTTCATATTTTATCATTCCAATTATGTCTTCCTAAAATTCTCCTCCATGATTGTGATATATTACTCTATAATAAGTTTTCACCATTCTATAAAGTTTAGAAGAAATATTTATTGTGGTTCTAATCAATACATAAGGAAGATATTTTTTTTGTGGGGAAAATATATAAAAAGGTCAAGAGAAGAAAAATAATGTTGAAAATTTGTCATGTTTAGTAAAATAAGATGGTTGTGTATATAATATCAAAGAAACTAATCCAATTTTTCCTCAAGTTGTGTGAATATTTGTAGATGTACAATGGAATCAATGTATTATTTTTTTATTTTTGAATTTGATCTCTAAATAAAGTATCAATGGAAAGGTTTAGTGTTTTTTTGTAAATTAGTTTAGTTACTTTTGGAAGTTAGTTTAGAGAAATGTACCGAAAAATCTAGAAAAAAAGTATTAGGGATGAGTCCCAATATATGATATTATGATAAAATTTGGGTAATTTCCGGAGTAAATGGTTTTTCATATAAATAAATATATATTTTTTATAATAGATATGGATATAGGATCTGGAGGAAATGTAACTATGGGTAATAACACTAAATATTGTGTGTTAGGTATTAACTTAATCATCACCTAGTGCATGATAAATGAAATTAACTATACACCTATATTGACACTCCCATGGGATATGATTTGTTAAATCATATTATCCATAAAAGTCATTAAGTAATATATATTATATTAATGAATTGAACTATAAATTTTGGGAGAACCAAACCAAATGAATCAAAGATTTAACTAATATAGATATCGATTGAAGTAAAATACAATGTGATTTTTTCAAAGAGTAAAAAATTTCATTGTTGATTTAATTATAGTTCCCTTATGATGTAAATATTAATAACTAATGATTAACCTTTTTTTAGAAATTTCTGGAGAAATAATAAACTAAGATAATATTAGATCTAATAAACAATATAGTAATGAGAAACCTAATGGGATTTAATATGGTAATGAAAAACATATGGTTATACTCACCCAACTATACCAGGTTTTGGATAATAATCTTATTCTTTCCAAAAAAAAAATTCTTGATAAAAATGTGAAGGATGGACATCAATAGAAAATAACGTTTCGGAGATATTGACAAAAAACATTCAACTTCTAGCATGTAAAAATTATTTGTAGAAGCACACAAGAATGTCTCAGAAGAAACCAAGACGTGTTTCAAGTGTGAATGTTAGTGAAATTAAGCTCATTATTATCAATATATGATGAATAATATGATCAATACAAAATATATTATGGATTACCAATGTTAATTATGTTTGTAGTTTTGGAATTATGCAGAATGATTACCTATCCCAATAACTAACATGGATTCAAATCATCGAAAAACTCATAAACCAAAAATACAAGGGAAATCCAATGTTATCCATGCCATTGAATGTAGGTCATAAAAATTAAAGGGTAAAAGGTACACTCACCCTCTACTCTATATTATTTATATCTAATTATAATATATTTTTATCTAACCTACTTGTCCTATTATGTTTTTTGAGAGCATCAAATAAAAACCACAATTATTTTTATTATCTTTTATTATTATGTATTGATATGATTTTTATAGGAATAATATTCATATGAATATTATTAGTCCTTATTTTAGGAGAATTGAATGTGATTTTTGGTATTTAATAACACTCTTTACATGGATTCCACAACAATTGTGACAATAAAAAACACATAATTGATATTTCAAATCAACTTATAATAAAATATCATTACGAAGATGAATATGATCACTTTTAGAAAACTAATTCCCTTAGAGTTAAGTTACCTAATCATGAATGTTGTTTTGATAAATTTATTACAATGTAACTAAATATTTGTATATTCCACTTAAGAAGAAGTAAATTAGTTTCATGATCTCACCCGAATTGGTAAGGTTGATACACAATAAAAATTAACTCTTCTGTCATATGAATATTTAGGGTACCCTAAAATATATATGTTATTATGTTATAATTAAAATTTTGAGGACAAAATTTATTTTGGGAGGGGGGAGGGGTGGATGTAATGATCAGAGATTTTGGATCCTTTAAAATACATACAACTTCTTATAATGTGTGTCACAAGCTAAATGCAACATAAACAAACCAAAACACAATAGGATAAAATTATTAATAAATTTATAATAAACACTAATATGGGAGACTGAAATTTTTATATTTTATAAAATTAATAGTATTCAACATTGACAAACATTATTTTAAATAAAATACATTTTATCGGTTTTTAATAATTTTTTTAAAATTCAAAATTTTATAATTGTTTAATATTTTAAAAAAAATTATTTTTTAATTCCTCGCATAAAAATTTACATAGTATGATTTTTTTAAAAGGATGTTTTTAGACGCAAAATACATTTTTTTAATTTTATATTTTATGAATTTTTTTCATTTTGTAATCTTATCATATAAAATTTTGAACGATTTTAGTTATAGAATGTGTATTCAAGGAATTAATTATTCATATTATAATATTCATTGAACTTATGACTTTATATAGTATATTTTATAAAAAAAATTATGATAAAAATTTAATAAAAATATATATTTTCAGTCTGTTCCTCAATTTAAGTATTTATATAGTGAAATTCATTTTGGCGTTGCATTGTATGAATCATTAATTTTAATTAATTTCATTATAAATCAATTTATGTCATTAAAATAAATATCATAGATAATTATATCTTATGTACAAATTTTATTTTTAAATTTATAGCTTTTTAAAAACTATTTTAACACAATTTTGTTGGGTTATTTTCAATTAAACTTTTCACAACTTGATTAAATTATTTTGATAAAATGATTTTCAAATTTTAAATACATTGGTTAAAATTAAGAAATACTACACAATCTATTTTTCTCATTTATTTAAATTACATAGGTTAAAAATTAATTACCAAGTTAAATGTTATTTTGGGTAAAAGGTTAAAAGTAAATAAAAAAGCCTTAAATCACACATAACATGTCTAAAAATTAATGTATGATAGTATTTTACACACTATCTTGTCCCAAATTCCCTGTTATCAAATTTCTAGTCATTCACCCTTGAATGGTGTCATGAAATTGTTGATAAATGATGTATGTTTCTAAAAGTTTTTTTTCTCCTCTAATGAATGTCTACCACTTATACCCTTCAAATATGTACATTAACATCAATTTAATCTACAGAAATAAAAAAATTTCCTCTAAAATATTTCATCTATCAAAAACATAATCCTCTAGACACCCACAGTTAGCCTAATCCTATCAACTTGGTGGGAAATTCCAAGGAAATATTATGTCTCCAACTTAAGTATTATTTCCTTTTTAATTTTTTATTCTAAATGTTACCCTTAAAAATATCATACAATAATAATATAATGAATTTAGTATAATTATGATTTATTTTTATATTAATGGTATAAATTATCTATATTCATTTACATTCACTTTAAAAAATATATAATAACATTGTTTGTTTGCCATAGAGACTACTGTCTCCATAATGTGACGTCAATTATTTTTTCATCAGCTACATTCATGAATTTTATTAATTTTGGTAATCATAAATAAATTTTATATCTATAATTTCATAAGGAATATTCATTTAAAATTTAAAATCCACCTTCCCCCCTCTCTGGTGTTGAGTAATGGGATCGCTAAACATACATAGGTGGGACTCCCGCCAACATAATGAAAGGTTTTTCATGTTTAATTTTATTTTTCATACAATATATAAAAATATTAAAATATGGTTTGAAATGATAAATAAATAAAAAATATTTCAATTATTATTCTTTTATAAATATATTATGTCTAAATAAACACCACCTTAACCATTTTTGCTAATCCAGTTAAACCATATTCATGTTAGGGATGATTTAATAACATACAAGAATAATGCCTTAATATCATATTATGGATGATTATGGGAAGATGAAAAATTATTTTATTAAGTCATATAAACAATATAATTACAATTATATTGTCATGGAAAAATTATATTAATTATTTAGCTTACATTTTAAGTTACATTTTCATTCTCTAATATTACCAAAATAAGCCGACAATAGTTCATTTTTCAAAAAAAACGCAAGAAGGAAATGTATAATAAATAAATTGAATATGATTATAAATTTTAATTTTTAAATTATGAATATAAGTATGTTGGTCCTTATCATTTATATAACAAACTTTATTTTATTGTTCAGGATATTAGGCATGTGCTCTGAACGAATAAAGAACAATGTATGGGATTTGATCTCAATTTACATTCATTGAGAAATAGTCCGTATTTGGACACCAATTCTTATATAATTGATTCATATAAATTATATTTGATATAAAAAAATAATTAATTTTAACTTATTTATTGTATATTTAATTTAATTAAATTCTCACTCTTTTAGGGGGTTTTGATTGAATTTATACCAATGTCATAATGTTTTCATTTTTTTAAAAATGAATCCCTTTAGACATGATTATACTATGTGATTTATTACCTTTTCATTGGTGTAAATACTTATATATTTCCATTTTTAATTATGAAACTATTATTTTTCATGATATTTAATGTTATAACTCCCAATGGGTTTTGATTTAAATGTTACAGTTATTTTGAGGGGTTTTTATGACACAAATATTTTCATTGGGTCATAATCATTTTATACTATAATCATTAAATATTATATATTCTACACTATTAGAATTGTTTTTGTTTTTACACCAAATTTTCAAGGTAAATAAATCTTCACCCCAAGGTATTCTACCTTTATGATTCTTTTGTTTTGTTAAAAACATTTTTTTAAAAATAATTATCATTTCTTAAAATTGATTTCATTCATTCTTAGTGATTTTACTTCCCATCAATATTATCCTTCCCCTAGTAGAAGTGCATTTTGTTTTTATCCCAAATAATAATTTTCTCCATTTTATTCATTTTAAAATAAATTGTTAACAAATTTTTAATAATGCCTATTTTTCAACAAGGTTTCCAAAATGATCCAAAGATTCTTCTATCCATTCAAAATTAATGTTTTATCTGACACTCTTCATTTTATTTGGACAAAATTTATATATTTTTCAATTTTACATTATTAAATATTTTCTTTAAAGATAAATATTTTCAATTTATTATCACATTCCATTTTTTAAAAAATTATGTCCATTTCAAGATTCAATTTTTAAATATTAACTTTAAATGTTAATTTTTATTTAGCATCTTTGTAATTCCATTTTGAAACATTATATCGTATTCAAGTTACATTATTAAATATTATTTTTAAATTTAAATATTTGTAAATAATTTCACTTAACATTTTTGAAACCTTAGGTCTTACAAGGGTTCATTTATTTATAGAGTTTTAAAATAATTTTTTAATAAAGTATTATCCAACCTATATCAATAACGTTTTTTAAAGTGATTTACACTTTATAGTTTATATCAATTATTTAAAAGGTTTCATGAATGATTTTTTATTTTTACTTTTATTTTTCCCTCCATTTTTTACCTGTTATGAATTGATATTTTGAACATCCAAAAAATAAATCTTTGAAAATATTTATTTTGTAAAATAAGATTTTTGATATCTGATGACTTTATTAGTTCTTGTTATGTGATTACTTTGGGTGATCATGTTTCTTCTTCAAAACTATTTAATTAATAATGTTATTTTAAACGATTTAGATGTTATATAAACTTGGTTTACTTTCATAGTTCTTTTATAAAAAATGAATGATTACAATAATAATGTTTATAAAAGGAATTTATTTCCATGTATTCATTAATATATAATTGTGATTGATTTTTTGAATAATAATTATGTTTGGATGATAATGGGTGGGGTCCTATGTCATCCTCTAATTCATGGGTTGAAGTCTATGTCTCATGAGCTCAAAAGGGTGCATAAGATGATTTATCCCATGAAAAATGGTACACCATATGATTTATCTCAAATCAAATGGTACATGAGAGAATTTATTCCAAAAAGATATATGGGAGGTTTTATCCCAAGACAATGTGGTATACATGATGATTTAACCCAATCCAAATGGTACTTGGGTGGATTTATCCCAATTAAAAAGTGGAAGACTAGAGGTTTTATCCCATTCCTAAGGTTATATCGGAAGATTATCCAAATACCAAGAAGGTAGAAAAATTATAATGACCCACTTTTAACAAACATAGACATTACATGAATATTTTGGAATACTTTATACATTACAAAAACAGACGCTCAAATAGCATATTGGTCTTGTGATTTTGGAAAGTTGGAAACATGAACATTGGTACATAAGTGTTCTAAATTATCTCCCACTTGTTTATTCATGAATAACACCCTTCTTATACATATCATACTTAATTCATGTCTTCATAACATGAGTAAGGAACCATAAAAAGGGCTGAGCTCATTTGCAGGGTAATGGTAAAGAAGAGAGACATGCATGCGTAAACATGTCCATAGGTGTATGAGAATGTGATCTAAAAATTTAAAGATCATAACCTCCATATCAAATATAATAAACATGAAACATGGGGTAAATCTTGATAGTTTATAAGACATGAATAATAAAGAAATAAAGAGCATAATCCATGAAATCATAACATATGTATAGAACATGGAAGTATGTAAAATAATTAACAGTATAATAATATTTCTATAGTATCCAAGTAATCGCTGCCAAGACTATATTAGCAGTATGGGTTCACTCCCCATACCATCTTGGTAGTCATAGTTCACTTTCATGGCCACCTTAGTATCATGAGTTCACTCCTCATAGCAGCTTAGTAGTCATGGTTCACTCCCATTTCCATATTAGTCTATCTCATGAGATATAAATCTGTACGAATGAATTTGAGGGAGATATAGGTCCCACCCATCTCATAATTAAATCATAGGTACATTTTCGACAATATCATAAAAAATTATATCAAACCCCATGGAATTAAATGGGTATGATACACATGTAATCTTATCATAACATTTCAAAAAATATATAGGTTTCATAATCATTTCATAAAAAACCATAACCCATAGAAATTAGTGTGTTTCAAAAGCACATATCTCACGAAAGGGAAATAGATTTCATAAAAATCATGACATTAAAACATAATCCATCCAATGAAATTATTTAATGATACTATGGATAATACCCTAATAAGGTATGAGTAAAACCAATGAATTTCATCTTATATGGGAAATAATTTTCCTGTATCTTTAAAAAAAACTCCATACATTAATTTTCCATCCTCCTTTGAAAAATTATTCTTAAAATTTAAAACCATTTGAAAACTTTTTTCATGAAAATAATCTTGAAAATTGTAAAGTAATCATTAAATACATTTTTAAATTATTTTTCATTATAAAAATTATAGAGAATATTGAAAAAAATTTAAAATAATATTTCATTGAATAATTAAAAATTATTAATGAAAACCATTATAAAACAATTTCCCTTAAAAAATACATTGAAAACATATAAATAAATCTTGAAAATTATTTGAAAATCCATTCTATTAAAATAAATTTTATAAACATTTTCATTAACATTACCATTTTAATCATTGAATGGAAGCTTCAAATAAATTATGGTTGGTAAATCCATTAATGTTGTATTATGTTAAAAATAATATTCAGGTTCTACAATAACATGGTTAGAAAAATTCTTTCATTGGAAAGAGATAAGAACATTCCTTTGAAAAAATTAGTCAAATAAAAAATGATAATAATTTATTTTAATGATCATATATGGTTAGTAGAATATTCTTGGAATCCCATTTTAGAAAGCATTGTTTTGAAGGAACATAAATTTTTGACCTAAGATATAGGTAATGTCATATTTTCATAAAAACATTTTCTTAATTAACATAGCTACCAATGAGTATGAGAAATTGTAAAAATAAATGAATAAATCGAGACTAACCATAGTATATTAAAATTCAAAAGTTTTCTATAAATATGGATCATGATATATTTCATTAGTGAAAACTTGATCATAAATAATCTCGATAATCAGTTAGAATGTTTCAGTAAAATCATACCACATTGTATCATTGAATAATACTCCCCTTATAGGAAAATGAAATTACATGGAGCATTTAAATATCATTAAAATAATTAGATTCATGTTATAACATGTAAAAGTTATTTTCTACACCTCATATATATATTTATGTGTATTACATGGTATGTGTCTCAAATAAGGAAAAATGAGATAAAATTATTTTAAAAATTTGGAAACATTGGAAACATAAAACCAATCATAGAATTATCATCTAGTGGGAATTTAAATACAAATACATTTATACATAAGTGGAATAGAATACATTCATGTATATTATATACACCACACAATATTAGTGATGGGTGAATAAGGCTTGTATCTCACAAAAATAAAGAGTGAGATGAAATTCACTTACCTTGATTTAAACTTGAATTGTGCATCTTTATATTCCTGAATAATTAAATTATTATAATTAAATATTATATTCATAACCTCAATAATTATTATTATTATTATTACTTAACTTATTACAATGTGGTATAAAATTATTTAAACAATTATGAATAATTCAGGTGTTTTAACCAAATTCGGTTCATGTGTCAAAAATGACTTTGGTTTTTCAACTACGGTCAAAGGGTTAATTATATAAACATATACATAATAACAATTAAATAATTTATATATTAATTATACTTTTCAAATCAATAATTAAATATTTTTGTGAAAAATTAATCTACATTAAAATAATGGAGACGGTAGGCCATACATACGCAAGACTAACGTTCCGATTTCACAAGGATCATTATAGAAAGAATTTAAGTAAAAAATCTCTCTATAATTATAATTTCATAAAAAATACCTTTTTATTTATTCATATATACTTGTATATTTAATTCTTTTTTTAAAAGGAATCACATAATGTAGAGGAGGTGATAGTCCAAATTTCCACCAGTTACGTTATCAATTTTTAATTGAGTGAAAGCATAATAAAGAAAATAGTACACACATAATATTTCTAAAAATTTAATTAGATGCAAAATATATTATAGATTTTTTTATGCCACATATTTTAAATCAAAATCATCCTTTATAAATTTCATGTATCATGTGAATGAATAGAACCTCTTTGAGGGCGTCGTAGTCCACACTTCCACAAATGATGTTGTCATATTTACACATAATGGGATATATCAATGAATGTGTTATAAAAAATATAAAGACGCATAAAAATAATATATTAATATATATCATATGTAAACATATATTAAATCATAATTCCCAATCTTGAATGATGGGAAAGAAAAAACAATCGTCTTTTCGTGATGTGGTAGTTCGTCGTACATGAATGATAAATTTGTTACCCATTAGATGGTGGTGTGTGTAAATGTAGTTGAAACCCAAAATATAAAAACATATCAGTATATTTAGGATAATTTTGTTTTAATATAATCATGAAATATGGAAATTTGAGTAGGTGTAGAAATAATATAAAAGAAAGGATCTTGAGAAAGGATGTTACCTCTTCTTTTGGTATCTCATTTTTATTGGCACCAAAAGACTTATTAGATGGATTTATTCCCACATATAAGATTCAAGGATAAGGTAGGTATTTTGGGGATCTATTTTGGTAGAGTTTGGTTGATCCAAATTTTCTTGAGAGGTGTGTGGAAGTTGGAGGAGAGGAGTCCTTTTATAGTGGACCTAGAGTGGCACTCTTGTAATATTTTGGAAAAAACGGAAACCCCACCTACTTTTTTTATTGAATGTGGATCTAATAATTGTAAAAATTAAATATAAGGTATTATAAGTTAAATTTAGGCCCATTAAATGAATTTTTAACATATTTATAGGTTATTTCGGCCTTAAGGTTATGGCTTTTCCCTTATTAAGCTTAATTTAACCTTAATCAATGTAATTAATTTTAATTAAATTCACAAATATTTTTGGTCAAAAACTTAGTTGAACATATTAAAATTTAAAAAATTTGTTTATTAAAAATCATGGAATCCAAATTTCCAAATGCTAAACACAGATGTCGAAAAAAATAATTTAAATATAATGCTCTAGATGGAACGATAGTGTGAGTTTATAAAGTTATAGCGTTCAGATGTTTTCTATGTTTTTATAGTCAATTTAAAGCGAAATTGATTCTATTAACCTATATTCAATTTATTTATGAAAAAATTAATCTAATTAAAATATAAAACAAAATAATATAATTTAAATATATAAATAAATTACATGAAAAGGTTGGTTTGAATTAAAATTCTATATTTTTAACTATTCCTTAAAAAATAAAACATCACTGAAAAAACAAAAAAAAAACCCATAATCTAATTATGAATATTTTTAAAAGATGAAGTTTAGTATGAAAAATAAAATGTGTTTAAGTTCAAACATTTATATTTAAAATACGTATATCATTAAAAGGCCAAAAACTTTCAATAATAAAAATATTGGGTTTTATGTTTCAAATTAGTTTTATTCTTATATTATACTAATAAAATATATTAGATGAAAATAAAAAATATTTACTATAATATATATTACATAAAAAATAATTAATAATTATAATTGAATGAATTTATTTGTATTAAAACAGTTTTTTGAACATAAATACTATTTTTTCATAAAAATACACCATTAATATTCAATTTGTTCGTATTTACATTTCTAAATAATTTTTATCCAATTAATTAATTTTATATTTTGTGAAAATAATATATTTACTTAATTTATTTAATAATATTAATAAAATATTATTAATTTCATTTTTATATATTATTATAATTTTTTAATAATATATTATTGTTTGGTAACACTCGGTTTTGCATGTTACACAAGCATAAATCATGGAAGTACGTAAGGCATATATCATAATGGAACATCAATCCTGATAAAATATCCCGGGAGGAAAACATGTAATTGGAAAAACCATTAAGAACTTTATATGATTTCCATAGTAGCCAAGGCATTGCTTCCAATACAATTTTAGTGGACAAAGTCCATTACTGATCCGAGTTCACTCCTCGTTCTAGTCCTATATTACTGAACCGGATTAACTTATCGTTCTATCCCTGTCTATCTCATGAGATATAAATCTTTACCCAATTAATTTTAGGTAGATATAGGTCCCACCCATATCATATTTAAATCATTCTTACTTGGCCACAAAATAAACATAAATCATTCATCATAACACAAAGAATAAAAGTGGGTTTCGTAAACATCATGCCATCATAACATAATCCATACAAAAAATGGATATCATTTCATCATAAGAAAAGTGAAACCATATAAATCATAGATAAATTATACTTGAAACAATACACATGTAAAATAATTCCATATTATATGGAAAATGGTTTTGATAAAACACTTGAAACGAATTCTTGAGGAAAATATCCTTTCTTCTTCAAAATCATTTTCTTTTCACAAAATGCCATGAAATTTTAAAAGAAAAGGATTTTGTTGAAAATATTAATTAAATATTGTAGAGTAATATTTAATAAAATAAGGCATTATGAAACCACAAAAACCCGTTCATGTCGTATAAGTTAAAAAAACATTCTCCTCATAATTTTGTCAGAAAAGTCAATAAAGTTCCTCATATGGTAAACAAAAGAAAGATTCCTTCCATAACACAAAGTAAAAGTAAAAGAGGGGTAAAAATGACATTAAAAATACATGTAAAAATATTAAAAACATTATGAAAAACATTTTTATGGTCATGGATGAAAAATATAACCCCAGTAAATACTTAGGTATAAGCAATCTTGGATAAAAATGAGATTGCAAAATTATACCTTACCTTTTGTCTGATATGATTCGTATGTATCTGAACCTCCAGTATAATGATTTAAATAATGTCATTTACTTCTTACCGAATCATATTCATTGTTATGATATCATATATGGTTCACTTATGACTTTATATTACCTGTTCTTTTGTAAATTCCATGTTAAAGCAGCGTTTTGGGTAAAATCGTTTCATTTATCGTGTGTGTTTCGACATGTTGTTCTTGATATTATTACTTATATCCTGATTTAAGTAATTCCATAATTTAAAACATTATTTATATATAATATATATTCATCATATAAATATATATGATAGATTGATAAATGTAATGAAATACACCGTTCAAGGAGATGGTAGGTCGTACGTACGCATTAACGTTGTTTTCGTTTCCTTATTGAATTGAATGGAATTAAGTAGATTGCATACATATATAAATACATAAATACAGTATAATTATTATGTCATATATTTCATGATTACTTATTATATATACTTTATAATAATTAATGAATTGTTAACATGGAAAATGAATCTCATTGCGTTGTGGAGATAGTAATCTGTACTTACGCACGAGCGATGATATCATTCCCATATTTATTGAATGGAATTAAAGTGGATGATATAATATCTTAGAATCAGCATGATGTTATAATAATCATATATAGTTATTCTTTACACCATTATACCCATCCAAGTAAGGTGGTGGTGGAAAAACTGATTACACTATGGCGTGGAGACGGTATTCTGTACGTACGCAAGAGCGGTGATTTCATTTTCTTTAGGATGGATAGAAGTCAAAATAGGGTTGTTTCATATTTATAATAAAATATCAGTATATAAGTAATAATTATGTTATGACTTAAAATGAAACAACCAAAGAAGAGGAAGTAGAAGAAGAAAGAAAATTGAAAGAGTCGGTAGAAGAGATTACCTCTTCCTCGACGCACCTCATTTAAACTTCTTCTTAGGTCACTAGGGTTGGTATTTTGAGAAGACCCAAACCTCTATGATATAACTATAGAGGTTTATAAGAGTAATTGGAATTGGTTGTCTTAGATTCAAGGCTAAAAAGGGTGTGAAGAGAAAAGGGAAGGGGTTCCCTTTTGATAAGGGAGGAGAGGGGCACCTTAGGAAAAATATAAAATATTATTTTATAATAAAGCCATATTCGGTTTTCAATAGCTCCAAACTGATTTATTTAGAAGCTAAGGTTGTGATGGGTCGCAATACTTTCAACCAATAGTTTTTAGACAAGTTTAGGTTACTATTTTAACTTTATCATTTATATTTTACTCTAAGTTAAATAATTTATCTTTTACCATGTTATTTTGTTTTCTTACACTATATGGTTAATAAAAATACTATAACAAGACAAAATAACCCCAAGTGGTTCATTATTAATATATATAACCTTATCTAAGTAATTTGGTAGAACCTTATATTTTTAGGAACGTAATAACAATTAATAATATAATATTTGTTTTAAAAATGATTTTATGTCAATTTAGACACTATTTGGTACGTGATTTTTGTGAAAATCAGAACAACATGATTACTTTGAAAAACGTTAATGAAATGACTAATAACATGTCATATTAACCTATAAAATTAGTTTAATTTATAAAAAGTCTCAAATTACATTTATTTGGGTATTTATAACATCAATTGTGTTAATATTTTATTAATAAGGTAATTACTGCATCATCATTGTGTCATAAATAAATTACATTATTTAATGTCTAAAAATTATAAATAAAATACCATTATTTAGGAAATCCTTTTATATTTCTAATGAATATTTTTAGTCGAATTTATCTTATGTATAACCCTATATTAAAATTTTTTTAGTTATTAAACTTTGATTTTAACTATTTTAACTCTTCTTTAAATAAAATAATAATAAATATCCTAATCTAATCCAAGTGGACCTAAAGGGTAATATTTTATTCCTGAGGTTTATTTGGTCTAATTACACTTATACAATAGAATTAGGACATGTGTTATTGTAATAGTAATATCATTTTCCCCTTAATTACCCTATTTACTTTTAACTGTGGCAAATAAAAGTAAAACGTTATTATTCATCAAAAATTATTTTTATCTAATTGAACCACATTTTACTCCTTGATATTAACCGTGTCTCTTTTATTTTCTAAATTCCACTCACAGAAGTGGTAAAATTATGTTTTATGTAAATTTTGAAATTCTCTTGGGAGGTGGGTAAAAGAGGGTGAAAAGTTCAATAAAATTTTTATATATCTAAAATTATTATAAAAATGACTCCAATTAATTACATTGAACATATATAGGTATTATATATCAATTTTGACCTAAAATAAAGTTAAATAAAATAAATAATTATTTAACTAAAACGACAGTTTTTAAATAGTAACCCAGTGTTTTGACTATTCATCAAAAATTGAAAGTTTTATAAAATACCAAAAATTCACCCTAGGCTAATTTCGATATTCCGAATCCAAAAATGAAGTCCATTTTGAAAAATAAAATTTATAAAATTTCAAAAAATGGGTATTACTATTCATAACGGCTAGTTCATAATAATATTATAATAATATATCATTTAATGAAACTCAGTATTTTACTACACATGCTATCGAGGAAGGTCTTGATTGCATGTAATGCAAGCCAAGTCAGGGATTCTTACAGTGCAATATTCTTTTGGTGTATCTTACAACACAAGACAACAATGAAATTAAAAATAATAATTCTCATAAAATCTCAGGTAGTTACAGTAAGCATACCTTAGTGTTCCATATAGAGAAATATAACCTTAAAATTCTTTATAGAAGACAATTAACATTGAATTACATATTCTGAAATCAAATTAGTGCTTTAGTATATAAAATAACTATTTTTAGTGTTGTGTGAAATGAAAAATATCAGAAAGATTAAATTAATTTGAAAAACATTGTTTTACAAAATCATAGGGTGTTACATTCTACCACATTAAAATTAATTTCTCTAGAAAAATTATTCTAGGTTCTCAAGGGTTTATTAACTGATACATTCCTTCACAGAAACCCATATCTTAAAAATGAACTCTAAAACATAATTTTTGAAAAGGAATGTTGGAAACATAACGGTTACCTAAAGAAACTCATAACTAGGTTTACAAAAGGAATAACATATATGGAAAGTGAAAATATGGACATTTAGGAAAATCATAATCATTTATAGGGATTTATATATGTCACAAATAATAATAAATTTAATAATCAATGAAATGTTTAGGGCCTCATATTCATACATCTGTGATGATTTAAAAGGCCACCAGCTTAACAAAGAATAAGGTACTAGGAAAACTTTTTTTTTGATAATTTTTATAATATTGAGTAATTCATTAATTGACCAAAAATATAAGGCAATATAAATACTTGATATATTTATATATATATATTTTCATTCTTTGGATGTGATTTTATCAATTTCTAATTCATTCATTAATTCATGTAATAGTTTCCTAGATATTATATTTTATTTCAGAGGCAATAAAAACACTTTTAGAGAATATTAAGGCCCATAAAATAATGAAAAACCTTACTATTTTCCTCTAGTTGTTTTTTTAAAAAATATGGATAACACATTAAACATAAAAATACACACTACAGGTTTATCATTAATATTTATTTGTCAAAAAATAAGTACAGAATAACTAGGACATTTCCTAGGACATTGGAAGGTGTGAAACACTTATCATTCATCATTCATGGGTTCAAGAGCCACAATGTTTCTGTAATTGATTAGTTAGAACCCAAAATATAGGATGCATTTTTATAAAACAACATATCAATAGTTTCCAAAATAAATATTATGTACATCCTTGAAACAATGTTAATTACAAAATACACTTTTAAATAAATTTTTCAATACAACCTAAATACATAAGTACTTTATCATAAGATTAAAAAAATTTCCCTAATTGGATAAAATTATATCCCTTCTAAAATATGAAGATCCAAAACATTTTAAATAATGGAAAAAGATTCATTTAACATTGAATTCCATATATAACAAAGTAGGTCCGGGTTATTACATTCCAATGATTTGAATACCTTCATCATATATTCACTTAAAACATGGTAACAACTAAAATTTCAAAAATACATATTGTAAAAATCCATGTCTCATTATTTTATAGTATATTGGAAATATTTCATAAATTACAAAAAATGTTTTAAACATGATAGCATAAACTACTTGTTAACAAGTCCTTAATTAGTTCCAAGGTAATCTGTACAATCCAATTTACTAATTCCTATCCAAAATATCTCTCTCCAAAAAAAATTTCGTATCATAAAGACCTTATTAAGGGTTATCCTCACTTAGTGAAAATATAAACTTGTCATTAAATCAATTTTTGATTCCATTAGAAACTTTCAACATAATCTTTTAAAACCTTAGAGAAAAACACAAATTCAAAAATCCTTGCATATTTCACCTTTCATAATACATAAATATTGAATCCAAATACATAGAATCTATGTTTATTCAACTTTGTCAATAAGTCATAATAATGATACCACATACTATTACTAAATACCTCTTTCCTATAACAACTTATCTTTAGTCTTGTCATCATCAGTAATATAACATTTACTCATACCACCTTGTGGATTCTCTTTAGAATATTTTCACACAAGAAATTTATTTTCATAAGGATAATTCATTAAAAAATTATTGAATTTGACCTTTGATTATGTCATAGGGATTCCAATATTCCAATCCATTTGATTAGTTGAACTCTTATTTTTTTTATTTGTAGATACTTTCCTAGTGTCCTACTTTTATATAGTCAAAACTCTTTCTTATTACTATTAGGCTTTGACTTTGACGATTCTTTCCACATTCTTGACACAAAGGTAACTAATATTCTTTCCTATAAGGAATCCATTTCCTAAACTCTTTGAGGAAACCTTATTTCTCTTCTTTGGCGAGTTCGAGAGTTTGTAAAGGTATACATTGTTGATCAGGTTATTTGAAATCGAATTAGGAATTATAAAAATGTCATTCACATCAGTGGTCATCACATTTGGATTCCCAAAAATATATTATTTATCACATTCAATGTTATTCATGTTCCTTCTGATTCACTTCATTTGATAAAAATATGAAGCATTGAATAAGAAACAATTATTATAGTGAAGAAGTACATAATTAAGAAAATTCACATATAACATGTATAAATTATAAAACCTTCCATAATCTAGGAAACATTTGGTTTATCCAAGGATATTAATATCCAAATTATATTTAAATAATTTATTATGGTTTGGGGTTAATTTTAGAATTCCCAAACCATATCCCCTGAGTGTGTCAAACCATACACATAGTAAGGATTATTGTTGTGTACCAAGTTACCCCGAGTCATGCCCGAGACACATTATCAGAGTTTTTATTTATAGGTACATATTTCCTAGAACCACATCAAACTTTTGGATTGGGAGAGAGTTTTTTTACTAGGAAACCACTCTCTATATCCTTTACCAAAATTCATGGACATTCCCAATACATTTCTTTATCCTTATACTTATCCTTTGATGTGTCCTTATAGTTTACATTAATTTTTTCCCATCCTAGTTTCTAAATATTAACTAAACCATCTCTTTGATAACAACTATACAAAACCATTCATAATTTACTTATACATTAAATCACTATTTCAGAATACATAAAAAATTAAAAAAATAGACACCCAAAGACAATATTGGTATAGTACCATTGGAATCATGGGAACACAAAAACAGGTACTTAGGTGAGTAATATTATCTTCCCCTAGTTTATTCATGAATATAACCCTTATTAGACACATCTTACTTCATATATATCTTCATATCCTGGTGAAGGAGACATAAAAATGGGTGAGCTCAGATGCTCAGCAATGGTAAACAAGGTAGACATGTAAACATTAACATGATCATAATAGTATGAGAACGTGATAAAAATAGTTGAATATCATACCCTATATATAAGAATATGACTAACATGAATCAAGGAATAAATATTTGTAGTTTATAATACAGTAATCATATTAAGATAAATAACACGATCCATGAAAGCATAATATTTGAATAAATCATAGAATTATGGAAAACACATTAGAATATAATATGATTTTCATTGTATCCAAGGAAAGATATCCAAGACCATATTAGTATTATGCGTTCACTCACTATATAATCATGGTAGTCATGGATCAATCACATGGACATCTTAGTACCATAAGTTCCCTTCTTGTACCATCTTGGTAGTCATGATTCACTCTGATGACCATCTTATCTTATCTCATGTGATATAAATATATACCAAAACAATTGAAGGGATATATAGGTCCCACCCATCTCATAATGAAATAATATGTACTTGTGACACAATATCATAACCAATAATAACATAATCCATGGAATTAAATGGGTATCAAACACATGTAATCATATCATAACATATGGACAATGATCTAGGTTTCATAATCACTTAATCAAAAAGCATAACTCAAGAAAAGAACATGGGTTTTTAAAGAAAATATCTAGTAAAAGAGAAATAGGTTTCACAAAAATCATTCCATTAAAAAAATAATCCATAAAAACAAATAATTTAATGGATCCTTGGATAAAATCCCTAAAAGGAATGAGTAACACCAACAGATGTCATCTTATATGGGAAATAATTTTGAAATTTCATTAAAAGAACATCCTAAGGAGATTTTCATTTATCCTTTGAAAGATAATTATTAATATTTAAATCCATGTGAAACCATTTACATGAAAATAAAACTTTAAAATTGTATTGGTATCTTGAAAAAATTAAATCATTCTTCCATGAAATCATATAAAAGAAGTATGAAACCCTTTTGGAATACACATTCCTTGAAAAATACGTTGAAAAATTATAAAGAAATCATAAAAATAATTTGAAATCGATTTCATTGAAAATTAATTTTATAAACGTTTTCATAATAATTATCATGTAAAACATGTAAAGGAAGCTTCAACGAAATGAAGACGTGTAAATCCATACATGCTATATGAGGTAAAAAGAATATTCCTACTATAAGGTAAAATGGTTAGTAAAATGTCTTGTTTAGAAAGGAAGAGGTATCTTCTTTTTAAAACATTCATAAAAGAAAAAACTCTAAAATGTATCTGATTATCATAGTATGTTAGTCTAATAATCTATCAATCCGTTTTTGGAAAGAATGGTTTTGAAAGAACACAAATTTCTGACCAAATGGATAGTTAAGGGCATATATTAATAAATATTTTTTCATAATTATCTTACATACCAAATAGTCGAAAATGGTACTAATACATGAGGACATAAATACTAACTATATTAGTTGTAAATTCATTTCTTTTCTTGAAATATGAATCATAATATTTCTATAATGAAACTGTGATCATAAACAATCTCGATAAATGGTTAGATTATTTCAATAAACTTTTACAAGATGGTAAATTTCAATCATAATCACCATGTAGAAAAATAAAATTACATAGAGATTTAAAATATCACTAAAATAATTTGATTCATTTAATAATATGTCCAAGGAGTTTTATACACCATATATAAAAATATTGGGGTATAACATTGCATGTGTCTCAAAGAAATAAAATTGAGATAAATTTATTTTAATTATTTGGTAACTTTGGAAACATAATCCCCATGAAATAAAGATCATAATTTGGTCTTGTAAATACCAATAAATTTGTATATAAGTGGAATAGAATACATTCATGGGAGTTATAGTCACCACACAAGAGTAATGAGTGGTGAATAATCTATATATCTCATAGAAATAAAGAGTGAGATTAAATTTCCTTACTTTTAGTTCGACTTGTCCCGTGAATATTTATAGTCACAACTAATAATATTATTCTAATTAAAAACTTTCTTAATAACTTATTTACTGTTTATTATTTGTTTTATGTCACTTCTTTCCATGTTATATACAATAACTTAAACAATTAGGTTTTAGTTGGGTGTTTTGACCAAATTCGGTTCATGTGTCAAAAAAGACTTTGGTTGGTCAACTATGGAAAAGGTACCATTATATAAACATATAATAATAAAATATTTATTATATTTATAAATTAATTATACATTTAAAACAAATCATTAAATATGGGTGTGAAAAATGAATCAACGATACAATCATAGAGATTCTAGGTTGTGCATACACATGAGTAATGCTCCCACTTCTCAAGGATCATTATGGAAATAATGTAAGTAAATTTATTCCTTCATGATTTTTAATTATATAAAAAATAATATATTATTTAATAATATATAATTATATATATAATTATTCTTATTTAAAAGGAATCACATCTGGGCAAGGTGATGATTGTCCACATGTCCTTGTGCGACGTTATCACTTTTTAAGTGTGTGAAAGGGTAATTAAGAAAATTATATATATTTTTTATTTTAAGAAATTTAATTATGGCATGAATATAATATAGATTTCTTTTATTTCAAATATATTTATTTAAAACCTTCCATTATACATTCCTTGTATCACGTGAACGAATCACATCAATTTGAGTGGGTGGTAGTCCACACATCCATAAATGATGTTATTGTGTTTACACATAATAGAAATAATAAATAAATGTGCTATAAAAGAAATAAATAATAATAAAGAAATTAAATATAAAATATTTATCATATATAATAATATTTGCTATCATAATTCCCACCCTTGAAATATGGGAATGGAAAAAATGGACAATGATCTTTTTGAGAGGTGATATTTTAGCGTACACAAACGGTGAGTTCATTACCCATTGGATGTGGGTGTGTGTAAGTGTAGATAAAGCCCAAAATATAAAAATATATCATTTTATTTAAAATATTATTGTTTATATAGAATCATTAAATAATTAAATTTTAGGGAATATATATAGAAAATAAAATAATGGTGTTTAAGGAAGGATGTAACCTCTACTTTGGGAATTTCCTACTAGTTTGCAAGAAAGGGCTTTCATAGAAGAATTTCAGTAGAAATGGAGGATTTAAAGAGAAAGGTAGGTATTTTATAGAGCTCTTCAGGTAGAGTTTGGTCAATCAAAATTGTCTTGATATGTGTTATGAAGTTGGAGGAGAGGAGGCCTTTTATAGTGGACCTAGAGTGGAACTGTTGTAAAACTTTGGAAACTTGAAACTCCCCACACATTTTTTATTGAAAGTGGATCCAATAAGTATTAAAATTAGATAAAGGTTATGATAAGGTATAAATATGTCCATAAAATATATTTTGGGCTTGTTTATAGGGACTTTTGGGCCTTAAGGGTGTATTTTAGCCCCTTATTAAGCTTAGTTTAACTTTAATCATTATAATTAATTTTAATTACTTTCACAAATATATTTTGTCAAAAACTAATTCGAACACATTATAAATTAAAACATATTTTTTTTTCAAAATATGGAAACCTTATTTCCAAATTCCAAACATAGAACCAATAAAAAATAATTTAAATATAATCCCACAAACGTAATGAAAATGTGGGGTTTTAAAGTAAAAACGTTCAAAACATTTGTATTTTGTATTATCAATTTAAAAGTGAAATTTATTACAATGACATAAATTGAATTTATAGGAAAAAAATTAATATAGTTAATCATTAAAAAAACTTATATAATTTAACTATATTATTAGATAGATGAAAATGAAGGTTTGAAATAAAATTCAGCATTTTAACTACTCATCAAAAAATAAAACTTCATAGGAAAATAACAAAAAAATCACCCTAACATAATTTTTATTATTCCCTTTAAAATATAAAGTTTTTTTTGACATATAATAATTTTAAATGTTCAAAAATTTAGATTTAATATATTCCCACCATTAAAAGGCCAAAAATTTACTAAATAAAAATATTGGGTTTTATGTGTTAAATTGGTTTTATTATTACAATATTAATATAAAATATTTTGGATGAATATAAGAAAAAATTTCATATGACATATATATTACATAAAAATTAATTAAATATAATAATTAATTTAATTTATTAGGATTGAAATAGCATTGTGAGCATAAAAAAAATTTCTACTAAAATACTCCCTTTATATTTAGTTGGTCATTATATTCCTTTCTAAATAATTGTTAACTAATTAATTAATTTATTATTTTTGAAAAATATATATTTATAAATTTTATTTATTAATATTCAAAAAATATAATTAATAACTTGTTTATATATTATTATATTTTGTTAATAATATATTATTTTTTGTTAACACTCTGTCTTGCATGTTACAGTAGCCATCATGGAACGTTAGTATTGTGTACTACATAATCTTTACTCAATGTTCCATTTAGAAGAATATAACCATAAAACTAACATTATTTGAAGATAAAATTGGAATTTCATATAATTCAAGCCAAACATAGTGCATTAATATATAATATATCTATTTTTAGTGTTGTTTGAAATGAAAAATAAAAAAATTATTAAATTAAAATAAAAAAATTGTTTTACAAAATCTTGGTGTGTTACATTTTACCCCACTTAATATTAATTTCACCAAAAAAATTATCCTTGGTCATAAACGGTTCAATACCATAGATTTACTTTCACAGAAACCCACATTGTAAAAATGAACAATAAAACATCCTCTAAAAAAGAAATATGGGAACATATTGGTTACCCAAATTAACTCATAACTAGGTTTAAACATGGGAGAACATATGTGGAAAGGGAAAATATGGACTTTGACGGAAATAGTAAGTATTTATAGGGAGTGATTTAGTTCATAAATCATAAACAAGTGAATGAATAATGAAAAGGTAAGGGCCACAATGTACTATATATATGATGGTTTTAAATTCGATCGGCTTGAAAAATATTATGGCACTAGGAAAACATTTTATTATCATCTTCCTAACATTGATTAATTCTATTATTGGAAAAAACATATAAGGAAATATACTTACTTGATATATTTATATAAACAAAATTTTATTCTTTTTTTGTGATTTTACCAATTTACAAATAATCTATTACTTCATGGAACGGATGTCCTTAAATTATATTTTACTCATGAAGCACTAAAATACACCTTAAGCGGATCTTAAGGCCCATTAAAGAATGAATAGTATCACAATTTATCTCTAATTGTCATTCAAAAACAATATGGTTAATAAATTAAACTTAAAAATTAACAATAGAGGTTCACCATTAGTATTTATTTTTTTTAAAAACAATTACATGTTAACCAAGACATCGAGTAGGTTAGTGGTATGCATACAACCCTTATTGTCGACTATTCATGAGCTCAAGACCTAGAGTCTTTACATACATTATTAATTCTCACCTGAAATATAGGATGTTATTTTATAAAACAACAATAAATTAATTTCTGATATAAATATGATTCAAATCCTTGAAATAAGCTTAATAAAAAAATATCAATTTAACTAAGGTTTTCAATACAACCTCCATGAAAAAATACTTCATCCAACGTTTAACATAAACTTTCCACAAATGGATTACATTATATCCCTTTTGAAAGATGAATATCCAAAACATTATAAAGAATCCCACAAAATCAGATTAACACTGATCCCCCATATATCAAAAATCGAACTTAGTTTTCATATTTCAAACAAGTGAATACCATCATCACATATTCTCTTGAAACATGTTAATAACCTGAATTAAAAGAAATCCTTATTGTAAAAATGAATTTTTCATTATTTTAATGTATATTGGATATATTCATTAAATCCTCGAAATATTTATAATCTTGATAGCATAAACCACGAGTTAATATGTCCTTAATTAGTTCCAAGGTAATCAGTACTATTCAATTTACTTATTCTTATCCCAAATATCTTTATCCAAACAATATTAACATAACATAAGGAACATATTAAGAGTTATCTTCCCTTAGTCAAAATATAACCTTATCGTTTAATGAGATTTCCAATCCATCAGTAACATTATACATCATCTTATAAATCCTTAGAGAAAAACATATATTGGAAAATCCTTGCATATTTCACTATTCATTCTATGTAATTCTTGAATCCCAATACATGGAATCATTTATTTTTCCACTTCATCCATAAGTAATCAGAAGGATACCTTATCCAATTACATAATAACTCATTCCTATAACATTTCATCTTTAGTCTCATCATCATCTCTAAAATAACCATTACTCATACCACCATGTTGATTCTCTTCAGTAGATTTCAACATAGGACATTAATTTGAGTAATGACCAGTCATTACATACATAATAAATTAAACCTTTCTGGATGTATTATGGAATATAATATTCCCATCCATTTTGTTATCCAAACCCTTCATTTTTATTTATAGATAATTTCTTTGTGTCCTTCTATTACACAGTCAAAAAACATTCTTGTTCCTATAATACATTCACTTTGGTGATTATTTACACATTCTTGACACAAAGCCAAGTTAATATTCTTTCCCCAGTGGTCTCTATTACCTAACATCTCTTTAAAATCTATCATTCTCTTCAATGGTGAGTCTGAGAGTTGGTTAAGGTACACATTGTCGATCATGTTACTTGAAAACTAATTAGGCATGATCATAACTTCCTTCACTCTAATGGACATCCCATTTGACTTCTTGTAAATTGATTTTCAAGTACATTCAATTTTAATCTAGTCCCTTCTGATTCCCATAATTTTCTAAAACTAGAAATAATTGAATAAGAAATGGTTATCATAGTGATGAACAATATAATCCAGAAATTTCACTTATAAAATGTCTAATTTATGAAAATTTCTTTAATATATGACACCGTACATTTAACTCAGGTTATTTATAGAAAAATTATATTTAAATCCTTCAAGATGGTTCCTGAAGAGTATTTTAATTCCCAAAGCATATCGCCCGAGAGTGTCAAACCAGGTGCACAGTAAGGATCATTATTGTATACCAGGTTACCCTGAGTCAGACCTGGGACACCTTGTCAAAGATGTTACTTCTATCTATATCTTTTACAGAACCACATCCACTTATAGTATCTACATAGGGACGTATTGGAAGGAGACCACTCACTATATCCTTTTCCAAAATTCTACGAAATTTTCCTATAATTTTCCTAGTCCTAAGAATTATCCTTATATATATCCTTAGATTTATCACTAAATTTTCCGATTATAGTTTCTAAATGTTAACAAAACATTCTCTCTGATAAAAAATATAACAAACTAGTCATAACATATGCAAACATTACATCACTTTTTCAGAATACATAAACCATTATAAAAATTTATGCACAAATATTGTATTAGTCTAGTGCCTTTAAAAGCATGGAAACATGAACACTGGTATACAAGTGAAAACATTTTCTCCCACTAGGTTTTTCTTGAATATAACCCTTCTTAGACACTTCATACTAAATAAATATCTTCATAACCTAGGAAAGGAGACATAAAAACTGGTGATCTCATATTCTCAATAAAGGTAAAAAAGGGAGATTTGTAAGTATAAACATTATCGTAGGAGTTTGAAAACATGATTAAAATAGTTGATGATCATACACTTAATATCAAAGACCATAAATCTAAATCTTAGCATAAATATTATGATTCCATAAGACACTAATCATTAAAAAATATAAAGCATGATCCTTAAAATCATAACATATGAATAAAATAAGGAATTATTGAAAACATATTAGCATATAATATAATTTTCATTGTAGCCAAGACCACATGGAAAAGACCATCTTAAGTAGTATGGGCGCACTCCCAATACCCTATTAGTAGTCATGGTTCACTAACATTGTGATCTTAGTAGCATGAGTTCACTCCTCATACCATCTTAGTAGTCATGATTCACTCCCATGACAATCTTAGTCTATCTTATGACATATAAATATATACCCAATGCATTGGAAGGAAATATAGGTCCAACCGATCTCATAATGAAATCATACTTATATGTGCCAAAGTATCATAATCAATCATAACATAAACCATATAATGAAATTGGTATCATACAAAAGTAATTATATCATAACATGTGGACAATGGGATGGGTTTCATAATCATTTCTCAAAAAATCATGACCCATAGAATGAATATGGTTTCCAGAGAACATATCCTATGAAAGGTAAATAGGTTTCATAAACATAAAGACATTAATAACCTAAAATAAAGAAATAACTAATTGAATGGAACCTTGGATCAAATATCTAATTAGGAATGAGTAACATCAATAGATGTTATCTTTTATGTGAAATAATTTTGAAATATCTTTAAAAAACTTTTCATAAAGAAATTGTCCTTTCTCCTTCCGAAAATACTTCTTGAAATTCAAAACCATTTGATATCCATTATGATGAAAAAATCCTTTAAAATTTTATAGAAAGTATTGAAAAAAAATCCATTTTTTTAAACATCTATAGAAATATGAAAACCTTTTTAAAACCATTTTGCCTTAAAAACCTATAAATGAATCATGAAAATATTTTGTAAAGAACATTAAATGAAAAATACTTTAAATATATATAAAATAATAATAAAAATTATTCAAAAACCATTTATTTGAAAATGGATTTTAGAAACGTTTTCTTAACAATTATCCATTTAAACAAGAAAAGTAATCTTCAATGAAATAATGGTGGGTAAATATAATCATTCCATACGAGGTAAAGAGAATATCCATCTTGCACGGTTAAAAGGATAATAAAATAAATTTTTTGAAAAAAAATATGAAGGTTCATTTGAAAAAATTTGTAAAAGAATAAAATGGTGAAAATGTATTTAAATTATTATATGATATTTGTCAAATATTTTAAGAATCCCTTTTTTGAAATAATGGATTTTATGGAACATAAATTTCTGACCGAATGGATATGTAAGGGAATATTTTATGAGAAATATTTTCTTAATTAACTATTGGACCAAATAGTATAAACATTATTCTAATACATGAAGAAATAATCACTAACCAGAGTAGATGAAAATTCATTTGTTTTCTTGAAATAAGGATCATTATATTTCATTTATTAAAACATAAACTGAACGAATCTCGATAAATGGTGATATTGCATCAATAAACTCTTACCACATGGTAAATTTGAATCTTACTCCCCATGTAGGAAAATGAATTTACATGGAGAATTAAAATAACATGAAATTATTAACATTAATGTTATAACATGTCAAATTCAGTTTATTCACCTCATATAAAAATTTATGTGTATAATATGGCATTCGTCTCAATGAAAGAAATTTGAGATAATTTTTTTACTAATTTGTTAAAATTTGAAAATTAAACGCCATGAAGGAAAGATCATAAAATAGTTTTTAAAATACCCATATATTTATGTAAAATTTTCAGGCAATACATTCAAGTATAGTATATACACAACACAAAATAAGTGAGTGGTGAATATGGCATGTATCTCATGAAAATTAAGAGTAAGATAAAATTCCATTACCTTGAATATGACTAGTCTAATGCATCTTTGTATTCCTGAATAATACAATTATGTGAATTAATGAATTTAATTGGATCCATTTTATATATACATAAACTAATTATTAATCAGGAAATAATTAACTTATTTATACAGTACTTATACTTTTATAACCTATCATTAAATATTTTTGTGAAAAATGAATCGACGTTACAATCTTAGAGATCGTAAGTTGTATATGTGCATGAGTAATGTTCCAATTTCTTAATGATCATTATGGAAAGAAGGTAAGTAATATTAATCCTTTCAGGATGATAATTACATCATAAGTACCATATCATTTAATCATATATACTTATATATATAATTACGAGGATTAAAAAAGAATTAAATAGTGTTGAGGAGTCGGTAGTCCACACATCCATGAGCGATGTTATAACATTTCAATTGTGTAAAAGGGTAACAAAGAAAATGGTATATATATTTTATTTACAGGAAGGTAATTATGTCCTGAATACAACAAATATGTCTTTGTGTCACATATTTTTAATTAATACCTTGTTTTATACCTTCTATATATTGTTTGAATGAATCACATCACATTGAGGGGGAGATCATCCACACTTCCATACACAATGTTATCATGATTATACATAATTGAAAGAATAAAGAAATGTGTAATAAAAGAAATAAAGAAGAAAAAAGACATTATATATCATATATATAATATATAAACATATTTTCCATCATAACTCCCATGCTTCAATGGTGGGAAAGAAAAAATGAACTATCATCGTTTCACGAGGTGTTAGTTATCCATACATGAAAGATATTTTCGTTTCACATTATGTGGTAAATTGTGTGAGTGTAGGTCAAAACCACAATATAACAACACATCGCTATATTTGATACAATATTTTTTGTTATATAATCATGAAATTAAGATATTTTAGGGGGTGGAGAATAAAAATAAAATAAAGGATCTTGAGAAAAGATGTTACCTTATCTTTGGGTAACTCTATTTGGTTTGCATCAAAGGGATTCCTTGGATAGATTTATGAAAAAATGGAGGAATCTGGGTGGAAGGGAGGTATTGTTTTGGGATCTATTTGGGCATATCTTTTTTATCCAAAGTTTATTGAAATGTGTAAGGGAGTGGGAGGAGAGGAGGCCTTTTAAAGTGGAGGAGGGGCACCTTTGTAATATTTTGGAAAAACGGAATCCCCACCCATGTTTTCTATTTAAAGTAGATCCAATAATGATAAAAACATGATAAAATAGATAATATGTTCTAAATATGGCCAGAAAATATTTTTTTTATAAGTTTATAGGTTGTTTTCAGTTGTAAGGTTATTTTTTAGTCCCTTATTAAGTGTAATTTAACTTTATTCATTTTAATTAATTTTAATTAATTTCACTAATTAACTGGGTGATAAAATAAATTTAACTTATTATATATTATATTTAATGATGATTCAAAATATGGAATTCATTTATTCATATTAAAAATAAAGAACTTGAAAATTTTTATTTATATATAATCACGTAGACGGAACGTCAATGTGGATTTTTAATGTAAAATCCTTTAAAATATTGCTATGTTTTTCTAGTCAATTGAAAATTGAAATTGATTATAATGACCTAAATTATTTTCATTTTTATATAATTAATGTAATTAATCATTACAATATAATTTAACTGTACCATTAAAAGGAGAAAAATTACCTTAATAAAAATATTGGCTTTTATGTGTTAAATTGGTTTTATTCATATTTATGATTATAAAATCTATCTGATGAATATAACTTTTTTTCCCAATAACACATATAGAAAATTTAAATCACATAATAATTAAAATTTTGTTAATTTTTTTTGATTAAAACAACTTTTTGATCATTAAAATAGTTTTAAAAAAATACTCCCATTATATTTAATTAGACCTTGTATTCATTTCTTAATAATTTGTAATGGAATAGTTTATTTTACATTTTGGGAAAACCATATATTTACATAAGTTATTCACTAATATTCATACAAGATAATTTAATGGATATGTTAAATATTATTATATTTCTCTAATAATATATTATTATTTGGTAACACTTGTTCATACGTGTTATGCAAGCCATAAGGGAAAGTCAATATTGCCGTAAACATAATATTACTACAATGTTTTATATTAGGAAAGATAAAGTGTAGTAAGCGAATAACATGGGATTGTGTGTCATTAAATACAAACATTGTACCTTAATATATATAAACATTTTTAGTACTGTGTTAAATGAAAAATATCAAAAAGATTAAATTAATGCCGAAAAATATATTTCACAAAATCAGGAGGTGTTAAAAAAAATTTATTTCTTTTAATTTTACTATGGTTATGGTTATTCAATATTTCTAATTTTTTTCATTAGGTTATGTTAAATTTTCAAGAGGCATTTCATTTCCACAAAATTCTCTTTTTTTATAATTATGCCTTATTTTTAAATTTTTCCAAACATTTATTCCATACTCACATGTTATATGATTATTGAGAATTTTTTAATAAATGATATATCCTTTATGTTCCCATAATGTGTTTTTTTGAAATTATGTTATTTTTACATGTTTATAACTATCATATAATGTTTTTTTATATTTTTTATGACATTTATGTCTTCATCTTGTGAAACCCCATGATTATAATCTCTTATCCCATGATTAGATTTCCCTTACTGATAATTTGAGCTAAACCCTTTCTGATTTTTCGAATCCTTAGGTTATGAATATGATTATTTCATGTGATATATCTTTAAAATAGAATACAAAATTTGAATTGTGAATTAATTCTTTCAAGAGTTGTAAAATAATATTCTTATATAACTAATATCAAATACACTAAACCTATCACTCCTCGAGTTGTGTTGGTAATTTTATGTTATACTAATTAAATCATGGTATAAATGTTGCATTTATGAGTGCTTATATCGGTTCTCTATATATGTTTACATAGATAGAAAAAACATCATTGAAAATTAATTCATCAAAAAATATCACACACAAATGGATGAAGAATAAAATTGTTTGTTATCGTTAGGTCCATCCCAAAATTTAAAAATATAAATATTTATTTCAGGTTAAATTATGTAACATAAATCTCATCAGTTAAAATCCTTTTTAATAGGAATATGAATATAGAGGTGAAAATAATTATTTTTAAAAAATTAAATTAATGTAAAATAAAAACATTTATATCACTTTCAAATGTAACTATTTAAAAATTTAAAGTTAAATATTTTGAGAAATTTTAATTTTAAAAAGAATCTATAATAATGTGTCCTTGAAAATTATATAAATATTTCTAAAATAAATGTGGTGGAAATGATAAAAATTTGATAGTGAATGTAAATAAACCATTTCAAGACGTTAAAAATACTTTTAATGAAAATACACTTTTAAATTAGAGTAATAAAACATTAATTAAATTGTTATTTTATAAATGGTGGTTATAAAATATACTATATCGAACTATTTGTGTGGGATAACTTAAGCCTAGAAAAATAATGTTCGATATGAAACTTTATAACTAAAAAAATGAGATTTTGGGCTATCAATATCCCTTACATATGAAATAAATCATAGAGAAAAAAATATATAACAAGAATTTATATGATTGGAATGTAAATAATTATTATAAATAAGATATAATAACACAAAATATAATAATTTTTATTACGTTTCTTAGTTATATGAAATATATTCTCAAGAATGATCATAAATCTATAAATGAATGTTGATTTAAACAAAATCCTTACGACAAGGCTAAATTTAAATAAAAATCTAATTTAATAATGGAATATTATTTGTCTTAGGATATCCCATGAAAAAATAAATTTTATAATAAAAATACAACTATGGGAATTAAACAAACCATACATGGAAAATAAGGAGAAAATTTTTTTATATGTCTCAAGGAATCTGAATTGAGAGCAATAATACCCTTAACTCCTATCACGAATTACAAAAAATGTACTCTAACCTCCTATATAATAAACATACCTATATTAATAACTTAATAAATATCCTTACTCATATTAATATGCACAAATAATCTCAACATATAATTTTTAAATATATGTATTCTAGTGCGTTTCTTTTTTATATATTTCCCCACATCAAGTGTTTATAGTTTTTATCATTTGTAATAATTTTGAAATTGTATTCCAATATTAATTATTATTAGACAAAAATATGTTTAGCAGGTCAATAATAATACTTTTGGTATTATTTATAAAAATTATTTATATTTAAAATTCCATTCATGAGTGATTTTTTATTTATCCTTGAAGATGTAATCAATAAAATGCATATTTCAGTGATTCTTGGTGAACTAAAGGTGTTTTATGGATTAATGAGCTTAAAAAAATTAAAATATTGTCACACCAAAAACTTAATTATTTATATATTTATTTCACATTATACTAGTAATTATGTCCCCATAGTCATCCTTGATGTAAATTCATATCATTTATCTTGTATGTGGTTAAACTAACACAAACATAAACATACCATGATTAATGGATAATTATGTGGTGGTTTAGTTTTAATATCATTAATACAGAAAATGTTAATGTTATTTAGTATTTATTAGTGTTATATATTATAATTGGATGGAATTATATAAATACTTAATGGGTATGAAAATATTACATAGTAAGGATAAAAACATTTTCTTCTTAGTAAGATTATTTAATATAATAAATTTTATGATGAATGTGTATTTTATATATCATTAATAGGGTTCTCATTTTTCCCAAAAATAACATTAATTGTATCATAAAAATTATATTTATCAATTAATTTTATTCTTATGAAAACACATAAAATGTAGTAATGAAATGAAAAACATAAATCAATTTTTTATAGAATTTGTTCTCTACACATTAGCATGGATGAGGATTTAGTTTTACATAGAAGAAGAGAAATGAATAATTCATTTCATCATTTAAAAAAATAAAATATTTTATAAATATAATTTTTATATATTTAATTCATCATTATGACCAACAATATAAGGTGGATAATGGAATAAAACTATGATTCTTCATGAAGGTGGCAGACTGCAGGAAGGTTTGAATGTTGTTTTTTGTTTTCCATAAGGGAAAATAAGAATTGTGGTTATTGGTTATTAACATATAATAATATTGTTTGTTATATAAAAAATAATTATTTCATTATATAGTTATTTTAAAAATATAATTTTAGAGGTATGATAGAATGTAATAATATTAAGGAAAATCTATTACACACATTAAAAACATAGAGTTTCCCTTAGGGAATTCATTGAAAAATAAGGGATTGGGGTAGTAAAATGAAAATAATATCTCCAAGATGTGGTATAATTTTCTAGGGAATGGAAAAATTTTATTTTTTTAAAAGGAAACCGAATTTTAGGAATGTTATTTCTGGCTTGGGGAGAGACACCTTTTATTAGTGAAAAAGTCTAGAATTTTTATAAATACCAATTATTTATTGGAAAGTCACTCTCAGATAAAGATACTCTAAAAGATATTGGTAATGGATTGGGGTATTGATAAGGTATATAAATCCTCTACCATTCAATTTCACAAATACATTAATTTTTTTCAACTCCTTATCAATAGATTTTACACTTTTTACAATTTTAACTTTTATTACAGTAACTAGTTTTTACCAATGTAATTTATCATTTATTCTTTGAAATGAAATTTAACATTTTAAATAATTTGGATTTACTAATTCTAGATCTGAAATTTTGTTTTTTATTCAATTTATAAAAGTTATAATTTTCTTTAAATAATAATTCTTAGTGGATAATAATGAATTTCGAGAGAAATATATTAATTAAGTTAAAAATACATAATATAGGTTTTATACAAAAATTAATATTTTCATATTCATAATTTCACATATAAAAATAAAAGTTTTTTGTATAAAATATTTTCAAAAATATTTATGACATTTTTTCATAACTAAAATGTCATTAAGTTAGAGTATTTTTAAAACGGAATATTACCCTATTCACATTATAATCTATATATTCATAAAATCCAAAAAAATCATATAAATAAATTTTTACAATTATGAATCTAAAATTAATGTTTTTTAATTAAAATTCTAAAATTTATAATTTTATCTTTATATTAAATAAGAAAATATAATGGACAATATTTTTATTTGTGAAATTAATCATTGAAATATAATCTATTCTTCTTATTTATTATTTTTACTAATTATTATTATCCCATTATTCATATATATATATATATTGTAATCAATTAAACATTAATTTATTGTGACCAAAAGGTGAGGGAATAAAAGGGAATTTTTGTGGAAATATAATTTTAATATTTGAATGGTCATATTAGTAATTTTATCTATACCAATTGAATTTATTTCATATTAATTACATAATTTATTTTATTTATATATATATTTCATAAATTGGATACTCCAACGTAACCCTCTAATTCATTGTCCATGTGTTAATGGACATACTTAAATATTTTCATTTTTTCTACATATATATCCATTTCATTTATCTTTGGTGTGGCATGTGGATAAAGTTATTGAAAAAACTAACATATTTAAAGTTAATAAAATATTAAAATTTTATGGTGTAATGTCCCGTGTTTTGATCCGAATGAAAATTAAAAGGAAAATAATTTTTTTTATTAGCTGGGGAGGCCAGTTTTAAAACCATGTGTCAGAACCTTTTTATTTTCGATAGTTGATACTGTAATGTGTCTTTTAATGAAATTAAACTAAATTTATTAAATTTAAATTTGAAATGGAATTAAATTAAATGAATCATCAATTTATTCTATAACACATTGAAATATTTTATGAAATATTTTTATAGTTAGTGGTTGAGTTCACATGGGATTCAAGGACCCATATACCATTGACATTAAAAGAAAAGAAATATTAAATATATTTATTCATATGTGTGTGTATTATTTATAAAAATAACACTAAAATGGGTCATCGAATGAGAAATATGTGACAACCATTAGGTCCAGAACACCTGGTTTACCCAAGGTAGGTTATAACTTTGAAGCCATTCGGGTGATTGGAAAACTCACACGTAATAAAACCATCTTTATTTTTAATTGATTTATTATTATGATTTTTATATAATAACTTATTATTTTCTCCCAATCAGTTCATCGTATGAGAAATTAGAGACCATCGATAGTTTCAGAATGTAAGGTTTATCCTAGACCAGGGTATACCTTTTGATAGAATCAGACATTTTGTCATATCGTACCCGTAGAAAATTTAATTAGGTTATAAATATTTTTTTCAGATAGTTAGAATTAATAATTATAATTTTATTATTAATATTATTATTTGCATTGAAAACCAAAAAAATGAAAATATACTTCAATAATTAATTAATTATGTCGTGGTGTAAATAATAATCAACAAATGTAATAACTAAGATATTATTAATTGTTACAATTAAATTCAAAGGTGCAATAAATATTAATTTAATAAAAATTATCCCTTTTTTTAATGGTTGATTTTATTAAGTTGTTAATGGTGTTATTGATAAGTTGTATTAAATAAAAATTATTGTATTTATTGTTATTATTATTAGTTGATGACAAAAAAATTGATACCCACATATATATATATATATATCTGATGTATATATATTGGTATTAATTATATATATTGGTATATATAAATGTGTGGGTGTATATATATACTTATACAAATGTTTTTGTGTGTGTATCTATATATATATATATATTGGATATATATATATATATAGATATTTATTATTAAGTTAAATAAAATATTATTAGTTTCCCATATAAATGATTGTTACGTATAGACTAAACCAAGATGTGGTCTGTTTAAATTTTTTGGTCAAATTCATAATGAGACCCATGGTGCGCACCATCGCACCCCATTGCGGGTCTTGACCAACTATTAAAATTAATTAAATAATTAGTTGGACTGTATTTAAAATATTTACGTCGTTCCCTAGCACAACATTCGAGTTAAAAATAATTAAATAATTATTAAAATGAAATAATTAAATTTTAAGGAAATTTTAATAATTAAAAGGGGGTAATAATAAATAATAAAATAAAATAAATTGGAGAAAAAATTAAAAATAATTAAAAAATGGAAAACCTATTTTAATTAATTATTTTTCTTTCTCCGTTCACTTTTTATTTTTATTATTATCTTTTATTTTATTTTTTATTTTTTATTTATTTTAAGTTTTTCCTTTCCATTTTCTTATCTCCCACTCCTATCCCCTTCTACTGTGTCACCCCATGTAGTGTCCCACCTTTGTGGTGCACCTCATCCTCCTCTGATCCTTCGAAATCCCATTGCGACTCCATTCCTCATCTGTTTTATTGACCGTTATGTGCGCAATAATGCTATCGGAGAGGCTAACCTCACGCACCAAGAATCATAGTATCACTTCCACTATCCATCATCCATTCTTCTGTAGAAATGTTTCAAATGAATTTGGGGTTTTCTTAAAATCGTCCGATTTCTTCTATTTTAGGTGAAATCAAAGATCTTTTTGGAGCATATGATCTACTATGAGTATGATGTAGGGCGCATAATCCCTTTTCCCTTATTTTATTTCAACTTTGAAATCGTATGTTGTGTCGCTCGTCAGTGCCTACCGACGATACTTTATTTTACCTATTCTAAATTAATTAATCTACCTTGCTTAACCATTACACCCTTGTTTGAAATAATCCAGCCTATATAAATTATTGCAACAATGTTGGATACCCCTTTTGGTGTGCCAAAATTCTTGGTCTCATTTTCTATTATCCCTATGTAATTAAATTATTTAATTTCACGTCGTGTGTCACCCTATTTAGATTGAGATTTAAATTAAATAAATTATATTGGGTTATTTTAAACCATGAACCTAGAGATTTTTTTGGATATTTATGCCTAATGATTTTATCCTTTGTTAAATTATTATCATGTCATTCAATTATAATGAGATGTGTGTGTTTTTTTAAATTTCAATGATAAATTGATTTGGCAATGACTGCTTCACTGGAATGGTCATTAGTATGTAGCTTTGAGTTACATAAATTATTATTTTTCAATTATAAATATATATACTTTGATATCAGTTTCCTTAAAATATAATTAAATTCTAGGTGGTGAGAGAATGTGATTTCTATATTAAGGAAGACAAAAGTACTCTACATTCTTGAACTGTTACACAATAAGCATGGGGGAGATGTCTTAGGCTTCGCTAGAGGAGGGTTTCCCTACGATTCTAAATACTCATTAGTGATACTAGTTCGAAAGGTACATTCAAGGATGGACTCGTTGGAAATATGGATACACCATTCCTCAAGGGATACTTGACCCCTTATCTGGGATACTAGGGCAGACTCACCATATAGCCATGCCTTGAGCGATACATGGTCTTTTGGAAGATTTTCTTGAATCGGCTCCGTGGAATTGGATAAATTTAAGGATGTACTATAGCAATAAATTTGGGACAGGCTCAAACTACAACTCTCAACTTGAACATAATAATAATGATAATGCTTGAAAGTTTATTATTGATACAGCTTTACTTCCATGTAAATTGTGATATCATATAGTTCTTTCAAGAACAGTATGTTCAATCATAAATTAGAACCCAATATATAGCACAAGTTTGGGGGTATGTTCCTTTTGTCAGTCTTCTATTTTTCTACGATATATATATATTCTTCTTATCACAGGTACATTACTAATATTCTTTGATTAAGCTGAAGTATGTGATATGGGATGAGCTCTCATGATAACCCGAACCAAGTTGTATTTATTTTATTATGGTTAGTTAATTTCTTTCATTTATTATGCATTGGTACACTGTTTTGTTTACAACATGAAATGGAAAGTTCTAGACATTGTAGGTTCTAGCCTAATTTGATTATATCTCACTCCCTAGTTGGGAACCATTTGGTACCCGGGTATATTTTATGATCAAACTTATGGATAGTGAGAAGCATGATACTTCTTGTATTTGAGTGTTTCTTTCTACTTATTCTAGATATTGGGGGCCTAGGATTGAATCATTTCTCGAGATGAAGTTGTTTTTTTGTTCTTTTATTTACATTTTTGATTTCATTCTTGTATTCTTTATTTCTAAACATTTAAATTAGTACAGACATCATATCATGATAGATTTTTTTATCTATTTTTATTTATTAGCTTCCACTCTTATTATTTATTCAGTTGGGATTGTTTATTTTCTTGTGCTATAGTTTTCTTATTTATAACATTCCTCTATTTGTTATAAATTTTGGTTTCGTATACTATGTATTACCTATTAGAAACGAAGTAATGTCTCCCGCAAGGACATGTTAAAATGTCTCTTCCTACAAGTTAGTAGCCTCTAGCATTCGGGCAGATGTGATTAAGGACATGTGGCTAACCCAGCATGAAGCACCCTTCGAGTGTCTCCTGAGTCGGGGATGATAGAAGGTAGTATCAATGGTTGTTATTTACCATTGTCTTACTATTTTGGGTTAGTAGACAGGAGACATGTAATGTTTCAGTTCATGTTTAATAGTTATTCATTGGGCTGAGCACCCCACGTACGAGAAATAAACAAGTGGACCTGGCTAGGAATTGATGTTCATGCTAATAGATATTACAGTTGATATTATTTCACATTGTGTAACTGGTGTAATTTCCACTTCTTATGGATTTATGTGGTTTATCGTATTATACCCTTGTACTATTAAGTAAAGGATAAAGCATTATATTAATCATTTTAGGTATATAATGATTCACAGATCATGTATATGCCATGTCATGTAGCTGTATTAAAAGGTATCCTACTGATATGATTTAGTGATTTGATGTTCATTCCATGTATTATAGTTAATTTTTCATGCCTGTATAGATACTACATTTCAATGATATATTTATCAAGACAACTTATTTTTATACTGCTTTTTTACTAGAACATTTTCTTTGTATCATGCTTTTTTGCATATTAGCATGTATGTGTGATTAAAATGTCATGCTTATCTGATTACATAATGTTTCACTATGTTTTCTTCTTATAGTGACATGCTCTATTTCTTGATATGTAATTAATTTATTTTTATAATATTTATTGGTTGCAATTAAATAAAATCTAATTTTCACCAATAAAGTGTATGGGAGCTCTATAGATTGGTATATGGCCGCCCATATGACTAGATTATAGAACATATTTGTTTTGTAATATGGAATGGTTTAAAATGTAATGGGATTTGAAATAGTACATGTAGTGCGGTGATCTATTTAAGACCCTCATGTAAGGGTAGACAAAAGATTCTTTGAGTTACCATGTACTGGAAACATGAGCTTTTTCCGCAGGTGTTCCTTCATTTAACAATGCCATTAATGACCAGATTTTAAACCTAATGACTTTTTTTAGCATGAACTGATGTTAGGGTAAATACATTTTCTTCATTAGGGGATAGACCATGATAGGTATCACCCTTAGGAAATAAAATCCTTGCTAATGTCATGAGTTTAATTCCCTCTTGTTTTCATTCATGTCTTATTGTATCTAGTTGACCCCTTGATTAAAATGACCCCCTTGTTTAGATGAGTGGTCATGATTTCCTAAAATTTCGTTTCGAGCTTGAGCATTATAAAATTACCATTTTCAATAGGTTAGACATGCCCCGGGCATGGTCTTCCACATCGTAGGTCATCCAACCCTCTCTTCTGCATAGTGATAAATGACCCAGTACTTCGTCCCCCTGAGATAAAATTCATCTTGGTTCTAGAAAATATCATGGTAGTACGTGTTCATGTACACAATCTCGTCGAATGCTTAATGTAGTTATGAATAGGACAAGTTCATTTAATTGTTATGAATTTTGATACAAAATGCATACCATATCATCTCTTTAGTACAGTTACTTGTGTTATAAAAGAATCAAGTAACTCCCAATACCTGGGATGAATTCCAAAGACTCGGGTGTTTTGACACACTTGTTAGATTGGTTGTGGTTTTAGGCCAATTTGTTAAATTTTTTACATCTGTTAATATTTTAATCCTTTAGTGTACTCTTCCTTATGTGATGATCACGATCCCTATCTTGACATCAGTCTTGATGCACTAAGAGAGTGACAGTCATACACTATAAAAAATTCTAAAATCAGTTATAAAATATATATTCGTTTAAATGTTGAATGCATGGTACTTATAGAAGTGTGCTCAGTCTTGAGTGATCCTTTGATTACCTTATAGAAATGAATTGGGAAAACTATTCTACAGCAACCATTTCTTCTAACTTGACCGCTAAAATGATGCCACCCTTGGTTTAGTCAATGCTCGGATGAGGATGTTTTGGCTCTGTACCAACATCTCACTTTAGGGGAAGTATACGTGGTAAATGAGAGATATCTTCGAAGAAGACATCACAACTCATTTTGTAAAACATCGGCTGTATAATCTAGGTGTCTTCTAAAATGGCCGGTCAGACTGGCTCAGCTAGTTATCTCTCTAGTTCAATGAAGTGTTCTGTAAATGACATTTTTATGGAACATTGTCAGATAAGGAAAATGTGGGTTGTGTCGGCCATGTATTTCCATGAAAAGTTGGATTTACATGGGATTAAAGGTTAATAGTAAATCTACCAATTTTTCAATTTGGTAATCATGCATGAATTTCCACTATAATTCTTAAAGGCATGCCTTTTAGGAAACTTAGATGGTGGGAGGTGTCATGACTCATAACTTTCCCCATTCTAACGTTAAATCCTAAGTCGGGAATTAACTTTGACTAGATGTTTAATGAGATGATCACATGGTTGTGTCTCTAGATAAATGTGATTGGATAAGTACCATCTCAATGATTCAGTTGGAAAATGAGTGGTGGTTCAGATCCAAATATCTTAGGTGTCTCTTACCTAACCTATAATTGAATGTGTTTTGGAAATCTAGATATGAAACTATTAGGATGGTATGTGACTAAGTATCATATACTCTATAATACCAAACGTAGGATCGAATAAGTAAAATGAGATACAAATACAAGATGGGGGTGAATTTTATACTTAAAAAATTCCCTCAGGAAATTTTGGATAACCAAAATTCACAACACCTCTATGTTCTAGTGACTTACTTGATTCCAGAAAAAATTGTTCTGGAAATCAAACATAACAAAATTTTACAATAGATAATATTCTAAAATAATGCGTATAGAATCTAACTAAATTAGAGTACAAATATGAAGAAGTATAAGAGAGTTGTACTTTCCTTAACACTACAAAAACAGCAGAAAAACAAAGTAGTAAAACTACAGGTAACAAGTATAAACTCTTTTAACCCAAAGAGGAGGGTATCCAACAACCCATGATAAGAGGTCCCTTGATTTATACTTTCAAGAAAGTCTATCTTGCCCAAACCCAGGTAAGCCCTCAATCTGAAGCTCTGTATCTTTCTTTCTATCCCCTCAAGCCGTCGATTTGTAAGGAAATCGGCACTTATGACTTCACAACCCGAAGTCTCTGAGTTTTAAGGTAATCAAACCTCTACATGAAGAAAATCTACATGATGAAAAGTTTGAACAAGCCTTTCAAACTTTCTTCACGAATCTTAAGAGTTGATAAGTGACTCTCTCTCTAGAAATCACTTCAACAACATATAGACAAATATGTCAAAGTAATGTGTTCTCAACTTTCAAATGAGCTCCTATTTATGGGAAAACCTCCAACGGTTGGATACCTCCTCCAACGGTTATATTTTTCCTTGAATTCAAGAGGGACCTATACACATGTCACTCAAAAAAAGGTTAGTTAATAACTGAAGGCACGACATGGTTTTATAATATAACAAGTGAAATAATTACCAAAAACTGATATTAAGAATGAAGGTAAATAAATGTTCTGAGTGGAGAATGTTAAAGTTCAGAGTGTATGAAAAAATGAATTCAGAGTCTGTAGTACTATGATATTCAGATTCTATTTTGTAAGAATTCGGAACCGGATTTCTGTCGAATTCTGGAATCTGAATTTCAAGGAAATTTAGATTCTGGATTCATAATAATTTGGAACCAGAGCATACAATGTTCGGATTGAGAGTTCATTGGATTTCAGTGTCAGAACTCATAAGATTTCAGAGTTTGAATTCAGAGAACTTGGAGTCAGAACTTAGAGAAGTTCGTAACAAGAATTCGGAGTTGAACATTACATAAGTTCATATCTATAATTCTGAGTTGAACTTCATGAGAGTTCGTATCCATAATTCGGAGTTGAACTTCATGAGAGTTAATATCCATAATTCGGAGTTGAACTTTACATAAGTTCGTATCTAGAATTTAGAGTTGATCATCATGGGAGTTCGTATCCATAATTCGGAGTTGAACTTCATGAGAGATCGTATCCATAATTCAGAGACTTATAAAAAATACCTCATATCTATGTATTATATGATTCTGAGGTTTTTGGTTTCATTCCGAGTTTTATACTTAGAAAATTTCTGATATGAATAGTGAAATATAGGCAAGGGTAAATTTCCTTGGGGAAGGAATTTTTTTATAGAAGTAAAATAGGGGTAAAATAGGATTTCCCTTAAAATATGGTTTTTGTGATTTTCAAAACAAGAGGAATGGTAAAGTCATAAGGAAAGCCTTAATGACTTAACAATCTCCCCCTTGAATGAAGGAATGGAAAACTTCATAAGAAAAACCTTATTCACTCAACTGCAACAATACCTTTTAAATGATACTTTATGACCTCGTAGATCTGGTGGGAGATACATTGTTCCCAAAGGATTTTCGGGGATGGGAAGTTCTATGGTTTTAATGTTTTAACATCCTGTGCTTTAATCCAAATGAAAAAGTGAAGGAAAATAAAAAAATTTGTTAGCTAGGAAGGTTGATGATAAATGCAATTGTTAGAACCTTCTTCTTTCAGATTATTGACATTTTATTGTGTCTTCCAAATAAATTGAATTAAATTTATAAGATTAAAATTTAAAATGGAAATAAATTAAATGGAGGTTAAAAGGATTATTTAGCTCTTTCGAGGATTCTATGAAATATTTTTAGAGTTAGACACCAAGGGGATTCCAAGATCTATAGACCCTCAGCATTGAAAAAAATAAAAATATTAAATGTATTTATTCATAAGTGTGTGTGTTGTTTTAAATAAAATGAAATAAATATCAAACATTTCATCATATATGAAATCTAAAACCACTGTTAGTTATGGAATGCTCAGTTTACACTAGGTAGGTTATAAGTTTGATGTGTGTTGAGTGATTAGCAACCTCATATGTGATAATAACCTATTTCATTAATTAATTTATTGTTTTTTTATATAATAAATAATTATTTTCTCACAAACGGTGCGTCATATGAGAAATTAGAGACCACTGATAGTCTGAGATGTGAGATTTTCATTAGGTAGGGTATAACTTTTGCAAGGGTGAAGCTTTTTGTTAGATCGTACAAGAATATAATTTATTTAGGATATAAATATTTTTATTGGGAAGTTAGAAATAATAATAAAAAATTAAATATTAATATTAATATTTGTGTTTAATACAATTAACAAAATTTACATTCACAATTAATAAATTATTTCATGGTGTAAATAATAACTCGATAGTGTAATAAATGTGAAATTATTAATTTTTCTAATTAAATACAAATCCGCAATCAATATTAATCTAATAATCATTATACATGTTTTTAATGGTTGTTGTTTTTAAATTTTTAATGGTGTCATTGATGGGTTTTATTAAATATTAATAATTATTTTTATTTTTATTGTTATTAGATTTGGGAAAAAACATTAATATATATATATATGATGTATATATATATATGGGGATTAAATATATATGTATGTATATATAAAGTGATGGTGTATATATTTTCTTATAAAAATGTGTGCGTGTATATATATATAATGTATATATATATGGGTGGATATTTATTATTGGGGTAGATTAAATATTATTAATTTTCCACATAAATGCTTGTTATGTATCAGCTTCAACCAAGCTGTAGGCCTTTTATATTTTTATCCTAAATTCCTAATTCACCCTAGGAGAAGCACCTATACACCATTTTGTGAGTCCTGAGAATCTATTAAAAATAATAAAATAATTTTTCGATCTTTATATAAATATTTTACGTTGCGCCATAGCATACTATTTAGGTTAAAAATAATTAAAAAGGCATTGAAAAGAAAAAATTTTATAAATAAATTAGAATAATTTAAGGGGGATAAAAATAAATACTAAAATAAAATTATTTGGAGAACAAATTAAAAATAATTAAAATGAGATTAACCCATTTTTATTATTTTTTTCCATTCTCCCTCCTTTTTTATTTTTATTATTTTATTTTACTTTATTTTTCCTTTTTCATTATTTTACCTTTTTTCTTTCCTTTTTCATCTCTCCCACACCTATCCCCTCTTGGTGCATCACCCGATGTACCACCCAATCATTAGGGTGTGTCTCCTCCTCCTCCTCTCCTCCTTCAGTAGCACGTTGTGTCTCCATTTACCATCCATTTTCTTATCTATTTGGTGTGCAGTAAATCTCTTGGAAAGGCTATCCTCAAACATCAAGAATTGTAGGATCTCTTCCATTATCTATCAAATAGTCTTCCACATATGTTTTTACCTGAATTTGGTGTTTTTCTAAAATCATTTGATTTATTCTATTTTAGGTCAAATAAATGATCATTGTGGAGCGTAGGGTACACTACGAGTAAAATATAGGGCGTCTACTCTCTTTTCTATCGTTTTGTTTCATCTTATTAATTGTATGTTTTTTTACTCATTGGTGCCGACCATTGATAAATAATTTTACCTATTCTAAATTAATTTAACTACCTTACTTAACCATTATATCCTTGTTTGAAATAATCTAACCTATCTAAATTGTTTCAATAACATTGGATAAAACTTTGGGTGTTCCAATGTTCTTGGTCTTATTTTCTATTATCCTCGAGTAATTAAATTATTTAATTTCATGTATTGTGTGACTACATTTATATTGAGTTTTAAATTAAATAAATTATTTGGGATTATTGTGAACCATGAACCTTGAGTTATTTTGGTTACCTGTGCCTAATGATTTTCTTTATTGTTAAATTATTAACCTTTTGTGCCATTATATGGTGATATGTGCATTTTTTCTTCTTTTTTTATTAAATTTATCTGGTAGTTTGTGTCTTTGAGTTTCTTATATTATTATGTTCATATTATAATTTCAAAACCTATATTATCTATTTTCTAGAAATATAATTGAATTCAGGGCAATGAGACAAAGTTGGTTGCGTATTATTTACTACACAAGGACTCTCTATTACTGTCCGGTTACACAATATGCGAGGGAGGTGATGTCTTAGGATATTTTAGATGTGGGTTTCCTTGGGTTTCTAAATACTCACAAGTGATAATAGTTCCCAATGGTACATTCAATGATGGACTCGTTGGTAATGTGTTTATGACATGCCTCAGGTGATACTAGACCCCTTATGTGCGATACGGGGACAAACTCATGATAAAGCCATGACCCGAGCAATACTTGGTCTTTTAGAATATTTCCTTGGATGGGTTCAGTGGTATTCGATAAATTGATGGATATACAATAGAGATACCTTTGAGGTGGGGTAAAACTCCAACTCTCATCTTGAACATAATAATAATGATAATTCTTGGTATGTTATTATTGATACTGCTTGAGTTCCATGTGAATTTTGATATATTATGGTACTTTGAAGCAAAAATTGTAGACACATAAATTAGACCTAAAGCTAAAGCACAAGCTTAGGGGTATGTTCCCTTTGTATGCCCTCTTTTTATTTCAGCCTATTATTTATATATATATAATATGCTTATCATAAGAATCTTATTAAAATTCGAGCATAGGCCGAAGAAGGTGATATGGGAAGGGTGCCGTTGAGAACCCTGTCCAAGTTGTATTTATATTATTATGTTTATTTAATTTCTTACATTTATCATGCATCAGTGCACTACTTTGGTTTATATCAAGAAATGTAAAGGCCTAGATACAATGGGTGCTTTCCTACAGAGATTTTATCTCACTACATACTCGGGTACCATTTGGTACCCGAGTAGACTTTATTCTCGCAGGATTGGATCGTGGGGAGAATGCTACTTCTACTATTTGACTATTTCGTGCTGAAATGGATAAAGATTAGTTGTATAAGAACAAGTATTTTCTCAACATGCAACTTTTTCATGTGTCAATTTCATTACTCATTTTATTTCATGCTTGTATTCCTAATTTCTGAACCATTACTTTAGTACATACATCCTAGCATGATATGTTTTTGTAAATAGTTTTATTTATCAGCTTCTGTACTAATTATTTATTCAGTTGTGATTATTTATTTTTTTAGTTGTAGTTTGATTATTTATATGGTTCTTCTATTTGTTATAAATTATTGTTTATTCTATTATATATTATGTATTACCTATGAGGGTGTTTTATCTCTTATGGACACATTAAAAAGGCTCTCACTACTAGTTGGTATCTTTTATAATTTGGGGAGATTTGGTTGAGTTCATATGGCCAACCCAACTCTATGAACCATTCATGTGACCCCTGAGTTGGGTATGCTACAAAAGGTTTTACATTCTCCACTCGTAAATAAATTTTTGTCCACATAATTCTAATTTTCTTTACTAGTAAAGTTAAATGAGATAATTCTTATCTTATTTATCACATGGTATAAAATTTTTAACATGCCATCTACCTTAGTCACTTCGTCTAGAATATGTTATTAATCATTTCTCAAACAACATTAATATTTCAAAACATCATATACCAATGTATATTAATTCCCTAGAAATATATTCCCCAAAATGTACCTTAACCAAAACCATTAGAATCATTAAGACATTAAACCCCATTGAATCCATATATTATATGAGATATTAACACTACATTTAACCCTCATGTTTTATATCCACTAGTTTTTAAAGTCACACACTATTCAATATATATCAAAATCTTAAAAATGAGTTAAAATTCACTAAAAACATTGATCGCTATTTTGAAAATTTAATATTAAATCACAAGGATATACATCTACCTAACACAGTTTTATCAAAATAAATCAACCCTTTATTACATCAATATCAATAATATTTTAAACCTAACAGTTGTCCACCCCTAAATTAGGTGTTCTCCAATAATTATCACAAAAAATTATCCTTTTCGTGAAATCAATTTCAACGTTATTAATACCATTTAATATATGTTTTAAAATAATTAATGTACAACTACTGAAGAAAAACCCTTAAATGACTTATATAATTCTCAAAAATATTAGAATATACCATAACATCAAACATAAATATCACTCACTAAGGAGAATAGATAATTGTTTAAAGACATAATTTCTATTAAAATATTGATCTCACTAGCTTAGGTAACACTTGGGAATACTCCATTTCCATCAAAATAGATATATAATAAAATTATCAACCATTTATGTATTCTCCCTTATTTGGATATAAGGCATATTGGTTTCTATATACATATCATTCTATACATCATCTTCATGATCCAATTTCAGCATACTAACAGAAAACAGTTATTATAAAATCCAAAATAGGAATTGGTAATCGTAAATTCAAATATTTATTCGCCTATGACGCATTCCTTTTTAATATATGGTACTTTTGGTTCAACCAATGACTCTATTTGTTCAATACATAGACATCGATGTCCTTTTTTATATTATTTTATCTAACCTTATTGGTAAATATATTCCTTATATCCATTATAATGGTTCATAAAGATAATGTCATTAACCAACTCATATACCCTAGGTGTGTTAAAACTATTTTATGGTTAAACCTAATTGTCATGCACCAGGTGATGATAGTGTTAATAATTAATATACCATTATCAGTGTCTGTTTCCCCTATGGATATATATGAAAATTCCTACATCCACATGTAATATGTAGACAAGGGTGAAATGCCTCTAAAAACAATACAATCTCTATATTACCAAAATGTTAGGATGTTATCCTATATATATATTTCACTCTAATACTTACCCCTATGTTTATCACTAAATTTTTCTAATCATAATCACAAATTTAAATTTACATTATTACCTTAAAATTAAATCCTACACTATCCCAAATTTTTATCTATACAATTAAAATTGTGATACAAATTAACTTATCATCCCAAAAATTATCCTTACCAAACATAATCATCACAAAAATTATCTAAACCATGCTTTCATATAATCTATTTCCCCCAAAACTACACTCCATAGCTTGGTACCATAAATAAATACTTTACATAGTGGCTTCAAAATAAAATGTAGATTTTTTTGAAATTACTATTTCATAATAATATTAATTAATGAAAAAAATTATTACATGCCATCCCATGAACTTTTAGGTATTTAAAATTATGTAAGAATGATAAATCATAAAATAATTAATCTCATATCATTATCTACTATGATACATTATTTCACAACATTAGAAACTACTTAATATTTATTAAGTATTCAACATCACCCAAATATCCTACTCACATTGTGTTCTTCTATTCATATCATTTTTAATTATTTTCTATATTACATAAAGAAATGTCAACATAAGATGTGGTATGCTCAAATGCTCAATAATAGAAAAAATTCCTCTAGTGAAATCATGTAAACAATATAATGGAAGGAATAAATAATCATTATAATGTTATAATCGACTAAAAAAGAGAGAATAATATTTCCATGGATAATGAAAATCAATAGATCGCATGGAAAAAAGTTTTTTTTTGACGGAATTCATAATGTCAGACATGTTTATCTTAATATCAAGTTCTTATATAATAAATCATTCATGTCATCAAAGATATATACAAGACATACTTTTTATCATAATGATCATATCAAATACATCTTGATAAATTAGGCTAGATAATAAAAGAAACATAAATGTGTTTGTCTCTTGAAACCTAATGAGGGAATTGTGGGGATGTATAATATTGATCCCAAACTATCTCTTTTTAAAGTCAAATTCATTTCTCAAATGTGATAATGAGTAACCAATACATATTCAACTTTTACAATAATCACCCATAATAGAATAAAAACCTAAAAATGCCAATAATTTTCACTATTCTAAAATATAGGACAATGTGATCATATAAAATTCAAATAAAGAAGGTGGATGGTTAATAAATACATAGTCAACATTACCAATTAATGATTAAACATATGTATCAAATTAAAAAGCACATTTATTTTCAATAATTCTATAATCAATTAATAGTATGGTTTTTTATAAGAATCCATGAAACAAATATAATAAATACAAAATGGTAAATGGTTAAGTCTATAATTTCCTTAATAAATTGATAAATGGAATCTAGGTGAACGCTATTCAATTAATGAAATGAAAACTAGGCAATTATCTTAGTCAAGGTTTTGGAAGAAACATGATCCCTATTCAGAGTGGATTGTTAGGAAAGACAAAGGTACTTTGATAGATAATAACATAACATAAAAAATAAATGGAAGTAAGGGGGATGTGTGCAAGAAAATTTATCTCGTGTTCAATAAAGGAAACATAGAGGTATGCTGACATAGTTGACAAAAAATCCTTGTAAAAGAGTTCTCCAAATTGATCATAAAAAAAGTATAAAGAATTAAATTATTTTATACCATGAGTTAAATCACACAATTTATGATTTTATTTATTCATTAGAGTTTAAATATTTTAAAAAACCCATGATAAGAAATTAAATTTAATATTAAATGGTAAATGGATTTGAATACATAAAAGATCATTTTCAAAACATTTTTTATATTGACGTAAAATACCAACATACATGTCACTTTTAAAAGCCACATTTCAAAAGGGGAAGTATAATAATTTGAAAAATTTTACTTTTAAAAACAATATCTTGTAATAGATCCTCGAAAATGACATAATATTTTAATCGAATATTCGGATTCAAAGAGAAAACACATTACAAGGAAATGAGAGGATAATTTTAATATTTTAAAAATACCTATATTAACAATCCATATTGTTAAAATATTAATAAAACCATATTTAAAATTTATTATTCACAAAGAATATTATAAAACATTATATGATAAAATATTATTGTGGGTAATCTGATAATATAAGAACAATGTTCAATATAAAACATTACAACTCAATGAGTGGAGATTTTGTGCTGTCAACATTATAAGGACTTGATAATAAAATATTACATAGAATTGAGTTCTACATTATGAATTAAATATATTTCATTCCCAGTGATATTTTAGGTTTATAGTTCTCTAAAATTAGATCATACCTATTAAATAATATACACATTCATTATAAATTTACACTTCTAGTCCTTATCTATTTATTCAAAAATATAATAATTTTAATGTATATCCGATTTTATTTTCAAAAAAATATTCATAATTTTCAATATGACATTAACATTGTTCCAAATAATAATTAACTCCATTTTAATTTTTTAAAATGATTTATGAGAAAAAAAATCTCTATAAGTTACATATAAAAAAGGAGAAATAATCTTATTAGTCTATTTCTAAACCCTGAGATCATATAATAGAGTTTTCCATTAATATAGTAAATTTGTGCTCAAATAATCATTAACTTTCACAAGAATTCAGATAAATTGTCCAATTTTTTCCATAAAATAATTTTCTAAACATAATGCAAAAATCATTATCACGAATTATTCATAGAAAATCTAAGAACCCATAGAAAATATGTTCTTAAAAAAAAGAAATTTCTCACCATAAAGGGGTTAATCATTCATTTAAACAAAATATCATTAACATACCTTATGAAATAAAAATATTTCCATGAATACTCATTATAAATGGATGAAAATACAGGTATGTTCCTCAAGTAATAACATCCATATAACCCTTATAATAACACTTAAAAATAGAATAAGCCACTCTGTTAATTAAAATATAATTCTTATGAGAACATAATCATTACACAATGTAAAAGTGAATCTAAAAATCATTTATAAAAAAATATGATTAAATAAGAAATTCTATAAAAACATTTATGAAAAATATGGATATTAAAAGAAATAGACTGAAATAAAACTTAAAAATATTTAAAATAGTTTTTAAGGAAAATCACTTACATCAAGTATAAATTGTCACACATGTTATTAATCTTCCCAAATAATAAGTTTATATTAGTTATATAATTACATAATAAAAATTTTAATGATCATTCCACTGTCATTATTCTTTTTATTTCATTTTTACCATGTTTCAGTTAGCTACAGAAAATGTTAATTTTATGTTTTAGGTTTTGAGGACCTTCGGTTTATAACCCAAGGATAACAACAATATGCTGAACATGTTCATAGGGGTAATTATTCCATTAACTTCAAAATCATAAATTTTTTATAATTATAATATTTATAATTTATTTTTATTTTTATAAAAAACCATTGAAGACATTTTTTAGAAAGGAATCACATCATATTATTGAGTGAGTATTCCAAACATATGCTTGAATGATATTTCTATTTATATACTTGGCGGAATATAAAAATGTAGAAACAATTTTAATTTATATAATATTAAATATTTTATATATTTCATATTAGTTCATTAGTTCTATCATTATAAATACACTTATAATTTGGATGTGAAAAATGAATCACATTGCTTCATAGTGTTTTTAGTCCACATGTACATATTTTTCAAGATATTTTTTTCCTATGGATGTAAAGGTACAAATATATGTAATTTATTTTCATTATTGAATCAAATTATTTTAAAAAATCATATAAATTCATTTTAGTCATCATTTTTACCAACCAATTAATTCATAGTTGAAGAATGAAACGCATCGCTTCATAGAGGTGGTAGTCCACATGTTGGCACAAGTGAGGATTTCTTTTCCCAGAAAGAGGATATGTAGATGAAAAAGGATTATTAATGATACATAATAAAATTTTAGTATATGGAAGATAACTATTTGGTTAAATTATCATGTTTGAATAATATTTTAATGTGGAATAATGTGAAATAACACAAAAATTCTCGGTTAAAAACTATTAATCTTATTCAGAAAACCTCTATAGGTTTAGAAACAGAATCATTTCTAGGATGGAATTTTGATCAAATATGGTTCTATAAGATGTTGGTAGGGATTTTAGTAAGTAATATGGGTTAGTTTTAGATGATAATATAGGCTCTTGATTTTTTTATAATATAGGAGAGTGGTTTCCTTTTATATTCGAGTGAGAGGACACACATTGAATTTTTCAATCCATTGAAACATATTAATCTCTTACTCAAGAATAATGTATAAATAATTAATGATTTTATAATAAGGGAGGTTATTGGGAAAATATATTTCCATAAATTTAGAATTTGTATTGTTTTTAGGTCATTATAACCGTTAAAATTTTAGTTTTAAATATTTTAACCAATATTATCTCTTATTGGGAACTGAATTTTTTTACTAAAGTTATTATTCATCGGGAAAAAATTAAAAGTTTTCAAATTAAATGAAACGGTAAATTTTTAATCCAAATATGGATTCAATTTTATAAAAACAAAAATTATTAGTGGCATAAATTACATGAAAAACATACCCGCTAAATGGGCTGAAACAATGGTTATCCAAAACAATTACTCTTTAGGTATATAAATGGTTAATTCCTAAATCAAGTTTAATTTTTATTCAAATGAAATTGATTAGATTATTGTAAATAAAAATTATCTAATAGAATATTAAATTTAATCCAAACTAAAATTGTATTTTGTGAATACTTAAAAAGAAAATTAAATTTTCTTAAAAAGCAATATGTTCTACTCCTGGCCCAATAATAAAATGTTTAAGAAAATCACTAGAATTCACACTAAGATTATTTTTACATTATGATATCAAAATAGGTATCCTTTTTTCAAATTCAAAAATCTAATTTTTTTGAAATTAATCTTTTAAATTAAACAATATAATAAATATAATAAAATTTACTAATAATAAAACTATTTCTTTATAAAATAAAAATTTACGTAGTTTTTTTATAATAGATATTACTATATAAAATATAATTCATTAATAATAAGAAGGCATTAAATTTATTTACTATTAAAATTACATGAGTTATTCAGTTTATACGCATTTTACAAATTTTTTCCTTCCAATTTTTTCCATTGCTTAAATAAGTTGAGATATTTTTCCTTCATTGAATTTTCTAATTTCCATGTTTCTTATTAAATCATATGTTTTTTATTGGAAACATTATCCTTTTGAATAAAATTATTTCAAAGCAAATTCTCTCTATGATTAATAATCTGATTATGTAGCTCATCATCTAAAATATTCACTTCTATTAGAACTATATGAAGATTCAAAACATGAGATGATTCTGGTACATATTTTCTAACTATGAAACATTAAACTGATCATGTACCCCGGATAAAATTAGTGAAAATGAAACTTGATGGGAAAATTATCCAACCATCTCTTAGATTCCATGTGGGATAATGAACCTTAGACTTATATTTCACTTTTTAACAAAATTCATAATAGTTTTTATAGATATACTTTATAAAACTTGATCAGTTCCCCTGAGAGAATGATGATTCATCCATTTTTATGTATAAATTTTTTATATACTCTAATTATCCCACATTTTTTTAATAAAATTATAATTTTCAACCGTCTATTATTCTAATTCATGTCCCAACATTCTTATTCCACCAACTTCATCCCTAAAATTTGAATTCTAACACCTCTTTCTATATAATAACTCAAATGGATCAATCTATATACTAGGATAAATAATATAATAATAAAAATATTCAAATAATGACACATATTGATCAAGAAATTCCTATTAATAAATAGAAAAATCTCAAATTAGTTCTTCCGGTGTCATAATATTTCACATTCACTATTCATCATGTTGATGATGAATTTTTGTTGTAAAATTTAATTCAATACCCATTTCATTATAATAGATTTTCCATAAAAAATAAAAAATCATGGGATCAAAGACAAATAAAATAGAAAATCGGACTATGAAATATGATGATGTTTTTTAATATAAATTATAGAATTATAATCGAAATTTACTTTATCTTCAATATGAAGAAAATGTACAAATTTAGTCAAATGATCAAAAATAATAAATATCATATCATTACAATTAAATTTATTTGGTAATACCAACATAAGAATCCATGGAAATATTCTCTGATTTATAATTATTAAAATATAAATTGTTGAAACAATCCATTTAATAGTTTCCATTCAGAATTACAAAAATTCAATATTTCATAATAAAACTACTTATGACTATATTAATTTCATCCTAAAATTAATATTATTGAGGTATATATAAATCATAGTACATCAATTATGAATTTTAATCATGAATTATGATCATATATCCATAATTCATTCTTCGTATACAAATCACAAGGAACAAATAATCTTGTTCTAAATCACAAAACACCTTCTTTTACAATGTTATGTTTTGGTATCTTACCTTTTTAACCAATTATAACATTATCTAATTTTTTGGCATACTTAATTTTATCTGACAATGAAGACTATACTAACACCTCAAAAAAAATAGAGCATGTTCCTTTATGCATAATTCTTTGACAAATATTCATCAAATAATTTATGAAAATATCATGTATCAAATGTAACATAGTTAATATCACTTTATCGTTCTAACATCAAGTATCAACTACCCAGTTTTCTCTTCTAGGATTAAAATGAATCATGCAATCATAAAACATAATTATTGGTAACCATATTCTACTCTTCTGGATCAACTATTTCAATCTGAATATATGATTCAAATATTTATCAACAATATATATATATATCACAATATTAACTATATAAATGTTTTCTCAATATGTTTAATGAAGAAATTATAAAAGGTTGTCTAAGGTCAAGGGAGAGGTAATTTTTCTCAATGTGTTTCAATTGAAGTAAATAATAAGACTCAACTTGATCATTTTGTATCCATATACATCCATTTCTTTTCAAAGAAACATCACTGTAAATAAAAAACCAACCATTTCTCAATGGATGGACTAAAACTAGAGAATTAAATAATCATAATTTTAATTTCTAGAAACATTCATCAAATTCATTTATCTAGATGAATTTAACTCCTTTTTGAATTAAACTACCCAACAAGTCTAGATAGAAGAAAATATTATGACCATTTATTAAGAAATAAATAAAAAGTACACAAGGAAATGGGTGGCGTCAAACAGAGGGGATTACCCTCATCCATCAGATAAAATATTAAAATATCTAAATATGAAATGTCATTTATAGTTCTGATTCATCCATAGTTTCCCACTCAGATTGAGACTTACATTGATTGTATATCTTAAGGATTTATATATAGTCCTTCTTTGACACCTTAGTGTAAGCTCTAATAGACATAGTATGTGTTATGTTAGAATAATCCTTCAATCAATGGAGCATGATTGAAACCCACAATTTCAACCATGTTTTTCTTTCCATTTATTATGTAATCCCTTAAATCATAATGATCAACACTACCCAATTCCTTTATAGTGTTATATACAATGACCCCTTTATCATCATATATATTCCCCCCCCCCCACTTATCAAAAAACATATGTAAGGGTAACTATCACTTATCAATGGGGGGGCCTACCAAGCTCAGAGCATGCCACACATTCTCCAGCTGGGAAAAGGCTTCGAATCACCTTGTGCATAATTCACACAGAGTCTGAGCATGGCGAGACTCAATCCTTTTCTAGTTCCCATGGAGAGTGATGGGTATAACCAGTGAGTACCACTCAGCTAACACCCCTGAATATTTTTAGTTAACCTAGTTATTGGGATTGATATGAAATAATATTTTAATAAAAAAACTATCAGTAGTAAACAAAAAGTCCAAGAAAATGAAAAATATCCTTGAAATTTATAGTTATTTTCCCCTATTCATCAACTTCTATTTTTTTGGATCAACATGTATTACATATTTATTTACAATATGTTCAGGGAATGAAATTTATCACAACCCTAATTCACATTTAAAAAATTTTCCAAACAACTTTTTTCTTTCATGACATATAGATCAATCATCTAGTGTTTTTTATGATCCACCTAAAATTTTAAACATATAAAAACTTCATCAATACACCCAATTAAAAATTTATCCACGTAATCATAGAAAACTATATTCATAAGGTCAATAAATAGTTTGATAATTTTTATAAAAAATGTGAGTTACCAAAAATTCATAATGATCACACCTAGTATGAAACACCATCTTCCAAACATCATCCTCCTTCACCATCAACCAACTATTCTCAAAACTCATATCAACCTTAAAAAACATAGAATCTCCATGAATAAGATGAAACAATTTATTGATATATTTAAATAGGTAATTAATCTTATTAATGAATTTATATGATTTTCTATAAAAAAATAATATCACCTTGAAGGTATCATTCCTTTTAACAATAAAAACAGGCACACCCATAGAAATTATTTTGGGTGAATAAAACTTTTTCCGAGAAACACTTGCAACAACTTTTCAACTCCAAAAGTTCATCTTGGTCCATTCAATAAGAGGGTTTTAAATTGGAATACCATTAAGAAATAAGTAAATTACCAATTTAGTCACCCAATTGTGTATAATACTCAGAAATTCATCATGAAATATATCAAAAAATTGACTATAAGAATATATTTAATTTGATCATTTAACTTATTCTAAATTATATGTGCAAGATAAAATTTATTTCCATATTTAAAATATATCTTTGAATCGGGAATTATTATCATATTTATGATTTAATTCTTTCATAAAAATTGAAACTTATTCTGAGAAGAAACTTCTTTAGCTCAAAAATATATCTTAGAATGATAATCTAAAATATAAGACATAAATAGAATAAAAACAACCAATATAATAGGAAATAATTAAAATTTTAGTTGAAAGAATTATATATAAAATAATAATCATATTTTTAAATTTTATTTTTCCACTTTATTATGCACCCTAGTCTTTTTAACATATGTTTTGGCTTCATTTCATGAGGTGAAATTTCATATTTAAAAAATAAATTTTTGGAAATAAAATAATTTGTTGACCCTAAATAAAACAACGCATTGGGATAATCTAAACAAATAATTAATGTAATTAACACAACATAATTTTATAGTCCAACATATACTGAAGTAGTCATAATGGATTTGTATGCACGTTTTTCCCAATAATAAAAATAAATTACATCCTTTATTCCTATAATTAGTTAATAAATCACATAATGGTCCATCTCATTTCAATAAAATAATCTTAATGGTGTATTTTCACTTTCTGTATGATCATTAATATGATGTATTTCTTTACATTCACGAGAGACATGTCCAAAATGTTCATATACATTTCAGTCTCTAAAATACATTCACTAGGTTTATTTTAACCACACATTTACCAATAAAAAAACATGAACTTCTAGAAATTATAATTATTTGATGGATTCTTCACCATTACATACCATATGGACCACATTTATTTCATATTTTAATGTAATACCTGAGCACTAGAAAACTTCATTTCTACCTTATCCTCACATAAAATATTTTAATCATAAATTTCAAATTCATGGGGAAACAATTCTATTTGATATTTAGGATTAAATCCTACATAAAAATTATTAGTTTTTCTATAATGATACCAAATACAATTTGGTGTATACCTTTCCAATCATGTGATGTTTTCTTCCTAATATGTTGTTATATCGTCCTCTATTGGCCTCAATTTCATGAATTTATTTTCAATTCTAAGTCAAATATCTTTATAAAAATACTTCTTGAGGATATTATTCATAAATTTACCTCATTCAAATGCATCAATATCTTCTCTTTCTATATTATTCATAACCATTGATTAATAATAATAAAATTTACCTTAAGGACCAAATTTATAATGTGTCTCCTTTTGATTTTATAAAAACCCCAGGACTTACAAAAATTCTATGAATTTAGCCTTTCTTTTAACTATCATAAGGCCACATGATCAACCAGATACTGGAGGGTTCTGTTTCATGAACAATTTACAATGGGTGTGTACTTCTATTTTTAATTTATTTTTTATCTACCATGGATAGAAACACCATTTATATCTAGTTCCATCTATTACATTACAAAATAAAACTACTTTATTCAAATTACTACCATTTCATGTTTCTTATTTGGAAATATATTTTTCTCTTAGTGCCTTCCTAGTTCATCTTAGCTTCTTCCCTTAAAGAATAAAATTCAAAAAATAAATTGTTTATATAAAGAAACATGGTAATATTAAAACTCAATATTATTAAATCCATTTAATAGAGTATCTTAAGGGTACTAACATACATTTTTTTAACCTCAATAATTAATTAATCCCTAAACTAATACCAACTATAAGGACACAACCATAAAGAATTAAATAATTAATGTGTTTTAAGATAATTTGTTTTTTCAATTTAATCTTAAGGACCTTTTAATGTATTAATTTTTATATAATTACTTCATAACTAATTCATAATAAACCCAAACATTAAAAAGTGGACACATTCCCTCATCATCCATGTTTTTCTAAAATTAATTACTTTTAAAATAGAACACATTTATTTCTTGACAAATATTTAAGATTTTGAAAATTACATCATCATAATTCATACACATCCATAAAAACCATTGATTTTTTTGAAATCATGGTATAAAAAACCATTTTATAATGAATATTAAAAGAATGAAATAATTATCCTATTCAATTTCAAAACCATTACATCATTTGAAATAATTTTCCATTGATATAACAAACATTGATCTCAAATAATAATTTAATTACACATGGAATCAACATTACTTCCCAATGATTTTTTATAAAAAAGCATTACTTGAAAACATTAAAACAGAATTACATTCATGATGGTTTCTTTAAAAACCTGAGAACATAAAGAAAACATTTTCTTAAAATCATATATATTTTTACCATAACAGGAGTAATCCAAAAAAGGTCATTTCCTTTGCAATTGAAATAAAAATATTTATATGGAAATATATTATCATGAAAATAAATGTCATGTTGGTGTTGTGGGACATCATGGTTGTAGAACCCTTATAATAACCCTTACAAATATAATAATCAACTCAGTTAACTACAAAATAATTTCTTGGATAAATAATCATTAACTAATGAATTGGAGTGATATATCAGGTTCACCCACCATTATACATAGTTTATAAGAACCATAAAATACATAAATCACAAAGTTTATTTCATTACCAACCTAAAAACATATTAATTGTTATTTTAACCCATGTAAACTAGAATTTTGTTGTATTTAATTAAAATTAATAAAATATATTCTTTTTGTTATAATATTTTATAAAAATTACCATAATATTGAGAAAATGATTTTATTTTCAAAAAATCATGTAAAATTATAGAGGAAACTTCTTAAATAATAATTCTCGTGATAGTAGGAAAATATTTTGAGGTTTTATATGTTAAAAATTGACCTTTTACAAATTCTGCAAAAAATACCTCATTCGAAAAATGACAAGAAGATACCATTTTTATCCATTTTGTAAAAAGTTAAATGTAATAGAGAAATATTTTATTAAATTGTTTATTATTAAATAAGATATTCTATAATTATATTATGAAAAATATTGGTATATATGAAAATGATTTTGAAGGACTACAAATAAATGATTAGAATAGTTTTTCATAAAATCTCATACCTTGGGTCTGACTTGTCGTGTACATTCATTATATTTTGCAATAATAAATTAATATTAGTTTTTTAGTTTTTTTTAATTTTTTTTAATTTTTTTGTTCATTAGATTAAAATTATTATCTTCATTATACTTATTAATAAGTTTTATTTAGTCACTAAAATCGTTAGGTTTATATAATATTTTCTGATGATATTCATCGTATAACCCCAAAATAACATCAATCTGATTTATATGATAAACGGGCTAACATTAAATTAACTTCAGAATCAAGAACATGTAATAATTATAATATTTAAAATCAATATTCACATTTAAAACCAATCATTCATATTAAACTCCAAAAAAATCCCATTATTTATTGTAGATGGTAATCTAAACATAAGCATGAATGTTTTTTCCATTTTTCTACTAGGGGGAAAATAATTAAGGTAGAAAATATTTTACCTTTAAAAAATAATATATATTTTATAAATTTTATGTTAATGTATTATTTATATCTTTATTATTAACCTATTATGGTGGAACTAAAAAATGATTCACATTGCTTCGTGGAGATAGTAGTCCACATATACACACATATGCTGTTAGCATTTTCCATTTGATGGAAGGGTAAGAATGTTTGTTATATATTATCTTCCCAAATTTGAAATTATTTTAAAAATATAATATAAATTTATTTTATCTTCCATTTCAACCATCTATTCAATATGGTGATGGAAAATGAAACATATCGCTTCGTGTACGTGATAGACCACACAAACCCAAGGGAGATGTATTCATTTCCCATAATATTGATATATAGATAAAAAGGGATATAAAATAAACATGTTAAAATTATAAAATTGGGATGATACTGTTTCTATTTTTTATTTCTATATTAAAGAGATTTGGTGAATGAAGATGAAAAAATAAAATGAAAACACATGATTAATAATGATACCTCTTTTCTAAACAACTTCCTTAGGTTTATTCCTAAATCCATTATATGATTATATTATGTTTAAAAAAGACATCTTGAAAATGGGTAGTGATTTTTGGAATGGATTTATGTAATGATTTTCCATTCGAAGATGAAATTTATGGGTTGATAATAGAAAAAAGGTGGTGAAATTTTATATGTGACGGAGATGCCACAATTAAAAAAATTTAAAAATTTAAAATATTTTATTTTCTTACTCAATCCAAATTCATCAAAAATAATTTTTTTAATAAATCAGATTAAATGTTATTAATTTAACAAGAAAATAAATTTCATAAATGATTTTAGGTCATTTTAAACATTATATTATTAGTTGAAACCCTTTTCTACCATTTTAACTCATACTAAGGTATCTCACATTTTTAACATAGTAATTATTGATAATGGAAAAACTAATGTGAACTCACTTCTATAATTGTAATTTTATATTCACAGTATAAAGACTACTTTATAATAATCTCTTTTTATAAGTGGAATAAATTACTAGAAAAACAATCCCTAAAAACATGATGAAAAAACAATTTTATAGAAAAATTTGTTCTTGTGTATAGAAATGCTTTGATTCCAATATAAAATTTATTGTTGGATATAATATCATTCATTGGATTAAGTTTAATCAAAATAAAGTAATAAAATTTTAAAAAAATCCAAAATATATCAATAATTTTTATAAACTTGAAAAGAAAAGATATTTTTCATGAAAATATTTATTTTCCCCCATTCCCATCAAAATCAGTTATTTTAGGAAATTCTATAAAAATTAATCAAAGAGAATTTTAGAATTTATTATATAAAAATAATTTCCTTTTTTTAATTTTAAATTATAAAATTTATAAATAAATATTTTAAATAAAACATTATAATACATATAAATAAATTTATTAAGAATAAAACAATTTTCTTTTTCATTGAAACAATGGTAAATAATATTATAATTAAAATAACTCTATAAAATATAATTCTTGAATATTAATATGGAATGAAATTTATAAACTATTTGCTTTACCTCGTTTGTTAGAAATATCCATTATAATGAACATACTTAGTAAGGTAAGAAATATTTGGCTAGGATTCATGTGGTAAGAATATGAATTTAGGGGAAAAATGATAGAATACCACATAATGAAATAAAAGGTTGAATATACCCACCCTGTGTAACATACCACAGGTAAATAAAGAATATGACATTTTCATATTTATTCATATTTGTGAATAAAATGATAATATTAATTTAAAGGGAACACTATGCTTGATGGCTTACCCAATACGCAACAACGAGTTCCTTTGAAATCTTATGTCGCACTCTAATAATAAAATAATTTTATTTTAAATTGTAGTTAACACTTAGTCGTTGTAAAGACGGGAATGAACAACACTAACTACAAAATGATTATATATGTTTGTCAAATATTTTAAATGCGAATGAATCCAATTTTAAGCGTAAACAATCTAATATACTTTAAAAGGTTTATTAACTGCCTTTTGATGGAGAACCTATTTTAAATCTAATTTTTGACAATTTTATGTGTTATATTGGACAAAATAAAATTATTCTTTAGAATCGGGATAGCAAAATTTACTTTGTATAAATTTTTGGTATTTTTCTAATAAAGTTCATTTGTAATGAATAATGAAAAATGTTGAAATTTAATTAAAAACCTCTTTTTAATCTAATTTATTTATATGATTAGATTATCTTTTTAATTGGTTTTAAAGTGAAATTAGAATATATATTTTTACCATTTAATCCAATAGTGGTCATTGGAATTGATGTTACTTTGAAATTGGACTTAAACTAGTGTCAATCTTTTAATATATATTATTTCTTAAAAACACACTATTTGTTTTGACAGCGGGAATTAATTATTAAATTAATTAATGAAACATATATGTTTTGAATTTTGTAAAATAGACATCATTTTTGAATTTGGAATATCAAATATAGCTTATGGTGAATTTTTGGTATTTTTCTGAAAAACTTCAATTTTTTATGAATAGTGAAACCACTAAGTGGTAGTTAAAGAAACTGATTTTTCATTTAAATGAAACGTTGCCACTTCTGTGATTTGATTTTAAAAAAATCTGACATACATAGTTTTCATTAAGAAGTAAAATGTGGTTCAATGGGATTAAAATAATTTTTTGGTGAATAGTAACTTCTAAGTTTTATTAATCGCAATTAGAGGTAATTAGTGTAATTTAAGGTAAAAATAATGTTTTAATAATATGAAATGACCTATACACATTTCCTAACCTCATTTTATGTGTCATGGCCAACCAATAAAATCCATGGGTCAACTTGGGGACCCCATGGAGCCACTTTGGTCAGAAAATGACATAAATAACTTTTTATTTAATGTTAAAATAAAAATGTCAAAAACATGAGTTGTTTTACTAAAACAATTTTTAAATGTGGTTATAGAAGTCTTATTTTTGACTATAAATATTCATTAGAAAGCTAAAACGATTTCCTACATCATGATATATGTTTTATAATTTTTATATATTATATAAATTTATTTATATATGACACCATGATGATGCAGCGATTACCTCATTATTTAACGATTTAAATAAAATGAAAAGATAATGTATAATCTAAGACCTAATCATGTCAAAAAACTTATTTTATGGGTGTATTTCGAACTCTAATCACCTTATCCTCGAAAGATATAATTTTGGGACCTTTAAAATCCGAAAAGAATTTTATAATAAAGTAACATTTTTTAACTTTCCAAGAGTTCCCCTCCTCTCCTCTTATAAAAGGCCCCCACCTCTACCACCTTACCCACACCTCTCAAGCATTTGGATCGGCCAAACCATGCCCATTTTGTCTCTAAAAATCTCAATCTTAATCCTATAAGCCTCACTTTGGGCATAAGTCTTTCCAAGGAAGCCTTTGAGCTCAAATCAAAAAGTGTTACCCGATTTAAAGGTAGTGTCTTCTCTTGTGTTCTTATGTTTTATTTTGCTTCTCCAACCACCTAAACTCTTTTTATTCCTTAATTTTGTAACAAAAACAGTATCTTAAATATAATAGGATGTTTTTATGAGAAGTATTAGAGCTACACCTAGACACAAATTCGTCTAATGGTTAAAGAACATACTGTTTCAATGGTTGGCGATTTTCTGCCTCACGAAACGATGATTGTTCAATCTTCTTTTAAAACATTTTATGGTGGCCATTAAGATGTCACAATATTTATTTATGATATATATTATATTTATTTCCTCTATATGCTTCTGTATGTTATATTTAAAACATACCTTTATGCTTTTCATGTTGTGAAAATGCGATAATTTCATTTGAGGAAGTGTGGACTACCGCCCCCTCAAGTGATGTGACTCGTTCATGCAACACATGTAATGTATAAAGAATGAATTTGATGAACTTATGTGATATATATAAAATATATATTATACTGGAATTATAATATATAGATATATATCTCATTAAGTCTTAATTCCATTAATGTGCCGAAGAAATGAAGGGAGCATTCATGCGTACGTACGGCTTACCGTCTCCATGAACGGTACATTTCATTTCTTATCTTAAAATGTTATATACTATTATAAGTAAATATATATATAATGAATATATATGTCATATATTACATCTAAATGGTGGATATCATTCTGTAATTATAATATATATCTCTCTCTTTTAACTTTAATTCCGTTAATATGACAAAAAATGAAAGTAGCGTTCATGCGTACGTACGACCTAACGTCTCAATGAACGGTGCTTTTAATTTTTTACCTAAAAATGTTATGGAATAGTAAAAATGAATATATACTGGATATATATGATATTTAAAACATTAATACTATTCTATAGATGATGTACCTATAACTACATGGAAAATTATTTTCCAACAAGTTCAATTTTTACTCATGTACCGAACTTCGACAAAAACATCTGATATGAACTCACTTTATTAACCAATTATTATAACATTATAATATGTGATATTAACTGAATAATAATATTTAAAGGTGGTATTTAAGCAATTATAAATTGACCAAATTTTATTATTCAGGAGATTAAAGAATGATCGAGTCATGTCGGACACGAGGTAAGGGATCCAACCTCTATCTTTCTTTTTAAGAACTCTATTTTATGTCATTTATTTTAAGCTCGTATTTATTATGTTTGGGGATGTTATTTTATATTCCTCATACTATAATTTTTATTTTCATATTATTATAGAGCCTATTTGATCTCATAAATCCATTTTTGGAAGTTTTAAGTGACGCCGTTAGGATGCCAATTTTTTGTAAGGGATTTTTCATCTCACTTTTATTCCTGTAACATTTATGCTACGTTTGTCACTATTTACTTTGAGTTGTGTATGTACTGACCATTATTATACACATTTTATAGTATAATTTCATTTATGGGTATTTAAATCTTCATTGTATGACCCTTCTTCAATGGGGTGTACATTTCGAAAGATACCCAACTCGGTAAGGGGACCTTTCACCCTCCTCCTTTTATAAAGACTTCTTTTGTTATGTCTTTTAATTCATATAATATTATGTTGGGAGATGTTCTTATATATCCTTATTTATGTAAATTTTATGTCCAAGTGATTAGATACCATTTTCTCTCTCATCAACTCATTTTATGAATTTTAATGTGACGTCGTTAAGCTATCGGATTTCTGTAAGGGAACTTCTTAACCCACTTTCAATTCTTTGGGTTAAACATCTAATTCATGATTTTATTATGCCAAGATTATGTGTGGAATATCTATGTTGTAATTTCCAAAAACCATTGTGTGGATATAGTATTTCTACACATAATCATCTCATTGATAAATTCTTACGAACTTGTTTGGGAAATCATAACTCAATCTCATTTCATTGAGTTAAATATCTATGTCATTGGTTTTGTTTTTCCAAGATTATGTGTGAATGACCTCTGATTGTTTCACACATAATATCCACTTATATTGGGTGTATTTATATTTATCACACATAATTATGTGATAGATTTATCCTTAATTTAAGGATACCATCTTTATAATGGATTCCATCTCAATTTACATTTCCATTTAGACTTCATTGTTGTTATGCACCAAATCACTCTTATAGGGTGTGTATAATGTCCTTTGACATAATATATCATGAATCCCTTTATTCTCATGATATTATAAAGTTCGGATTAAATGTTATTACGAAATTATTTATATTCAAGAGTATCTCATTTTATTAAAAACTCTTTAACAAAAATATTGTTTTAAATGTTTTAAAGATTCATTATTCTAAATCATTATCTTTAATGTCCATTTTTTAAAAATGGTTTTCAAAATTTATTAATATGGAAATTAATGTTATAATTCCATTAAAATCATCGATGAGGTATGGGACACTTTGATTCAAAAATATCTTTTAAATGATTTTTGGGAATGGATTGATTAATTCAATATCTTGGAATTACTTATTGTGATTGAAAATGAAATGTTGTTCTTGAAATGTTTATATTTTTTAATATTTTATGTGTAATGATGGTACATGGACATTTTACCAGTGGTTATGTGATAAACCATATGACCGGTGGTGCCGTGAATACCAGGACTGGTGGTTACGTTACAACCTCCAATGCATTGGGTATGGAAGTCGGTCGTATGGCTATTCCATTAAGTATGCGTGGAAGTCGACCTTATGGTTATTCCATTTAAGTATGTTTATGTACCAAGTTACCTTTATATGTTATGTGTTATTTATATGGGTTTTATCGTAATCTTTTGGTTACAAAAGGGTAAGTAATGGTCTTTTATTCAGTGAAGAGTTTTTACTAATTCATAAAGGTGAAAAGTATTACTTTGGTAAAGTACACATGGTTTACTTGTTGTTTTTGAAAAACTAACAGTTTTCCCTCTTTGTGTATCCTTTACTGGGCTTTTTATGCTCATCCCAAGTTTTTGAAATGTTTTCCACAGGACTTAATGATGAATAGGGTCACGGAGGGGATCAAGGAAAGACATTCTATCTAAAACATGGAACTAGACATGTTTCTTTTTAAGTGTTTTTTTATTTTATGGATACTTTGTAGAAGTTTCTACTTTGTAATATTTTGAGATGTAATAGTTATGTCCTAATTCCCTAAAACTCTAAACCTGAAAAGATCCTCAATGTGAATTATTCACTTAATTCAATATTAAGTAAGGTTTAAGGACATGGCCTTATAGTTGGTATCAGAGGTCGGTTTAGATAACTTTAGAGGTTAGGGTATTCTTTAAGCATAAGTGACATTACCATAATGGATAGGATTTCAAAAAGATTCATAGTTTTTAGATAAATTAAATGAGTAGCTATATCATAGTGTTTATCTACCTCATTAGTACATGATAATTTTATTGATATACGCACACTTACATTTCTGTTTTTAGTAAATGGATGGATCTAGCAGGCACCAAAGTGACAATGGGTTTGATGGAAACTGTGGTGGTTCTCTAATTAAGGGACTGGATGAAATGGGGGATTCAATGAGGAATCTTGTGGTTGTGCTAAACCAACTATCAAGGAGTCATGATCAACCACTTTAACCCTGGTGAGTTCTCTAATGCATCATGTACGAGATGACCAACTCGATGTGGAAGTTCAGGTAATAATTATAAAGGTAACCATTAGGGTTTATATGATCCTTACTTTTTAGGTAATTATGGGTTACTCTATGATATGATGGAAAATGAATGGAATGAGATAAAATTGAGGTTAAAATATGTTATGATTATTTTTGAAGATTTTTTCTCGTTTTGGGGAATGTTTTAAGAATTATATAGTTTTGGAAAATGGACAACACGCAGACCGTGTGACAACTCGTCACGTCAGACAAAGATGTGGGAATCGAACCCACAACCAAAGTGTGACTGGTATTTATTTCCTACCACTAGACTACGTGAAGTACCTGGTTAGTTTGGCTAATTCTTCTTAGTTATATGATCTTATGAATCTAGAATAATTTTATTTTGGGTTATCTATGCAAATTATTAACCTATCATGGAGGATATGTGATTAAGTTAATTACTTTTCAATATGAGACTTTAAGAACAACTGATGTTTTTTGGATATAAATGCTAATTTGTACCTGGAAGACTCTGTGATAAAATCCTTCAATTATTTGGGTTTCAATATTAGTTTGGTTTACTTTGAAGAATTTTATGGACAATTGTTTATCGAATGGTCTTCGTTGAACTTTTGGTTTTGTTGGACAAATTTTGGAGATTAAGAATAGATTTTCTTTTTATAAAGGATTATCCTTTTGTGGATTATCTGATCTCGTACTAACAATTTTGTTTTTGGTTTTGTCTAAAGACATGTGAAGTATATAGTTCTATTTTGTGGATTAGGTGATTCCCAAGAAGTTGATTATAGCTCTCTTAATGCGAACAATTCTTCTTAAATACTCGTCTTTCGGAGAAAATATGAGTTTGAATAAGGAATCTAGTAAAAGTTGAAAGTCTACGTGACAAGTAAGTATGTTTCATTATGATTTAGTTAAGATCAAAAATAAATTCCTCAATTAAGAGTATCTTAAACCAAAAATGTTGTCTGTTAACTTTTCCTACTGGGGAATCGAATACCGTTTAACCCATCAAAAGTTTGTGATTTTCTTGTGGTTAACTTTCTCCTAGACATGTTTACTATCACTCTCCATCAGAACATGACCCTTTCTTTTTTCCTCTATGTCAATATTTTCATACTTGGAATCCTATTATGGGAAAACTTGGGTGACCTTTGTACTTCTCTTTCTTTCTTTTAAAGTGACAGTTTTACTGACTCTTGTCCCGATTTTGGATTTTCAAGGAAGCTTCCATGCCCAATTTTAAAATTGCATGGATGCAATTCCCAAAATGGGGGAAGGATATAACACCCCAGGTAAATAAAGAATATGAAATTTTCATATTTATCCATATTTTGGAATAAAATGTTAATATTAATTTAATGGGAACACTATGACTGATGGCTTACCCAATATGCAACAACGAGTTCCTTTGAAATCCTACGTTGCACTCTAATAATAAAATAATTTTATTTTAAATGGTAGTTAACACCTAGACATTGTAATGACAGGAATGAACAGAACAAACTACAAAATTATTATATATGTTTGTCAAATATTTTAAATGCACATGAATCCAATTTTAAGCATAAACAATCTAATATTATTTAAAAGGTCGATTAACCGCCTTTTGATGGAGAACCTATTTTAAATCCACTTTTTGACAATTTTATGTGTTATATTAGACAAAATAAAATTCTTCTAAAGAATCGGCACATCAAAATTTACTTTTTGTAAATTTTTGGTATTTTTCCGATAAAGTTCATTTTTTAATGAATAGTGAAAAATGTTGTATTATAATTCAAAACCTCTTTTTAATCTAATATATTTATATGATTAGATTAACTTTTTAATTGGTTTTAAAGTGAAATTAGAATATATTTTTACCATTTAATCCAATTGTGGTCCTTGGAATTGATTTTACTTTAAAATTGGACTTAAACTAGTGTCAATCTTTTAATAGATTTTATTTCTTAAAAACACGTTATTTGTTTTGACAACGGGAATTAATTATTAAATTAATTAATGAAACATATATGTTTTGAATTTTTTAAAATAGACATGATTTTTGAATTCGGAATATCAAATATAGCTTAGGGTTAATTTTTTGGTATTTTTCTGAAAAACTTCAATTTTTGATGAATAGTGACACCACTAAGTGGTAGTTAAAGAAACTGATTTTTCGTTTAAATAAAACATTGCCACATCCGTGAATTGATTTTAAAAACTCCGACATACATGGTTGTCATTAGGAAGTAAAATGTGGTTCAATTAGATTAGAACATTTTTTAGGTGAATTATAACTTTTATGATTTATTAATCGCGATTAGAGGTAATCCGTATAATTTAAGGTAAAAATAATGTTTAAATAATATGAAATGGCCTAGAAACATGTCATACCCTCATTGGATGTGTCATTTCCGACCAATAAAATCCATGGGTCAACTTGGGGACCCCATGGAGCCACTTTGGTAGGAAAATGACATAAATAACTTTTTATTTAAAGTTAAACTAAAAATGTCACAAACAACAGTTGTTTTACTAATAAAATTTTTAAATAGGGTTATAAAAGTTATATTTTTTACTATAAATATTCATTAGAAAGCTAAAAATATTTCCTACATCATTATATTTTTTTTATAATTTTTGAGACATTCTATTAATTAATTTATTTATGACACCATGATGATGCAGTGATTACCTCATTATTTAACGATTTAAATAAAAAGAAAAAATAATGTAAACTCTAAGACCTACACATGTAAAAAACCAATTAGATGGGTGTGTTTCGAACACTTATTACCTTATCCTCGAAATATATAATTTTGGGACCTTTAAAATCCGAAAATCATTTTATAATAAAGTATCATTTTATAACTTTCCAAGAGTGCCCTCCTCTCTTCTTATAAAAGGCCCCCACCTCTAACACCATACCCACACCTCTCAAGCCTTTGGCTCGGTAACCCCAGCCCATTTTTTCTCTCAACATCCCTATATTACTCCTAGAAGCCTCACATTTGGCAGAAGTATTTCCAAGGAAGCCTTTGAGCTCAAATCAAAAAGAGTTACCCGATTTAAAGGTTGTGTCGTCTCTTGTGTTCTTATGATTTATTTTGCTTCTCCAACACCCTAAAATCTTTTTATTACATTATTTTGTAACAACACCAGTATCTAAAATATACAAGGATGTTTTTATGAGATTTATTAGAGCTACACCTACACACACCTTCATCTAATGGTTAAAGAACGTACTGTTTCTGTGGTTGGCGATTTTCTGCCTCACGAAACGATGATTGTTCAATCTTCTTTTAACACCATTCATGGTGGAAATTAAGATGTCAAACTATTTATTTATGATATATATTATATTTATTTCCTCTCTATGCTTCTTGATGTTATATTTAATATATACCTTTATTCTTTTCATGTTGTGGAAATGCGATAATTTCATTTGAGGAAGTGTGGACTACCGCCCTCTCAAGTGATGTGACTCGTTCATGCAATACATGGAATGTATAAAGAATGAAATTGATGTACTTATGTGATATATATAACATATATATTATACAGTAATTATAATATATATATCTCTCATCAATTTTCAATTCCATTAATGTTCCAAAGAAATGAATGTAGCGTTCATGCGTACGTACGACTTACCGCCTCCATGAACGGTACATTTCATTTCTTATCATCAAATGTTATGTACTCTTATAAATACATATATATAATCGATATATATGTCATATATTAAATATAAATGATGGATATAAATCTGGAATTAAAATATATATATCTCACTTTTAACTTTAATTCTGATAATATGACAAAAAAATGAAAGTAGCGTTCATGCGTACGTACGGCCTATCATCTCCATGAACGGTGCATTTAATATTTTATCTCAAAATGTTATGGAATAGTAAAAAATGAATATATACTAGATATATATGATATTTAAAACATTTATACAATTCTTGAGATAATGTACCGATAACTACATGGAAAATTCTTTTCCAACAAGTTCAATTTTTACTCAAGTACCGAACATCGAAAAAAACGTCTGATATGAACTCACTTTATTAACTAATTATTGTAACATTATAATATGTGATATGAACTGAATAATGATATTTAAAGGAGGTCCTTAAGAAATAATTAATTGACCAAATTTTATTATTCAGGATATTAATGAACGATCGAGTCATGTCGAACACGAGGTAAGGGATCCAACATCTCTCTTTCTTTTTATGTACTCTCTTTTATGTCATTTATTTTAAGCTCATATTTCTTATGTTTGGGGATGTTATTTTATATTCCTCATACTGTACTTTTTTTTGTTCATATTATGAGAGACCCTATTTGATCACAGAAATCCATTTTTGGAAGTTTTAAGTGGCGTTGTTAGGCTGCCAAGTTTTCGTAAGGGATTTTTCATCTCACTTTTATTCCTATAACATTTATGATATGTTTGTCACTATTTCCTTTGAGTGGTATATGTACTGCCCATTATTATACACATTTTTTAGTATAATTTCATTTATGGGTGTTTACATATCCATTGTATGACCCTTCTTCCATGGGGTGTACGTTTCAAAAGTTACCCAACTCGGTAAGGGGACCTTTCACCCTCCTCTTTTTTTAAATACTTATTTTGTTATGTCTTTTAATTAATATACTATTATGTTGGGACATGTTCATTTATATCCTTATTTATGTATATTTTATGTCCTAGTGATGAGATAACATTCTCTATCTCATCATCTCATTTTCAGAAATTTAATGTGACGTCGTTAGGCTGTCTGATTTCTGTAAGGGAACATCTTAACCCACTTTCTATTCTTTGGGTTAAACCTCTACTTCATGATTTTATTATGCCAATATTATATGTGGAATCTCTATGTTGTAATTTCCACAAAGCTTTGTGTGGATATATTATTTCTACACATAATAATTTCATTAATAAATTCTTACGAACTTGTATGGGAAATCATAACTCAATCTCATTTCATTGAGTTAAATATCTATGTCATTGGTTTTGTTTTTCCAATATTATGTGTGAATGACCTATGATTGTTTCACACTTAATATCAACTTATATTGGGTGTATTTATATTTCTCACACATAATTATGTGATATATTTATCGTTAATTTAAGGATACCATCTTTATAAAGGATTTCATCTCAATTTACATTTCCATTGGGACTTCATTGTTGTTATGAACCAATTCACTCTTATATGGTGTGTATACTGTCCTTTGACATATTATATCATGAATCCCTTTATTCTCGTGATATTATAAATTTTGGATTAAATGTTATTCCACAATTATTTTTATTCAATAGTCTCTCATTTTGTTAAGAACTCTTTAACAAAAATATCATTTTAAATGTTTTAAAGACTCATTATTATAAATCTTTGTCTTTAATGTCCATGTTTTCAAAATGGTTTTCAGTATTTATTTATATGGACATTAATTTTATAATTACATTAAATGCTTCAAAGTGTTATAGGACACTTTGATTCAAAAATCACTTTTATATGATTTTTGGAAATGGATTGATTAGTTCAATATCTTGGAATTACTTATTGTGATTGCAAATGAAGTGTTGTTATTGAAATGTTTATATTTTAAATATTTTATGTGTAATTATGGTACTTGAAAATTTTATGGGTGGTTACATGATAAACCATATGACGGGTGGTGCCGTGAATACCAGGATGGGTGGTTACGTTATAACCTCCAATGCATTGGGTATGGAAGTCGGCCGTATGGCTATTCCATTAAGTATGTGTGGAAGTCGACCGTATGGTTATTCCATTTAAGTATGATTATGTCCCAAGTTAGCTTTATATGTTATGTGTTCTTTATAAGGGTTTTATGGTAATCTTTTGGTTAGAAAAGGATAAGTAATGGCCTTTTATTCAGTGGAAAGTTTTTACTACTTCATTTCGGTGAAAAGTATTACTTTGGAAAAGTACTCATGGTTTACTTGTTGTTTTTGAAAAACTAACAGTTTTCCATCTTTGTGTATCCTTTACTGGGGTTTTCATGCTCATCCCATGTTTTTGAAATGTTCTCCACAGGACTTAAAGATGAATAGGGTCAAGGAGGGGATCAAGGAAAGACATTCTATCTAAAACATGGAACTAGACAGGTTTCTTTTTAAGTGTTTTTTTATTTTATTGATACTTTGTAGAAGTGTCTACTTTGTAATCTTTTTATATGTAATAGTTATTTCCTAATTCCCTAAAACTCTAAACTTGAAAAGATCCTCAATGGGAATTATTCATTTAATTCAATATTATGTAAGGTTTAAGGCCGGGGCCTTATAGTTGGTATCAGAGGTCGGTTTAGATAACTTTAGAGGTTAGGGTATTCATTAAGAATAAGTGACATTACCATAATGGCTAGGATTTCAGAAAGAGTCGTAGTTTTTAGATAAATTGAATGAGTAATTATATCTTAGTGATTATATTCCTAATAATTACATGATAATTTTGTTGATATACGCACACTTAAATTTTTGTTTTTAGTAAATGGATGGATCTAGCAGGCACCAAAGTGACAATGGGTTTGATGGAAACTATGGTGGTTCTCTGATTAAGGGATTGGATAAAATAGGGATTCAATGAGGAATCTCATGGTTGAGCTAAACCAACTATCAAGGAGTCATGATCAACCACTTTAACCTTGGTGAGTTCTCTAATGCATCATGTACGAGATGACCAACTCGATGTGGAAGTTCATGTAATAATTATAAAGGTAACCATTAGGGTTTATATGATCCTTACTTTTTAGGTAATTATGGGTTACTCTATGATATGATGGAAAATGAAAGGCATGAGATAAAATTAAGGTTAAAATATGTTATGATTATTGTTTAAGATTTTATCTCATTTTGGGGATTGTTTTAATAATTATATAGTTTTGGAAAAAGGACAACACACAGACCGTGTGACAACCCGTCGCGTCGGACAATGCTGTGGGAATCGAACCCACAACCAAAGTGCGACTGGTATTTATCACCTACCACTGGACTACGTGAAGTCCCTAGTTAGTTTGACTAATTCTTCTTAGTTATATGATCTTATGAATATAGAAAAAGTTGATTTTGGGTTATCTATGGAAATTATTAACCTATCATGGAGGATATGTGATTAAGTTAATTACTTTTCAATATGAGACTTTAAGAGCAACTGATGTTTTTTGGAGATAAATGCTAATTTGTACCTTGAAGACTATGTGATTAAATCCTTCAATTATTTGGGTTTCAATCTTAGTTTGGTTTACTTTGAAGAATTTTATGGACAATTGTTTATTAAATGGTCTTCTTTGAACTTTGGGTTTTGTTGGACAAATTTTGAAGATTAAGAATAGATTTTATTTTTATAAAGGATTATCCTTTTGTGGATTATCTGATCTCATACTAACAATTTTTTTTTGGTTTTGTCTAAAGACATGTGAAATATATAGTTCTCTTTTGTGGATTAGGTGATTCCCAAGAAGTTGATCATAGCTCTCTTAATGCGAACAAGTCTTCCTAAATACTCGTCTTTCGGAGAAAATATGAGTTTGATTAAGGAATCTAGTAAAAGTTGAAAGTCTATTTGAAAAGTATGTATGTTTAATTATGATTTAGTTAAGCTCAAAAATAAATTCCTCAATTAAGAGTATCTTAAAAAAATGATGTCTGTTAACTTTTCCTACAGGGGAATCGAATACCGTTTAACCCATCACAAGTTTGTGATTTTCTTGTGGTTAACTTTCTCCTAGACATGTTTACTATCACTCTCCATCAGAACATGACCCTTTTTCCCTCCATATCTATATTTTCATACTTGGAATCCTAGTATGGGAAAACTCAGGTGACCTTTATACTTCTCTTTCTTTATTTTAAAGTAACAGTTTTACTGACTCTTGTCCTGATTTTGGATTTTCAAGGAAGCTTCCAAGCCCAATTTTAAAATTGCGAGGAAACAATTCCCAAAATGGGGGGAAGGATGTAACACCCCAGGTAAATAAATAATATGAAATTTTCATATTTATCCATATTTTTGAATAAAATGTTAATATTAATTTAAAGGGAACACTATGCTTGATGGCTTACCCAATACGCAACAACGAGTTCCTTTGAAATCTTACGTTGCACTCTAATAATAAAATAATTTTATTTTAAATGGTAGTTAACACCTAGACATTGTAATTATGGGAATGAAAAGAACTAACTACAAAATGATTATATATGTTTGTCAAATATTTTAAATGCGAATGAATCAAATTTTAAGCGTAAACAATCTAATATTCTTTAAAAGGTCGATTAACCGCCTTTTGATGGAGAACCTATTTTAAATCCACATTTTGACAATTTTATGTGTTATATTCGACAAAATAAAATTCTTCTATAGAATCGGGACATCAAAATTTACTTTGTGTAAATTTTTGGTATTTTTCCGATAAAGTTCATTTTTAATGAATAGTGAAAAATGTTGTATTTTAATTCAAAACCTCCTTTAAATATAATTTATTTATATGATTAGATAATCTTTTGATTTGGTTTTAAATTTAAATTAGAATAAATTTTTACCATTTAAACCAATAGTGGTCCTTGTAATTGAATTTACTTTGAAATTGGACTTAAACTAGTGTCAATCTTTTAATAGATATTGCTTCTTAAAAACACGTTATTTGTTTTGAAAGCGGGAATTAATTATTAAATTAATTAATGAAATATATATGTTTTGAATTTTTTCAAATAGACATGATTTTTTAATTCGGAATATCAAATATAGCTTAGGGTGAATTTTTGGTATTTTTCTGAAAAACGTCAATTTTTGATGAATATTGACACCACGAAGTTGTAGTTAAGGAAACTGATTTTTCATTTAAATGAAACTTTGCCACTTCTATGATTTTATTTTCAAAACTCTGACATACATGGTTGTCATTAAGAAGTAAAATGTGGTTCAATGGGATTAGAATATTTTTTAGGTGAATAGTAACTTTTAAGTTCTATTAATCGCGATTAGAGGTAATTAGTGTAATTTAAGGTAAAAATAATGTTTAAATAATATGAAATGACCTAGAAACATGTCATACCCTCATTGGATGTGTCATGTCCGACCAAGAAAATCCATGGGTCAACTTGGGGACCCCATAGAGCCACATTGGTAGGAAAATGACATAAATAACTTTTTATTTAAAGTTAAAATAAAAATGTCACAAACAAGAGTTGTTTTACTAAAACAATTTTTATATGGGGTTATAAATGTTATATTTTTTACTATAACAATTCATTAGAAAGCTAAAAATATTTCCTAAATCATGATATTTTGTTTATAATTTTGATACATTAAATTAATTAATTTAGTTATGACACCATGATGATGCAACGATTACCTCATTATTTATCGATTTAAAAAAAATGAAAAGATAATGTAAACTCTAAGACCTACACATGTCAAAACCCTATTATATGTGTGTTTTTAGAACTCTTATCACCTTATCCTCGAAATATATACTTTTGGGACCTTTTAAATCCGAAAAAATTTTATAATAAAGTAACCTTTTATAACATTCCAAGTGTGCCCCTCCTCTCCTCTTATAAAAAGGCCCCCACCTCTACCACCTTACCCACACCTCTCAAGCCTTTGGCTCGTCCAAACCCTGCCCATTTTGTCTCTAAACATACCTCTATTACTCCTAGAATCCTCACATTGGGCAGAAGCCTTTCCATGGAAGCCTTTGAGCTCAAATCAAACAGAGTTACCAGATTTAAAGGTAGTGTCGTCTCTTGTGTTCTTATGTTTTATTTTGCTTCTCCAACCCCATAAACTCTTTTTATTCCTTTATTTTGTAACAACAACAGTATCTCCAATATACTAGTATGTTTTTATGAGAAGGATTAGAGCTACAGCTACACACACCTTCATCTAATGGTTAAGGAACATATTGTTTCTGTGGTTGGCGATTTTCTGCCTCACGAAACGATGATTGTTCAATCTTCTTTTAACACCTTTCATGGTGGACATTAAGATGTCACACTATTTATTTATGATATATATTATATTTATTTCCTCTATATGCTTTTTTATGTTATATTTAATACATACCTTTATTCTTTTCATGTTGTGCAAATGTGATAATTTCATTTGAGGAAGTGTGGACTACCACCCCCTCAAGTGATGTGACTCGTTCATGCAATGCATGGAATGTATATAGAATGAAATTGATGAAATTATGTGATAAATATAACATATATATTATACTGTAATGATAATATATATATATATATATATATATGATCAAGTTGTAATTCCATTAATGTTCCAAAGAAATGAAAGTAGCGTTCATGCGTACGTACGACTTACCATCTCCATGAACGGTACATTTCATTTCTTATCATCAAATGTTATGTACTATTATAAGTATATATATAATGGATATATATGTCATATATTACATCTAAATGATGGATATCATTCTGGAATTATAATATATATATCTCTCTATTAACTTTAATTCGGTTAATATGACAAAAAAATGAAAGTAGCGTTCATGCGTACGTACGGCCTATCGTCTCCATGAACGGTGCTTTTAATTTTTTATCTCCAAATGCTATTAAATAGTAAAAAATAAATATATACTGGATATATATGATATTTAAAACATTAATACAATTCTGGAGATGTTGTACCTATAACTACATGGAAAATTCTTTTCCAACAAGTTCAATTTTTACTCATGTACCGAACATCGAAAAAAACGTCTGATATGAACTCACTTTATTAACCAATTATTATAACATTATAATATGTGATATAAACTGAATAATAATATTTAAAGGAATTCCTTAAGAAATAATAAATTGACCAAATTTTATTATTCAGGAGATTAAAGAACGATCGAGTCATGTCGGACATAAGGTAAGGGATCCAACATCTCTCTTTCTTTTTAAGTACTCTCTTTTTTGTCATTTCTTTTAAGATAATCTTTCTTATGTTTGGGGAAGTTATTTTATATTCATCATACTTTAATTTTTTTGTTCATATTATGAGAGACCCTATTTGATCTCATAAATCCATTTTTGGAAGTTTTATGTGGCACCGTTAGGCTGCCAATTTTTCGTAAGGGATTTTTCATCTCACTTTTATTCTCATAACATTTATGCTTTGTTTGTCACTATTTCATTTGAGTGGTATATGTACTGCCCATTATTATACACTTTGTTTAGTATAATTTCATTTATGGGTATTTACATCTTCATTGTATGACCCTTCTTCCATGGGGTGTACGTTTTGAAAGTTACCCAACTCGGTAAGGGGACCTTTCACCCTCCTCTTTTTTTAATGACTTCTTTTGTTATGTATTTTAATTAATATACTATTATGTTGGGATGTTCTTATATATCCTTATTTATGTAAATTCTATGTCCAAGTGATGAGATACCATTTTTTCTCTCATCATCTCATTTTCAAAATTTTAATGTGACGTCGTTAGGCTGTCTGATTTCTGTAAGGGAACATCTTAACCCACATTCAATTCTTTGGGTTAAACCTCTACTTCTTGATTTTATTATGCCAAGATTATGTGTGGAATATCTATGTTGTAATGTCCAAAAATCTTTGTGTGGATATAGTATTTCTACACTTAATCATATCATTGATAAATTTTTACGAACTTGTATGGGAAATCATAACTCAATCTCATTTCATTGAGTTAAATATCTATGTCATTGGTTTTGTTTTTCCAAGATTACGTGTGAATGACCTATGATTGTTTCACACTTAATATCCACTTATATTGGGTGTATTTATATTTCTCACACATAATTATGTGATATATTTATCCTTAATTTAAGGATACCATCTTTATAAAGTATTTCATCTCAATTTACATTTCCACTGGGACTTCATTGTTGTTATGCACCAAATCACTCTTATATGGTGTGTATACTGTCCTTTGACATATTATATCATGAATCCCTTTATTCTCATGATATGATAATGTTCGGATTAAATGTTATTCCGCAATTATTTGTATTCAAGAGTCTCTCATTTTGTTAAAAACTCTTTAAAAAAATATCATTTTAAATGTTTTAAAGACTCATTATTCTAAATCTTTGTCTTTAATGTCCATGTTTTCAAAATGGTTTTCAGTATTTATTTATATGGAAATTAATTTTATAATTCCATTAAAATCTTCAAAGTGGTATGGGACATTATGATTCAAAAATCTCTTTTAAATGATTTTTGGAAATGGATTGATTAATTCAATATCTTGGAATTAATTATTGTGATTGCAAATGAAATGTTGTTATTGAAATGTTTATATTATCAATATTTTATGTGTAATGATGGTACTTGGACATTTTACGGGTGGTTACATGATAAACCATATGACGGGTGGTGCCGTGAAAACCAGGACGGGTGGTTACGTTATAACCTCCAATGCATTGGGTATGGAAGTCGGCCGTATGGCTATTCCATTAAGTATGTGTGCAAGTCGACCGTATGGTTATTCCATTTAAGTATTTTATGTCCCAAGTTAGATTTATATGTTATGTGTTATTTATAAGGGTTTTATGGTAATCTTTTGGATAAAAAAGGTTAAGTAATGGTCTTCTATTCAGTGAAGAGGTTTTACTACTTCATAAAGGTGAAAAGTATTACTTTGGTAAAGTACTCACGGTTTACCTGTTGTTTTTGAAAAACTAACAGTTTTCCCTATTTGTGTATCCTTTACTGGGATTTTCATGCTCATCCCATGTTTTTGAAATGTTTTCCACATGACTTAAAGAAGAATAGGGTCAAGGAGGGGATCAAGGAAAGACATTCTATCTAAAACATGGAAATAGACATGTTTCTTTTGAAGTGTTTTTATTATTTTGTGGATACTTTGTAGAAGTGTCTACTTTGTAATCTTTTGAGATGTAATAGTTATGTCCTAATTCCCTAAAACTCTAATCCTGAAAAGAACCTCAATGGGAATTATTCATTTAATTCTATATTAAGTAAGGTTTATGGCCAGGGCCTTATAGTTGGTATGAGAGGACGGTTTAGATAACTTTAGATGTTAGGGTATTCTTTAAGCATAAGTGACATTACCATAATGGCTTGGATTTCAGAAAGAGTCATAGTTTTTAGATAAATTAAATGAGTAACTATATCTTAGTGTTTATCTTCCTCATTAGTACATGATAATTTTGTTGATATACGCACACTTACATTTCTGTTTTTAGTAAATTGATGGATCTAGCAGGCACCAAAGTGACAATGGGTTTGATGGAAACTGTGGTGGTTCTCTGATTAAGGGACTGGATGAAATGGGGTATTCAATGAGGAATCTCATGGTTGTGCTAATCAAACTATCAAGGAGTCATGATCAACCACTTGAACCTTAGTGAGTTCTCTAATGCATCATGTACGAGATGACCAACTCGATGTGGATGTTCAGGTAATAATTATAAAGGTAACCATTAGGGTTTATATGATCCTTACTTTTTAGGTAATTATGGGTTACTATATGATATGATGGAAAAAGAAAGGCATGAGATAAAATTGAGGTTAAAATATGTTATGATTATTTTTTAATATTTTATCTCTTTTGGGGAATTTTTTAAGAATTATATAGTTTTGGAAAAAGGACAACACGCAGACCATGTGACAACCCGTCGCGTTGGACAAAGCTGTGGGAATCGAACCCACAACCAAAGTGTGACTCGTATTTATCGCCTACCAATGGACTATGTGAATTCCCTGGTTATTTTGACTAATTATTCTTAGTTAGATGATCTTATGAATCTAGAATAAGTTGATTTTGGGTTATCTATGGAAATTATTAACCTATCATGGAGGATATGTGATTAAGTTAATTACTTTTCAATATGAAACTTTAAGAACAACTGATGTTTTTTGGAGATAAATGATAATTTGTACCTTGAGGAATATGTGATTAAATCCTTCAATTATTTGGGTTTCAACCTTAGTTTGGTTTACTTTGAAGAATTTTATGGACAATTGTTTATCGAATGGCCTTCGTTGAACTTTGGGTTTTGTTGGACAAATTTTGGAGATTATGAATAGATTTTATTTTTATAAAGGATTATACTTTGGTGGATTATCTGATCTCATACTAACAATTTTGTTTTTGGTTTTGTCTAAAGACATGTAAAATATATAATTCTCTTTTTTGGATTAGGTGATTCCCAAGAAGTTGATTATAGCTCTCTTAATGCGAAGAAGTATTCCTAAATACTCGTCTTTCGGAGAAAATATGAGTTTGATTAAGGAATCTAGTAAAAGTTGAAATTCTACGTGACAATAAGTATGATTCATTATGATTTAGTTAAGCTCAAAAATAAATTCCTCAATTAAGAGTATCTTAGAACAAAAAAATTTCTGTTAACTTTTCCTACTTGGGAATCGAATACTGTTTAACCCATCACAAGTTTGTGATTTTCTTGTGGTTAGCTTTCTCCTAGACATGTTTACTATCAATCTCCATCAGAACATGAACCTCTGTTTTTTCCTCCATATATATATTTTCATACTTGTAATACTAGTATGTGAAAAAATAGGGTGACCTTTGTACTTCTCTTTCATTATTTTAAAGTGACAGTTTTACTGACTCTTGTCCCGATTTTAGATTTTCAAGGAAGATTCCAAGACCAATTTTAAAATTCTGAGGATGAAATTCCCAAAAGGGGGGAAGGATGTAACACCCCAGGTAAATAAAGAATATGAAATTTTCATATTTATCCATATTTGTGAATAAAATGTTAATATTAATTTAAAGGGAACACTATTCTTGATGGCTTACCCAATACACAAAAATGAGTTCCTTCGTAATCTTACGTTGCACTCTAATAATAAAACAGTTTTATTTTAAATGGTTGTTAACACCTAGACATTTTAATGATGGGAATGAACAGAACTAACTAAAAAATTATTATATATGTTTGTCAAATATTTTAAATGCGAATGAATCCAATTTTAAGCGTAAACAATCTAATATTCTTTAAAAGGTCGATTAACCGCCTTTTGATGGAGAACCTATTTTAAATACACTTTTTGAGAATTTTATGTTTTATATTCAAAAAAATAATATATTTCTATAGAATCGGGACATCAAAATTTACTTTGTGTAAATTTTTGGTATTTTTCCAATAAAGTTCATTTTTTAATGAATAGTGAAAAATGTTGAATTTTAATTCAAAACATGTTTTTAATCTAATTTATTTATATGATTATATTATCTTTTTAATTGGTTTTAAAGTTAAATTAGAATATATTTTTACAATTTAATCCAATAGGGGTCCTTGGAATTGATTTTACTTTGAAATTGGACTTAAACTAATGTCAATCTTTTAATATATATTGTTTCTTAAAAACATGTTATTTGTTATGACAGCGGGAATTAATTATTAAATTAATTAATGCAACATATATGTTTTTAATTTTGTAAAATAGACATGATTTTTGAATTCGGAATATCAAATATAGATTAGGGTTAATTTTTGGTATTTTTCAGAAAAACTTCAATTTTTGATGAATAGTGATACCACTAAGTGGTAGTTAGAGAAACAGATTTTTCATTTAAATGAAACTTTTCCACTTCTATGATTTGATTTTAAAAAATCTGATATACATGGTTTTCATTAAGAAGTAAATGTGGTTCAATGAGATTAGAATATTTTTTATGTGAATAGTAACTTTTTAGTTTTATTAATCGCGATTAGAGGTAATAAGTGTAATTTAAGGTAAAAATAATGTTTTAATAGTATTAAATGACCTAGAAACATGTCATACCCTCATTGGATGTGTCATGTACGACCAATAAAATCCATGGGTCAACTTGGGGACCCCATGGAGCCACTTTGGTAGGAAAATGACAAAAATAACTTTTTATTTAAAGTTAAAATAAAAATGTCACAAACAAGAGTTGTTTTACTAAAACAATTTTTAAATGGGGTTATAAAAGTTATATTTTTTACTATAAATATTCATTAGAAAGATAAAAATATTTCCTACATCATGATATTTTTTTGTAATTTTGATACATTAAATTAATTAATTTAGATATGACACCATGATGATGCAGTGATTACCTCATTATTTAACGATTTAAATAAAATGAAACGATAATGTAAACTCTAAGACCTACACATGTCAAAAATGGTAATGGTATTTTATTCAGTGAAGAGTTTTTACTACTTCATAAAGGTTAAAAGTATTACTTTGATAAAGTACTCATGGTTTACTTGTTGTTTTTAAAAAACTAACAGTTTTCCCTCTTTGTGTATCTTTTACTGGGCTTTTCATGCTCATCCGAAGTTTTTGAAATGATTTCCACAGGACTTAAATATGAATAGGGTCAAGGAGGGGATCAAGGAAAGACATTATATCTAAAACATGGAACTAGACATGTTTCTTTTTAAGTGTTTTTTTTATTTTATGGAAGCTTTGTAGAACTATCTACTTTGTAATATTTTGAGATGTAATAGTTATGTCCTAATTCTCTAAAACTCTAATCCTAAAAAGATCCTCAATGTGAATTATTCATTTAATTAAATATTAAGTAAGTTTTAAGGCCGAGGCCTTATACCCTGTATGAAATAATATCAAGATATTGATCATAACTCAAAGAAAAAATGTTGTGTTTCCATCATTCATTACTATTGGGGTATCAGTTGAATCCAAATATATTTATAGAAGGGGATATGATTTGGCTTAGCAAAAACTATGAAATAAAAAATTAAAAAACTACATCAACAAGAAAAAAATATACTATACAATGAAAACATGGGGCATAAAATGTATTATATCTCAATGACTCAGACTTAAGACCCAGAAAATCCTTCCCTCTTATCCTGACTTCCAAGAACGTAATTTAACATTCTATATTACAAACATAACTATATGAATAAATTTATTTTAAAACATAATCAAATCCATTATCTTTTATAATCTTTATATAAAGTCTTCCACTATATAAATTATAGATAGTTTCTTTTTTAACTATTATCCCACATTCGGTGTTTATAGTTTTGAATATTTTAATTGGTTTCATAATAATATTTTCCATATTCAATCTTATTAATGATTTAAACATTACTAGGTCATTAAATTTTTTTAGGAATTTTTTATAATAATATATAATGTTTCCAACTCCTTTCCTAAGAGTTTTATTATATATCCTTGAATATGATGTAAAAAAATTATTTTTCAATGATTCATGATGAATGAAAGATGTTTTTGTATGTAATGATTTTAATAATAATTTTTTTAATTCATATGTAAAAAAATAAATATTTAAAATTTTTATCATATTATAATGATAACTATGTTTACATAGTTATTCATGATATAAAGTTTTAACATTGTTCATATTGTTTTTTAGACTGACCCAATCATGGACAAACCATGACTAATGGATGATTATATTGTGGTTTAGATGTAAAATCCTTATATAAAAAGAATACTGATATTATTTAGAATTTATTATAATAATATATTATAATTTAATGGAAGTAGAAGAAGTAATTTATATGAAAATATTACGTAGTATGCTGAAAATTATTTTCCACATTGTATGTTTGTTTATGATGATTAATTTTATAATGAATGTTTATTGTTTGTAACTTTAATGGGTTATCCATTTTGTCTTAGAAGAACCATAATAGTGTGATAAAAGACAAATTTATCCATTCAAACCATTTTAGGTCCTTCCTTGAAAACTGAAAATTAAATAAAAAATAGAAATCAGTCATTCAATGGACGCGATCATCCACACACATGCATGGTTGATGATTTACTTTTCAAAAGATTGGGATAAAAGTTTAATTATATTTTATTATTTCTTAATAAAATTTCATTTATAAATATCATAGATAATATTTAAATTCAACATTAGGTCTAGGTATTTATGGTGGGTAAGGAAAGTGAAACATAACTCTTCATCGAGGATATAGACTACACACATGCACAAATATATTTTTCTTCTCATTAAAGGAAAAGCGGAATAGTTATTAATGTTAATTATATTTTAATAATAAATTTAATTTTATAATTTTATATTTTTATTTCATTTGGATTTAAAATTTATTCATTCAAATGTAAGATAAAAAGGAAAAAAGTTGTGGTACACCGATTATTCACATTGAGAACATTTATTTTTCCTTGAAGAATTCATAGAATTTTATGGATTACATAAATATATTCTAATAATAAGCCTAAGGATGTGGAAAAGGATTCTTAGTGAATGATACAAGGTTTTGTTTTAGGATGAAACATAATATAGGAGTGTCACTGGAAAGGTGGTGAGATGAACCTTTTATAAACGAAAAGGATGAATGTTTTGTAAATTCTCATAAATATTTTATAATGGGAAGTCACTCAAGGTAGATAAAAAATTGATAAATAATTGATTTTATCATATATAAGGTTAATAAATCCACTAAAATTAAATTTCAACCATTTTTTAAATATTCTCAAAACATTACCATTATATTTTCCACACATTACTATATTAACTTTTATTGCGTTAACTAGTATTTACCTTTTTAATTTATATTTTATGCATACAAATAACATTATCCTTTTTAAATAATTTTTACCCAATTATTCTAAATCTAAAATCAAATTTATTTGATTCTTTTTTATTTGTGGAAAAAGTTAAATATTATATATTAAATATATAATGTATAAAAAAAATCTTGATAAAAATATTAAATATGTTAAAAAATATTTGATATAGTTTTTAAACAAGTATTAGTATTTTTAAAAATATAATTTCTCTTATAAAATACATGTTTCTAATGAAAACTTCTTCACATATATCTATTACATACTAATATACTAAAATGTCATTAAATCATGGTGTTTGTAAAAATGGGTTATTTTACTATTCACGATAAAATAAATATTTTTCAAAAAATACAAAAAAATTACCTTAAATAAATATTAAAATGATGCATATTTTTTTTAATTTTTTTTAATTAAAATTCAATAATTTAGAAAAATATCCTTTAAATAAATTTATAAAATATAATTTAAATCATTTTTTATAAAGAAAATTACACATTAGAACTCAATATAGATTTCTTATTATTTTTTATAATTTACTAATTGGTGTTAAATAATTATAAATTTATTTAAAAAAATTATTCATAAGTTTTTTATTGATAAAAATTAATATAACATAAATTGAAATTATTTTTAAATCAAAATTATAATCTTCAATTGTTCTTATTAGTCATTTTATCTATAAAAATTTAATTTAACTAACATTCAAAGTGGTATTTATTTTCATTCTATAAATATTTCATAAGTAAGCTCATCATATTCATCCAATCTAATTAAATGGACATGTTCTACCAATCATTCATTTATATTTAGTCTAAATATATCATGTCTTTGTTTATGTTTGGTGTTGTGTGTGGAGAAAGATCTTAAATAAATTGATTAATTTATATGTAATACAATATTAAAATACCATGGTATTATACATTGGGTATATTTAATTTTTTGTATATATTAATCTTTATGATCATTCCTATATAAATATAAATTTTAGATGTACCCCTTTGTTCTACTTTGATCATTATAGAGTGATAGTGGTATTGTTGATGGATGGTGACCTCAATGCAATATTAAGATTGCTTCGGGTGCTTAGTTTCTATTTTTGGATTTTATTTTTTTTATAGTTATACCATCAAAATCTAAAAATATTTTTTCTTATGATCATGATTATTATTTTGGTTTATTTAGATGTATTTTTGTTGGTAATATTGATTTTATTCTCTTTATTACTATGAAACTACTTATTTGATTTAGCACAGTTGTCTAACATATGACCATGAAATTATATAATTCTTGTAGATTTCCATTAATCATTTAGTTATACATATTGAATGAAATTATAACCATTGAAGTAAGTCTAATGACATGGTTCCTATCACCATCCCATCGGGATCTAGAATGCCCATCAGATTATGTGATTGGTTGACTCAACTTCCCAAATATAGGGTGCTCTAGGATAGTTTTTGATATTAATAAACTAAAATGTATTTTATTGGATCCTGAAATGTATATTTTAAAAAGAAATTAATGATTTTATAGGATGGTTTTGGGAATATTTCACTTTTTTTATATTTCGTTTTTTAATTTTTTGAAAAAATATAGAAAATATTTTGAAAACCTATACTAAAAACAACCGTTTTCTCAATTTTGGAATGTTTCATTTCATAGAAGAGTGGTGGATAGTTATTAAGAATGTTATCTCAGAAATATTAATTAAGGTAGATAAGTCAAAATTTTATGTGAAAAATTACGTTCCTCACCCATATTTTGTGAAACATCTTACAAATTTTTTAAGGAATATATGATTTTAATCAAGGATTATCAAGATGAAGCTAATAACACCACCAATGATGCGACATTGAAAATAAAAAAAAATTGGGTTAATTTATTAAGATTATAACCATCTGGTGTGGTATGTTATTTCTTAAATAAGTGAAGTAAAATATTTATCCCTTTCCTAGTCCTCGCCAATATTTTATGTTTCCAGATTCACTAAAACTCTACTGAAAAATATTTCTTATCATTCATTTTTTATATTGAATAATTAATGGAATGTTTATTAAGAAATAATGTTTTTATTTTTCCAAATTATGAGAGTATAATTTATTTTATGAGTAAAGTAAAATATTATCCATGTATGTTCAAATAGATTTTGTCACATATAATGTTTAATATAGAGATCAATGACAAGACAATGTCTATAAACAAAATGGATGATCTTCAAAAATGAATCTCAGCTTATCATAAGTAGAGATACCATTACTAACCCACTAAATAGACATAATATAATAGATTAATTTGTAGTTATTTGATGTATATGTTCCTTATAATGATGAAATTCCCAATGTCTAGGTAATATATATTGTTCCATTTCATTTAAAATCACACAAAATTATTATTTTTTATAAGTTCCTTATTTTTTTTTAAAATATTTAATGATCAAATTATAATAAGTTGTTTTATTGAGAATGAGATATAGTTTGTACATAAATTATTCTATGTCATATATTATGGAAGAAACATTCGACTTTAAAGAACTACTCATAATGTTTTAGTATAATGAGATATTATCCTACTTTGTTTAATGATTCTCGTGAATTTTTTAAAAGGAGTGTGCAATGTCAATTTATTGGTAACATCTCTATAAGAAATAAAATTCCCAGAGAAACATATGTTTTTGTGATATATTTAGAGTTTGAGGAATATAAATTATGATAGCCTTTACCATGTCATTTAGTAATTCATACATAATTCTTGGAGTTTATTATGTTTTGTAATAGGTGGATGATAAGGTCAATAAAAAATGTAAGTTGCACTGATAGAAATTTAGATATTAATAATATATTGGTTTTTAAAAGTGAGTAATTCCAATGGATATTAAATTCCATTGATATTAATTAAAGGTTATAATAATTTTTTACCTAATACATATATATATATGTATCCATTTTTATTTATTTATTTAACACAAAAAATAAATTATGAAGAGTTGAATATATAATTTTATAATAATAATACTGATAATATTTTTCCAATAAATGAATCTATCACTACAAATTATCGTCACCAATAATTATTTTATCTTTAGAATAATATATTTTTATAAACTATTTAATATCCATATAATTAAACACATATTTGTTGATAAAATTCAGAGATGCACTAAAAATATTAATGCGAAATAATTATTTATCAAAAAATATTACAATACATGCCCCCTCCCTCCATCATAGGCCATCCCCATATCCTTTCTTATATCATGATATTCACCCACTTCATATTCGTCCCCATCCCAAATATTATGAAAGCCTCCATCACGCCTGCAGCGTACATGTTCCCATCATGCATAGTGGCCCAACTCTACTTCTTATTCGACAATCGCTTACACAACCATCACTATTACTCTTAAACCCTGGAAGTTCCTGATAGATAAAAAAATCTACCCTAACCATCATAAATCCCCCCTTAATTATCTACATCATCTTTCCAAAATAAGTAAAACATGAATATCATTTTTCATTACTATGTTTAATGAAATTCAATGTAGTGGAGTGATTTATATCATCAAGTGTGATAAAGTTAACTAATCTTATCTACCTATCCTCTCTTCCTCTACAATAAAATAAACAGAGTACCTATTATTATTACATTTGTTAAATTAATTTTTTATGATATTTTGATTCATGATTTAACTATTTATGGGTATTTAATTACTCTCTAAATTTCTATATAAATAAAATTTTCATGGTTATAAAATACCATGGCTGGGGTTTGGATCTAGCTAAAATTGATTTTGGGTCTATATGATTTTATAATGTTCTCAATTAAAGTAAACATGTAATTTAAATCTGGTTTGAGTAAGTAACCATGATGGAAGCTCATTTCATGTGATTATTGATAAGATTCATTTTTTATAATTATTCATATAATAAATAGTACAAATAATTTTTTGGATACTAATTTTATAAAAAATGTAGTATTTCAGGAATGTTGATGTTTAATTCTTGGTCCTGGACTATTTTAAAAAAATAATGTTGTGCATTTTTCAAAGAACAAAGAAAAAATTATTATACAAAAAAAAATTGGTTACATGAATCTGAAAGACAAAATCCTTTTACAATCATTATCATAAAGAGGAAGTAAATCAACAAGAAGGTCATCTAGCTATGTAATGTCATAGTTAACTCCATTATTATCAAGACTGTCTGCAACCATTTTTTATGAGAAGATGGTAATCAAAGAAATAGTTTATCATATTTTTAGAAAACATTTTTTCGGTAAATATTCATATCCAATAACACAATGTACATTCAAATATAAAAGAATTTGATACAGGCATCAATGAAAATTATATACCAAATTCCACCAAAAGTTGTTCCCCAAATATTTTTTTATAAAATTGAAACAAATTATGATTTTAAAATATAGACAAAACTAATCTCAATTAATCAAGAAAATAAGTTTTTATTCTATGATTTTTATCCTTCAAATATATTTCCACCACCGCCATTATTTGCGTAAAAAAGATTAATTTTGTGGCTCATTTTATTAAAGCATCAATTTATTTAAAATTACATTTCATTATTTTTATATATAACATTTAATGGGATGGGTTGAAACTTTTCTTTTATTGAATTACCAGAACTACAATTAATTAATTTTCATTAAATTTTCTATAGATTTTTATCTATAGAAAAAGCTTATTTTTCACCTTGGTGTCTTATTGGCTTCATTTTATAGTTCACTAAAAAATAATATGACTTTGATTTTTAATTGGACCTATATCAATATATAGTGAACAAAATACTTTTTGAATCCTTGTGAATAGAGAATTGAAATAATGTTTCCATTTTAAAGGGTGGTTATATTAGTATGCTTCAGGATATTTTTTTAAAAACCAAATTATTTTTATTTAATTATTTAAATATATTTTAAGATATGTTTTATTATTATATATTAAGAAAAAAAATTAATATCAGTTATGTCACTCTATTTAGCTTTTTGTGAGTTATTTTCATGAAAGCATTAAATTTTTTCACATATTTATTTTATAAAATAAAAAAAATTAAAAGTCCCATATTTTTATGTCAATAGAAGATGGAAAAAATTTTAAATTGAAAGATAATTTCATTTCAATATTAAATATTATTACTTTTTTAATTAGTATTACTAAGAACTAGGTAACTTTTAAAATTTTAATTTGTGGTTTCACTTAGCACAAAAATTGACATTGTTTCTTAATGTGTGGTATTTTATGTTTATATTAACATAATTCTATTTTATATTGTATTTTATCATCATTTTTAATTCATATCTAGTGATTTTGTATTGTAACTAGTGATGTGTTCATAATATTTATAATTCTCTACCATTATATGAGTGTTTTATCTATCAAATAATTTTATCTGATAATATATTATTTATCCCATAATTTTAGGTATTCTTTTTTTAAATTTTACTCATAATTAGTTATTTTATGCTTTAACTAGTGAGATGCCCAAAATTTCAAGATCACTATTACTAGATAAGTATTATATATATTTTACCTAAATTCAACTTATAATATAATTTTTTAACCCATACTTTAAAGTATTATTATTTTAAATATTATTCTCTACATTGTGAAATGTACACAAATTTGATTCTATAATGAATTCCATGATTTTTTTAATTTCTATTGATGAGTGTTGAATTAGTATGTTTTTTTAATTCAATTTAAGGATCATAAAAGCACAAATGTTCCCATTATTCCCTGAAAATATAGATATTCATCCTATATTTAAATTAAATCCAATGTTTGTCTTATATATCCTTCAATCCAAGCCATATATATGAAAACATAAATCATTTTTTCAAGTTTTACCTATTTTTTGTGAATTTTTTAGTAGAAGTGCATTGTGTTTATCGATGATCGATGATCAACTATCTCAAAATTTTAAATAAATATTCTCACAATTCCTTATATTTTTACATGGAATAACAATATGTTTTTCATCCATATTCACATCAATCAATTATTAACATCCCATTCTATATTTCGATATTATAATAATATGTGAATTGTATCCCTTTTTATGTATAATACATTTAAACCAGCATCATCTAATGAACCCAATTTATGTAAATCAAAAAATCTTGTGTAATGCATTCATTAATATGAAACAAAAGTTTATTAATAAAAGGGTAGTTAACATTGAAATGAAATGTTATATAGACTTGAATAGTGAATAAAAAAATTAAATATGACCCACATATCTTTTAGAGTACATGTCATATTTTTTTTTGATTGATCACTCTATTTTTCAATAACTGAATATGTTTTTAAAATTCATTTTAACTTTTACTCTGATTAACACATTTTATTTTACGATTTGTGAATCCGAAAAAAATTTATTTTTTCAATTTCTATTAACATTATAGTTGTCTTATTATTGTTTTTAAATACTTTATTTGATAAAAAATTATTATTTTATTTTAATTATTTTATTTTATTTAAAAAATTAAGAATATGGGTTTCCATGAAACTAAAGAAAAGAACTATTTGAGAATAATTATTGAACACTACTTTTCACTTATCAATTATAAGTGTTTTTTAACATTGTATTTCAATGTTTTTCTAAGTGTTTATAATGGGTACTTAAAAGATTGTGCCCCATTAATTGAATGAACTATAAGTTAAGATTAATAAGTGATATCAAATGGATCCTTGAGTGTGGTGTGAATGCATTTTTATTTTAATATTCAAAAAGGGATTTTTGGTTGTTCTTTTATAATTTATGTTATTGTGTTTATTTTTGAAATAAAATAAACACCAGTTACCCTATATTTGATAATTATAATAAAGAATTAATGTTAGATATATATATATATATATTATTTATAATAGTTTTATGCCATTTATTTATGTTCTTTAATTTTTGTAAATTTAAGTGTAATATTTATTATTAAATCTATCACGACTTATTTGTTTACATATTATAATGAATTATATAGTCATAATTTTTTTTGTAAATATTCTCTTTGTGTATTCTTAATAATAATTAGTCCCACTATTAGTGGTGTGGTCTAATGGGTTTGTGGGTGAGGGGACTATTGTGGGGTAAAGTCCCTTGGAGTACAATTTACTATAATTTTCTTCATTGCATAGTGTTCAGTGGTGTAAAATATAATAGACCTATTATCATAAATTATAATTATTGTAATCAATATTAATAAATAATAATATATAAAAATGAATATTACTAATATATAAAATAAAAAAATTGATGTGGAAAACAACATTATTATTGGATGACTATTTAAAAAACATAATTATGAGGAAACTCAATCATGTCCTAATGTAAAAAATATAGGAAACGTTATTTCCTTTTACAAAAACATGTTATTATCACAGATGAAATCCTGGAAAATAAAAAATATGAAATAACCTCTTACTGGTCCCATTATCAAACCAATTTTCATTTATACCTCAAAATACATGAAGATTGAATAAGATAAATAATTTGAATATGAGCATTAAAATTTATTTTTACAGGTGTTTGTGTTTGGGATAATTGTATAAAATAAATTTATTTTCAAAATAAAATGTGATTTAATCGAGTAAATAGTTACAAATTACATGATATCAGTCCTTAATTAGTAAGGTTTCATTATTCCTTTATTATATCATTATTTATTTTTAAAATTGTTATATTTTCATGTTCATATAATGTTAATGATGAATTCTATAATGACATGAATTTTTTAAAGGATCTAAAAAACATTCTAAGAAATAAATTATCATTTTTTTGAAAATTATATTTTTTTTGGAATGTTTGTATTTAGATAATAATACATATTCTAGTAATTTATATTCTATTTAGTTACTTTTCCATTTTTTGTTATTTTTTTATCGCTCTTATTGATATTCTGGTTTAAAATATTTAATCTTGTCATATTTTTTATTCTAATTAGAAATATTTGTAATATTGTACTATTCTATTCTTATTTTACTTAGGAATTTACTCTAAAAAAATTTTGGTTTTGTAATAATTGATTCATTAAATTATATTTTGAGTTGGCAGAGAGATAATTAATGGTTTTTTACTTTAATACTTCTTCTATTTACTTTTTTTATTTCAATTCTACTAAATTTATGAGGGAATATCACATTAATTCATTCAAAATGTTCTTTTTCATTAGCTAAAATGTATAGAAAGAGAATTTGTAATGATTTGGTTCTTTTTTTCATCTAAATCAATGGGTATTGAGTCTTTTTCCCTTTATTATTCTTATTTTAAATTATTTCTAGTTTATAAGGATATTAATTTAAAAGTGAGATATGTTTTATTTTCTCTAGTATACGTATACTAGTTATTTTGTATAAAATCATTTTAATTCTTTAAGGGGTAATTAATAATGTATTATGGATTATATAGTTCAATTTCATGAGGAAATATAGAATATTATGTAATCTAAGGTTTCATGTTCTTTCAATTGGTAATGCCTGTTTAGTTATGGTAATTTTCATCCTTCAAATAGGGTATGTTTTGGTTATTTTCATGTGTTTGTAGTTAGCATGACTCAATTATGATCCGTATGTAATCTAGTAAATAAATACTTAGATTAATTTATGTTCTTAAGTTTATTAATGTGGGATCTTATATATTTTTATCATACTTTTTCTATAGTACGAGTTAGTAATGATAAGGTAATATAGGTTCAGTTTTGGCCAGGTAGTTATTATTAATAATAAAAGATCAATTTTGGTTCTTAACTTACTCTTTTCAGCTAGCATTGGTAATGCAACTTTAGTTTTCGATATTTTCATGTTATTGTAGCTTGCATTATACTATTCATATTAGTTTGTAAACTAACACTTTCAAACTCATATTAATAGATGATATTACATTTAGTAATGTAGGTTCTTCTCTATTTTGTCATCATCCTTTGTTTAGAGTTAGGCTTGCCTATTTATTTTTAGATCACTTAGTATAAATGATTTCTTACATGATTTTTTTTAACTTGTTTACCTAGAATTTATTAATTATAGTTTTATGTTTATTAATTATTAATTAATGTGATTATATTCATTTGGAATAATCATCACTATCGTGAGTATTCTAAGGAATGTAATATTATAAAACAATAAAAGGTTTCAAGATTTAATATTTTTAAGATTTTTTATTCATAACTAACCCAGTTCAAAATTTATAAAACCGATAAAAAAAATTTATCTTAATCCTTTTAAATGAAGAAGAGTATGACTAGATAATGAGTTAAATTTATGGTAGTCAAGATAAATAAATTATTTGGTGTAGTATACGGATTATTGAAACATACTTAGAAATGAACTTTTTCCCGAAAAGTTGTTAAAAATAAGTTTTCATGATATGTTTGATGTTCTATAAAAGATGTAAAGAAGAATGTTTATTTTTAACCAGGTTTCACTTGAATATTATTTATTCCCATTTGGTTAATGTGAAACCTTAATTTCCAAGAAAATGTACTTTTATTTGGTTTTTTAATTTCTAAATGCATATACGATCATTTGAAATAAATTTATTATCAAATCTAATATGGGATCTCAAATTTTTAAAATCTAATTTTCAAGTGTGATGGGATTATTTTAAACCTATGTATATTGGGGGTTTTAAATGATTTTATAATTCTCATTGATTAAATATATTATATCTTATTGAAAATTTTGATAGTAAAACTTTTAACATCGAATATAAATGGTTTTCTTTAAAATGTGTTTATGATATACTTCTATTTTCTTCTTTTGGATAGCCATTTGGGATCATTTTTCTGAGAGTGGATGGGGGAGGGGTGGTTGGCGTAAAATTATCATTAATTTCATTAATTAAAATAAATAATACTCTTTTTTTTTAAAAAAAATAAAAAATTTATCATTTTCTATAATTTTGTAATATATAATTCATTTTTGAAAATAAAATAATTTTTATTTAATAATGGAAATTATTTCATCATTTTTCATGATGATAAAATTTAATTCTAATTTTATTGTAACAAGGAAATGTATTTTTTTTAGGATATAGAATTTATTGTGTCTTTTATTGGATGTTGTACTACATACCCTTATTTGCTATAATCACAACTTCTATGAATCCTTCTTGTAAAAAGACCACAATACCAAACTCCTAAATCCCATTGTGGCACCTATATATAATAATTTCAACATAAATAAAATAAAAATATCAGACAAATATTTATCACATGAAATTCCAAATCATATCCATATTTAAGTAGAAAATTGTTGATAATTGTAGAAATTTGTATCCAAGATCACACTCCAAATTTCTAGGCACACCTAAAGAACTTATGATAAACAAAATCCTCACAAGTATTATTAGAAAGATGAAATGTGAACCATACTAAACATATGATACCAGCTACAATCCATGGGCCTACTGTCCACAACAGTTCAACCATATTCATTTTACTTGTTGATGTCAAAGTGTTGTGTGCATTTGAATTTAGGTATGTAATAATTCTTACTACCTATGTGAGCCTATTATTGGTGGAATTTTCTATTGTTTCAATGTAATGACTATGTCGGTGAGCTAAACATGTAGACCTTCCATCATTGTGTACCATAAATGTGACAATCAATGTGTGAGAGAAAAAAATTATAGATGATGTTTGATGTAGTTTCATGTAATGTATCTTGTTGTTTGAATATGTTTGTAATGTGTTTCATGTATCTTTATCATTTTTTAGAGTTTAAACAAGGTATTAAATTACGTTTGAATAATTTTTTCAAATTTAATCGTTAGTTTATTGTATTTTCATATAAGATAATTTTTTAATTATTATACAATATATATATATATAACTATATTAATAAATAATATATAATATTTTAGATTCAAATATTCGTTTAAAAATAAATACAATATTATTTTAAAAAATAATTTGCAAACTGAAATTAATTAATGATATTTATTGCAATAACCTAAAAAATAACATTGTTAATTAAATTTGCGATATAATGATAGATGTTGGTAATAATATTATTTATAGATGAATTTTTTTTATGAATATACTGAAAAATATTTTTAGTAATAAATATATTATATGTTTATATTATAATAATTTTGATTCGTCTAATTTATATAACAAAATAACATTTAGTGACAATGTTTTGAATAATAATATATTTATAGGGACACATCTTTTGGTAAACTGTTTTACCAACAAAACATTTACCTTTAAAACAATAATTAATCTTTTTGGAAAAATTTAAATATTTTAAAGTCATCACTAAAAATTTTGATGTGAATGTCTGGTGTAATTATTTTAGGAATAACATTTTTAGTAGGTTTCGGAATTCAAGTTTCATCATTAGGGACCAATGAACTCTTTTATATAATAAAAACATTGTATCCCTGATGAGGGAGTATGGGGTGAACCACAAGCCATCCAAACCCTACAAAACCCAAAAAAATAACCATGAAAATGATTGAAATAGAGAAATTAAGGGGGTTGTTGGAAACATTTCAACATAACGGAGAAGGTTTAGAGCCATTGCTTGGTAGAAGCCTTATGTTATTATAGAAGATCTTAAAAAACACCGATTAGAATGTTTCTATCTACACTGATTTATAGAAATTTATTTCCACTAGTTGTTCTGTTTTAGAAAAAATACTACCATGTAGTAAGTTAGGTATATATAGATTTAGGAAAATCATCGAAACTGAGGAAACTATAATTACTAGAGTAATAAAAAATTTCAATAGAAGCTTTTAATAAAAATTAAAAAATATATAACTAGACTGTCTCATGAAAATATCATTAAAAAAATAGGTCCAACCAGGTGACCAAGTGTTTCTTTATGTATCACCATAACCAAGTTTTCCGTTTTATCTGTGCTCTTGGCTAGTTTGGCACCATCCCTTATATCTTCCTCCCTATACATCCTAGGATTCATACGAGCTATGACAGTCTAATTAGGTGATATTGGGAAGACTATACTCACTAGTGATGTTAATAATAATGGTCTATATATATATAACAATGTGGAAGAAAGACTAACAGAAAAAACAACAAAAAACATAGTTCGTGAATAGTAAATAAAAGTAGTAAATAATAATCCCAATGGCATAAAACCATTATTGATGATAAAACATTATATTTTAGGTCATATAAAATAGATTTTTTTTTCTATGGCTGACCGTTAATGTATATATATATAATCCTAAAAGAAGGTCTATCCTAATGTAGCGGAACAACATGTCCACTACCATCCTTCCGATGCAAAAGGTATAACTCAATCACTATGTTCCATCTCTGATACATGATTTCTTACCAATTTGTAGAACCATAAATTATATACGCATCCTAATAGTACCATTGATGGTGTGAGTATGAACTCATTAGTCCACCACCAAAGTGTTTCTATCTTACATGCATAATTTTACAGTGTATGCATAAATATTTAAAAATTATAACACACACATAGTTAATAATTAACATGATTCCCTTGTGATCAAAAAACACATGTTAATTTTTTCTTTCTTTCTCTAATTCCTATATATCTCTAAAAAGGTGACCCCAAATATATATGGAATACACTACATGTCTACATATATATATTTAAAGTAGATAGGACTCATGGATTAATTCTTAGATATTCCTTGAAGTGACTCATACATAAAGATCCCTTAAGAACCCCCTATAAATATACCATTAGCCCCTTATTCCATTTATCACCTCACAAGACATCCATGTAGTAATGTGCGTCATAATCGCACACCCATCAATATAACCCAGTCCCCATTGACCTCCACATAAAAAGTCAGTATCATCTCAACAGCCCGACGTCCCAAGGCATAGCGACATCCTTCCTTCAATATTTTATAAATCATTGTGAGCTCATTAGACCAATTTCATAAGGAATATTGATATAAGTCCTCTAATAATCTTGTCCCATCAGCCTCAAATCGTACGATGACACTTATCCACTAATTGATGATATCACACTATCCCCAGAGGGTCTATCACTAACAACCATGTATTTCTATGGTAAGCACCTCCTTCATAACATATAGTAAACAACATCCCCAAATTAAAAAATATATATTATTTCTTCCACCTACAATTAGGTTTCAACACCACCTAATCTGAGTCCTATTGAATTACTCATGTCTCTAAAGGATCTTTGGACAACAACGGTGAGTAGTAATCACTAAGAAATACCTAATCCACATCATTCTAAATTTTGTTCCCCTGTGACCATTTTTCTATGTTTTGATGGTCAACATCATCCCTTTTCTAGATATCTTTTCCCTCATCATGATGATTTTCTCTCCTCATTTCTGATGAACCTTGTCACCTCAATCTGGTGATCATCATCGTATATGCATCTTGGGAAAATCCCAACCTGACAAACTATGCTCCCTCGGTCTCATTGATCATCATCACCACAATTACTCGGGCCCTACCACTCAAATTCCCATTAAATCATTACCATTACATGACAATTAAATTTAGATAAATTAAACAACTTTCCTAACCTACCATGTAGTTAATCCCTTTAACTAAATTATCTAATAAAAATAGTCTTGGGAATACCCACCAACATCCCATAACATCATTTAATCAATTTAAGGACTTGAATTAATTAATTTTGTGTCCAAATCAGTCATCCTATATGAAAATTTTGGTACACAACACCAAAGATCCATAAAATTAAGGATAATGGTGGGATCTATAGACATTATACATGAAGGTGCTCATGCATCTGATATCATCCTTTAACTTGATCTGTTATGAGAGAAAACATAGATTTAGACAAACCCCCTAAATTTTTGGAATGGAGAGAACATCAATTTTTTATACCATATAGAGTGATAAATAAGGAATAGAAACAATAGGAGTCTAGTCCTTTCCTAAATGATTCCAATGAGAATGATGGATCTCGGATCGGAGATCAAATTTGGAAGAGAGGACAAAGCCTAGTGAAGAGATTACGAGAATTCATAAAACACTATAAGGTGAAGGCCACACATATATGATGAAAATAGTATGGGTCCCATTAAATAAAGAATGGTAATATAGTTAATCATTTCCTCCTTTAAAATATACATGGTTACTGCATGATTTGACAAATTATGCTGTTCTCACTACCCAATGTGTAACACCTTTGAAATAGGTAGCACAGTTTTGCCACATAGTTTGGCTAGACCATATTCCATCCAAGTGAACCCTATGTAAAGACCTGTATGAACCATTATTCATGAATAAATGGGGATGCATGGTGGTAAAAAAAATTCCCTTTGTAAACCAGAAACATGGTTAGAAAAACTATGCGCCAATCATGCACCATTTTCTTCCCTTTCCTAAAACAGGGTTTTCAGTGCCCAATACTTCAGAAATCAATTAAAAATATCATTTAGCTTAAAGAGATTAAAATATAATTTAAAAAACCTTGGGGGTAGTGAAACTCTAGAAATTTGATTTCAAATCCTAAAAGAATGGTTTTTTATCCACCTAATTCCAAAAAATAAAAAAGGTTAAGAATTTCATCATACTCAAAATCCTAGGATGTTGCAGTCTCCCCATATTATGTTAGTTTATCCATGATTTATAATTTCCTACACCAATATAGAACTATATATACATGTATCATAAGAACCCCCTTGGTAAACCCTAGTTATCTGTAACGTCCCAGTTCCCGGTGCCACTCAACGGGTGCCCCGAACCCAGTTCGCCACATGACCTCAAGAGAATTTCCCCAAATGCTAGAGGTTGCTGCCTAGTAGTGAGGGCCCAGGTCTGATAGTGGGAAACTATTCCCTTATTTTCCAAAGTGTAGCACTGCAGAATATAATATAAACATACAACAACAACGGAAGCAATAAACCATACATATTTAATATAGCAACTATAGTAAAGGATAACCAACCAGTCATATAGATATGATACAACATGTATCATGTTCTAAGAAAAGATCCAGAACATGTTACATAGCAGTAGAACACAATACAGAGTACAACAAAGAAAAAATGAAACAGCCAGTAGCATAGCGAGCCTATGCCCGATCCCATGCTCCCCAACTCCTCAGCAGAACTCATGTACCTGTATAAGGACTCTTTCTCTTATCTATACCTGCATAAACATAATCTGTTTGGGCCGAAAAGCATGACCCAAATAGGGTATGAGAAATATATATCACTAGGTACCCACCAAAGGCCCATGCCCAACTTGGTGTAAACATGCAACAACTGTGTGCAAAAGTAAAATGAAATAAACTAAGCAGTACTCAAAAGTAACCAAATTACCTGTTATATTTCCATTTAATTATTCATTTAATCCATTTAATATATGAAAACCCCACAGTGAATTTCTAAGTAAACAGACAGCATCCTCGGACAAACAAAATCTCACCCTCAAGTAATCAGAATCCAACCCACAGGTATTGCCTACAGGTATAATAGACTTTTCCCTCAGGGGTAGGTATTGTCGACCTCAAGAACAGAGTCTATCTCCCACAGTCACAGAAGAAGTTTCCCTCAGGCTAAGATAACAACTGCCCTTAGGCTAAGAAAAACAACTCCCATGGGCTAAGTAAAACACTTCCCTCAGGTGCAAGTAACCGGTCTATTCCCATCATGTAAATAAAAATTCATGCAATTACTCTCATGGAAATTCTACAATCATTACTTTAAAGGCACACCCTCGGGTATCCTGGACGAATGGCTAAACAGAGGAACACACCCATGCATGGTCCTGGATCCAAGCAACGATCCCAAACAGAATTTTATTATCACAATTATTTACGTATTCAATTCTAGGTATTTAATATAGCTATGGAATAAGCCACAAGACACCCCAATTATGGGTTCGTAGCTCAAAATTACACAAAACACACAGAAGTTGGAAAAATAAACACCAAGCCACCTACCTTTAACGCCAACGAATGATATACGTGAATGTCGATTCCAGAAACACCCACAAAGAACGTAGATCTGGCGTAGAAGAAAAAATTATTAAAATTAAATAACTCCCATTAGGGGAAGAATTGGAAAGAACGATTAAATAATAGTGGAGGGATTACCCATGTGGTTCCAACGAGATCTCCCGAGGAGGAAACGGATTCCAGACGTGCTCTTGACGGATCTTTAAAGATTCAACCTCCTCTCTCGAGCTCCATCTTCCCGTTCTAAGTCTTCCCTATGAACAGGGGAGGCTACTGCCCATTTTAAGCAAAAAAATCAAAGTACACGGCGGGTACTTCCAAATACATAGCGTGTACTTATGTTTAAACTGTTATTCTGGCAGCTTCCCGCCAGCATGGCACTGTTCAACTATCGACATGACTACACGTCGTGTCTGCATGAGTACATGGCGTGTTCGGTCGCATAGCTGGCCACCACCTTACTATTTTCCTGCCAACTGACTACACGGAGTGTATGGGACCACTACACGGTGTGTATTTGGTTTCTACACCCTTCATCGCCGACAAGGCCACACGCCCTGTGTACTCATCCAACACAGCCAAAAGTACATGGCATGTGTAACCGTATACAGCGTGACATTCTAAAATTTGGATTTTTTCCCCATTTTCCATATTTTTTGAAAAAAGTTTAAGGAAAAGAGAAAATAAGAAACCCGTACCTCAAAGATAAGAATCGGGTTCTTACAAACTTCCCCCCTAAAAGAAATTCATCCCTGAATTTCACTTACAAGGGTGGTGAAGATAATGACGTGAACAACTCCAGCCACTAAGCACATATGTCGGTCTCCTGCTCCCAGGTTTCGTCCTGCACTCAGCCATGCTACCATATCACCCGTACGAGAGTAACTGACCAGCCTCAAAGAACCTTCATGCTTCTATCAAAGATATGAATCAGATGCTCCTCAAAGGACGCATCTACCTGAAGCTGAACCTCCTCAGGCTGAAAGACGTGAGACAGGTCTGAATGATAGCGGCGCAACTAAGATACATGGAAGACGTCGTGCATGGCTTGGTACCTCTGAGGTAACTACAACCGATAGGCAACCGACCCGACTCTCTCTAGAATCTCAAATGGCCCCACATACCTCGGTGAATGTTTAACCTGTCTCCTGATCCGTCTGTGTCCCGTCCTTGGAGAAACACGTAAGGAAACATGATCCCCAACCGCGAACTCCAAAGGTCGTCTACGGTGATCAGCATAAGATTTCTAACGAGACTGTGCGGTAGCCATCCGCTTCTGAATCAACTGGACCTTCTCAAAAGTCTCCTACACGAGACGTGGTCCCAGTAAAGCTGCCTCACTTGCCTCTAACCAGCACAAGGGTGATCGAAATGGCCTAACATATAAATCCTCGTATGGTTTCATCTCAATAGATGCCTGAAAACTATTGTTATAGGAAAAATCAACTAGGGGTATGTGCTTCTCCCAAGAGCCCCAAAAGTCTACAATACATGCTCGAAGCATGTCCTCAAGCACTTGTATCATACACTCTGACTGGACATCTGTCTGAGGGTGGTATGTTGTGCTCAGAAGAACCTATGTACCCAGTGCCCTCTGAAAACTCTACTTGAAACGAGACATAAAACTGGCATCCCTAACTGAAATGACAGAATGAGGAACCCCATGAAGATGTACCATCTCAAGGATATACAACTTCCCGAGATCATAAACACTGAAGGTCTCCTTGATCGGGAAAAAGTGATCTACCTTCGTGAGTCTACCCACAACAACCCACATGACATCATTGAATCAAGGTGACCTTGGAAACCCCATCATGAAATCCATCACGACATCATCCCATTTCCACTCCGAAATGGGTAACTGCTGTAACAGTCTAGCTGGCCTCTAATGTTCATCATTCACATACTGACAGGTGGAACACCTCGTAACAAAACCAGCTACCTCTCTCTTCATACCCGGCCACCGGTACTGACGTCTCAAGTCTCGGTACATCTTGGTAACCCCGGGATTAACTGCCCAAGCTGAAGCATGAAACTCCTGCATCATCTTCTCGAGTATATCCCCTAAAACCCATACTCGTCAATGGATATGCAGAACCTCATAGTCACCTATCGACCAACCAGGAGGAGGGTCCTCACTTGCCACCGAATCCAATATAACTAGGCCTTCTAAATCAGATAGTTCTCTCATCCTCACTCTATCCAGGAGGGTAGAAGTCATAGTTAAAGAGGAAAGATAAGTCTGCCCCTAACAATTGTGCACCTCTAGATTCATCTCAGAGAACAAATCCATATGCTACCACTCACCACTGGCCTCCTACACAGCCTGTATCTGAGTCTTCATACTCAGTGCATCAGCTACTACATTACCTTTACCAGGTGTATAGGCAAGCTCAAAATCAAAAGATTGTAGGTATTCGACCCACCTTCGCTGCATCAGATTCAAGTCACGCTGAGTAAAGATATAATTGAGTCTTTTTTAGTCAGTGAAAACCACAAAATGTTCTCCCAATAGATAATGTCTCCAACAGTGGGACACATGCACAACTGCAGTCAACTCGAGATCACGTGTTGGTAATTCCTCTCATGTGGCCTCAACTACCAAGACTTGTATGCAACAACTCGATCGCTATGCATCAACATAGCTCCTATCCCAATTCTAGATGCATCACAGTAATCTGTATAGATCTTCCCCTACTCTGGGAGTGTCAGGATTTGTGCGGATGTCCAACTTCCCTTCAGGTCCTGAAAGGCTGTCTCGCAAGATTTTGACCAAAAGAACTTCACACCCTTCTTAGTCAACCCCGTCAATGGCGCTGCTAAGCAGGAGAAGTCCTGTATGAAGTGTCTATAGTAACCAACCAGCCCCAAGAAACTCCGTATCTCAATCACGTTCTTAGGCTACTCCCAGTAAACTACCGTTATCACCTTCTCTAGGTCTACTGCAACTCCTTCTTCTGAGATGATATGACCCAGGAAGTGAGTCTGGTCCATCCAAAAGTGGAACTTTGAGAGCTTAGCATATAGCCGATGCTTTCTCAATGTACTCAATACGATCTCAAGATGGGTGGCATGGTCGTGTGGAGTATGAGAGTAAACCAAGATATCGTCCATGAATACTACCACAAAAGAATCTAGATATGGATGGAACAGGCGATTCATCAGATCCATGAAAACTATTGGCGCATTCGTGAGTCCGAACGGCATAACCAAGTACTCGTACAGACCATACCATCTCCTAAAAGCTGTGAGAGGTATATCAGGTGGTCTAACGCACAGATGATGATATTTTTATCTCAAGTCAATCTTCGAGAACACTCGTGCTCCACAAAGTTGATCAAAAAGATCATCAATCCTCGGTAAGGGATATTGGTTCTTAACTATCAACTGGTTCAGCTTCTAATAATACACACAGAGTCTGAGGGTACCATCCACCTTCTTCACAAAGAGAACCGGTGAACCCCATGGAGAAGTACTGGGTTGGATAAAAACCTTCGCCTGTAACTCCTCTAACTGCCTCTTGAGCTCTTGCAGCTCAGGTGTAGCCATCCTATAAGGAGTAATGGACACTAGTGCTGCTCTTGGGATAAGCTCAATAGAGAAATCCACCTCTCGATCCGGAAGAAGACCTGAAAATTCATCCGGGAAGACATCCCTGAAATGATCAACCACTGGAGGGAAATCCTTCTGACAAGTCCCCTGGTCATCCAGATATAAGCTCGCAATCAGGGTTGTGACTCCACCTTGCCCATGATTCTCTAGTCCAGTTCGACTCACCCTAACATCTCATTCTCCCTTGTATAGAAACTCTCCGCCCTCTAGTGACGTGAAACACACCTTGCGACAATAGCAGTCTACAAAGGCTTGAATGGGAACCAACCAGTCCATTCTGAGAATGACGTCATAAGCTGTCATATCTAAGGCATAGAGGTCTCAAAGGAAGTAACACCCACCAACATCAAGGGGGAACTCCTTTCACTGACACACACCAGCTGTTCTAGTCCCCAACGGAGTTTCTAGCATCATGGTATTAGAAGAAGTAGAAACACAGAGCCCAAGACTCTCCACAACGGGTACAGATATGAAACTATGTGTAGCACCCATATCAAAAAGTACTGAAGATAAAATAGAAGCTACTAGAATAGTACCTCTGACAGTAGAAGGTCCGGGATCATGATTTTTCTAGGTCTGTTGCACTACAAATGTCTGCCCAGTGTCGCAGCCCTGCGACACATCCGGGCTACCCTGAGCTGTCCCGCCCTGCTGCCTCTGAGATCCTAGAGTTGGGCTACCATGGCCACGACCACCATTTCTTCCTGTACGCCCTAATGTATTCCAGTTCCATGAATGGTAAGAATATGTTGGTCCTGCTCCCGCTCGTGGAGTCTTTATAGAACCCCTCTCAGTAGCCACTGGGAGAAACGCCCTGCAAAAGCACTGTAGATGACCAATCCTACCGCATGCTCAGCACTCCACTAGTTCTCGTTGACACTGTGGCCTCTTGTGCCCCTCTTTACCACCCTTGTAGCACCTGATCGGGCCACCTGAAGAAACTTCCTAGATGGTACTGCCACCCTGAGAGAAATACATCTGTCTCATCCTCTTGCCAGCAGAAATAGTACTAGTAACTAGTGTTGAACAACCCTGGCCCACACCACTAGATTCCTGCATGTTCCTCTCTATAATCAGTGCCTGGTTCACAATAGCGTGTAATAAAGTCAACATGAAAACATTCACCAGTACTCAGATGTCATACTGAAGACCATCCTCAAAGCGCCTGGCCCTCAATGTCTCATTACCCACCAGGATAGGTGAAAAACGCTGAAGCTCGGTAAAGCGAGAAGAATAATCCATCACCGACATAGCGCCCTACTGCAGAATCATGAACTCTCGAGATCTATCTACCCTCAGCGTCTCTGGGAAGAAGAATTCACAGAAGACTGCCTGAAAATACTCCCACGCCATGTTTTGTGATGCTCTGACTGGGTGCTAACATCTCACCAACTCTTGGAAGAATCACCTAGCATATTAGTCGTGAGCTTGACCCTCTGCCCTGGAGGCGTCTCAGGATGCTTGAAAATAGTTTGCATCGATCCTAGCCAAGACTTCGTAGCTTGTGGTCCTCCATCCCTTGAAAACATAGGTGGGTGCTGCTACTGGAAGATACGAGTAAGCTCATACATAGATGTGGCAGCCGGCGGTGCTCCCTGAAAGGTCTGCATGAACCGCATAAAGCCTTCACGGAACTGCGCCTCTGCGCCTGTTTCTGGTATAACGGTTGGTTCCGTATCTGGCTCTACTTGAGGATCAACGGGAAGCCCATGGACCACTATCTCTGGAGTATACTTGTTGTCACTCTCATGGCGAACAATGCATGGTTTTCTAGGCGACATGGCACTATAAGGTCAAAAACACGCCTTAGATTCATGATTTATCAAAGACAGAATGCGAGGGAACCAAAAGGGAACAAGAGGAAGAAATAATTTCAAGATTTGAAAAACAAGCCTACACGGCGTGTATACTGACTACACGGTGTGTACTTGACATCCCTTCCCTACTCAGGTCCTTCCACACGGCTAAGCTACACGGCTCCCATTGAACAACACTACACGTCGTGTATAACATCTACACGGTGTGTATGGTGTAATTTTCTGACTGCCCGTGTCGTTTGTGACACGGCCGACTACTCGACTTGACACTACACATCGTGTTACACCTGCACATGGTGTGTAAACCACCATGTTTCCCAGCCACACGGCTAACTCCACATGGTCTGTCCTTGGACAAGACTACACAACGTGTCCTACAGGTGCACGGTGAGTACTAGATGAGTTCCGCTAACCTATGTTGTTAGTTACACAGCCGGACACACGGCTCACACTACATGGCATGTTCGATATACACACAGTGTGTACTTGAAGGGATTACACCGACCCATGTTGTTAGTTTACACGGTTGGGTCCCTAGGTCAGACTACATGGCGTGTTCCATAATGGACACGGTGTGTATGTCTTTAGGTTTCCTCTACCCGTGTTGTTAGTTACACGATGGACACCGGGTCTACATGACACAGTGTGTACAAAATCTACATGGTGTGTTCGCCCAAAGAATTTCCCTTCCACATGTCCCCACCCACATGGTTTATGACACGGAAAGAGACTACACAACGTGTAATTAAGGTACACGGAGTGTACTAAAAAATTTTATTTTTTTCCCAAACAGAAGAACATAAACGGCGTGTCTGATGTACTACACGGCGTGTATACTCCTTTTTCTGGACAATATGCCTCAGAATCTACTCCAGAGCCCAGAAAATACTGAAAAGCAACACCTAAGTGTCAAATTACGATCCGTGAGGGCCCATACTCCCCACGAATCAAAGTTTGACATCTTATCTGTGTTATAATAAAATAAACAGCTAATGATCTACAAAATTCTGGTCAATGGGGGCCCATAATCCCCAAAACCAAAGTTTAGCGTCCATTCTTTCCACATATTTATACAAAAATACCCTATCACATAGCAGGTATTTATCAAGAATCCATTACAGTAGCATGCTATTCTAGCACAACAACTATCACAACAACATTCAAATTCAAATGCACCTACATGGCATGGAACTATGCATGGCATGTGATTTCTAACTTGTGCCTAAATGATGCATGAGATGGCATACCCTCATCTCATCGAGTTGCAACTAAATAGAACCCACAGATAAAATATAACCAGCACAATGCAAGTACGTCATCCAATGGTGAAATCTAATCAAATGTAAATTGAAAAATAAGTAAAATTGAAATACGAGGTAAATTTTCCTTTCCCTGTACAAGGGTTAGCTATGCCCGGGCACAACTAATTACCAACTACTGTTCTCGTCCTATCCTTGACTACGGTTCCAAATAGTATGTCAAAGAAAAGAACCCCTCTGATACCACTTTGTAATGTCACAGTTCTGGCTGGCACTCAATGGGTGCCCTGAACACGGTTCACCACATGACCTCAAGCGCATTTCCCCAAATTCCAGAGGCTTCCGACTAGCAACGAGGGCCCAGGTCTAATAGTGGGGAATCTATGCCCTCATTTTTCCAAGTTTAGCGCAGCGAAATATAATATAAACATACAACAAAAGCGGAAGCAATAAACCATACACATTTAATATAAAAACTACAGTAAAAGATAACCAACCGGTTATATATATATGATGCAACATGTCTCATGTTCTTAGAAAACAGTAAAAACATGTTACATAGCAGTACAATACAATACAGAGTACAACAAAGAAAAAATGAAACTACCGGTAGCATCGTGAGCCTAAGCCCGGTCCCATGCTCCCCTACTCCTCATCAGCACTCAAGTACCTGTATAAGGACTTTTTCCCTTATCTATACCTACAGAAACGTAATTTTTTTGGGCCAAAAAGCATGACCCGAACAGGTTGTGAGAAATATATCTCAGTAGGCACCCACCAAAGGGCCATGCCCAACTGGGTGTCAACATGCAACAACCATGTGCAAAAGTAAAATGAAATAAACTAAGAAGTACTCAAAAGTATCCAACTTACCAGTTATATTTCCATTTAATTATTCATTTAATCCATTTAATATAAGAAAAAACCACTGTGAAATTCTAAGTAAACAGTCCGCATCCTCAGACAATCAAAATCTCACCCTCAGGTAATCAGAATCCAACCCGCAGGTATTGTCCAAAAGCATAACAGATTTTTCCCTCAGGCGTAGTTAATGTCTCCCTCAGGCACAAAGTCTATCACCCACATGAATGAAAGAATTTTCCCTCAGGATAAGATAACAACTGCAATCGGTCTAAGCAAAACAATGCCCATGGGCTAAGTAAAACAATGCCCTCAGGTGCAAGTAATCGGGCCATTCCCAACATGTAAATAAAAATTCAAGAAATTACCCTCAAGGAAATTATACAATCATTACTTTAAAGGCAAACCAACGGGTATCCTAGCCGAATGGCTAAATAGAGTAACACACCCCTGGGTGGTCCTGTATCCAAGCAATGATCCCACACAACATTTTATTATCACAAATAGTTACCTATTCAATTCTATGTATTTAACATAGCTATGGACTCAGCCACACGACACCCCCATTATGGGTTCGTAACTCAAAAAATGCACAAAACACACAGTAGTTGGAAAAATAAATACCAAGCCACATACCTTTAATGCCAACGAACGATATACGTGAACTTTGATTCCATAAATGCCCACGAATGACATATATTTGACGTAGATGAAAACTCTCTTAAACTTAAATAACTCCCATTAGGGGAAGAATTGGAAAGAACGATTAAAGAATAGTGAAGGGCATAACCGTGCGGTTCTAATGATATCGTCCGAGGTGGAAATGGATTCTAGACGTGTGCCCAGTGGATCTTCAAAGCTTCGGCCTCCTCTCCTGAGCTCCCTCTTCCCGTTCTAAGCCTTCCCTATGAACAGGGGAGGCTACTGCCCATTTTATGCGAAAAAACAAAGTACATGGCGTGTACTTCCCATTTTTAAACTGTTCTGTTGGCGGCTTTTCACCAGCGTGGCACTGTTCACCTGTCGACATGATTACACGGCGTGTCTGCATGGGCACATGGCATGTTCTGTCGCACAGCTGGCCACCACCTTACTATTCACCTATCGACTGACTACACATCGTGTAAGTGACCACCACACGGAATGTATTTGGTTCCTACACCCATCATCACCGACATGGCCACATGCCCTGCGTACTCATCCCACACGGGCAAAATTACACGGCGTGTGGAAAAGTACATGGCGTGTACTTTGAAAAATTAGGATTTTTTCCCCATTTTCCATATTTTCTCAAAAATACATAAGGAAAAGAGAAAAGAAGAAACCCATATCTCAAAGATAAGAACTGGGTTCATACATTATCAGTTATGATGAATTCCCCTTATGGTTCCCCCCACCTTAAGAATTTACTTTTTTGTTGCTTCCCAACCCAAATAAAATATCTTGATGGTTCCAGGTACCATACTAGGACATAGAAGTCATACCATGACCAATTGTCATTCCCTCACATCATAAGGTTCTAAAATAAAACCTATTTCATTCATGAAAACCATCATGTCCTGCATCTCATTATATTCACATAAGTCTTACATCTCAACCAATTTCCAAAAACAATTCATTATATATATATATATATGTATATATTAACTCCCATAAAAATCTCAATACTTTATACCCCATAACTATCATGCATCATACTGATTTCCACATACTATCCAGATCCCAGTTAGTCCATATGAAACACATGTCCACCTTGTGCACCAAAAATTTCCATGCTAAGACAAATGGGCCATCCCCTAATCATGTTGTACCCTTAAACATCATCGGGTTTCCAAAATGATATGAAATTTCTAGGTAAACATCATACACCTATAATGAATCCCGACTACATGAGGCATAACCTCCTAATGATGGTGCACTAGCTATAGGCCACTAAACCCCCAACATGGTCTCTCTTTCAATGCCATGGCCAACACGTTAATTCAAATCCCATCTACTGGCTCATTATATCCATCCTAGTCTAGCCATAGATCCTTATATCTAACTAGATCCCTGGATCCCAACTATCAAATATGAATTCCTACAAAACCTCTATAGATGGCCCATCATACCACATGATTGACATTTCTATTGTTCCTACTAACACTATTTTTGAACAAGCCCCAACTACCCACAATAGAAGCACACCATCAACCAACAACTCCACCATGATATACCAGAATCTCTATCCTAACATACTTATTGGAACACCCCATTGTCTCACTTCCATCAATCAATAGCATCACCATTAAGGTCACAATATGTTTTCACCCAAATCATATAGAAATATTCCATAATGTTTCCATCAACTTTCAAAACAAGATTTACCACATTAGAGAAATATGTCAACCAGAATATATTACCTAAACCTTGATGGTCTTCCATAATCAATCCTCAAATATACTCACTCGAGTAATAACTTCACCGATAATAGAATGTAAGAAATGGTATAGGAATGTGAAATTAACCACATATTCCTTGAAAAATATATCACCAAACCAAATTTTCATGAACTCACAGGCTCTTTCAACCATTGATGTCTTAGGGAATAAGTGATCAAAGAACTTATCCCTAAAATATTTACAATCCAATCCCTGATTTATACCTTCCTTAACCTGTTCGTCTCACCCAAAAAAAATTCATTCCTCTATTATTTTACATTCTACCTTCACCCTCGAGCCCATGAGTGTATCAAAATGGTCAATGATTATTCACACATACTCGATCTAGTTCTCTATAACTTCAAACTACCCTCTCCCTAAAATAACAGTGGGAGATGAGAATAGAAGTCACAAATCATGTACACCATAGATTGCTAATCTCCCTAAGAACCCTGCCCAAATCATTTATTACAAAAATCGGGCTCTTCTAGAGCATCTTTTCAACCATGACCCAAAATCATCCATCTATTCTGGATGAATTTCCTGTAAAATAGCCAGTATCTATGGATCATGAACATCCAGACCACCAGGGGACTCATCCCGACCTTCCAGGGCCACATCCCCTTTGTGCTCTACTGGAAACATATCTTCACCCTCCATATGATCTAAAAGAATTCATATAGGTTTAGATATGCTAAATACTAATCAATAGGTTTGAACATCCATAATATTCAAATATATATATCATCGATAGTGACATCTCTAATAGGAAGAACATCTCACCACCCTTATTCTCCCCCACCACACCAATGTCTCATGACATCAAACCTCATATCCCCTTACATAACCATATCATGGTTAGGTATCACATATAATCCACATCATATATCATCAATCTATTGTAGTTGATAATAATTCCACCAAAAAAATAAACAGGAAAACATGGTTTAAATTATTTGTTGAATCTTTTAACAAATAAACCAATTTTATAATCCCAACCTACCTTTATAATATTTAGACAAAAACATTCTATATACACATATTATCACGTATTTATATTATCAAGAAACACATACCTGAGATATATGAGTATAATTACACCCAAAATGAAAAGTAGAAAAACACTAATTTATTAAAACATTAAACTGGCCAACACATATTAGTGTATTCCAAGTCCCCCATAACAATATCAAACATATACACACATCATATGAGCTTAGGTTCTTACCTTGATTCATAACAAAACCCCTCTTTCCATACATATCCAAGGTTCAATAAAATATAATTTATTAACTTCACACCCATGTGAGCCACTCTTGTTGGAAATAAATCAACTGTAAAAGTGAAATCCATTACATCATTTTCCCAGCCGTAGAAACTTGTCGTGTCCTTCATGCATGGGGTTGTTGGAACCCAATAAAAATATATTTAACTAGTTCTAACTATATACTAGTCTCCAATCTACCGTATCTAAAATAATAAGAGAAAAAGGAAAATAAAGCCTTTGATACCATTGGTAACTAGTTGAATGCAATTACCCGTTTATACCCATGACGTGTCATTATTTAAGGAAATAACAACAAAGAACGTGATCTGAAACAATTTTTCACACCTTGACCTAGTTTGAAACATTATTTGTGCTCTTGGATGTTTGGCCACTAGGGACTAGGTGCACCTCCTCATATACCAAAGGCTTATTAATAGTAGTGATGGTTTGATTAGGTTATAGTTGGGAGACTATACCATCTAGATATGATAATAAAAATGGTTCAAATGTATATAACACAATAGAAGAAATACCATAATAGTATAAGAAAAAAAATAATTTTAATCATAATAAATAGCAATATTAAATCATAATCCCAATGGAATAAAACTATTGTAATTGATAAAATAATCAATATATTTCATTAAAATAATAAGAATGCTATTTTGAGGCTTACCATAAGACAATATATATATATAAGACCAAAATAAGGTCATTATTGATTTAGAGGAACCACTAGGTCCACTACCATCCATCACATGAAAAAGGTGAAACTTTATCACTAAGGTCCAGCTCCCAAACATGAATCCTTACCTAATCTCAAAACCATAATGTATATACACTTATCGATGGGACGGTATAGGATATGACAATGAACTCAGTTGGTCAACACCATTATGTTCCATTCTAACATCCAATCCATGATAGTGTATTTTAAAATATAATAAAAATTTAACACAAGCATTTTATAATTAATCAGCTTCCCTTATGCTCAACAGACACAAGAAAGAATTTAAAATCTCCATCCAACATCGGTATATCTATAAAATTGTTCCCTCAAATATATATATATATATCTCATAAACTATATTTTATCATGTATATCTATCTAATAGAGAGGACCCATGGATTAATACCCAGGCATCCCTATAAGAGTAACATTTTTGGAGATCCCTAAGAAACCTATGAAAATTATGTCACTAGAACCTCATGGAATCCATCGCCTCACTATCCACCAAACAAGAAATTGGTGTCCTAAACACACACCCATCAATATGTCCTTGGTACCTCAGACCACTACTCAGAATTTCATAGCCATCTTAACAGCTCAACATCTCAATGCCTCAGGAGATCTTCCCTTGAATATATAAAAAATTACTATCAGCTCAACATCTCAACGTACCAAGGCATAAAAATTTTCCATCCTCAAACAATCATAGAGAATCTAACTCAAATATAATGTTGAGCCTCAATCCCCAATAGATGTTATCAACATCATCTCCAGATTTTCCATCACCACCCACCATGGCTTTATAAAGTGATAACCTCCTCCATAAATAATGGTCAAAAACATCCCCTAAAATAAATATCTAGGAAGTTATCCATCCACAATGAGTGATTAACACCACCTCATTTGAGTCATACTTATGTAGACACAACTACAATGATGCATCCTCCATGAACCATGAGTTGAAATAACAAAAAAATTCGTATATCCCATCATTCATCATATAATTCCCCAATGACCATTTTACTATGTCTAAATGGTCAACACAATCCCATGTCGAAGGATCCATTCCCTCATTTGGACGACCTCACCACCTCAATCCGGATGAAACAAATCTCTTTAATGGTTTTAATTGTTCATTAGTAGTTGTACTATCATATGTTATTGTGTGTTATTTAATTATTTATATTCTATAATTCCACTTTTTGATGTCTGTTATCCCCTATACTTATCACTAATATATATGAGATGGAATAAACATGGGATAAGTGGTGAGAATCTTTGATATTATTGGATCATATGTGTATAGTATTGAAACATTATTGGGAGGCTTTGGAAAAAAATAAGATTTTTCATTTCGATGAAAAATGAGAGTTGATTTTTGCATCATTAACCACACAAGAAAGGATGATATACCAATTTTAGTCCTTAATTTACTTAATTATCCCAATTTCTAACCCATTTTAGGAGAGAGGTGAAATGAATATAAAACCCCAATCAATAAAGTTATAAAAAGAAGAGTGAAACAATTTCAAAATATGATCGAATTATAATTTATCATCCATCAATAAACCATCACCCTATCGTAATATGATTTTTAAACCTTCTGATCAGTTTACACTAATAACATTATTCAATTTAATTTTCTATATATCCAAAAATATAAAAACATCCTCTTTATTTTATCATTATTTTGAATCAATTTTGTGGTATCTCCTCTCTATCTACAACTTTAATTTACCAATATGCTAAATTTAACATAGAAAAAAATTTATTTCACACACCCTACAATAAATTTCATGTCATTAGAATACACACTGAGCACCTCAAATTTTCCAAATAGAAATGCACATTAAGTACCAAGGAATTTAACATGAATATATGATGAGAGGAATATGTAGTTCGTAGCTTGATTTTACATTCCATATCTCTAGTACCTTTTTATTAATATTGAAAAATTAATTAATTACCAAATTAAATATAATTAAAAAGTTCTAATGCGACATTAATTGATTGTATTCACCATGTGATAGCTTTTATAGAATATTAAATACTTAATTAAATCTATATGTAAAATGCTTCACTAAAATCCATGTATGGTTTATACAAATCATGTACTACATGTGTATTAAAAGTAGAACACATCTTGTAACTCTAAAATTTTTAGTGTGTCATTTATTAAAAAATCATTCCATGTAATTACATGACTCTTGGTGTAAGTAATGTGAATCATGAGTGGATGATACACAATAGAGATCATGATTGGTAGTTCAGATTTATACACATCATATTCCATCAAATTACATTACATGTACCTAAATATTTTAAAATAAAATAAAGGAATTTAAGTTGATTAAAATTATATTAAATGATATTCTCCATAACTATTTGGATAAACATTATAATAAACAAAAAAAATTTATAAGATAATTAATTATTTTTGCTAATTTTTCTCAGATAATAATTAAGGAAATGAATGTTAGTTTATTTAATTTGTATTTATTTTATGTATGTAAAAACTCATGAGGATTACCAAACAATGTATGCATTGTATTTACTTTAATTTAACAACTAGTATTTTATTATATTTAATTTAAAATAAAGGAATCTGTGTCATCTCTCCTACCATTATTATTAATGACCTATGTTCCAATAGTTTTGATTATATAAATCCCAAAACCATTCCAATGGTTTCCCTCACATGCATACGATTAATCATATGTAGTGGAAATATCTCCAAGGATAGAAGTTTGTTTAGAACCCGTTATCATGTAAAATGAACCTAGAAATTATAAAGTTAGAGGGTGGAATACTGCAATTAAATATCTCCTACCATTATCATATAATGACCTATGTTCCTATTTTTTTGTTTATATAAATCCAAAAACCATTCCAATAGTTTCCCTTACATTCATATGATTAATCATATGTAGAGGAAATATCTCCAAGGATAGGAGTTTGTTTAGAACCCGTTATGAGGTGAAACGAACCAAGAAATTATAAAGTTAGACGATGGAATACTACAATTAAATATAAGATAGGTTCATCATGATTCTTCCACTAATTTCATAGGTTGACTTATTTTACACTATATAAATTTACCTTAAAAAAGATAAATTCAATTAATTTAATTTAATTTAATCTAATTGCAAAGTTCATTTTATGGATTCTTTATTATGGTCATGTAAATTAATTAATTAATCAACAAGCATGAGAGATGGAATCAAAATAAATTAGATTATGCCAAAATTGATTTTATATATAATTTGTTTAATTAATTAGATAAAATCAATATAATGTTAATAAGTCATGTCTATGAATAATTATCAAAATCCTTCTATAAAATTTTCTTCCAGACTAATCCATTTACTATCCAAGTGTAAGATGGATCCATATATAATGTCACATATATAGATTATTTTAAATGTATTTTTATTGTAATTTCTTTTAATGCTTTGTTTTAGGGGTTTCCAAAGGTTTTATGGAGAATAGGTCAGTTTTCATGAATTGGGCCAAACTGTGAGCCCATTTCCAGATTTAAAAATAATTTTTTTTTTATTTATAAATTTTTTATTTTCTAATATTTTTCATTCATTACAACTCCAAAATTCCCTCCCCTGATATATTAACAACACAATTAAAATTTGGAGCCTTTAGAAATCCATAACCAAGGTTTAGTTTTGTTTTTATTTAAGAGATTGGGCCTGTCCGGAAGCCCATATCCATTTTTAAAAATGAGTTTGATTTATTTAATAACATATTCAATATTATGTATTTTTTGGTTATTCCAAGTCTCACACGAGCCCATTACAGCCAGCCCCGCCCCCAGCCTCTTTCCCCCCTCTTTGGAGCTCTTAGGAATCATGATTTAGGGACAAACGTCTTAGGGGTTCTAAAATCGAGCATCTTTGAGGAGGTAAGTTCATTCCTTCATTACACTCTCAATTCTTACTCTTTTCTCTCCATTATAGTTTTTAAATGACCTTATAATTCTTGTTCAAATAATCCTTGAATTGTGTGCATTTTCAATTTTATATACTAATGTTTTTGGGAGATTCATTCATGATTTCTCAAGTAAGTTAGTCCATTTTATTCCTCTTTCAAATTTCTTAGGGTTTCATTCTATTTGTTTAGGGTTTTGTTCCCTTTTCCTTGAAGTGACATATGACCTGGGGGTAGTGTTTCGATCCTAGGGTTTAACATTGGGTTTTCTTGGTCTTTTATTGTGGTTTTAGTTTTGATCTATGTCCCTCTTGGTGCGTCAGTGGTGTGATTTGAATTTCGAACAAAGGATTCATGGTTTTAACTAATTTGGTAGGTGATTCTATATGTATCAAATCTCTGTGAATTGACTTGTTGTTTCTATGACATTATCATGTTTATTTAATTTTATGGTTTCTGCAAAAATTAGTTTTAGTGGTTTTTGTAATGCAAATGAAATTTTAATGCCAATTTTAGGTGAAATATAGGGTTTTTTCATTGAAGTCTCTTGCTGATTCTTTTGGGGCTTCCCTATAACTACTTATTTTATTTTATTGGGATGTACTAGGGCTGAAAATTATGGTTTGAATGTTTATCCCTTTTTTGTTGCTGGAAAAGTTGGTTTTAATGGTGTTGTGGAACTTGTGAACTTTAAGTGTCATGTTAGTCTAAAAATGGAAGTTTTACAAAGATTACATTTCTTGGTTCACATGGGGCTACCCTAAAATTGATTTGTTGGTTTAATTTAAATTTATAAAGTTGCCTTTTAAATTTTGGTAAATTATATGTGTGCATATAGTGTTTAATGTGGAGTTTTCAGGGAGTGTTGGTTTCAAAACAATGTCGGTTTTTGAGAAATTGTTTTACGGAAAATCAAAGTGTTTTGGTGTGTGTTTTAAATGGTATAAAATGTGTATAGCTACTATATTGTTTTTAAGTGACCAGTATTGGTGTTTTTATATGAAAATAGATACATGTGGCATGCTTAATTTGTTTGAGCACAAAGGGAGAAGCCCGGTAACCTTGGTCAGGCGGATGTGTACCAGTACGGCTAGTGGACCGGATGGGTTTGGTCCCTGTTACACCTTGAATTTTGATAACAAAATCCCTAACTAAACTATGTGGATGATGATTTGGGACCACAAGGTTATGGGTATGTTCCCTACTAGTGGCTCGTGTACGAGAAAAGAGTTCACTATGGTTACTTTACACTGAGGTATGAGGTACATGGGGCCCGAGACTATCTAGTTCCTAGGGGTGTTCCCGATTCTGTTTCTCAGTGTGTTTGTGGTATTTTCCATTTTATTTGGGTGTTTTTGTAGTACATGACAATAGCTAACATGTCTATTTAAATGTGTGAACTTTCTGAAAATTTTATCTTGAAAACTGTTTTCAATTGAAGTTGCAATTCTTGGATTTTATCACTGCCTTTCTTTGTGTACTAAAACTGCTTTAATTTTCATATTGTATTGCATACTATTTGGAATAATTTGGTGTTATCCTATTGGGAATAGACTCACACCCTACTCAGACCCCTTGGGAGTATGTATACTTGTTTATGTTTGACTCAGGTAAAGGAAAGTCTAAGGGTGATGGCGGTTCAGGGTGTTAATCCCCATCCTTGGGGCGGAGTTGTGGAGACGGCTTGGGGGTGATGAACCCCTGTCATGTGGAGTCCATGGGGCTGTATTAATTCTATTTTGGTGTGTATTTGGACCTTTTTCATTGAATTTTAACTTATGTATTCAGTTCTGGATTTTTGTATAAATCTTTTTGGTATGAATTTTTCATATTCATTTTATCAAATATTTTTTTGTGTTTTATGTATACATATTCAGGTAAATCATTCCTAAACCAAGATAAATGATACCCAGGAACTTTTTCCAGCCCATGGGGATAGGGAAATCCCTTCGGGCCTTTCCACGGGTTGGGTTTGGTAGATGTTTTGGCGACGACTAGATTCGGTTCGTGAAAAAATGGTATCAGAGGAGGTTCTCTCTTTTTAGGTCACGTTATTTGGGGAACAGTCAGGATAGTATGGAGTTAGGATTGCTTGGATATGGAATTCTAGTTATTAGTAATGTGTCTAATCACCACACCTCATTATGGGATTCAAGTCTCCATGGGATGTTGGGATTTATATGAGCCCTTTGGATTTCTTGGATTGATGATGATTAGGGGAAATGAATAGAGAGTTGGGTTAATGGTCTTAGTGAGCTCGCAGGGTCTGTCAAGCCATGTGGAGATGGGGATATTCCCTAGAACACTCTTTCTGAAAGTGAAGTGATTGGAATATACACACCAACCATATTTCCAAGTCACCCACTGAAACTAGTTTCCTCTCACATTGTCTTGTGTTCTTTAGTTTTAAATATTGGAACTTTGGTTTTAAAGTGACTTGGTTTTAAGAAGTGTAATGTTTTTGTGAAATGATTTTCAAATAAATATGGAATGGTTCGATTTATGAAGTAGTTGAACTGAATATTTAGAAATATTTTTAAATGTAAAATGTGGTGCTAACACCACTTTTTAAACTAGAAACTATACTAAAGTTGGTTTTGAAAATTTATTTCCAATAGATTTTTATATACTATCATAGGGTGTTTTAATGGGATGAGATGTTTTGAAATTAATGTTTATGAATTGAAAGTGATTTTTCATTTAAATGATTTTTATTTTCTAATAATATTTTTAAGATGTAATTTGGGTTTGATTTTGTGGTTAGAGGTTTTGAGAAAAAGGAGGTATTGGTTGACTATTTTGGTTTTGAAAAGTGGAAAGAATTTTTTTTTATTTTAACCTTTGTTATTTCCATGAGAGAACACATGAATGGGGTTATTTGGGATGATGGATGGTTAATGGCATGGCAGGATGAGTTCTAGGATGGATATGAAGAGGTTTCCCATTATGGCATAGAAACATGCAAGTGTAAGGCCCATGGGGTACCATTGGTGGATACCCTAACCGCTGAATCGTTTATTTTCAAAAAGATGATTTTAAATAAGAAAATTGATGTATTTATTACTTGTTTGGGATGGTGTGTATTATGTGTTTTTATAAATGTTGATATTGTGGGATTTTTTTAGTCCAAGAAACCCTCCAGTTTGTATTGTCTTTTGGGTTTTTGTTTATTCGATAAGTTGTGTTGAAGGGCCGGTTAGTGGTCTCTTCTGAGAAATGTTTTGGGATGCTTTTACAGTGTTTCCATTCATATGTTTGGATCTGGTTTTCGTATATCTTGACCAATGGAACATCTTGGTTGGGTCCTTAGGTTTAATCTTTCGATAAGGTACTCCCCATTAAGCGTTATTGCACAACTGAGGTGCAACCCGAATTGTTTCTCCATTCGAAGACCCTCCAGCTGATCAATATAAGGAATATTTTTCTTTAGATTTTTATATTGAGTCTAAACCCTTTCATTTATTGGTTCTGTGTATCCGCTTGTAGTGGGAGAGTGATCATAGAAGGTTGAAAGAGGCCTTAGCCTCTTATGTTTCATGATTTTCCGAAGGTGGAAGTGGCCTAGGGTTGTTCGCATGGATGAGTATCTGGACGGTGTCTACGAGGTCCTATCAGTCCTTTATAGTCTCTTTGAAGAAAGAGTTCACCAAAAACTACCAGTGTGGGAAATCTGGTCATGAGAGGATATTGTGGCCACTTTCTAGAAATGTGTGCTGTTTGGGGATATTGTATATGGTCCCACTCCATGCATTGTATATATCAGCCGCAATGTTCAGGTTCGGTTAATCCTTGTGATTTCATGCACTCGATTGACTTTAAAGGTGAAAGTCCTCTAATCCTCTAAGAGTCTCTTTATGTTAGAAGAATGCCGCCCTTTGAAAAACTTAAAAATCTTCAATTTTAGAAGAAGGTTATTATAGGTGTTATTTAATTCTATAGTTTTTCACTCGAAGAAACAAGGTGTTATGTGTGTTCATTTTCTAAGCCCTTGTTTCAGTGAAATATCCAGTTATGGTAAAGTGAGTTTAGAATGTGTAATGTGTTGGGAATATTATTAGGGATTTCAGTAAATTTGTTGGTGGCACCAAAAGAAGAATTATCATTTAGGGGGGGGGGTTTCCAAAGCCTAACTATGAGGTCGAAGATGGTTCAATCATTTGAGATCCATCCATTAGTCTCAGAGAGAAGCTGACTCATAGTCAAGGGAAATCTGAGGGTTGTTTAATCCCATGTACAATGTCTTATCCTAGGTATGAAAGATAGTAAGAGATTAAACCACTAGTGTCATCATCTTTCTTCTGTTGTTCCCATTTTGTGGGAATGGGTGGAGGGTCTTGTACCCATGTCATCAAACAATGTTATTCCCTCCCCCTTTAGTTTCTATTGAGCCTTTGGGGAATAGATGAAAATTTGGCTAGAAAATTTGAGCACATGGTTTTCACATGTTTTTTTATAATCATGAAAAATAATAACCATGAATATATATGGATCCTTACAAGTATAACACTATTTCTCAAACTATGCAGACTAACCGTGCAGTCGTCCCAACTCCTTAATTTTGGGGTCTTTTCTTGTCGGCCCACACTGGTCGGTTAATATGGTTGGTTCTTGGGGTTGGAAGACCCACCATGGGTATAATGTATATTATTTTGTAAATTTCTAATGGATGTATACCCATTATACTTGGGATTCTGTTTGGTCCTCCCCTTGTAGTATCTTGATTCTCTCTCAAGAAAAAATTGAAGTTGTCTCTTATGGTGGGGAGCCCATTTGTGTCTCTTCAAACGAGTAACTGAAATGTTTCCTTGGTCTTGTCTTGGAAGTATGTATTTTAATTCGAAGATATCTAACTACCTACATCTTCCTTGAGTAAACATTGTTATTTGAGAGTGCCCAATGGTTTAGTTATAGTAGGGTAAGTGTAACCTTGTGCTATGTTGGTGTTTATTTGGGTAAATTGACTTAGTATTGTTTAGATTTTGTTTGAGGAGTTTTCATTTAGGATAAATCCTGAATGTTCTTGATTGTTTTGGGATAGTTGTGTATGTTTATTTCTGTGAGAGTATTCTTTCCTTCATTGATCACTGGAGCTGTTTTGGCCTTTGGGGGAGAAACCTGGCAAGGGAGTACCTCTTGGTTTCTCAGTTGGGTTTGGTTGTTGCTTTGGATTTGTTGTGACTTTCCGGGGTGGAATGTTTTCATGGTGGGGACAATTGTTGTATATATAGCTTATTTTAAATGTATTTTTATTTTAATTTCCATTAATTCTTAGTTTTTGGGGTTTCCAAAGGTTTTATGGAGAATATGTGAGTTTTCATGAATTGGGCCAAACTGTGAGCCCAATTCCAGATTTAAAAATAAATTTTGTTTCTTTTATAACTTTTTCATTTTCTAATATTTTTCACACATTCCAACTCCTACATTTCCTCCCCTGATATTATAACACAACAATTAAAATTTAGATCCTTTATAAATCCATTATCATGGTTTATTTTGGTTTTTTATTTAAGGAATTGGCCCTGACCGGAAGCCCATATCTAGTTTTAAAAATTAATTTTATTTATTTAATAAAATATTCCATATTATGTATGTTTTGGTGATTCCAAGTATCACATGAGAAAATTAAACCGAGTCACGCCCCCAGCCTCTTTCCCTTAACTTTGGAGCTCTTAGGCATCACTATTTAGAGACGAACATCTTAGGGTTTCTAAAATCGGCCAGATTTGAGGAGTTCAGTTCATTCCTTCATTACTCTTTCAATTATTACTCTTTTTTCTCCATTCTAGTTCCTAAATGACCTCCTAATTCCTCTTCGAATAACCTATGAATTTTGGTGATTTTAAATTTTATCTACAGGTGTTTTGGGGAGATTCATTCATGATTTCCCAAGTAAGTTAGTCCATTTCATTCCCCTTTAAAATTTCTTAGGATTTAATTCTATTTTTTTATGGTTTGGTTCCCTTTTCCTTGAAGTGACAGATGCCCAAGGGGTAGGGTTTTGAACATAGGGTTTAACCTTTGGTTTTCTTGGTCTTTTATTGTGGTTTTATGTTTGATCTATGTCCCTCTTTGTGGGTCGGTGGTGCAATTTGATTTTTGCACAAAGGATTCAAGGTTTTAACTAATTTGGTAGGTGATTCCATATGTATGAAATCTCTATGAAATGACTTTATGTTATTATGAAATTTTGATGTTCATTTAGTTTTATGGTTTTTGAAAAAAAATAGTTTTATTGGTTTTTGTAATGAAAATGAATTTTTAAGGCCAATTTTAGCTGAAATTGTGGGTTTTTCATGGAAGTCTCTTATTGATTCTTTTGGGGCTTCTCTATCAGCACTTATTTTATTTTATTGGGATTTATTAGGTCTGAAAATTCTGTTAGGAATTTTTATCCCTTTTTTGCTGTGAATTTTGGTTTTAATGGTTTTGTGGAACTTGTGAACTTTAAGTGTCATGTTTGTTTAAAAATGGAATTTTCTCAAAGATTACATTTATAGTTCACATGGGGCTGCCCTAAAATTAATTTTTTGGTTTAATTGAAATGTATAAGGATTCCTTTTCTGTTTTGGTAACTTATAGGTGTGCATATAGTGTGAAATGTGGGGTTTTCAGGGAGTGTTGGGTGCAAGACAACGTGGGTTTTTGAGAAATTGTTTTACAGAAAATCAAAGTGTTTTGTTGTTTGTTTTAAATGGTATTAAGTGTGTATAGATACTGTATTGTTTGTAAGTGACCATTATTGGTGTTTTTATATGAAAATGTAAGCATGTGGCATGATTAATGTGTTTGAGCACAAAGGCGGAAGCTCGAGTACCAAGGTGGGGCGGATCTGTACTAGTACGGCAAGTGGACCAGATGGGTTTGGTCCCTATTTCACCTAGGATTTGGATACAAAAACTCTAAATAAACTATTTGGATGATTATTGGGGACCACTAGGTTATGGGTATATTCCCTACTAGTGGATCTTGCACGAGAACATATTTTACTATGGTTACTTTACACAGAGGTATGAGGTACGTGGGGCCCGAGACAATCTAGTGCCTAGGGGTGTTCCTGATTTTGTTGCTCATTGTGTTTGTGGTATTTTAAATTTTATTTTGGGTGTTTTGGAAGTACATTATAATATCTAACATTTCTATTTAAATGTGTGAACTTTCTGAAAATTTTCTCTTGAAAATTGTATTCAATTGAAAGTTTCATTTCTTGGATTTTATCACTACCCTTCTTTGCATACTAAAACTACTTGCTTTTTCACATTGTATTGCATCCTATTTGGAATCATTGGGTGGTATCCTATTGGGATTAGTCTCAAACCCTACTTACACCCCTTGGGTGTAAGTATACTTGGTTATGTTTGACTCAGGTAAAGGAAAGGTTAAGGGTGATGGCGGTTCAGGGTGTTAGTCCCCATCCTTGGGGCGGAGTTGTGGATACGGCTTGGGGGTGATGACCCCTTATCATGTGGAGTCCATGGGGCTGTTTTGTTGTTGTTTCATTGTGTCTTTAGACCTTTTGTATTGAATTTGAACTTATGTATTCAGTTCTGTATTTTTGTATAAACCTTGTTGGTATGAATTTTTCAGATTCACTTTATCAAATATTTTTGGTGTTTTATGTATACATATTCGGGTAAATCATTCCCAAACCAAGATAAATGATACCCAGGACCTTGTTCTAGCCCATGGGGATAGGGAATGCCCTTCAGGCCTTGTCACAGGTTGGGTTTGGTTCCAGTTTTGGCAGCGACCAGATTCGGTTCGTGGTAGCTAAAGTTTTTGTTTGGGCCATAGTAGTGTAATTTTTTTATTATTGTGGATTATAAATGAGGAAGGGGTAAACTCAACTAAACATCAATTCAATTCTATATCCATAGTCAATTAATAAAAAAATTATAGATAAGTGGTTGGGAAATTGAAATAATGATTTTATGATTGAGGAGTCCACTCAATGGGTTGGGGAGAAATTAGATAAGATTGGAAAAACTACTTGTGTAAATTTTATATTAATTTATTTATGTTTATATTCTAGATCATGAGATGATAATTATGGATTTTTTCCACTAGAATATCAACATGATAATACATTTTGGTAAAAACATTAAAAGCAATTGGATCTTGATAAAGTAGTAGGAGACTTATAGTAAAAATTAAATTAGTCTGTCTCACACGTTTTGGGAATAAGGATAATATAATTATTTATACTTTTATATTGTTTTATTAAAATAGAATTCTCATCACCATATTATCCTTTCAGAAAGTACAATAGAAATAAAATATTTTTTCTGTATGTAACTTCAAAAATGAAATTGGTTCATGTGCATTGTATTATTCCATGAAAGGATGAATTACATGCTAGAATATCAGGTTTCTAATACACCTACTAAGAAGGTGAGTGATGAAGAAACCATCGTCATCTAAATACACTTTAATGATGTTCTAGATGTATAGTTTTTGATTTTTTCATCCATGTGTGATTAACATAATTAAAACACATCAGATCATAGATTTTTAGGGAGTTCCTAAACATATTCATGATCTTTACCATGAAGAATATACACAAGAGTGGTCTGTGATATGAAAGGAGTTATTTTTTTTCAAAAATATATAGGGTGTGTTATTCATAACTAATGTATAAAATACAATTTGATTCTTTGAGAATAAAAAACTAAAAGGGTTTCAACTACCTAATAAATTTACCACCTATATCATTATTTCTTTACTCCCTTAGGTACTCCCTTGATTTGTTGTAAATTATATAATGAACAACATTGATAAGTATATAACAAATCTCCTCACTATGTATCCCAAATTTTAGAAAACCTGGTAGCCTAAATATATTTCTATTTATATAGTGAACAAGAGGAATGAAAAAGGAAAAAACCATAATACTGACACTAAGTATAAGGTTGCATTGAAATTGCCGTCCAAGAGAAGGATGATCAAGAAGAATGAAAGAGAATTAGATGACTTATAATTCACATGTGTTATTAAGGGCCACTAGAAGAAGGATTTGACCACAAGGAATAATGAAGAGGAATATTAATTTGTAACATGTCATGATTTTATGAAGAAACACTATGTTAAATGTCGTATTTTATATTCCACATTGAGCTTAAAAAAATGACTAATTATTAATATTTAAATGTAATGGTTATTACATAACTGTTGCACTAGAGGGAATGATTGATATTAAATAAATTTTGAAAATATTTTTTACACATGTTTATAAAATTAAATAATTGGTTATAAATTAATAATAAATGAAAATAAAAATCAATTGTATATAAAGGATGTGATTTGTATATGAAACTATTATTATACCCACAATATAATTTTATCTTAAGAAATTAACTTATTTATTTTTAATGAAATATATTAATGAAATTTATATGTTACATAATCAATAAAATGTTTTTTAATTCTTCTAGTATTTTTTATAGTCCTAAAATCAGAATAAACCCAATTTTAAGCATAAAAAGTTATATTTTTTCTACAATAAGTTCCACCAACTATTGATGGTGTACTTTTATTAAAACTAAATTTTTACAATTGAATAAATTTCATTTGAAAAAATTATTATCATTTTTTATTTGGAATTTCAAAATTACCATTGAGTAAAATACTTGGTATTTTCAGAGAATTTTCATTTTTTAATGAATAGTGAAATATAATGAATTTTAATTGAAATTTTATTTTTTAACTAATTTTTTATGTTGTTAAGTTAAATTTTAATTTGTATTTAGAGTATAATTAGTTCAATTATAGAATAGGAAAACTAAATTAGTTTATTTTATATAATTTCACATTGAAATTTGATATAAAACATTTCAAACATTGATCTTTTTCACATTATAAACCCACATTCCTATTATGTATATGTGATTAATTTTAAATCTAATTTTTTTAATTATATAAACAGAATATTTTAAATTGGATTATGAATTTAGAATAATATGGTCTAAAGTAGGTAAAAAATTCATTTTAATTTTTAGTCATTAAAATTTACCATTGTAAATAGTAAGATTTACCTCAGTATAGGTAAAATAAATAAACTCGTAAAAGTAAAATGATAAAGGCTTAAAATACCAACAAATTATTAAATTTAATGGTTTTTAATGAGTTTATAGACCCTAACCAGAAAATAAAACTTTAATTATCTTCCAAAGTCTTGTAAATATATTCCACCTCAATGTGGTAGGACTTAAATATAAAATATTCATTATTTGATCACTTAGAACAACCTCTCCTACATTATATATACCACCCCTTGACACCCCATTTCTCCCCAAAACCCATTAATCTTCTAAAATATTTAAAAAAAATCTTATAATCCTTACCCTCCCCAGATCATGGTGCTTATGGTGTCACCCAAATACTGTTTCCATAGTCTTTAAGGGATCCTTTAAAAAGTGGATATTCAAAAGGTAATTTTCTCAAAACTCCTCTCTTAATTTCTTTTCTTCTTATAGTTTCTACTAGACTCCTTCATTCATCAAAGAATTAAAAATCCATAATAATTTTTATATTTTATTTTTATGTTTGTATTTTAATATCTCACATCCTTTTCATTTCATATATTCTTTTTTTCAAAGAAACAAATCTATTAACAAAATTATAAAAGTATATTATCTCAAAGAATAATGATTTTTTGTTTTATATTACCACCTTTATGGATATCCATATATTATTTTTCAAGTTAAATAAGCTTTTAATAGGAATGTTATAAACAATTTAATTTTTTGTTACTAACATATATACATAATATTAAATTAAACTAAATTAGTTCATGAAGAACAAGAAACCCCCTACCAAAATAAACTGTAAATTTTTCATTAACATTTAATCAAATGAATCATAATCATATAATAAATAAAAATGAAATATAAGACCATTTATAAATCTTGAAGTCAATTAATACTATTTAATTCCACTTATAGAGTTGTAATCACAATTTAAAAGAACATCTATAATTATACTCAACTGAACTGATCCTGAAACCATGAATGAAAAAACTGGAAACCAAGAAAATAATGAAATATTATTTAGGAATATGTCATATGATGTTATAAAATAATCAATATAAGTTTTATAAATATAAATATAGTTCAATAATGATTTAATAACATCATTTAAACCATTATACAGTATTGTTGAACATGTTTTAATGGAGACAAAATTGAGGTAAGAGACTTCATCACAATCTCCTTTCGTTGAAGAATAATTTGATGTTATACACCAAACATATTTTATGAGGTGAATATAAACACCATTTTAAATATAATATCTTGATTTTATTTGTTATTATGTGATTTAGTGTTTTATTAAATTTTATTCCTTCATATTTTTTATGATTCAAATAATACAAGTGGTATGGGACCCTTTTATTTAAAAATATCTTTTTAAATATTTAATTTCAAAATCATTTCATCAATGTGAATATTCTAAAAATTATTTTTTATGTTCATATAAATTAATATGAAATATTTATAAAGGGTATTTTATGTCTATTTGGAATTTCATTTAGTTGTTTTTAAAAGGAATCTTTTTCGGTGTTTTGTATGGAATGTTTTAACAAACAATAAAAGCAGTGTTCTATTCATAATGTACATAGAGACAATGTATTTTATATGGATATGAATATTATTTAATTTCGAGGCCCCTATTCAATATTATATGTTTTCTTAAATGAAATTATGTCTTTCATTTTTTTATGTATTTTGGAATTGAATATCCTTTTTCAATGAAAATGGAGTTTTGGTATTGAAGTTGGATTTTTTAAAGAAAAACGCATTTTTATAAGAAAGTTGTTTTAATATGGGATTAAAAGAGTTTTTCAATGGGGTTTATGAGGAATTTATTTAATTCATTAAACGGTAATCAACCATTATATGAGAAATGGGTGAGCCTATTATAGCTTATGTGAAGTGTTGAGCCCCTTTATAGATCACAGATGAGCCCGATATAAATTATATGAAGGGTAGAGCCCCATTATAGCTCATGAGAAATATGTGAGACAAGTATAGATTATAAGATTATTTTATCCCCACTATACCTCATGGGTAATCCATTTATATATTTTATAAAGGTTAATTCCCATTATAGATCTCCAATTCATTGGTAAATAATAGTATTAGAAGTTAGTCGTATGGTTATTTCAATTTAAGTGTTATGAAATGTATTTAGGATAATTATTATCTAAGCCACCTAATGTATTTTAAATTTTCATTCATTAGGTTTTAAAGAATTTATTTGGGAAAAACTTGTCTGTTTTTTCCATGTCAAAATGTTTTGTATCATTTTCAAAAAATAATATTAAATATTTTTTCACATTTTTCACTAGAGTAATGGTTTCCCTTAATTTAAGTCTCTTACAATGTTTTTTGAGCTCATTTTATGTTTTAAGAAAATTCATTGGGATTAAGGATGTGTAAGGATAAGGATGATATCAATGGGGAAAATTTTAATCTTTATCATAAAGAGAAATCGTCTTTTATTTTAAAAATGTATGTTTTATAAAAAAATGGATATGGTGTGCATGTTTACACATGAAATATATGGGTTTACATTTTAAGTGTTTTTAATAATTCTCATAAACTATAAACGAAAAGATCACTGAATGTGAATTATAGTTCAAAAGAACTAGAATATGTAATGTTTAAGACCAAGTATTTATAATTGGTATCGAAAGATGGTTTTGAGAAATTTAGTGGTCTAGATAGTGTTAACAATATTCCTTAATAATATTTTACATTATTGTTTAATTGAAATGGTGTATCATTTTAAGATTACTTTGGTGAATCATTATAAGTATGTTTTTTCAGAATAGTTTTTTCTAGATGAAACAAGGACAATTTATTGGGGAGGCACAAATAGAAAAATATCCTTCCAAATCAGCAACCATAGATAGTTAGAATTGGAACATAATATTTTGTTAAAGTGATGGATAAGTTGAAAAAAGATATAAATAGTGGTGGTATCTATGCTAGAGAGGAACTCAATGTACAATGAAGGAATGTGTCTATTGTGGAAAATTACTTGTGGAAACATACCCCATCATTCAGTGGATCATATAACCTTGTAGTGGCCAAAGGGTGGATCAATTCCCTGGAGAATAAATTTTAAGTCTTACGATGCACAAAAAATAAAATTGTAACACTTTTAATTTATTGTATAGAAGGTGAAGTGGATCAATGATGGTATTTGATTAAGAATAATAGGGATAGATACATGATATTAGTTACCAATAGTAGGAGTAATTTAAAAATCTCTTCATTCTGAAATATTTCCCAAAGGATTTTTAACATATGATGGGGAAAAATTCTTGTAATTGAAGTAGAAGGATGACAATTTTATGGTCTTGTATGAAGAGAACATCAAAATACATGTATGGTATGTTCTAGATTTTATTTAGGATATTTATGGTAAAATTAATAGATTTTAATCAGGATTAAGACCAATTTACTAAATTTATTTTTCATTAAAAGAATTTAAAAGTTATGATAAAGTGGTTCATTTTGATGAAATAGTTGAGGTAGAGTCTCTTGACACTTATGTGTTATGAGAGGACAAGAGTATAGAATAATCTAGGTGGAAGGAAATGGAGAAGGAGCTAAATAATAATTCTATAGGTATGCATAGATCATGTTCCAATTGTGGTAAAATTCATTTTGAGGGATTTATTTCTATATTTAGAGACTATTACAGGTATGGTAAGTTTTTTTTACAAAATTAGTGACTACAAAGAGAAATGTTTGAAAATCTCCAATAATGATATGAAATATAGCTAGTCAACAATGAGATATTTTAGATGCAATGAGTTGGCTCGTTTTTCTAATATGTGTTTGAATTTAGTTAGACAGGATTCAAATCATTATGCTTGGAAATAGAAAGGTATAGAAAAGTAATTTTCTAATAGTATAGTTGGTGATGGGTCATTAAGAGAAACTATAAAAATATCCCAGAAGCCCAATATTTTTTCGGGGGATGATCAAGTCTTTAAAGTATTATGATCCCATTTTTATTATTTAATTAATTAATGATCATTGTGCATAATTTCAAGAGTTTTGATAAATTTTTGAGTTAAATTAAACCCATATTTTTATGATAGGGAAATGTTTTTTAGGAGGAATGACATTATTTTTGTGGAATTTTTTTAAAATGTAATGGATAATATTTGGGGATTATTTAATCATTTATTTTTAGGTAATTTTGGTATGTTACATTATGGGATGCAAAATGGAAATTATAAGATAACCCGTTAGGTTAAAATTTTATTATATTTTTAATATATTAATGTTATTTTGAGTATTTTATCTTGTTTTTTGGTATTTTTATTATAATTTTATTTTTTTGAAAAAGGGAAACCTATAGCCCTTGTGATGAACCATCACTTTTGAAAAGTCTGCTGGAATTGAACCCACAATCGAAGGAAGATAGGTGTGTATTACCTACCCTTGTCATATGTGATTTTCTAATTATTATGACTATTATTTAGTGTTAAAATATTTGAGGGATGAAGAATATGCCGATTTTGGGAACATATGTTTTATCGAATGGTAACCATGGAATTGGAAAATGATATGGGGATTGTGTGATTAATGTTATATCAGAGGATGTTAACTATTTTTTGATCCCAATATGATTAAGGTAAATTTAATATTGTGGGTATTTTTAAAAATAATGTTTGATTTATATTTTGGAACAATATATTATGTTATTTTGGATTTATGGTGATTGAATAAGAATTATCATATCCTTAAGATTATGTGATTTAAGAAATTACATTCTGGTATGAGAATTCAGGAGTGATTAATATTATTTAAAGATATATACTATCCTTGAAGATTGACTGATAAAATCCTTCAACTTTTTTCGGTTTCAATTTTACACTTTAATATTATTCTAATTTTTAAGGAAAATTATTTGTTTAATGATACATGTTCAAGTTTTGGTACTAAAATTTAATTTTTTGGATTAAAGTAGTTTTAATCATTTAAATGATAATTATTTTTAGATAATTTCATTATCTAATAATATCTATTTCATTTTTGGATAATTCCTAAAGATATGAAAAATATATAGTTTTACATTTGTGGATTTTGTGATCCATATAAGTTGACTCTGATACTTCTTGTATGAAAATTTATCTTTAAAACTCATCGTTTGGAGAAAATATGTGATTGTGGTGGGAATTAATTAAAGTATAAAATTATAATTTTCAAGTAAATATTTTTTATTGTGTTTGTTATCTAGTTAATAAAAAAATTCCTGAATTATAAAAAAATTATTTTTAAAATAAAAAATTTATCCAATTACTTTTCTTACTGATAAAATAGTGGCCTTTCATCCTATCGAAGAAAGAAAATTTTGTAATGGTTAAATTTATCTTGAACATGTTCTCTATAACTCTACCACATAACATGATAGATAATTTTCTCTTCCATATCTTTTTTATCTTACATGGAACCCTAGTAAGTGTTATCAAGATTGACCTTTGTGCTTTCCCTTCTATCTTTTCAACTGGATTTTTAATTGACACATTTTCCCATGTGGGATTTCAAAAATTCTATTCTCAAAAGTCATACCCAATGTTTTTATTTCCAAGATCAAATTATGAGGAATAAATTTATTATATGGGGGGGGGGAATTTAACATCCATATATTTTAAAATGATGCATTATGTTCAATATTATACAACATACTCCACATCAAGCGTAAACTAATGACTAAATATTATTATTTAAATGTAACAGTTATGACATAGTTGGTGGAATAGTGGGAATGAATTAAATAAACTAAATAATGATAATATATTTTACACATTTTTATAAGATAAATTATTTTGTTTCTAATTTATTAGAAATTAATATAAAAACCAATTGAATATAAATGATGTGTTTTTATATAAAATATAAATTTATTCCCATAATAGAATTTTTTCATCATAAAATAAAATAATCATTATTAGTGAGAGGTATTAATGAAATTTATATTTCATATATTCAATGAAATCTTTATAAATTTATCTCACATTTTTTAAATGACTAAAAAGAATAAATCTAATTTCAACCATAAAAATTTATATTTTATCTAATGGTAGTTTCACCAAATTTTGACGGCACACTTGTTTTAAAACTAAACTTTTACAATTTTATAAATTTTATTTGAAAAAATTATCCTCAGTTTTAAATTATAATATCAAAATTATCATAGGGTGAAATTTTTTTATTTTTGAAAAAGTTTTTTTTTATGAATAGTTAAATATACTGAATTTTATATGAAAATATTTTTTTCATCTAATTTATATATAAATTGAAATTAAATTTTAAAATTTATTTATAATATATTTAATTTAATTATATATCAATCAAAATAATTTAGGTCATTGGAATCAATTTCACATTAAAATTTGATATAAAAACATTTCTAAATTTTGAACTATTTCACTTTAAAAACCAGCTTTCCCGTTGCATCAGTGGGATAAATTTTAATTATAATATTTCAATTATGTGAAATAAATTTGGTAGAATGTATTCCATATTTCTAATAATAAGTTAAGAAGTAGTTAGTAATGTTATTTTAATTTTTAGGAAAAAAAATTACCATGGTAAAAAGTTAGATTTATCACGTTATAGATATAATAATGAATAAAGTTAGAGTTAAAAGGTAAAGGATTGAAATAAAAAAAAATTATTACATCAAATAGTTGTTTCAAGTGTTTATATAACCTAAAAAACCATTAAAACATTAATTATAAGTAAAATTCTTGAAAATAAATTCCACCTCAATGTTGTTGGATATTAATATATAATATTCATTATTTAATAACTTAAAACCACCCTCAAGTATAAATGCAACCCCTCGGTGCCCCATTTATCAAAATAATAAATTCAACTACTTAATATATGTCAAAACCACTATAACTCACACTACCCATCTCTAGGTTCTACTGGTGTCACCCCAAAACCATTTCCAAGTTCTTTATGTGATCCTTCAAGGATTTGATATTCAAGATGTAATTTTCTCAAAACACCTATCTTAATTTATTTTCTTATTATACTTTATCATCACCTAAATCATATATCAAGGCATGAAAAATATAAAATAATTTATATAATATAGTTTAGTTTTTCTCAAGTAATATCTTATATACATTTCATTTCTCATCTTCTTTTATTTAATGAAATGTAACTATTGTAAAAAATATGGTGGTTTAAAATCTCCTTGAATAATGATTTTTGGTTTTCCATTACCACCGTGATAGATGGTAATAAAAGTAGTATTTTTGTTAAATAATATTATAATATGTATATTATAACCAATTTCATGTTCTATAAGTAACATATATAAATAATATTAAATAAAAAGAAACTCGTTCATGATTATCTAAAAACCTGCCAAAATAAACATATAATTTTTCATTTACTTTTTATCAAATGAGTTATCCTCATACCATAAATAAAACTGATATATGAGACCATTATCACTTTAATAGGTTCATTAATAATATTTATTTCCACTTTTTTAATCCAATTTTCCTAGAACATTCATAATTATACACAAATGAACTGATTATGAAACAATGAAACAAATGCCCATGAATCCATTAATATAATGAAATACTATTAATGAAGGGGTTATAAAGTGTTATAAAATAATATAAAAGGTATTATAAATATTAATATCATTATTTAAAGAGTTAATAACTGTCTTTAAACCATTATAAATGAGGTTTTAACATGTTTTAAAGAAGTTGAAATGGAGGTGAGAGACTTCATTTCAATATCCTTTTACTGAGAGATATTTTGATGTTATACAACCACATTATTTTATGAGGTGTATATAAATCCCACTAGACATATCATATCGTGAATTTATTTAATCTCTTTTTTAATTATTTTTCATGTTTTATTCCTCCATAGGTTTTATTGTTCAAATAATTCAAGGTTATATGGAACACATCAGTTTAAAAGAAACAATCCAAATGTTTATTGATTTAATTTTAATTTACTTTCCCCCATTTTCAATATTCTTGAAATTATTTAATTTTTTAAATTATATGAATATAAAATTGGTTTGGAGGAAATTTTAGGTATTTTTTTTAATTTTATTCAATGGTTTTTACAAGGAATGTTTTTATGTATTTTATATGGAATGTTTTGAAAAACACATACATGAATGTTCTATTCCAAACATATATGGTGACAACAAATTTTCCATCACCATGACCATTAATTAATTTCTTAATAACTTTAACAAAATAAAAGTTTTCTTAGATGAAAAACAATTCTTTCCCTTCTTTGTTATTTTGAAACTTAATATGGGATTCTACATAAAAAATTGTTTTGGAATTTAAAATGCTATTTTTTAAAATAAAGTAATATTTTTATATGAAAGTGTTTTTCAAATGAGATCAAAAGATTTCCTAAAATTGTTTTATGATGAATTTATTTCATTGATGAAATGTTACTTTCAAATTATATGAGATATGGTTGAGCCTGATACAACTTAGACAAAGGTTTGATCCTCATTATAGCTCATGGGTGTGACCAATATAGCCTATACAAAGGGCTGACACCATTATATCTCATGAAAATTGGTTGAGTCTGATATAGATTATATGATGGGATGATCCCCATTATAGCTCATGGGTGAGCCAAATATATCTTATACAATGGGTGATCTTCATTAGAGACCTCCAATACATTGGGTAAAAAATAAATGGATGTTAGTTGTATGGTTATTCCAATTGATGTGTTTTTAATGGTTTTTACATAAATGATGCTCTAAGTCACCTATTAAATTTCATGATATCGGTTTTAAAATCATTATTTTGGATGAATGTGTGTGTGTGTGGTTTTCATGTTAATTTTTTCCATTTTGGGAAAATAACCTTTAAAGGGTTTATATGTTTTTAAATCGACTAATGTTTCACTTTCTATTAAATCCCTTGCTGATATTTTTGTACTCATCCTATGGTTTATAAAAATCATGGTTTTTAAGGAATATTATGTTTAAATATGAGACCTAAGAGAAAATTATGAATATTTTTCATAAAGAAAATCAATATATATATTTTAATGATTTTTTATAAAAAAATGGATACATTGTATATGGGTAAAAATATAATGTATGGGTTTACATTGTAAGAGTTTTTCTATATCCTGTAAAATTATAAACCAAAATAAACTCTAATTAGAATTAATGTTCAAAAAACACTAGAATAATGAATGTTTAATGTTTGGTCATCAAACTACGTGCATTTTTTTATATTTCTATTTATCTATATCCATTAATTAGGTATTATATATATATATTATTGTGAACAAATATGTATCCAGTTATAGGAACAAAGTAGATTATAAAAAGTGTCATGAGGTGAGGTTAATATATGATCCACTATGTTATCTAGAATCACTGTAGTAGCTATTAGATACTACCACCTCATATTGTTAACAGAAATTTTCATGGATTTAATGAGTCATTATTATGAAACATAAGTTACCAAAAAAATTATATATGTTTCCAACTATGATACAAATGATTTTATTTTCACATTTGGGTATAAATTTTTCTTCATTTAAAAATATATAAATTTTTTTGGTATGGAACATGTAAATAATCTTCTTTATTTTTTGGGATATATGAACCAAGTCATAGAAATCGATAATGAATATATCACACCCAACATTGGTGTCACAAGCTCAATCATTTAAATAAATAACACTTAAAAATTTTATTCCAATATGGATATATATATATATATCCTTTTTAACTAAAAGGACTTTGGATATGTCACTCTTGATTTCAACTGAATATGACCAAATCTTTATTTAGTTGAAGATGTAAAAGGACCATATAACTTCTTAAATTTGTTGATACATTTATATATGGACCGTAAATTTTTAAATTAGAGTGTTAATACTCATACATCATAACAGTTACTAATTTTTTAGAAGATATGAATTATATGTCACTACTGAGGTTTACATTAGAATTTTTTTGCTAAATTCTAGAAATATAGGAATGATGTTGGGAATTATCTTAGTATAAAAATAAAGAATATATTCTATGAATATATTACATAATATCTTAACAAATAATTCATTAATTATCTATGAGATATTTGGATTCTATCCCAACCCAATCTTCCCAATACACCAAAATGGAATACCATTTTGGAAATGAGTAACTATACCTTTCTAAACATGGTTAGATAAATGAAGAGTCATTTAAGCCTTAATTTATACTTTTTATGATACTAATTAAAGATAGATCCGCACATTCTAAAACACATTCCAACTAAAGTGAAAAAAATGTTTTAAACTAGCTTGGATATGAATGTAAACTCATTTTTTCGTATATATGAGTGTGGAATTTTGAATCATGTTTTTGGATATCTATGTAATCCAAAATTTACCCAGAGCCACTAAGTGTGTATTTATAGGTTATCCAAAAGAAACCAGGGGATATTACTAATATGACACCTAGAATAAGAAGGTTTTGATTAATAAAAATCCAACATTCATTTAGAGGTGTGACATATATAAACGAGAATGTGGTAGTGATATAGAATATGATGAATTCTGGATCAAGATAAATAAGATTTAACATAAGAAAGGATTAAACAATTAACCATGGAAGAGGAGATACACATGTACTATATAGGGGTACAACATATTTTAGAGAGTCTAAAGGATTTAGTTTTATAGTCAGTGTTGAATGTTATTCATTAGATATTGTTAATAATGATCTAAAAACCTATAAAGAAGAAATAAGTGGAAAAATGCTTATAAATGGGATAAATCACTAAATTGTGGAATGGATTCCATGTATGAATAAAATTATATTTTTCTAGATCCTATGGTGTATTAAAATTCCATTTTTTGGTAATCGGTATTCAATAAAAAACTGGACATTGATGGAAAAAAGTTTGTACTAGTAAGGTATAATCATTTGAAAAGCAGTGGAAATAGTATCATGTTTTATATTATGATAAAAAAATCACTATTTTTTACATTCAAATCCATCAAAATTTTCCTTTTCACTAAAACTTACAATGACTATGAGACTTTTAAAATATATATCAAATAATTTTCATTAAATAGATTCCTCTGGAGGTTTTCTAAACAATATAACAGAAAGGGATTCAAATTCCAAAGTATTCTAAGAAGCTATAAAAACTAAAAATATTAATTTATATATTACTGTATGAATCCATGCCATAGAACATTCTCTTTGATGAATATATAATTGAACATGGTTTCCTAACAAATGGATGTGATTCTTTTGTATATTAGTGGATTAGTGGGTGTGAAACCACATTCCTAATAATATATGTTGATGATATACTACAAATTAGAATTAGATTCATGTCCCGCAATATATTAAGACTAGGTAAAACACATTTGTCTAATAAAATCACGGATAATATGTATGAATTTCTGGGATCAAGATCCATCATGACATATCTAAAAATATTCATGGACTAAGTGAGGATATATTCCCTAAAATGATATTAAAATGATTCATTATGGAAAAATACAAGAGGGGATTGTTTGAAATGTCACTTGGTATACATATGTCTATTAAAATATTTCCTGACTATTTCAATGAAATGGTTTTATGGAGGCCTAAAATGATTTCAACAAAGAGAATCATCTACCATCACTAAATTAAAATCCATTAGTAAATATACAGAGAAATAGAAAAATAAAAAGATGTTTTGATTCAAATACTATATAAGGTAGGAAATTTACTAGCTTTTCTCCCTATTCTGTGGTGTTTTAGATTCTAATATTTTATTGAATGACATTTTTCATTCACAAATAGTATAAACAATATAAATATGATAGATAAAATTACGTTGGATGAATTTGATTGTCAATGTAAATCAGATTCCACCATTAAGAGATAGAACATTCAATTTATGGATAAAATAATTATACTAAATAAGGATCCTTATTTATAATTAATAGTACTACAATCACCATAATAAGAACTATATGACAAAACCGTAGAGACTTATGTTTTTTATAAACGAATATTAAATAATTTTATGTGAACAGATACTAAATTTCACAATAAAACACCCCTTAAGTTCATAGAGATTTAGTGTATTCGAAAACAAGGATATGTAAATAACTAGTCCTTAAAATATCAACACCATTTTATTATGTTCATTACAACTATAACCCTTATTATATATACCATACTAAAACATTAATTTATAAATCGGATAAGTAAAAGATAACAATGAGTTAGTACATATTCTCAGTAAGGGTAAATATAAGAGATATCAGTTGATGATGATAAGTGAGTATTAGATAAGAATAAGGGCATGAGAATATGAAGAATACTATCAATAATCATACCTAATCACTTAATGATATTTAATCAATTAAAATGGTGTATGGTTTTTTCAAACAAAGAAAAAAACATTAGATTATGGAATAATAACTAATCATGAATGATCCATGAAAACATATAATTTAATTAATACATAAGTTTTTTTATTGTACACAAGCATAAAAAATCATTTTCTTAGTCTATGATAACTGGTAGTAATATCATTATGGTTTGCGTTCATTCCTTCATTCCTCATCCCATCATTTCCTTAGTCAAACTTAACCCCTAATAATAACATATTAGAAAAATTCCCTAACTAAACCTATTTCATTCACCATTCCAGACCTTATTATCACATAATATATTCTTATTTACCCTATACATAGGAGGTATATACAATTTTAGACCCTTTTTCATATAATCAAAACCATACATAAGTGTTTCAAAATATCATAAAACATTCGTTATATTATCAAATAATTACCCATAGAATGGAAATAATTTTCATTAAAAGATTCATCAAAATAATAAACCATTAAGAGAATGAACTAGGATACTAAAATTTCTTCATATTAACATTATATAAATAGAACCATCAATAGATGTTATTAATAGATAAAAAGACCATTAAAATAACACAAATATATTTTGTGGAAAAAATACTCACTTAAATTTAAAAGAACTTATTCAGAGTTTATAAATTAAAAAATATAATGAAAGAAAATATTTTCTAAAAAGAATAAAGGAAACTTTTAAACATAAATATTCACGATGGTGGATAATTTTTTTCATGTGGTGTATGTTAAAACAAAAATTCCTTTCACATTATTAGTAAAAAGTTAGTAGGACCCTATTTGGAAAATGACAAAAATATTCCCTTAAATACATTTTTCATGAACTATAAAATTTGAAAAATTGAATTTAACAAATATATACATAATATTAATATCTTTTGTAAATACAATTTAATGAAAATATGGGTGTGAAAAAATTGTCATTAATATAGATACAACGATGGTCGGTTTTCCTTAAAATAATTCTTTTAGTATATTGAGTACATTAAGAGTAGAAAAAAAGGAAAGAAAAAAATGAAATATATAGGAATAAATAGTGGTTAAAAAATATCATAAATGGGAGAGATATATCATATAATTTCATTATTATAAAATAAGCATAAACAATCCTAATGAAAATGAGATTCTAATAAAAAACCCCATACTTCTACGATAATTTTTTATTCATAAGCACCATGTAATAAACACAAAAAAATGAAACATTAAATACCATGAAAATAATTATATTTATTATAAAACATATAACTGTTTTAGAATATACAATTTATAAATTAATATATGTGCCTTACATAACATATGTCTTAAAGAAGACAATTTGAGATGATAAAAACTTATCACAATGGTAACCATCAAATGAAAACCCATAGTATGATATAATTTTAATTTAAAATTTATATTCCATGAATTAATAACTATATATGGTGTAACATTTAAAATTATCATTATATAAACCTCATAAACATAAATATGTTCATAACATCAAACATTTCTAAAAAAAAGTTAGATGGAGAACCCTTATGGATTTAGTAATTTTTAAACGAAAGTAATTAAAAGATTAAAAAAATGTGGTTATGTAAATATATTTAATTAAATAAATTATTATTTATAAATTATTACTAGAAATTATATACATAATATAAATATTTAATTAGCTAAAAACAATAAAACATGTATCAAGGAAGTGAAATTGAGACGAAGACCTTACCCACATTTGTCTTGATTTGTAAGTACTCAAAACAACCATATAATACATTTATATTTGTTATAAAAAAATAATTCAACCATATTGATATATATATTATCACATTAAATCGACTTATATAATATAAATACCTTTTTATTAATAATTATATATAAAATCTCTCATTTCCAATTTTAACTACTATATTGTTCATGTATGTTTTATTTTGTTAGATATGGTCCTTGCACATTGATCATTGTTCCTCCATCTCCATAATTTTAATAATTTTTTAATTATCATATATATTTATTATATACCTAATTTTAGCAATTCATATAAATCGGTGATGAAAAATTAATTACATTACTCGATGATAGTATACACGTATGCAAAAGTAATGTTTCCATTTCCTATTGATATTATGAAAACATGTATATGATAAAAAAAATATGTCATAATTATTATGTCATAATTAGTATATACTTCCATTATATATATCATTTTTACAATCCATTTATGGAATAAATGATAAAAAATCACATCACTTCGTTTATGTGGTAATTCATTCCAATGCACGAGTGACGTTATCATTTACCAAAGGATTGGATGTTAAGAAGGTTGATAAAATATTATAATAAAAAAATAATAATTGTGTTATCAATATCATATATAATCATTAAATTTATCATTACCACCATCAATGGAGTATTGTTATGGAATAGGAATCATATCATTCTATGGAGGTAGTAGTCCATACGTACGCTATAGAGATAATTTTATTTCTTATTTGATGGTGAATGGAATAAAATGGTCATGAAAACATCATAATAAAATATATTTATATATATTATACAAGATTAATAATGTTTCTATAGATGAAAATGTTTTAGGGAATTTCTAAGAAGAAATAAATTTGAAAGAGCTTGGTTATATTTTTTAGCTCTTCTTTGAGAGACACCCTTCGGTTTACACCTTATATAGTGATGTATTTGTAATAAGAGGGGACCAGTAGATCTTGGATTAATATAAGGATTATATATATCTTTTTTTTTAGTATTTATTGACATATATGGATAAAAGTTTAAGAATAATTGAGGATGATAGGTTCCCATTAATAAGAGAGTGGACAGATACACTTGGAATTTCATAGAATATTTAAATTATATAATGTCACCTTGAGGGAAAAGTGTAACTGTATGGTTGGGTATTATAAGGAATGAAAATATAATGTTGTAATACATTTATAAAACAATAATTATATTATTATTTTTGTAGAAATACTACTCCTCTCTCTTTGATTAATCCCCCAGTAAACCCATTTTAACCATTATCATGGTAACAAATCTTTACCCTTTTTATTATTCACTATAAAAAAATATTAATTTGAATATTATATATTATATTAATAATTAGGAATAATAATTTTTATTCCATTTTATGATATTAATATTATTGAATTGGCATAATTTAATTTTAAATTAGTTTGTAACATGAAAAAGAATCCTATTATATAAAAATAAACCATTATGCATAAATCTTAACTTAAATAGATTAATTTAATTGTAAAAATAATAAAATAAATTTTATGATATATTATAGAATTTACAGTAACTAAATTTCACTAAAACAATTCATAAATAGAGGTTAATTTAATTTTTTAAGATAAAAAACACATTGCCCGCACAAAAACTGTTTTTAGACAAATATGTTTTTATTCCAAAAATCAACTTATATAAAAAATATGATGATGATTAATATGTCATTAGTTAAATTATTTTTAATTGAAGTATAATTTATTTACATTATGTATAATTTCAAAACATAATTCTACTTTTACATGAAAACATATTGCAGTTTTAATAAAAAACAATATTTTTTACTATTCACTTAAAAATAACCCTTTTAGAAAAAACTAATAATTATCCCTAATAAAAAATTGATATGATGAATTAAAAAATAATATTCATTTCAAAAAAAATCACAAAAAATTAAATAAATAAAAAATTTCGGGCAGAAAAAATTCATTAAAAACATTCCTGGATAAATCAAAATTTTTAAACAAAAAATGACTTTACTAAAAACTGAGTAAGTATCTCTTAATAATTAATAAATAAATCTTCCTTATATTAAACCTCTATAAGTATTTTTAATAATTGAGATATTCTTATTCATACAACTAATTTAATTCCATGGTTATAATATATCATTTTTCATTTTATGATCGATGTTGTTTGTAGAGAAAGCTACAAAACACATGAATTTTATTTAAACGAATAGAAATTATAAAATATTAGTGTTTTACATTCTACCAGCATAAATAAATTTCATAAAAAAATTCCCTCAGTAGTAAAAGTGCTGATATTCATAAATATTTTTTTAAAACCCCATCTTGTATAAATAAATAATAAAAATTTCATCGAAAATAGAATTTGGAAACATAAAGGATACCTTAAAAACATATAGTTCAGTTTATAGATATGGAGAAAATTAGTAAAAAGTTATAATATATACATGGATGAGAATGTAAATTTTTAGTAAATATTAATCATTGGTAGATAAAATAATCATGAAAAAGTTAATGACCAAAAAATCATAAATTAGTTACCATTGAAAAGACAATTAAGTAATCATAAATAGATTTTAAAAGGAAAACATTTATATTCTCAAGATCCTTTTTCTTAGAGTTCTATAATCGATTCACCCACTAGTTATAGAAAACTATAAAATATACTTACTTTACATCATTCAATTTGATAATCATAATATTCATCCTATGATTGTTATTTGATAAATTTTTAATTATATTTTATCTCTTCCTCCATAAAATGAATATTCAGGATGAAATTCTCATGCCCGAGACACTACAATTAATTTTTAAATGATTAAAATACCCCTTAGATGATGAAAATTCATTCCTTATATATGTAGATATTTACAAAAACCCAAGTCGGTTTTCACATCCAATCCAATAGAGTTAAATCATAATATAATGAAATAATACATCAATCTCAAAAAATATTATAATAATACCCATATTTCAACATAAACCATTCCGTAAATAGTTAACTATAACTCTCTTCCAAAATGTTCTTGAGTAAATTCTAAACGGAATAATTTAGAAAAATATCACTAAATATAAAAAATCAACATAGAATTGCTACAAAATAACATAAAATATCTCTTCAAATGACATCTTAAACATGTGAATACAGTGATCATATATTCTCTTAAAACATGATAATTCATCCCCAAAGTAACATTAATTTCTATAAAATATGGATGATAATATATATGCTTCCAAAATTATTAACTAAATAATTATTCATTAAAAAAATCATAGCCCATAAAATAAATTTTATAAAACCAAAAATGATTAAAATTTCATCAATGATCACATAAATAACATTTTCCCCAATGCACTAATTACTATTAAGGCCACCAAAGATATCCAATTTACATTGTCAACAAAAATCACTTATTTATCAAAACTAAGAATTATTTTCTCAACCTTAGGAACATATTAATGGTTCAATATCCCTCAATCATGTGTTTTTAAAAAATATCACTTAACACTCTAAAGTTTTCCTAAGTTATTATTATCATTCATTATATGCATGAAAACCCTTAATGTAATAATATTGTGGACCCATTCTTATATTTTTTGTATGATTCTTATAATAATAATATCAATCATAAAACTTATAAAAAATATAATTCCCAAATCACAATATGGAACACCATCAATTATTCTACTTCAATTATTGTAATATAATATTCTCTTTAGTTTCCTTGGATTTGGCCCTTAGATTTGGGCATTGGATCAAATAATGACTAAGATCCAAATACATAATAAATTGAACTAAAAATTTTACATTATGGTTTACTTTATTTCCATCCATTTAACACTTCATTTTTTTCAAGTAATTACTTTCTCTATATCCATCTTTTCCACATATAATACATCTTATCATTATGTTGAGACATTTTCCAAGGTGCATCTTCCCACATTCTTTCCATATAGGATGCGGAATCATAATTCATATATGGTTTTCTTGAAACACCAGTTTTATGTTATTAGTTCCTCCTGTACTCGGTGAGATCTAGCGGAAATTATTCTTGTTTTGGCGCTTCATGGACTCGGTCGACCTTTGCACCATTACTGACCTCTCCTTGACCGATTCCCCTTCGCTGGATAGGGTCTCCTAAGGCGGTGTGGTTCTGGTCCGCATCTGAGTTTCTAGATCCAGTGGTCGTAGGTATCCATCTTCTCTCCGGGGTGTGTGGTGTGTGATTCACCGTAGTCTTCACATGCGTTTTGGGTGGCGGCGATAAGATATGGGCGGTCGGGCTACCGTCTAGTGGTCATGTGATTTTATTCTACTTCGGTTTTTCTTTGCAGTCATCTAGTTTGGGATATGCTGGTTAATTTCCTGAGTTTTTTCATTGATGTTGGTTTTTCTATTGCTGAATTCGTGGTCTACGAATTTCTAGTCCTTTGTATTTTTGTGAGGATTGATGTTTCTGTTAGAAGGTTTCTGAAATTCGCTTCTGTTGGCCACTTCTATGGTGTTTGGTTTTGGGTTGATTATGCATTATTGTTTTTATCATTCTGCGGATGGAAGGAGGACTATGGCAGATTGCTGGGCGTGAAGATGAATTTGGTCTTAGTGGACCGTGACTCTAAAGGATTCTATAATAAAATTGTTGGAGGAGGATGCACTTTTGAATTGTTCTGATTTTGTAGAGGTTTATTTGGTTTAGGTTTATGTTAATTGATGATGTGTATTTACTTGTGACACTGCGTCTTTGGTCCATGAGATGGTGCATTCAGTTTACATTCAAGGGATTATTCCAGTAGATGTTCAAAGTAGGAAGCGTTATATTTACCATCCCTATTTGGAATTGGATGTTTTGAGAGGGTATGGCGCTTTCCATCAGTACTGGGCTCGTGCATCCTTGCACGGGACAGCTAGCCGAGTAGCGATGGGAAGGTGGACACTGATCGTATTGTTTTTGTTGCTTGGATGGATCTTTTCATTGCATTTGATTTGAATTGTATTTGGTCTTGATGATCTTGGCCGTGGAGGCATGGTTGTGTTTTATGTCTTTGATGTCATCCCAGATTCCCACTTTCTACTCAAAAGTGCTTTTGAAATAAAAATTTAATTTTCAGGCAGGTGTGTAAGGAAACTCACCCATGTTGATGATATTAATCATGTAATGGTAAAGATGATTTTGGAATAATAATATGTTTTATTATTTATGCCCTCATTTTATTTGGTTTCTTATCCAGATATTCATTATTTTTTAGAACCTATTTCATGTTACATGATTTCTTCTTGATGTAGCTAGAAATTAAAACAAAGAAAACATGGTGTGATAAATATTAATGGGTAATCATCTAATTAAAAAATTTCATTCATATGATATATAAACCATGAATCCTTATATTCATCCTATGACATATTAGGTTTAATCTAGGTTATCAATGGTTATCATCTATTAAATCCATTAATATGGCTCTTAAAAAATCATAATTAACCAATCAATTTCCCATAGGTGTGTAAAACCAGGTCGGTAGTAAGGATTCATTCACCATACACCAAAATGATAGTCGACATATACTCAACCAAAATTTTTTGATTTTATTACACCTAGATGCATCTGTCCATAACCATATCCACTTTTAAAATCTAGAATAGGATGTATTTTCTTAAGGAATCCACACTTCTTTCATTAACATAACAATGAATATTCTCCTATATTATGTTTATACTATGTTTTTTTCAGTAATTTTTCCTCATCAATGGTTCCAGAACATACAAATCATATCTTCCAATACTAAATATAGTGAACTATACTTTTCATACATAAATATTACATCATTTTAAGATAATTCCCAATACATTTCACAATAATACATACATAAGAATCACAGAGGTTTAGTGTATTTGTTAACATTTATACCTAAAAATTAGTATATGAAGGATCTACATAATTTTTGATTATTTTATTCACATCTACAATCATTTTTAGAAAAATAAAACTTAGAACCTTTCTTCATAACCTTAAAAAAGAAAATATAAGAAATGGTGATCCCAGATGATCAGTTAGAGTAAAAATAATAGATATCAATCTGCGATCATACATGGACACTATAAATCAAAAGTTAATGGGAACATGATCAAGATATAGAATAATAAAAAAATATGTCAATGAGATTTAATTAAGAAATATGGTGTAAGGTGTTTTCAGAAAAAAAATTTAATAATACATAAGAGTGAGGAATTAACAATAATAAATCTGGATCCATGAAAAATTATCATCAGCATAAGACATTAGTTTTTGTCATGAATATATGACTACAAAATCACTTCTTTAGTTAATGGTCAATGCAAATATTGTCATAGTGGATTGGGATCACTCAAATTACTTTATTTCTTTAGTCTACAACTACCCCCAATTCCATATTATTAGAATGATTCCATTATTCAACTAGGTTCACTCAAAATTCTAGTCCTTATTATCTCATGATATATAATGGTTTATCTATTTAACTTGAGGCTTATATAATTCCATGACTTGTATTCATAAAATATTTATCATAATATTAATAAAGAATCTAGAGGAAGAAAAAATATGGAAAAATTGATCTACATCCCCATTTAATCATAATAAAAATGAAAGGAATTAATTATAGATAAAAACACCTTCAAAATATCACAATAACATATCTTTAGGAATATACAGTTTTATTTAGAATTACTTATTTAAAATTATAAAAAATTTAAAATAAAAAGGAAAAAAATATATTTTAATATAATGATGGAAAATTATAATGGAAGATTGAAATATAATAATATTCATAATGGCAGAGAAAACCATTTATGTGATGTATTCTAAACAAAAATTTCTTTCATAATGTTTGTGAGAATTCCAAAGCACCCCCATAGAAAACGATAAGAAAATTCCACCAAAAGATATATTTATAAAAACATGTTAATAACGTCTTTAATAAATATTTGTTGAGTTTTAAAAAATCCATAAATTTTTTTTTAAGAATCTATTGAAATAGAAAAGATGGTTCTCAGTAAAAATGAAAAACATGGCTAGTTTTTGTTAGATATATTCTTTCAGTCTATTGAGTACTTAAATAGAGGAAAATGAAAGGAAAATATGAAATATATTGAAATAAATACATGAGAATAAAAAAAATTATACTTTATATCGATAGTTCATATAATTTAATCATTTTAAATTAATCATAAACAATCCCGTTGAAAATAACGTTATAAAATGAAACCCTTAATTATTTGGTATCTTTTGATTCATAACCCCTAATATGGAAAGACATCAAAATAAACATTTAAAACAAAAAACATAACTATATTCCAGATAATATATATCAAATGGGTATTATATATACCTAATGAAGGGATATATATATATATATATAATAAAATAGTTTCCCAATAATATAATTTGAGACTATATACCATTTACAATTTGGAATATTTCACATAAAAAAGCTCAGATAAAATAATTTGATTTTTAATTTTATATACCATGAATCAATAATAATACATGGTAAGAAATCCAATTGATTAGAATATACCCTTATCAATATTAATTGTTTTATATCATTAAATATATCTTAATAAAAAAATTAATATGACGAACTATTATGACATTAGTAAATATTGAAAAAAATCATTAAAACCCTTAAAATAAAAGGGTTCTATAATTCCATTGAAATTAATTGCTTCTTATGGAAAATAAAATTTTCATTTGCATATAAAAAATATTAATAAGAAATTGGTGCATAACATTAAGACATGTCTCTATGAAGAAAAATATAGATGAAACCCCTACCTATTATTTTTGTTTCTTTTTTATCACTCTGACCTGTTGTATAATAAATTTTAATTTATTTTACATATATAAAATTACCATGATATTATATATATATATAATCATATATTATCCACTTATATCATTCCATTTCCCATTTATTAAAAATTTTGTACTAAAGTTATCATTTCTGGTGTTAACTGTTTCATTTTTCATGCATATTTTAGTTTGATAGTTATGTTCAATTCACATTAATCATTGTTCCTACATATCCATATTATTACTAATGATATATATATATATATATAATATATTCATTATTTATATAATTTTAACCATTTATATAAAATGGTGATGAAGAATGAATTACATTAGTACGTGGAAATGGTTTTCCAAACACACGCACGAGTGATGTTTTCATTTTTTGATAAATGGAAGGATAGAAAGGTAAATTATAATTAAAATTTATTAAATCATTTTTATATCATATATAACATATATTTTTATTAAATCTATCCTTTTTACTTGGAAAGTTAAGTAAAAATTATAACAAAATCATATTGCTTCGTAGATGTTATAGTCCACACGTATACATGTGAAACGTTATTGTCTACCAATGGATTGGAAGATAGTGTGGTAGATAATATAACATAATTCTAAAATAATTATTATTTTTTAATATCATATGTAAAATTTAATTCATCTATTTATCCACCAATGAATAATAATTTTATTTATCATTTGATTGATATGGGGTGAAAATGGTTGTGAAATTATAATAATATATATATATATATATACTAGATTAATTATTTACTTATTGATAACACATGTTTACTTTTTTTAAAATAACTAAAATTGAGTGATCTTGTTAAATATTTATAAAATTTCATTGAGAGACACCCTTTATATTAACCTTTAATCATTGAATGATTGTTATTAAGACAATAAAAATGCTCTAGGATGAAGATAAGGAATGTAAGAAGGAATTTAGGTCTGTGTATGGTGTTATAAGAGGATTAAATGGTGTGAGTAAGGGAGGAGGAGAGGTGACCTTTTATAGTTGAGAAGAGGGACACCCATGAAATTTATTAAAATATTTATACTATAGAAAGTGATTTTAATGAAAAATTAAATCCCAATTTATAAGGATTAGATTTTAGGGTAAAATAATATCTAAATACTTTCATCCAATAATATTTACATAGTTTTGGGTGGAAATACTACCCTTATCACTTGATTTGACCCCTGTGTAAACATGTTTTTTCTATAACCATCATAACAAAATTTTACTTTTTTTACTATTCATTATAAAAAGAAATTAATTTAACCCTATTAGATAATTTTATTTATTAAAATTAAAAATATGGTTTTAATTTTAAAAGAAAAAATTTCTAGAAGTTGATGAATTTAATTTTAAATAATCGTGAGACCCATAATAAAAACCCATTTCAGAAAAATGAATCCTTAAGCATGAGTTACAATCTACTTATAATAATTTACTTGTAAAACCCATCAAATTAATGTTAAAATATATGATTGAATATATTATAAATAAATTTCATTAAAACCATTTTCAATAGATATTAATTTAATTTATTAATTTTAAAATACATTGTACGTATAGAAATTGTTTTTAGAAAAAAGTGTTTGAATCCCATAAGTGAAATTATAACATAATCAAGTATAATAATAATTATTATATAAATAATTATATTATTTATCATTAAATTTTAATTATTTTAATTAAAATATTTTAAATACATAATGAAACTTTAAAATGAAAATAGATGAATTTTGTTTACAAATATCAGTATTTTTATTATTCACTGAAAAGTATATCATTTTAGAAAAATACTAAAAATCCTACATAATATAATATTAACATGATTATTTAAAAAATGATATAAATTCCATAATACAAAATTTATTAAAATAGTATAAATAATTTATAAATTTTATTCATTTGAAATATAATAGAAACCATTTTTTAAGAAAACATATTTTTGAATCATAAAATGACACCACTAAAAATTGAGTAATTATTTATTAAGAATTATTAATTATATTTTTTTATTAAAAACTTTAATAAATATTTTTCATAGTGTTTTTATTCCTATTCATATATCTAATTTAACATCTAGGTTAAAATATATCGTGCATCATTTTTAGATTGGTGTTTCATTTGAAGAAAGATACCAACAAATTACATTCTATTTAAAGTAATATTTGTTCTAAAATATTTTATTTAAAAAACAACCAATCTATCACAAAAAATAATACCCCCACCATCATAGTTATATTAGACTAACACCCTTCTGAATTATGATCCATGCGTAATGTTGGAGGTGACTAATGGACCTAATGACCCATGCACCTCTCCTCAAACACAAAAATAGAGAAAAAGAATGATAAGATTTATGTATTCATATGTTACATAGTATATCATGATTTATAAGATATTTACTAGGAAAATATAATGTATGTCTTCATTAATATTCATCGATAACAAGTTGATCCAATATAAACCAATTAGACGGTTGTCAAAACAATCCTTAAATATAAATGGAAACTAAGTTTATGTCCCTAGTTTATTGATGAGATGGGGAATTAGTCATTAGGGGGTATAAATATAGTTATTTACAAATAGATTAAGATGATCTTACATATAAATCTAGAAGTTTCTTCGCACTCAATTTTGGTGTTTAAGCCTAATATATCTCAATGAAATCCATTGCCCCGGTTTCTATTATATGTTATGAGAATAATATGACTTATGATATAGATATAGAAGTGTTTTGTACAAGAAACATAATCCTAGAGATTGATTTGGTACCTAAAAATAAATATCCTATCACATCATACTATTATAATACAAAATTAATGGATCTTGTATTAGATCAAAGTTTACATCAAATAATGAGTCACATATTTAGGATGTATAATCTCTTTTTTATTACTCTAAGAGAATTCACAATGTTTTAAGAAGGGTCTCTATTGATGAAGGTGTGGGTGATATGTTGACTTAATCCATATCTTTGTAGAAGTAAAAACATTATTTGATCTATAATGGACAAAATTATGCTAACAGTTAGCTATAGCCTATGTAGAATCCAATTAGAGTTGGTTCCATAAAACCAAATATAGTGTACATTACATTGAATTTATATTAATAGAGTTAAATATTATTGTATACCTTGTCACATATTTATTTTTATTATGCATATATAAAAATTGATAATGTTCTAGAATATACGTCACACTGAAAAGGTCATAGAAGTTCCCCTTTATGATGTGAACCATAAAGTCCTATACTAGTATTCATTAACTATAAATCATTTGGAAATATTGAAACATAAGTTAAGACATATGTTATATAGACTATTAGGTGGGATTTATAATAAAAATATGGTAATTTATCTCATGAATTTTTCACTTAGTAATCTCTAAGATAATGGATTGTCAGAACACACCTTCTCTTAGGAATTTCACATGCTTATATGTCATTATGTATTTTTATATCTGAATTTATATATTAATCCATAGACTTTAATAATATTGTTAAAATATATATTGATTTAGGCACTTATATTTATTATTATTACACATAATAACATATTTCCATGATGAAGTTACATATGTTGGGTGTTTGAAAAAATGATATATTAGTAATGAATAAGTCACATGAGGATTTTTATCTTACATTTCTATGGAATTTGATATGACAACAGTTTGATTGAAATGGGATTGTCAATCTAAATACCATTTCCATGGTGTATTGACTAGTTAATTTAAAAAATTCATAGAAATGTCTAACAATCATATATGTTGAGGATGCAATTACAAAAATTTATTTATGATATTTTGATAAAAAGGGATTGTATTACTTAATAATTGTTTATATTCTCTTATCATCATTGTGACATTAACATATTACTCTTACCTTTATTTGTTTTTACTTGATCATACTAGAATATAATAAACCCTACCTAATTCTATTAATAAATAGGGTGATAAGTTCAACCACTTGTGATTCATTTAACCTTACTTAAATTCCCTTTGAATTTAATTATTTGATTAAATATTATTCTATAGACCATGAAATAAATTTTAATTAAAATTTGTTGATTTCATATAATAAGTCACTACATCATATAAGTTTAATATTAAAATAGAAATTTATTCACAAAACAAAGAATTTTATATTTATTTATTTATTTATCAAATGAATAGTATTAATTTCACGAGGTACAGTAAATCATAGGGAGGGGGATAAATTGAATAAGGCTTCCGGTAGTGGAAATTACATAAAAAATATATTATAAACAATTAATTATTTATTTAGGGACATTATATTAAACATTATACAAATGAATTACAAAGAAATAATAATAATAATAATAATATTAATAATATAGGTATGGTTCATTTAGGTTTAAGATATTAGAAAAGGGAATGTGGAAAATTACCAACTCTCAAACCCTTGAATAATAAATTCCAAATTTCATAATTCTTGTATATGAATTTTAAATCATATTTTTGGGAAAATATATTCCCATTATTGAGAATTATATCCTAAGTGAACATATCAAGTGTTTTCTCTAAAAATTCCAAGAATCTCTTCTTCCTTCCTCCTACTTACCAGGAATTAGAAAACATGAACTGATACATCCATCCTAAAGGGCAGTGTTGCGATCTATGGTGAGAAACATAAGATAATATATACCATTGTGCTAGCACCAATAGTTAAACCAACAATTCTTCATGGTCAAGGATAACGTGAGTATCACCACTAGATGGATTCTATATTATATCTCTTCATGCAATAATGGCTATACTAGAATAAAATTTTGATCAATTAGCACATACATCAAAGAAATAACTCTAGACTGAGTTTTTTGTTTTATTAAATTAATTATAATGTTACCATGAAAGATAATATATTTGGATACATGATTATTTTATTATGATTTTTTAGATATAATCATGAGATATTTCATTCCCGATGAGGATATTATCATTAATTATTTTGATTAATTGAAAATCTATCATTAGATATGGGTATTACCTGTATATTCTTTTCCTAGAACCTTCATCACCTTTTTAGTTTCTTATTTAATGTGATTTTGTATATAGTTTCATTAAATATTCCATCACTTCATGATGTATTCAACCAAATTATTTGATTCTTTTTTAGGAATTACTTGAGGGGATCCTTAAAGGATGGCCAGGGAATGTTTCATTCTATTTTAGTAATATAGAGATGCTCATGGTTTTGGTTTAATAATTATTCTTTGTCGGTTAAAATTTGGTTATATTTATAAAATTATATAATTATTATTTTTTATTTAGTTTCTTTCTATTAGATATTGAGAGCTATGTGTGGGCCAATAAAATGAATGAGACAGGTTGGACAGGAATGAGTGGATCTTAGATTAGGTGGTAAATCTAATATGGAGTTTATTGATACCTTTAATATAAATGAATATGTTTTTATCTATGAGTGTGTGTGTGTGTGAATGATTGTTTTCATTGGACAGAGTGATGATTTTGGTATTGAGATAACCCAAGAAAAAATAGATTAGATTAATTTGAGCATCTTATACATTGGATGTGTTCTTCTTAGAATTTTTGTTAATTTGGGATCACCTAGTGACTATATCAATAAGGGGAGTGTTTCCAGTTAGTGAGAGACCTTGGGTAGAGACCTTGGGCATGTCAAATGATACAATATGGGAAACTGGTATCCTAGATTTTATTTTCAAGGGTTATGTGGTTACGGATAAGAGTCTTATGATGAAGAAGGATTGGATAGATGGTCATACATCTCATATATGATGAGGGAAATCCTCTTTATGGTGGACATAGGTCATGGTGTATGATATGACTAGGATTAATCATAATGGGATAGATGGGGTGTGTAATAGAGGGGTTTCTTTTGTGTGATGGTTGAGATTTTATATAAGGGAGATGTTAGATGAGTCTCATTTATGGGTATTGAGAGTTTTTAATAGATTGGCATCATGGATATAATGGGATTCAAGCAAGATCACATGGGATGGTCCTTGGGAAGTGAGACCGGGCTCTAACGTGAAAACTAGAAGAAGATTTAACCCTCCTTTGAGGATAGGGTCAGGAAGATCTTATTGGCATGGAGAAAAACATGGGAGTTTTGGATGGATCATTTTTCTAATAGGAATGGGCAAGGGAGGGTACAATGTATTCTAACACCCATGGATTTTGGAATATATTTTTCTAATTCAATACTATGCTTGATAGCTTACTATAAATTAAAAATCAAACCAAAAAGAACCAATACATATTAGATGAAAATTATTATGATATAATAAGTTGAATGAAATGTACAATAATTTATTTTTGAAATTAATCAAAATTTATTACTTTTATAGAATTAATTACAAATACGTTTTAATTATTCTTTCTCAAATAACCATTTAAAGTGTTAAAAAATTAAATCTAAAATTATTAATTAGTTATTATGATAATATAATATATTAAAATAAATAAACTAACATAATAAAATTATTTAAATTTTAAATTAATATGAATTTATTTTAAGAACACGTGTTGTTTAAAAAAATCAATATTCAATAAAATTATTGTTCATTTATATTTTGAATTTTCATTTAACAAATAATTTAATATATATTTGTATTATAATTTTAAAAAAATTATTAAAATTTTTAATTTTAAATAAAAATATTATCCTAAGGTGATTGTTTGAGATTTTCCTGAAATAATTTATTTTTAGGTGAAACGAAAAAAATTGTTTTTACAAAAAAAATAACTTTTATGACTATATCAAGAAGAAAGTGTAAATTAAAAACGGATAATTTTTTAAAGATAAAAAATTTAATTATTTGTATAAATATATATTTCAAATATTCTATTATTAATTTTGAAAATCTATTTTTAACAATAGAAAACATATTTTCAAATAAAAGAAAATAGTTTTAGTCTTTTCATTTAATTAAATATTTTTTAAAAAATATTATATTCTAGTTTATTTTAATTCCAAATAAATATTATTTGTTCCATAATAAACCAATAAATATTATTAGAATAAATTACACTAATAATGTTTCCTCTAAAAAAGTTTTAAACATAAAAATACACTTTTTCTATAAATAGTGTTTTTTGTATTACATTTGCTATTAATAAAATTAATTTTTGTTACACAGAAATTTTATGTGGGAAAATGTATATATTATTTTAAATAATTATTTCTAAATTATATAAAAAGTTACATTTTTTCTATAGTAATTAATAGTTAATTACAATGGTAAAAGTTTGTTAACACTTTAAAACTAAGAAAGGTAAAATTGAAAAGTCATAGAGTAATAAACATAAAATCAATGTATGAGGGAATAATGACCTTATCTTATTCTAAAAATATATATTTACCCTTTTTGAACCCACTTGACCAGATAAACATGTACTCTCTTTATATTGAGTTGAAATGTTTATAAAAAATCCATTCCTACAGATCATAAATGGGGAACCTCGCCGCCACTTAGGACTACAAAAAGAATTTAAATTACTCTTAAAAATCTAAGAATTTTCCTTAACCTATAATAATATTTATTTCACTCGAGCCTCTTATAATAATTAAACATCTTATGATCTTTATTTTTTAGAAATCCTCCAAGGAAAACATAATGATTTCATCATGAGCACTAGTTTGTTTCCAAAAATCTTTTACTTTCTAACTTACATTTTCAGTTATAATTTTCAGAATCATAAATATTTAAAAAATAATTTTTTTATAATAATAATAATTATTCTAATTTATTGAAAATTATTAACCTTTATACTTTGTAACAGGAAAAATGACATATTCATTTTTTCATTGTGTGGCATGCTACATCCACGAAGTGACAAATTCCATTTTTCACCAATACCTCTATTCAATTACTATCATTGTAAAATTGAGGAATAATTGTGAAAAATATAATATGATTATGATTTTTATGATAAAAATTATTATCCATATTCTTCCCCTCTCATTCATCATGAAATGAAAATATTGACCATGCATAGTGTGGACTATCACCTTCATGATGTAATATATCTCATTTTTTGCTGAGTTTATTTTTCATTCCTTAAAATATATTAAAACATAAATAACCACTTTAAAATTATCTATAAAATATAATCATTATTATAAAAAAAAACACTTTAATAATCTTTATCATCCATTAATTAGGGTATATTCATGTTTGTGTCAGTCTCGCCAATTACTTTAATAGTGATATAAAACAATATCATGGATGAAAATGAAAAATAAAATATGGGTGATAAATGATATGAATAATAAAAAAATACTTTATTATTATGCAATGAGGACATTAATATAAAAATCATTAATTAATATATCATTTTTTGTTTGTTAAAGATCGCTGAAAAATGCTTGTTAAAAATTTCATCTATACTAACTATGTGTAAAATGTTCTTAGAATGAAATTACAACTCTATAAACTATCATGAGACATAAATTCATATACCATTTATTATTTGTTAATGATGAACTTATGGTTAATCATAAAGAAGAAAAATATTATTACTTAACTAGTTCAAAATGATCAGGATGACTCAAACTTGATATTGAAAATATATAATCACTAACTAATATAAATATAGATAATATTTGAAAAAATTGATTAGAAAAATATTATAGATATAAATAATGTTAAAAAATTTGTATTTGATATAGTTATTATTTTTATACATGTGATTCTAGGGATTTAATCAAAGTCCAAAATTTTGGTATGGGGGTAATTTTTCTATATTTATTTTCTTAAGACATATTTCTTATTGTATACCACGACATCATATATATAGATTTGTTACATTATAATGAATTTATTTTAACATATTTATTTAATTCATTAATTTTTAAGTGATATATCATCATTTTTTTTAAATAGGCTTAAATTCAAAAGATATCAATTTTCAAAGAATCCTTTTTATCTCAATTCACATAATAGAGTTATAATACTTCTTCATTAACTTATTTATTCCAAAGTTTGTTTTTTCACTATGAATTTATTTTATTGTAATTAAATTTTATATATATTTAAAATTAATATTTCCATAAAAAATTTATACCTCATGAATTTTTTCCCCATAAAAAGTATATCATTTTTAAAATTAATTTCCATAATCTTTATTGATTATTTACCATAATTTTCCATTTTTCCTTTTCTACAAATTTAATCCATTATATAAAAATAAAATTATTTTTTATCTCATGTAACCTTCATATTTTCCTTAACCTCATATCAAGAGAATATTTCATTATTATTTTTATGATATGGGTTTTTAACAAAAGTATTTCATAATATTTTACCAATATTTAGAAATCAAATATTTTATCATCCACTCAATGTTTATTTTTATAAAAATTAAATAATTTCAATGATATATTATTATAGTTATTTTTCATAATAAATTTTTTTACAATACACCCACTACACCTTTTTTTATCCCTGTTGAATTTTTAAAGACTTCATTATTGAAGATTATTTTGAAAAGTAATAGTTTACCAAATGAATTCACTTTTCCTTTTTTATAAATTATATCTTTTCAAGGATTAACAATTGAAATTTCATTCAAAATAATTTTTTTCAAAATGCTTTATTTTCTATGTATCGAAAGTGACATTTTGAAAAATTACTAATTATCTGATTGGAACTTTATTAAAAATATAAAATTAGTTTCTAAAAACCACTATATATTTTCTACCATTTCCAATTAATATCTAAATACTTTATTTTAAATAAATTAGTTTTCATGAAAAACCCCTTAATTGTTATTATAATATAATATTTTGGTTGATTGAGTTGTGAGTATCAACTTCATGCAATATTGAGGTTAATTTTGTAGTTATGATCAGGAAATATTTGGAACAAAATTATTCTTTCGAAGAGTTTCTTATGTTGTATTTAATTGTTTTGTTCAAGTGGAACACGTGTATGATTAATGGGTGGGGTTCTATATATCCTTCTAATATATTAGTTTAGTATTAAAATATCATTATATAATTATGGGAATCCGGTAGTGATTAAAAATCCTCAATTTTTATGGGAATCAAGTAGTGCGGCCTTCTACACTATGTTCATGTGAGTCAGGTTGTGAAGAATACCCCACTGTGTCTATGGGAATCTAGTACTGATTCTTGATCCACAGTAAGAATCAGGTAGTGAATCATTCTCCACTATTTTATTGAAAATGTATAATGAATCTTGATCTATTTTTTTACTTATACTTTCTTCTATAGTAAACATTTATAATTCATCTTAATGAAATTCAACAAATTGAGGTGTATGATTACAATCCATGGATCATGTTTACTTTATCATGTTTCCATAGCATTATTATATAGTATATTTTTTCTCTTTTGAGATTACATATTATGCTATCATTTTATGTAGATAATTCTTATTATTCCATTTTATTTGTAATAAAATAATTTATCTTGATCTTTTGTTCTCATATGCTCATGATCTAACCCTTGATTACACATTGATCAGTTTTTCCCTTATGTAGCATTTGAAATCACCCATATCATTGTTTAGTTTCCCCATTTTATAAGGATAATTATAATATTTAAGAACCCCATAAAGGTGTATATTATTTTTCTTTTAAGTGGAAATGTTTATATGTTTCATAATATAAGTTGTATATATATCTAGTCTTCCCAGACACTAAAACATATGTTATTTGGTTTTTTTTGAAAATTTTTTAAATGATATGAATATTCATATAAAATATTGAAGTAAGTAAGGATATTTTTTATGGGTCTCTTTAGGGATCATAGTGAATGATCTAACGAGAAATATGATAATAGTGAGAAGACTGACATGTTGATATTATGCAATCAAGATAGTCTTGAAGAGATTATCCATTGATTCTAGATAGACAATGAGATGTGTGATGGGTTGTAGGGATATGTCACCAATGAATAACTCCCTACAGTGAATTTATGATATTGTGAGACATTCTTATACCATATTTCAGTTCTATGTACATACCTGACATATACACTAGATAATGATATTGATGTTGGCCCAACCTTGGTAGAAAATATTTATCCTAGAGGTTTTATCTTTGTTTCCCCCCATGAGAATTCAGTTTGATACGCATTACTTCTTCTCATCTAAGAATTTTTTGTGGGTAATATTAGTGTCTATATTATTATAATAATACAAGTGTGTAAATTGGTTCAGTTCACCCACTCCTTTAATGATTGTAGAATTGGTTTCTTTTTGTTTGACCACACCTATAGGGGGTTAAGATCCACTCAGTTCGCCTACTACTATAATGGGAGGAGGGTGAGGTACATTCAAAGTGAACTTCCCTATTGAAAATAGTTTTGGGATATACTAGTTCTCACATCCCAATATAAAATATTATTGTGTACTTTTCAGTGCGTCCATCCATGGGGAGTGTGTCTGGGAACTATTTAGTGATGTCTGGACTTGGAGAGAAGGGTTTGGAATCTATTCAATTCAACCATCACAAAGTGAGAATGGGTATGGATCTATTTAGTGTGCCATTACATGTGGATGTTTTTATGGGAACATAATTATCGACATAGAATTATTCTTTCCGTATGTTTTGGGACTTATGGCATGGCTTAACTGGACTCTACAAATGGATTCAAGGGGTATGTTTCTGATTCATGTTGGATTTTTGAGCACATAATTCCCTAGTATTTGTACAATTTTTGGTGGCATGTGGAATATATCTTAATTAGGATGAAGCATATATGTTTAGGAATCAATGTGTCCTAGTTAGCATATAATGACATGATTTTCATATTTATTTAGATGGTTTATTATTTTATTATACATTAATAAGATTGTGTTTATGAAGGGGTCATACGGATACCCTAACAAGATGTATTTCTCACACCCTTCATGGGAACCTCAGAACATTTTCAAACCTTATTTAAACTTTATAAGTCTATGAGTAAGCTATTTAGTGGATTTGGTAGAAGTAACTTAGTAGTTATAGAAGATATGAGTGAGGAGAGGCTCATAGATATAATTAGATGATATTGTGTATTTTTTATTTTTTTTATTTTGAATCTATGATCAGCCAAGTTGATGATCTATTTTCATGTGGATATATTCATCTATATGGTATGTTTTTATAGATTTAGTTATTTATTGATTATGTGTTCTATTATTATTATATATGGATGATTTTTTTAATTAATATTATTCACATTAACCTATTTTGAGGTTAGAGTTTCTCTGGTATATGTTTTAGGCACTTTACACTAATTTAAAGACAATAACCTGTGAGGATGTGTGCCTGAGGCTAGGTGGTACCTCTAGTTGATACCTATGGTAGAGGGAGTATGGATTTTGACAATGTAGAGAGAATATATGTATGGGTTTTATGATGTTATAGTTTGAACTTGATAATTGTATGTGTATGAATGTGGTTATTTTAGGAGGTGGGTCTCTAGAATTTGTTAAATTATGATTGATCAGTTGTTGTGGAGTCCTAGTTTACACCTGAATAGCCTAAATTCATGTTATTTTATTTTATTTTTTCCCTCATATATAACTTTTTAGGACGGTGTGTATTCAGGGAACATGGTGAGATGATATGGTGATCTGTTTATTAATCCCAAAAGAATCACTTTAGTGCGTCAAAAAAATTATTTCCATTTTGTAAGTCAAAGCATATGATTTCTAGTGGATTAGGCTGGATTATCCCAAATATAGAAACTCGTGCATTTAAAACATATTTTTAAAAGGTTTTTAACATAAACATTCATTAATTTCAATCCAAATATCATGAGAACTAATGTATTTGAATGTATATCCATATAAAACATAAAAAACTAAAAAATGACATCATTATTTCTTATTCTCCTTAGTGATAACTTAAATATCTATGAGCTCCAAAAACTGTATAGTATAACCTAGGGAATACATATAAAATGGGTGATCTATAAATCCTTGGAAGGTAATAAACAAGATTAGATAACCTAACATGCGAGACAAATGTGTGAAACCATATCATAATATATAAGGTTCATGAATAATCACATTTGGGCATAACATAAAGGACAAAATATTATAATATCATAAAAACATATAAATGTGGAAGCAACAGATAACATGATGTGATAATAATTCATTTAAAACCACCTAGATAATATCACATGGAAGAAAATTAACATAATGGATTAGGTTTACTTCATAATCCCATACACTACCTCTCATGAGAAAAAATTATTCCCCACTGTATTGGATTGCTATGTGGGTGAACTAATCAGAACATGTATATTCTTATGTGTGATGTAAAAATTAAATCAATATTATTAAATAAACAATATAATTTCCGAATAAAATAAATGGGTTTTTAATCTTACATCATATCGTAATGAAAGGATATTTCATAAGGAATGCATTTGATAAATGAACAGAATGAATGTGTTTCCCTATTAAAGGAAGCAATAATGATCTAGGTATATATATAAGATATATATATATATATATATGTGTAATTTCAATGAAATCTAAAACATTAAATTATTTCATCATTGATTGAAACAACTTTTAAATATTGAAGTGAATATTTTGGGTGGAAAATACTCATTTTCATCTAGAAATGACTTCTTTAAAATATTAAAATTTCCAAAAATAGTAAATAAACAATTAAATTAACAATAAATATTGAATATTTTATAGTGATTTTAAAATAATATTGTAGTCATGAAGAGGATAAATTCTATTCTTGTTTTTTAAATTTAAATAAAACATTCCTCTCACACTTTTGTAAAAAAAATAAAAAGTAACTTTTTCTGAAAATGATACAAATATTTTGTTGAAATCATTTTTTTAAGAATTAAAAAATTGGTCAAATTAACTTTTATAAATCATTTGATAATAGAAATAAATTATTTAATTTTTTTTTGTAAAATATAGACATGGTAGATAATTATTTCATATCTAAAAGAAGATACAAGAACTATATTACTTAGAAAGACCTTTATCGATGATTCTTTATTCAAACTATGGGAATAGAAACAAAAATAAGTAAAAAAACTGAATGAAAAGATGATAGTATAAGATATTTGGTTCAATAAAATAATTTTATATGACTTCCCCTAAAGGAAAACTGAACAGAAACTACCTCAAAAAAGAAAAGAAAATGTACCATAAATCTGTTACTACTCTGGTAACTTTCCAATAAAATTCCCTTGAGGAAGTAAAATGAATTTTAATGTGATATATAATGAATTATGAATGATTATTGATATGATATGTAAAATTTGTATCATATATATAAAATAAATGAAATTATGTGTATAACAATAAAATATGCCTTAATAAATTGAAACTGAGATGATATCCCTTACATAGAGTTCAAATCATCATGCATGTACTTTATCATCTAGAATAATAATATTATATGACTTATTTAATATTGTGATAATAGTTTTCAGTTTTTATTCCTTTAATTTTTTCATTACCTTGTTATATTTAATTATTTTACCAATTAACATCATGTGAGGCATTTTGATGATATTTGGTTCATATGTCAAAAATTAATTTGATAGGATGAAAATTGTAAAATAATGCTTGTTCCATCATATATATAATAATAATAGTGAAATAATTATCATTCATAGAAATATATTATAATTTTCAAAACCACCATTATTTATGTTTACCAAAAATGAAATATGTTACAATCATGGAGAAGGTAGGTCGTATGTACGTATGAGTAACAATTCCAATTTTAAACAATTATGATGGAGAGAAGGTACATTTTATTTTAATATTATAAAATTATAAATATATGATGAATACCATATTAGATATTTAAATACACATATATTTACCATCCATGTGAAATGGTGATGAAAAATGAATCATATTGCTTTGTAGGGATTGTAGTCCACACATATTCATGAATGAAATTATCGGTTTTTAGTGATTCGAATGGTGAAGATAATATAAGATATATTAAATTTTTATAAAGAATAATTTTTAAATAATAGAATATATAAAAATTAAATATATCATCATAAACAACCAAGAGAGTAGATGACAGAAACCAAGTTACATTAGTTTGTGAGGTGACAGTCTATCAAGAAAGATGGTGTTATTTCCCATTTCATGGAAGAGGAGATATAAGTAGGTTATTAAATTAAAATAATAACAACATCATAGATAGAAGATATTAGTTATATTATATCATTATGTTTTAATATTATTTTATGAAGGTGGGTGAAGAAATAAAACATAATGCTCGGTTAAGAACGACACCTCTTCTCAAGGAAGCCTCTTTAGGATTGCATCAATTGACTTCCATAGAGGGATTTATAATTAAACCATGGAATATAAGATATAGAAATGGAATTATTTAAGGAAATTTTTCAGTGATTTTCTTAACTAAATTTATTTTTATATGTGAATGAAAGAGGAAAAGTGGTGACCTTTTATAAGTGAGGATTGACATTTTCGTAAATACGAAAAACAATTCATTAATTGGACGTCACACTCATGCCAAGTGCCACCAAAATTGATAAATGATGTATTTTATGGGATCTCTGTTTTATATAAACATCCAAAATTTAAAAATAAACATGTCTTAAACATGTTATTTTATCTTCATTTATGGTTACTCACTTTCAAAAATTTAGTTTTCACCATAGTGACTTATTTTTTTACCGAGGTAATTTATCATTTAATAATATAATTATAATAACAAATATCAAATAATTTGGACACACTATTTCTAAATATGAAATCCAATTTATCAAATAGTAATCCAATTTATGAGGAATATTAATTTTAATATAAGTGTGAAAAATCTAGTTTTAACTTTAAAAGTGATAATTAATTTTTTACTATTTTAATATTAATTATGAATACAATTTTAGAAAAACTTATTAAAAATGTCAATTATCATTATTTATAATATAAAAATATATTTTTCAAATACAATTCAAAAATTTGGTAGTATATAATTTAAAATTAAACCTGTGGAATTTGATGAAAAATCATTTTGAGGAAAATACTTTCTTTATACAATAGATGTTCTTGTTTTAACTCTATATCTAGAAATAATAATTATATTAATTTTAAATAAAATCAATATATTTTTAATATATAAATTTCATTAAAATATTTTTTTACTAGGGGTCATTTTAATTAATTAAAATAGATAAAATTTATTCACATAAAAATAGTGTACAAAAAAATCATGTTTTAAACATAAAAATAAACATTTTCCAAAATAATTAACTACTATTATTCAAATGAAATTAATTAAAATATAATATATATAATGGTTAATATTTCACTTTAATTAAAAATCTAAAATATAATGGGACATTAATATTACTTTATTTAAATAAAATCAATGAAAACATTTGAAAAAAAGGTAATTTTTACTATTCACTAAAAATCATTTTTAGAAAATCCCTAACATTCACCATAATTTAGTTTTGATAGGAAGATTTAAAAAATGAGTTTCATTTTATCAAATAAATTTTATAAATTTTCTGGAATTTAATTATAATATTTCCCCACAAACGAAATAAATACCATTTCTAAAAAAATGTGTTTTTATAAGAATAAAATGTCATCATTAAAAGTTGATAATTTATTTACTCAGGATTTATGAGTAAATTTATATTGGGAATTAAATTTATATATAAATGTGTTAATCGTTTTCATACCCACCTAATTAATGGACTATATATAACAGTCATATGTAAACACTAATATTTCTAGGATAGTTTAGGGTCAATGTTATGTGTCAGATATACTATCAAACACATTTTTCTTTTTAAAATCATTTGGTGTTACATTATCATCCAATTTAATAAATTTCACCCTCACAATTTTAATGTTAACTGGATAATCAATGGATTTCTATATTAAAATACCATTTTTTAAATCCCACCTTGTAAAAAGGGTTAATAAAACTTCCTTTAAAAAATAAAGAAAATGAAATATAAAGTTAATCACATAACTAAGTTTGAAATTAGGGTAACATTAATGGTTAGTGTTAATATATATAGGGATAAAATAAATAATGTCCAAATAATTATAGAGAGTGTTTGATAATATTGATTTTAACACCCTACAGTTTTTATGAATTTATTTTTTTCGAATTAATTTAATATTTTTGATATTTTACACATTATAAGAAACTGTATATATATTTTTTTCATTACATAAAAACAATATGTTTGGATTAAGTTATAAAAAAACTAATATAATTTTTCACTACACACAACACCAACATGTCTTGGTTTACATGCAACATTGAGTTTTTGTGAAACAACACTTTACCGTTATAATTATTTAAATAATATAGTTATGACCTAGCCATTAAGCATAGTAATATGAATATAAATAACTAATTTTTAAATTTTTTCACATAAGTAAAGAACATTTATAACTAAATGTAGTTTTTTAATGTCATTATATATTTATAAATACCTTTTTCTCAAATGAACTTATTTTTATGTCTTTTTGTGAACAATAATAAAATTAATTTTAAGAACCCTTAGATATATAATTTTTTAAAATGGGAATAATTTTTGAATTATTAATGTCAATATTAACTCAAGGTGATTTTTTATTATTTTTTTGAGAAGATTCATTTATTGATGAATAGTCAAAATTAATGCATTGTAGTTAAAAACTGACTTTATCATTTAAATGATTGTTGTACATTAAATTTATTTTCAATGTCAAAAAATATAAAATATAAATATATTAATCCTATGTAGTAAATTAGAATAAATTTATATTTAAATTAGACATAAAAATATATTGAACTTCTGAACATTTTTTTTACCCGCCTTCTCACCACGTCGGTGGAATTAGCCTTAAACTTAATTTTGCAACTTCTTTAAGTTGAATTTCAAAATAAAGACATAAATGGTTGTATTCATTATGATATTTATTATATAATTGAATCAACTTAATATTTTGGATATTATAAATAGTATGTTTGGTAAAACAATTACTACGGTCAAGAGTAAATTGGATAATTGAGGGTAAAAATAATATTATAAATATAGAAAATCACCCTTGCACTTTTCTTAATTTAAATGGATAAGTGAGTTTTGACTAAAATCAAACACATCCTAATATTATAACTTTTTAGGACACATGGGTATGAAGATAACATTTATTATATATTATTTAAAAATAAGTAAAAAAATTTAATACTCATATTATTAATAGTAATAAAAATTTTAATATAGGGTTATATATATACTAAATGAGACTATAAATATTATTTGGAATGATTAAATAATTATCTACATCACAATAATTTATTTATATTTTTTATCTATAAAATAATTAACTAAAATAGTGACACAATAATGATGAAGTAATTGTTTAATTAAAAAATGAAAAAATAAAATGATATTAACAATATTAAAATAAATATAATTTGAATTAATTATGTCACTCCATGAATTTTATTAGTGACTATAAAATGTTATGAGTTTATTAAAAAGGTTTGTTGAAATTAGTTTATTGTTTGGAATTTTTTTAAATACAATGTTGTGAATACTGTCAAAATTGACACTAATGATATTTTATAAACATAATATTTTATTAAATTTATTACAAATCATAAAGATATTTAGAAAAACAAATATATTATTAAAATGTATAAAATGTCATAAATCATCCATTAATTTTTTTACCCCATATAAGTAATAATATACAATCCCTTAATATTTAAAATATTATTACCCTAACTAAAATGAAAATATATTAAATAAGGGTAAATCAAAATGATAACCTTTAAAATATAACCAAAACCTGTCCAAAAATTAATGGATTAAGATTATTCGACCTGTGTCACCCTAAGATAGTATTAGAGTTATTTAATGGATATTATTCCTGGAAAATAACTTATATATTATTTAAATTCATGGAGAGTTACTAAATATATCCATCTTGTTTTTCATATCTTTTATGTGTCCACATAGGGAAAATCGGTATATGAATGAATATAAATTTCTAATTTTATCACAATGAAATTAGTTTCATTATGGAGTCTTATTTTTAATTTTTAGGAATTATATAATTATCCTTTATGCTTCTTCAATGGAAAACCAATATTTATTTAATTAACCAAAAAAATACAATTGTAGATTTTAATAATATTAATTTTGATATATTTTGGAAGAATTAAAATTTATAATGTATTTTATAAATCCATAAGATATATTATAAATATTTTAAACCATTGTATTAGAGTTCCCAATTTTTCTTGATGTATCTAAATCCAAATTAAATAAATATTATCAAAATTGAAAATAATTATATATTATTGAATTAATATATTATTAAATAATTTAAAAATTAAAAAAAATTAAATTTTCACAAATTGGATAAGATATGTAATAAAACTTTACAACACATTTATTTATATCTCATTTCAATTTTATTGTGTCTAGAATCTCCTTATTGTATTTCAATATTTTGATGATTTCTAAAAGTTCCCACCACCTCGATTATAAAAGTACACCCCCTCCCCCACTTCCTCACACCAATTTGATCCTTCAAGCTCGACCATACCCTTAAAATTTCTTTTATAAATTTCCCAAATAACATTATAGTGGTTACTTTCTTCTCAAAAGACCAACTCTAGTGTCCTTAAGAGGATATCTAGTGGGAGATCATCGAAGAAGAGGTAATCTCATTACTGGATCTATCAAAAAAAATTCAAATTTACTATTATTGTGTTGAATACATTATAAAGTAATAAATATAGAATAAAATTTATTCATAGATTTTATTATTATTATGAAACAACCATATTCCACCATTTATTCATCCAAAACATAATGAATGTACTACTTGTTTGTATATAATAAATATCATCTTCTCATCATGGTGTAATATGTTTTTCATCACCAATATAGTTGAATGATTATAATGATGGATCAAATAATTATATATGATTATTATAAAATTTAATTCATTTTGGAACAAAATATACACCATACAATTCCTTAGTATTTCACAATTAAGGTAATGATATCGTCACTCATGCATACAAATGGCTTACCCTCTCCACGACGTGATGAGATTTATCTTCTACATTAACCATTTCAAGATGATTATAAAAAATATATATAATAAATAAATATGATATATGTGACATAATAGTTCTAATTGATTCATATATTTATATATACATATATTTTATTTACTATCTTTCATTCAATATGATAAAAAACAAAAACAATGTTCATTCGAACGTAGAACCTACTATCTCCAGGAACAGTTCATTCCATTTCATATCTCTATATTTTAAATATATTTATACCCTAAATATATATGATATAAAAATAATTTTTTATAATTTTTTATAATTTTTTAATTAATTAAATCATAATCTATGTAACAGGATCGTTAATAACAAGTCAAAACATTTATTATAAACTATGTGGTTATTAATTGAAACATTTCTTTAATATGTAATTGTGAACAAATAGGTTATATAATGTCATAAATGAATCGCATATGATCACATAAATATCATTATAATTATTTTATAAGTTAATAGTGTGCTTAAAACCACTATAAACTAGTTTTGGATATGAACGGAGGGAATGAGACCTAAGGTAAGGATTAATTCTACAATCTTAATATTAATGAGATTGTTTATCCGTAATTATCTGCTAAGAAATATTTATCTTCCATTCCCAAGATTCTTAAAAAATTACTCCAAAATATTTTAACTACTGTTATAAAATTTTTTAGTGTAATTTTTAATCATGTATGACTTTTTATATAAGTTGGTTGAAAGGAATATTTTGTTGTTTTCCAAACGAGATACTTTTTGAATTTTCTGGAAAAAGTACGAGAAAAATGTTTTCTTAGCTTGTATAGCATTAAAATATTTTTATGACTTCATGATTACTTATTTCCTTGAATATAACATTTAAATATTAAAATTTTATGTTCAAATTAAAAGTTTTCTTTCATAATTTCATGACATTTTATGACATGAAAATGTTTTTAAAGAAGAAAAGTTATTTACCATAAGAATTATTTTCATATAAACTCTCCAATTATTTTCCATATAAGATGAAATTATTTGATGTTATTTCTGATTTTCTGGTAATTTATTCAATTATATTATAAATAGTATTCATATAGTTGTATTATTTTTATGATTTAATGGTATTTATGAATCCAATTTTTTTAATGGGTTATCTTATGATGGAATGATGTTTATGAAACCCATTTATTATTATGGAATATAATATGATAAATTATTTATTTTATCCTGTAAAATATATGTATGGTTTTAATTATGTGATTGGTGGAACCTATATCTCCCTCCAATTCCTTAGGTAAATATTTATATCTCATTAGATTGACCTAAATGACATTCCCTACTAAGATGGATTTGGAAGTGAACCTTGACTACTAAAATGGTTATAGGAGTGAACAATGACTACTAGGATGGTTATAGGAGTGAACTATGGATACCAATATGGTATAGGGTGTGAACCCATACTATTAATATAGCCGAGGCAGTGATTCCTTAAATACAATGGAAATCCTTTCATAGGCCCACGTTTCTTCTACAAATTCCATGCCTTATTCTTATGTTATGATTTCATGGATTATATTCTTTATTTCGTTATGATTCATGAATTATGAACATATAATCTATATACCATGATTACTGTTTATGATCATTGGAATGAAGGGTATGATATTCTATTTTCATGATCATGTTCTCATACCCTTATGCTCAAGATTATGTTTACATGTCTCCCTTGATTACCCTTACTAAATATTTGACCTCTCAATTTTTCTTTTGTTTTCTTTTACCCAGGTTATAAATATTGGTTTTAGTTATGGGTACTCAAAGAGAATATCTTCATAGGATATGTTTAAGATATTCACCAAATTAAAATTATGTGATCCAAGTTTTCAGAGGCCCCAAACTAATATGGTCTTTGGGCATGGGTTTGTGTGATGTATTAAATATCCTGAAAAAGTGATGTACTATTAATTTACATCAATATTGTTTCATTATAGATGGTATTAGAGAGATGTATTAGTTAAAAATTGGATATAAAGATGTGAAAACTTTAGTGATATCTCTAGGGATATATCTAGGAATATGTGTAGGGTGTATCTAAGGATAATTCTAAGGATAAAAAATTTCATGATATTTTTGTAATGGATAAAGAGAGTTTTTTTTATAAACACATCTTTTCCTAGAAAATAATAGTCGATGTAGATCTGGAACATATGTTTCTAGGGGTAACAACTCTGAAAAGGTGTTTCGGGCCTGGCTCGAGCATAACCTGTTACAAGACAACTAACCTTACTACACACCTGGTTTGACGATCCAAGGGGATGTGCTTTGTGGATTCGTAACATCTTCACAAAAAATCATAAATTATTTAAATATATGTTAGTTATGAAAAACCTTGGGTGAACCTAAGGGGTCATATATTAAATAAGGTGTCAAAATTAAGACATCCAATATGTTTTTTCATGATTATGTGGTTCCTCAATATGATAAATGTTCCTTAATTTATGTATTTTGATTTATTCACTAAAATAAGCAATAAGTATATGTGTTACATTGAATATTTCATATGTCTAATGTATAGGAATTATGAAAATTTGTTTAACATGTAGAATCCTAATGAGGATAATTTCGAAGGTGATACAAGTATTAGGTATACTCTTGAAGGAAAATGGATCATGAACCACATGTGAAAGTTATGGGATGTTTTGAAAGTATTTTTTACATTAAATATATGAATCGTGATTAGATTTAGGTTTAGGTTCCTTAAGATATAATTAATATTACATATAATTGGAACAGGGTGTTAAGGAATAAGATTATGGGTCTTGAGTAATGATTTAAGAATATATTTAGATGAATGATGTATAAGTTTTTCATTAAGGATTTGAAAGGATATATTATAGGGTGTTGATGACATAGAAATGCGATTTAATGGAAATTTTATTTTTTATTAAGGGAAATATAAACCTTAGTATGATTCTTAAGTTATGATAATTATGTTTTGATAAAGATATGTTGGAAATGAATTAGTAAAATTGATGGTACTAGTTACCTATAAAATAATTAATGATTTTTTAATAACTGGGATATGCTATCAAAGATGTATTTTATAAAATTTTGGACTTAAGGAATATATCCAATAAATATAGGAATAAAGAAACATTCATTGTTTCAATAAGGGTTTATAGTAATTTTTTTTATTACCATGTTTCAAAAATACATTATATAGATATTAACATGTTTATAATTTGACAACCAAGAAATACCATAAGATATATAGTGGATAAATGTTAAGATAATTTAGTTAATGTCAATATAATGTTTCTTAAATTCATATTTTCGGATGGTTATAAGGCTAACCATTTTTTGAATGGTCTATGTTTGACATCAGATGAGGTTTTAGAGTTTAAATTATTATCTCACCATATGAGGATTATGAATATTTGATAACTTGTGAAAACATTTTTGTAGTGATAATGAATGATAAAGTGACCTATCATTATAATTATGGATCTCATTATCTTAAAATGATTGACGAATGAAAAATTAAAATTCATTTCGTGGAATCAGGGATGATGTGGAAATTTATCAAGGAACAAAAAATGGTGACAATGTAATGAATCAAGTAAGTATATCATTTCATGGAAATTCATCAAATTTAGGATAAAGGATCTTGAATCCAAAAATGTTATCTTATTACATTTGTTTATAATAAATCATATCTTCCTTTAGTTCATCACCGATTTATAGATTTTTAATTTTTAACTTTTCGCTGATCATGTTACCTATCATTCTCCATCAGATCATGATAGTTTTATTTCTCTTCCATGTCCATGTTTTTATTTACCACCTATGTTCTCCTATTTGGAAACCTAGTTTTTAGTTACCTTGGGTAACCAATATGTTTTTAATTTACCATTTTAAAAGGTACGTTTTGTATTCATTTTTATGATGTGGATTTCTTTGAATGGAAGACTCATGTTTTAAACCTTTAATCATCCAGACAAATTTTTATGGAGAAATTAATTTTAAGGGAATCAGAATGTAAAACCTTGAGAGTTTGTGAATTTATTATTTTTGAATTAATTTAATATTTTTCTTATTTTTAACTTTATGAAAAACTAAATATATATTTTTTTATTATATAAAAACAATGAGTTTGGATTAATTTATACACAACCCCATTATATCATAAACTACACGCAACACCAACATTGCTTGAGTTACAAGCAACAACGAGTTTCTATAAAATAAAACATTAAAATTTTATTTATTTAATTTATTTAATTATAAATTATCCACTAAACATAGTAATATGAATATTAATGTCTAAATTTTAAATGTTTTCACATAAATAAAACATCTTTATAGTGAAATGTATATTTTTTTGTAAAGTCATTATATGTTTAAATATAATATTTTCTTAAAGGAAATTATTTTTATGTCCTTATATGACAATAATATAATCAATTTAAAATAGTATTAGAAATATAATTTATTAAAATAAAAATCATTTTTGAATTTGGAATGTCAAAATTAACTTAGGGTTAATTTATTGTATTTTCTCTGAAGTCTCATTTTTTGATAAAAATTGAAAATTATTATATTGTAGTTAAAAATTCATTTTTTAAATAATTATTATACATTAAATTAAATTTTAAAGTAACAAAAGATAAATTATAAATTTTTTAATCAAATTTAGTTCATTAGAAGCAATTTTATGTAGACATTATATATATAATCTTATTGATTTTTGGATTGTTCTTTTTTTCGCATTCATGCCACTTCTATGAGAATATTGTTACAATTAATTTTATTTCTTATGTGAATAGAATTTAGAAAAAAAATACATACATGGTTTTAATAAGTTTTATATTTAGATTCTAATAGGATTAACTTAATATTTTAGATACAATGAATAGTAATTGTAGTAACTTTTCATTTACAATGGTTAAGCATAAACTGGGTAATTAAAGGTAAAAATAAAATTACAAAAATATAAAAATTTCATAAAACTTATTCTAATCTCATTGGATAAGTGATTTTAGAATAAAAAAATGTTATGAAGAAATTATAACCTTTTAAATACATAGTAAAAAAATGATATCTATTATATTTTATTTATAGATTATTTAAAAAAATTATACTCTTATTTTTAATAACTATAAAATTTTTAGTATACATCCATATAAAATATAAATTTGAGTATAAATATAAATTAAAAATTAAAAATGTCTATATACGTTATTATAAATTATTTACAGTTTTTTGTGATAAAATAATTATCTTAAATGATGACTTGATAATGATATAGTAAATATTTAATTAATAATAGGATCAAATTAATTATATTAATGATATTGAAATAAATATAATTTGAATTAATTAAGGTTCAAAATTGATTTAATAGGAGACTATGACATATCCAATGTGTCTAAAATGGTTTGTTTTAAAATTATCTTTCTATTTCGATTTTATTTAAAGACAATGTTGTGAATATTGTCGTAATTGACACTAATGATATTTAATAAAAATAATATTTTATTAAATTTATTAAAAATCAAAAAATACTAAAAATATAAATATATATTATTATAATGTCTGAAATTTTATAAATCATCAATTTAGTGATAATTAATCCCATATAAGTAATAATTTATAAACGATTAATATTTCAAATGTTGTCACCATAATTAAAATTAAAATAGATTAATTAAAGGTAAATCTGAGTGATAAGGTTTAAAATAAAACCAAAACTAGTCCATAAATTATTATATGTAGATTATTATATCCATATCACACTATTATAGTATTGGAGTTGTTTAATGGATACTTGTCCATGAAAATAACTTATATATTATTTAAATTCAAAGATTGTTAGAATAATAAATCTTGTATTTATTATTGTTTATGTGTCCACATAGGGACCAAATCAAGATATGAACGAATCTAAATGTCTAATTTTATAATATTGAAGTTAAATACATTTTATATTTTTATTTATATTTTTTAAAAATATTATATAATTACTTTATATGCATCTTCAATGTTATAATAGTATTTATGTAATTTATAGATAAATAAAATAAAGTATTTTTATAATATTAGTTATTATATATTTTGGAAAAATTTAAATTTATAACAAATTTTTAATATCCATATTATATATTATAGATTTATGAAATAATTTGATTCAAATTACCACTTTTCTTATTGTTTTTAAATTTGAATTAAATAAATAGTATCAAATTTGAAAATAATGATATTTTAGTTAATTAATATATTACTAAATTATATAATAATAAACCAAATTGATAAATAATAAAAAATTGTAATGTATATGGTATCAAATTTCATTCCCCATTCATTTATACTGCACTGAATTGTTTTTGGTTCTATAATAGACTTATTATATTTTAATTTTTTTTTGGATTTCCAAACATGCCCCTCACTGCCATTATAAAAGGGATTGTACACCCTCACTTCCATACACCACATTAAGCCTTAAACCACAAAAATCCCCCAAAATGTACCTTATATGCATCCCAAGTAAAATTATGGAGGTTATGGTCTTATCAAAATATCAATTTTAGTGTCTTTAAGAGGAGATCTAGAGGGAGATCATCTAGGAAGGGGTAATCTTCTTATATACTCATTAAAAATTATTGCTTCTTCTAATTCCTCGTCATGTTGTGATTCCAATATAAATTAATAACTCCAATATCACCAATTTTCAAATTTTTTTATGATTACAGAAAAACCATATTCTACATTTTGTTCATCATACGAAAAATAAATGCATCACTCAAGCATGTGTACAACTTACCCTCTCCCTAACATGGTGTTATATGTTTTTCATCACCAAATTACATGGATGAGTATAATTATGGAAATAATAATTATATATGATTATTATGAAATATTATTGATTCTAAAAAAAATATACCATCCACTTCTTTACATTTTCGCAATGATGGGAATGATATCGTCACTCATGTGTAAGTACGACATGACGTCTCCATGACATGATGAGATTCATCTTACATAATAACCACTTGAATAATTATTATAAAAAATGTAAATAATGAATAAATATGAAATATATTACATAATAATTATAATGATATAATAAATATATCATATACCGCATTCAATTTAGAACCATAAGAAAACGAAAATAGCGTTCACGCATACGTACGGCTTACCATCTCCACAAATGGTGTATTCAATTACATATATATATATATATTATATTATATTTAAATACTAAATATATTAGATACATAAATCATGTTATTCATTTTTTATTTAATTATCTAATGATCTAAGTAATATGATCAAGAGTAAAAAGTTAAACCATGTATGATAACAAAGTTGTTATTACCTGAAACGTTTCTTTAAGATGAAATTTTTAATAAATAGATAATATAAAGTCATAGATTTATCATATATGGAATCATAAATATTATTATGATTCTATCATAAGTGAATAATATTTTTAAAAACACTATAAAAGAGTTTTGGACACATACAGAAGAAATTAGTCCTCTGGTTATGTTAATATCCTAATCTCATTATTATCATAATTGTTTATACGTATGTATCTACATGAAAATATTTATCTTCCACATCCATGTTTCTCAAAAATGTATTCCAAAATATTTTTACAATTCTTATTTTAAATTTTGAACTCAATTTTACACATGTAATATTTTTTATTAAATGGTTGGAATATAATCTTTTTTTAAGAAGGAAATTTTTTACTTCTCCAGAAAAAGTATGAAAAGAATATTTTTTTACCTTATATAGAATTAATGTATTTTTATTATTTCATGAAATCTTATGGCCTTAAATCATCCCTTAACATATTTCAATTTTATTTTAAACAAAAATGTTTCTTCTATAATTATACGATATTTTATGAAAAGAAAACATTTTTAAAGAATAATATATATTTTCATCGATATTTATTTTCTAGTAATATCTATAAATTATTTTCCATATAAGATAACATCATTTGATGGTATTCACAATTTAATGGTATTTTTTCAAAAATATTATCCTTATTATTCCTATGTTTGGATTATGTTTACGATGTAATGGTATTTATAAAACATATTTCTTTTCTATAGGTTATGTTATGATGGAATGATGTATATGAAACCCATTTATAATTGTGGGTTTTCATATGAGGAATGATTTATGTTATTTTAGAAAAAATATGTCTGTTTTTCATTTTCTGATGGGTGTGACCTATATATCCCACTAATGAATTGGGTAAATATCTAAATCTCATGATATAGACATAAAGGACCTTGTCTGCTAAAATGGTGATGGGAGTGAACCTTGAATACTACAATGGTTATGGTAATAAACCTTGAATAAAATGATGTATATGGGTGTGAACCATGACTACACCAATGGAATGTATAGTGACCCAATACTACTAAAATGGTCATCATATCGATGCCTTGACTTTAATTTAAATCATTTTATATGCTTATGTCTTTACCACAAATTCAATGTCTTATACATATGTTATGATTTCATGGATCATGTTCTTTATTTCCACATGATTCCTGACTTATTAAATAATGATATTTATTCCATGATTCATATTTATGATCATTGGAATTCCGGGTATAATCTTTTATTTTCATGATCATGTTCTCAAAACCTTATCCTCAAGAATATAATAACATGTCTCCCTTATTTACAATTTCTAAGAATCTGATATCACTCTTTTTAGTATGTATTGTTTTCCATGATTTATAAAGAATTTTTTTAGTTTGGTTTATTAAAAGGGAAGATATTTATTGTGTAGTATTAATAACTTTCACCAAATTAGAATAATGTGATCCACGTTTCCAAGGCCACTACACTAATATGATCTTTGGGTGTGTGTTTGTGTAATGTATTAAGTATTCCAAAATAATGACATAATTTTAATTTACTTCAAGCATGGATTGTTTTATTGATCATAATAAGTTCAAAGGTAATCATAAAATTAATGACTACAAAACCATAAACAAACTAGATGTGAAAAACACCATAAATAATCAAGGTAATAGAAACATTTTTTTAAGATACTTTTCTTGATGTGGGGAATTATTTTAATATCTATACTAATAACATAATTAAATATACTTACTTGTTTTGTAGTATTTCAATCTTTAATAAATTTCTACAATAATCACACATTTTAACAAACTATGAGTAATGATGATGATATTTTACCCGACAAGCTAAAAATAACTGTCAAAAAGTAAAATAATCGATGAAAGAATGAAAAGATATTACTTCCACCAATAAGAAAACCAAAATGGTCTGCATAATTTAATATAATATCCAAATTTAATAAAAAAATATAAAAGGAAATATTAGATTAATCTCTAAAATTCAACAATAAAACCAAATGTTTGACATAGATCATTCTATAGATAAATAACCATACATCCCAATTATCATTGACAAAATCAACATTAAAAAATGATTTAACCTCAAAAGTTATATAATACATTTAATATTACACATAAAAATTCATTATAACATTCTTAGAAAATAATAATTTATATTAAACATAATGGTCATATATCATAACCAAATAAAACAAGTCTTAAATATCATTAATCACCTCCAAATCTTACAAAATGATCTTATAATATGTTTCCCAAAATCAAATTAATATTTATCCATCAAACTGTTTGAGTAAAAATAAATTCATTTTAAACTATACATAAAATTTTTAGTAGTGGAAGATGAACCCTTACCCCCAACGATTGTGGTTCCAGGACTTGTGTCCTTTCCGGACATGATGGGTTGTCTCCTAACATGTGGGTTGTTCATTTTCTAAATTTATATTAACATAATTCCTATAATAGACCCAAAAATATTATTAAATTCCTCCAAAATGAAAATTTTCATAAAATCACATTGTTACAACAATAGTTTTCTATACAAGTTTTTTTCCCACAAAATAAAATTATCTTAATTGAAAATTATTATCATAACATCAATGATTGTATTAACCGTAAAGGATATCAATATCATTAAACATATTTCCACAAAAATGTAAATGAAATTTTCCTAAAATTATTCATTTTCTAAAACCCATGCTAAACCCAATAGTTATATTAACATAAATTTATCACAAAATACTCTTAATCATCTTAGAATTATACAAAAGAAAACCTAAAAGGGGTAGCTTTTCAATTATTCATGTAATCAAAATTAGATTTATCAACCTAATACACTTTAGGTTTTTATCATATCGCTATGGAATATAATATATTTCCATAAATTTTATTCTCTATTAATATTTTATAAATAAAAATTGAATTAACAAAACTATATCACCTATGTGTGTAAAAGTAGGTACTTAAGAAGGGAACACTCATTATGCCACATAATGATGGATGAGATATACTTAGCCTACTCCATTTGGGGTTATTATCACTAAATTCATCTATTCCAAAACAACATCCACTAGTAATATCCAAACCTGGATGTATTTATAGGATAACAATATAATATCTATGTTACCAAAACATTAGTATGTTAGCCTATACTTAGACTTATCCCCTTGATCTTTAACTAAAATTATATAATCCTAATTAACAAAAATAAAAAAGAAATTTATCTAACACTAAATATAGTGACCAATTCCTTTCACTCATATTATTACATGAATTTTAATATAAAAATCCATAAAATAAAACCCTAGGATAATGAGTCAAAATTTATTTAGAAGAATAAGTACAAAATTGTTTTAAATAAACTAAAATATAACAGCTTAATTTTTATTATCCTGAACGAGCTCCAATATCTCTTTGATCTTATGAAACTACTTTGGATAACCAGGGTAAAAAATAAAATAAAGGTAATAGTAATGATAAGGTATCAAATTTTGTGATTCAAAGGTATAACATGATAACATAAAATAGACGACTCTTGAATAATCACATTAGAGCCAACATAATCAACATGGTATCACAAGTTCATGGAAACATAAAAAATATGGTAGCAACATATATCATGACATAAACATGAACCAATGTTACATTAATAGAAAATATCATTTGGTAAACAATGTCTCATAATATATTAGGTTTACTCCTTAATCTCATACATTACATTACATGTGAAAAAAACTATACCAATTGCATTGGAGTGTTATATGAACACTCCCATAATACAATGTAAATGCTTATATGTGACACATAAAGGAAATAAATCACAAGGTATAAGCATAAGAATTACACATGAAATGAAATGAGGTGAATAATATTTACTCATGTCATAATAAAAGATGATTTCATAAATTATTCATTGGATAATTGAACATAAGGCATATAATTCCACATCAAAGGAATGTATAATGAGTTAGTTTTATATATAATTTACATATATACAAAATTTATAAGAAAATTGTAATATCAATATTATTCATCATTATTGAAAACATATTTAAAAAATTACATGGAATTCTTTAGGAGAAAAAATACCCATTTAATTTTTAAAGAACATCTCTATAATCTAAAAATTCACCAAATATTATAGCAAAAATTCTCTATGAAAATAAACAAAAAAAATTTTAATGTAGTCTTCTATTCATTAAGTGTTTATGACAAAGAAATAATTTTCAAGCAATATATGTTAAAATAAAAAATTCATTTAACACTTATTGTTAAAATATTAAAATGTACCTAGTTTAGAAAATTGTAGAAATATTCCTCCTAAATCATTTTTAAAACAATTTAAGTATTGGTAAAAATTTCAATAATAAATCATTGAAAAATAGTAAAAAATTTACTTAAAATAAATTAAGGAAAATTTAGATGTAGAACTTAATAATATCAAACCTAAATAAATATAAAAGATCATTACTACTAGCTAATAACTTTTTGGAAAAAAAATTTTCCAAGAAGGGGTGAAATGGAAACCAATATTATAAACCATATTCATGAAAAAATGAGATTAAAATATATGTGGTTAAAAAAATAATGGTATATGATTTATCGTAAACGAAACTTTACTATAGGGAAAACATTATTTAGAAATGGTTTTAAAAAAAATCACGAATATATTCATTGTGAAACATTTACAAACAATTTTCAAAAAGTGTCACAAAATTATTTGGCAACAGTTTTGAAAACTGCCGCTAAATATTTTTCAATAGATTTTGTTGTCTTTTTTTAATTTTTAATTATATTTTTTTAATATTTTCATATTATAAATATTTATTTATTTATTTATTTTTTATTATTATTTATTTGTTAAATATTTATTATTTCAAAATTTTATTATTTACTATATACAAAATACTAATTTATTTATTATTTATTCATATATATTATCATACATTAAATGTCATGTATTCCATGAATAGATTCAATATATATTTTCATATAAGTTAATATATATAATAAATAATAAATAAGGAATAATAATTAGTAAATAAAAATGAATGAATAATATATATATAATCTTATAGAAATTTACTTAAATACATTTATATATATCTTATACATGTGTATAAATATAAATAAATTTACATATATGTATATAAATACGAGCACCAAAAACCACACACCAATCAATAGAATTCATGAAAATATAGATACCAATATCAAAAATATAAATATACAGTAACGTGCATATATATATATATATTAATATACATAAATGCATGAAAATATCAATGCATATATACAATTATATATAATTTTTAATTAAAAATTGAAGAATTTATAATTCATAAATATACATTAATAAATGTATATAAATAAATACAAATATATATATAATAGATAAAAAATCACCAAAAATGGAAAAATCACAATAATTGTAACACCATAAAATCTATACAAATGTAAATCCATTGAATAAAAACATAATGGGCCAAATAAGTAAATGAAGACACTCTTAAATGAAGCTAAAATCACATTTAAAGTTCAAAAATCCTAGTATGCCAACAAAAAACCAAGATTTGGAGGTTCACTTGACTGTTTGTTAGCTCAAAATAATCATGGCCAAGTTCCTCCTTGGTCTGAAAAATGTAGGGCTCTTTGAAAAATTAGTATAGATGTATGGTAGATCTCAAATAGGAACCTGAATTAGATGTTATGGTCATTCGAAATTGATGTTCAATTTTTTAATTTCTCTTAAAATAGTAATAAATTTAATTCAATTACTTTTTACCAAATAATTATCCAATTTCATTTTAATTCATTTCGTAAGCATTGATTTGAATAGTGTTGGATCTAAAACTAACATATGGATCTAAATTTCTTATCATTTAATGCAGAAATAATATTCTTGTTTACATTTTTAATTTTTTTTGAATTTATTTTTCGTGGTAGTTTCCTAAAAATCATCGCTATTTCACATATGGTTTTTGAACCCACCATTAAAAGTCAATTTAAATGTTTTTAAAACAAATGAAATCATACATAGCTGCAGTTCAAGAAAAAAAACACTATAAAATTGTTGACCTAAAATTTATTGATGGTTTCGTATTTCACAACTAAAAATCAATCATGATTTTCAGTTTTTTGTAGTTCTAAAACATAAAATATCACAAAAAGAATGAAAATACTAAAATAATTATTTACAGCTTTAATAACATTCAAATCAAATTTCATTTTACAATGTAAATATAATTGAAATTTAAAATATAATGAACTCTGAGGATAAATGATATAATATTTATAAGGGGAATCATATTCACCATATAAATGAAATTATGTTCATAACATTAAAATATGTCTTAATGATGGAAAATTAAGACAAAATCCATTAACTCTAGTTTGACTCATCATATATGTACTTTATCTTCCTATATAGTTAAATTATAATTATTATTTAGTATTCTAAAAAACTTTTAATAAAAATTATTCAAATTTGTTTTATTTATTTCCATGAAATATTTATTTATAAAATAAACTAATTTCACATCAAATGTTTTGTAGATATTCGGTTAATTTATCATAAATGTATGAGGTTTGATAAATATAGTAACAGATAATATTTTTGAATAATATAAAGAATAATAATCATAAAAAATTATCAATTTTAGACATAAATTATACTTTTAATAATAACAATGAAATATGGTAATGAAAACTGAACTACATTACCATATTGTAGATGGTAGGCCATACGAACACATGAGTAGCGTTTCAATTTTTCATCAATCAATATAGAATGAAGGACAATATTATTTTATCATTATATAATAATAATTATATCATAAATATCATATTATTTCTCTAAGTACAAGTATATATACCATCTATGTGATGTACTGATTAAAAAAGAATCACACAGATTTATGGCAGTGGTAATCCACATGTATGCACGAATGACATTATCAATTTTTAGTGAATGAAAAGGTATGAAAATAAATTAAATAATACATTTATAGATTGAATAATATTTCATGAATAATATTTATATAAATTAATTATATAATCACATTTATTTTTGAGATGTTATGATGAAAAAATAATTACATTGGTTTATGAGGTTGTAGTCTACTAAACAAACGAACGATGGTTTTGATTCCTATTTCATGGAAGATGATATGGATATATGTTATTATCTTAATATCATAATATCTAATTATATGGTTTATAATTTATTAGTTATATCATCTTGGTTGAATAATATTGGAATGTGGTGGAAGAAGAAATGAAAAAATGCTCGGCTAAGAATGTTGCCTCCCCTTCAGGAAATCTCTTCAGGTTTGCACCAAAAGATTTACAAGAAGGGTTTCATAATAAATACAATAAATATTGGATGTTTAAATGGGATTAATTAATGTATTTTGGTATGTATGGGTTAAACCGAAAATATTTTTATGTATGATGAAAGGAGGATATGAGTTTCCCTATTTAAGTGAGATAGAGTGGCATTTTGTAAATACCAAAAATATTCAACAATGGGAAGTCACTCTCAATCCAAGTTCCTCAAAAATTTAGAAACTATATATTTTATATAATATATGGTGGATCTAAACCTACAAAATCAAAAATAAACATGTTCTAAACATGTTATTCCAAATACCATTATGGTTACTCACTTTTTCCATTTTGGTTTTCACTGAAGAAATTAGATTTTTTACATTTTTAATTTATCCTTCAAGCCTAAAATTCCCTTTTTATATAATTTTGAAGGATCAATTCTTAGTATTAAATAAAATTTGTTCAATACTAATCCCCTTTTATAGAAAATTAATTTTAACACAATTATAAAAACATCTTTTTAAACATAACCACAGAAATTAATTCTTACAGTTTTTACAATATAGTATGACCAACTATTAAGTTGAATTTATTAAAAAATATTTATTACTCTAACTGGAAATATGGAAATCTATTTTATCAAATAAAATTCATATAATTGATATTATTTAATTTAAAATTAAACCTGTAAAACATTATGAAAAGTGGGTTTTCTAGAACACGTATTTTTCAGGCAATAGATAATCATATATTAACACTATGACTAGAAATCGTCATTATATGACTTTAATATCATATAAATAGATATAAAATATGTAAATTTAATTTAAAATTTTTCTTATTGTGGGTTATAAAAATTATATAAAATCAAATTTATGCACTTAAAAGCAGTATACCGAAAAATACATTATAAGCATAAAAAACTTATAAAAAATAATGAATTTTTTTAATCCAAATGAAATTAATAATATGCTTGTAAAAAATTTGTTCATATTAAATTTTAATATCAAATCAAAAATATATTTGTAATTTTAATTACCTTATATAATGAAAGGAGATGATGTGAGTTGAAAAATATATAATTTTTATAGTTCACTGAAAAATAACCCATTTCCTAAAAATCAAAATATTTTACTATAAGTTAACTTTGATATGAGGATATAAAAAAATAATTTAGCTTTATCTAATAATTTTTTTAAAATTCCAAAAGATAATTAAAATATTTCCAAAAAAAGTAATAAAAATTAATTTTTAAAGAATAAAATTATTCATTAAAATAGGAGTACTTATTTCATATGAATTTATCAATAAATTTATATTAAGTAGGATATTTTTATATATTTCTTAAATTAGTCAATCATATTCATACCCTATAATTTAACATCTAGGTTATAAAAATCATATTTAAATAATAATATTTTATGTTCTTTTGGCTTGGTGTTTTAAGTACTATATGCTACCGAATATAGTTTACTTTTTATAAATTTCATCCACAAAAATTCATCCGTAAAATTCGAGCATGAAATTTGTAATATAAAATTTTACATTTGAAAAAACATATTGTCTAAAAATCACATCATAAAAATAATTAATAAAACTTTTCTTGAAATAACGGAAAAGGAAATATGAATGTCATCACATAACTGGGTTTCCATATTGGGGAACATTAGTGGAATAAAAATATATGGACATGGATAAATGATGGAATGTTCAAATTATCATGGATTATGGAAATGAAAATTTATCATAAGAAATTTAATGATCATAAAAAATTCAATGACTACAAAACCATACACCAAAGAGTTGTGAAAAATACAATAAAAATTAAGATTATAGGATAACAATTTTTTATTTTAAGATATATTTTTTAATGGTGGGTAATTAATTTTTACATCTACACCATTTACAAAAGGAAATATACATACATGATAAGTATATTTCCATCTATTATTCAATTTCATCACCAAACTCAACTTTTTCTTCAAACTACGAGTAATCAAGATGATTGTTATGCATGAAGCACAAAAATTAACATTAAAAGTTTCATATAATAATAATTTAATAAGAATATAATCCTATTATTTTGTATAAAATAAAAGTGGTTCTAAAAAAATATATATTTCCCACAATTAATAAAAAATAATATGAATAAATGGTACTTTAAACACTAAAATTATAATACAAAACCAATGGTTTAACAATGATCATTCCATAATTAAATTGCCATATATCCCAATTAATCTCAATAGCCTCAACATTAATAATTGTTCTAACCTCAAAGGTTACCTCATAACTTTCATATTTTTCCTCCAAATACGTAATAACATTTTTCCATAATAATGGTTTATGATAAACCTAATGGTTATCTATCATAACCCAATTAAATATCTCTCAAAATATCATTAGTCGAATCAAAATAATAAAATAGAAAAATAATTGATCTAGTAATATTTTTCCAAAAATAATCTTAATATTTATGCAACAAACAATTTAACTAAAATATACTATATTAACCAGTACATCTCATAAGATAATGGTACTCATTTCACATATGTCACACGTCTATTGGGGGGTTCAATCCATGCATCCTTCTCTAATACGATGGGTAGTCACCATGTCTATGGGTTATAATTTTTCTAAAATTATATTAATATTGTTACTATAATGTTAACAGAAATATAGTTCACATCCTTAAAAACAACATCAATCGTCAAATCACTTTAAAAAAATTATGGGTTTCTATACAACTTACTTTTTACCCTAAAATAAAATAATCATAATTAACTACAATTTTCATAACATAAATGATAATATTAATCCTAATATTTATCAATATATTTAATCTTATTTCCCTAAAATATAAATTCATTATTCTTCAAGTTACATTATATAATAAAAACCATACTAAAAAATGATTATATTACAAAAAATTAATGAAAAATATTTACAATCATTATAGACGTCCATAACATAAATCCTAAAAAGGGTAATCGATGCCTTTACATGTATAATTGTCCTTATAATTACCAACCCAAGAAACATTTTTTATTTCATAGTAATATCAAATGTTTCTATATGTTTTATTATCTCATAATAGTTTGTAAATAAAATGTGTTTTATCCTAACCATATATCATGGGAGTGTCAAACTAGGTGCGTAGTAAGAGAACACACATCATGAACTCGAATGATGGATGAGATATAATTGACCAAATATTTTCAAGGTTATTACTCCTAGATGCATATGTTCTAAAGATATTTCTCTTTGTAGTATCCATACATTGAGGTATTATCAGGAATAACAATAATATTTTCCTTATTAAATCATTAAGATGTAATACAATACATATCCTTATCCTCAATATTATATTACTAAATATCCCTAATATTAATCCCCCAAAATAACTATAACTTTCTATAATTTAAATTATTCTAATCCATTTCTTTCACATATATTATTAGAATATCTTTAACATAAACATCAATTAATTAGAACCCAAATATTTTGAGTCCTAGTGTCTTTGGTAGACTAGGTACATAAAACATCAAAAGAAACTAAAACATTAAATTTTTCTTTTTTATTCTCCTTAGTGATATTGTATATCTCCTTGATGTCATAAAACTATATAGAAAAACCTAGGGACAATCGAAAATAATGGGGTGAGATAAAAAGCCCACTAAGGTAATAAAAAATATAATGAAATGTAACATAAAAGTTAAATGTATAATAGTATATCATTATAGAGAAGGCTCTTCAATAATTACATAAGATCATAACATAATGAACATGATACCATAAGATCATGGAAAACTGGAATTGTGGAAGAAACATATATCTTGATACAAAAAAGTGTTATGTCTAACTACCTAGACAATATCAAATAGTGGAAAATTTCCTATAATGGATTAGGTTTACTCCTTAATCCCATTAATTATGTCTAATGAGACAAAAATATTTACCCATTTCATTAGAGTTCCATCTTGGTTCTCCAATCTTAATAACTATATGATTTCTTCACAAAAAGTAAATAAATCAAAAGGAATAAATATAAAGGTTACCCATGGAATTAAATGGGATGATTAATCTTTCTTCATGCCATAATTAATGGGGATATTATAAGGAATTCATTTTATAAATGAACTTAAGGAATTTATTACCCCATAAAAGTCTGGTAATATGAGCTACGTATATATGTAAGAGACATATATGCATAATATAAAATAAATCCATAATATCAAAGATTGCTTTCAATTATGAAAATTTCATTAAAAGATCATGGATAATATTTATTAAGGAAAATACCCATTTCACATAGAAATCACATCTTTAAAATAAAAAAAATACATAATATTATAGAGAACATTTTCATTACAAATAAACATATAAATTTATTAAGGAACTTTATAATAATAGGGAATTAATTATGGTGGTAATTTTTTTCTTTACATGTTAAAAGATAACATTTCATTGTTTAGAAAACGAAAGAAATATTCCACTAAAACCATTGTTAATAAAAATTTCTATCATGGGAAAAACATTATTTAATATATCATTTTAGAATATGAAAAAAGTTATTTAAAATTTTTTATGTAATTTATAGATATTTAAAATAAGGAATCTATATCTGAAAGAAGATACACGATTAGGATTACTTACAAACATTTTTGAGGTTTCATTAATTAGTATGATGGGATGTTGAAACCAAAAATCAAAACCACATTAATGACTATATAATTATAAAATATATTTTGATGAAGAAAATATTTTTATATTATTTCATCAAAGGGAACCTTACACATAATCTATCTCTAAAACAAAGAATATTGTATCATAAAGCCTTTACTACTTTTGTAACATTCACATCAAATCTACATGGATAAATTAAAATTATTAATAACATTAATGGAATGAAGTTTAAAGGATTCATGTTATAATATTTAAAATGGTTATCACATACCCCATTTAAAATAAATTAGATTACTAACTTTAAAATATGTCTCAATTAATGGGAATTGAAAAAAATCCCTTACCTGAAGTCTTACTTGTAACATACATACTTTAACATCAAAAATAATGAAATTATGTAAATTGATTACTTTATTAAGAAAAATTTTCAATTTTATTATTTATTATTTTAATTGTTTTATAATTTTATATTTCGATACTTTGTAAATTAATTTCTTGTCAAGCGTTTGGATGATATTCGGTCTATATGTCCAAAATGACTTCAGTTTGTTGACTATGGTATAATAAGTCATTGTTATATCTTATATATAATAACTATAATAAAATATATATATATAATTGTTTATGTTATTTATTCTTTTTAAACAATTCCTAAATGTTTTCTATAAAAAATTAACAATGTTACAATCATTGAGATGGTAGGTCATGCATATGCCTAAGTAAGGTCCCCATTTTTCAACAATAAAGACTAGAACAAGGTTAGTTTTATTGATTATTTCAATAATTATAATTATATCATAAATAATATATTAATTCTTTAAACACACTTATATTTCCCATACATGTGATGTGGTGATGAAAAATGATTCATATCCTTTTTTGGAGGTGGTAGTTCACATGTACGCAGGAATAATGTTATCATTTTTCAACAAACTAAAATGAAGAAAAATATATGAAATTTTAATTTTATAAAATAATATATATTTAAATAATATATATATATATATATATTCATTAAATACATTATTATAAACATCAATTTTAGATGATGATGGAAAATTAATTACATCAGTTTGCGAGGCGGTAGACCGATGTACACACAGACAATGGTTTCATTTCCCATTTTATTGAAGAGGATATTGATGTCAGTTATTCTAGTCTCATTATAACATGTAATTATATAGGAGATAATAATGATATGATATCATAATTTTTGAATAATATTTTAAGGATTTGGTGGATGAAATAAAACAAAATGGTTGTTAAGAACGACACCTCTTTACTTGAAAACCTCTTTAACAATACACCAAAATCCTTATAAGGAGGTCTTTATAATCAATAAAGGGACTCAAGGAAATGTAAATCGGGTAAATAAGGAATTTAGTAATGTTTTTTTAGATCCAAATGTAATTTAAGTGTGAATAAAACAATAGAGTTTGTTCCCATTTATATGTGATAAGGAGTTAAATTTTTGTACATACCAAAACATTATCATTAATGGGAATCCAATATCAAGCCAACTGCCTCAAAAACTCATAAATGATGTAGTGAAGGGAATAAATAGTCATGAATTATGTAAAAAGTAATAAAAATAAACATTTCTAAAACATTTAATTATATTTACATTTAGGGTTACATGCTTTTAACATTTTATTTTTCACTTTGAAAACTAATTTTTTTACTTGTTAATTGATAATATTAGAATAAAAATAATATGAGACATATTATAAAATTTATACCGAATTATTTTAAATATCAAATCCAATTTATCAAATAAATATCCTATTATTTTGTAAAATTAATTTTAATAAAAACACTAAAAACTTTATTTTAATATTAAACTCAGTAATTAATTTTTACATTTTTTACTATTAATTATTAAAAAAAATTATGTTATAATTATTAATGAAATACTAATTATTATGATTGAAAATATGTAAATAAATATTATCCAATTCAATTCACATAACTAGTAGTTTTTAAAATAAAATTAAACCATAAAAACTTGATGAATAGAGGGTTTCTATGAAATATCTTTTTTCAAGCAATTAAAGATGTTATATTAAATATATGACTACATATCATCATTATTTGAATTTAAATTCATATTAATTGAAACAGAATATATAAATTTCATTTAAATATTTACAATAGGGGTTATATTATTTAATTTAAATGGTTAATTTTTATTCACATGAAAATAGTTTTTAGAAAAACATTTTTTATCCAATTAAGTCTATCGAGAGAAAAAGTTTCTTACCATTTATTAATGATGAAAAAAGTGACTAGGAATCAGAAGAGTATAAACGAATTCACTTTACCTAATCCAATAAGCAATAAAGTAAAAGATCATAATATGATAAATCATTTTAATAATAATAATCATCAGTAATTTCCCACTTATGCTGAGAATTACCTAGATTAAAGATATGAAGGATATTTTCATTAGTCTTTTTTTGTACCATATAAGAAGATATAGATGGAACGGTCCTTGGACGATTGTAATAGTACATATGTGGCCTTTTCTTTGAAGGATAAAAATTGAAACCTTCATTATAAACTACATTTTTCATTATATATATAATTGCATCCAAAAATAATGGATGTCCACCATTAATTGAAGCATTGAGGGGAGTGATATCATTCACCCCATCATCGTCAAATACATTTACCAATTTATCTATGATTCTTGAAGAATAAAATATGTTATATATCTCATAAAGATAATAAAAATTTTGTGGAACATCATGATGGTTAATATCACCATCCTATAGAGGTAAAGCACCATTCTTGTACATGCTAGTTTGTTCAAGATTAGGATGATCTTATTGAGTTGCACTAGACTGAACACCTTCAACCTGGGATGAAAGAACCAATCTTTGGATAGAATCCCCAGCTACCATCCCATACTGGACACCATAAAAATACATGTATGTCAGCAAAACATTGTTGCCCTTCATTATATCACTAGAATAATAATCTTCCACAAGAGGATTTGAATCACATATCAGTATTATGTACTCCGATTCTACCAATTCAGTCCCAAATTTAGAGAATCTCAAAATATTTTGTTTTCACAATACATGTACTTATTTGGAATATCCCTTGAGTCTAAAAAATATTTACAATTCGAGAGTGTAAAATATATTCAAGCAAGCTTCACTACTTCAGATGATTAGAAGATTGTTCCCCATTGAGTCAAACACCATCAGAAATTTTTGTGTGCCCCTAAAATATTTATTCTTGAATAATAGAAACTCATTAACCATCCCTAGATACTTTTTTATAGACAATATTAGTCCTAAATTATTCATTCTATAGAAATATCCCAAAATTAGAATTCCGTAAAGGATAAGGTTGATCCTAAAAATAGCCTAAAAAATACACTGGATTTTTTGTTCACTACTATCTTCTCATCCCTCTTAATGTTAACTAGTCCTACAACATCAACACCTCAACCTTTCTTTTTTAATAATATTTTGAAGTTTTTTTCTCTCATTACCAATTTGTTTACAAATAGAGAAAAAAGGATGAACTTTTTCATATTCAACTTGAATACTAAGATATTCAAAATGCATGGATAACACCACCCTTTTGGTTAAAATTTTACTCATGTTAAATTCAACATGATCTCAAGAAATGTATCTAAAAATAGAATGTTTGTTGTTCGTTTCCATTTTAATGCAGAGTCTTATCACCGAAGTAATGTAAAACTAGATTTTTGGATATAAAAATTATAATTCAATCCAACAAACCTAACCCAAACTTCCACATAGGTGTTCAAAACCTCAAATGGATTAAAACTGATATTCTAATACATGATATGAAAAAACTCCCATTTTATAGAGATTAGACTGAAGCCCCATGCCCTCTTATTGAATTATGAACTCATGAAGAAAATATAATAGAATCAACACCATACATGAAACAATTTTGAGTTAGACAAAATCCAGATTAAGGAAATATTTCATAATAATGCTTCCATCTTACATGGTTTTCAACCATGTATAATCACAATTCTCATAATGATGGAGTGTCTACACAACTCCAGATGCTCTAAGATAGCATCATTCCTTCCAATCACTCAGGAAGTATCTCTTTTTCTATAAATATTACTTAAATCTTCATCATGAAGACATGAGAAAATTCATAGATTTATATTAGAAGATTTATCTTCAACCATATACTTCAATGTCATCTCTCTATTAGGTACTCATGAGGGGATCCGAGTTAAATCAACGTTCGTCAAAAAAATTGATTTTCTTTTTTCGAGGATCTCACACGATGACTTGTGAAACCCATGTATCATACTGTTACCTATATCCCTTATTAGTTATATCTTAATAAATGGTTTCGATAAGGGACATCCTCTAGATATTATGATGAAAAAACCGTAATTTTCATTATTAATTGTAAAATAAATCATTTCATAAAAATCCCAAAATTTTACAAAATGTTAATTTTGATTTGATGACTTAGAAAATTGAGATTAATTTATCAACTAATTTTTATAATATTTAAATGAATTAATGATAATATTTTTCATAAAAAGCATTGAAATCATTTTTTAATAAAGTAACATTTTTGAAGATTGAAATGTCTTCTTTAAAAATTGAGTAATTATTTCTGTAGAAATTATCAAAAGATTTACATTTAATAGGGTATTATTATATATTTCTGAAATTAGTTAACCCTAATCAAACCCAAAAATTTAATTGCTAGTTTATAATGGTTATATTTAAATAATAATATTCCATGGTTCTTTTATACTCAGTGTTGTGTATCCTATACACCATCAAACATAGTCTTCTTTTTTAAAATATTCTGGCATTCCGTAGACTATATATTAGAGACTAGGATTAGGGGAGCCTCAAGAAAGATAGTAAAAGTAGTCATGTATTTTATATTTTATATTTTTTTGTGATCAAACTAGTGGTAAGTCAGTTGTTGAGTTATTGTTTGCTTCAACATAATAAATTGATGTTATAATATTATTTTATTGATTATGCATACTCTAATATTTCACTATGGATGGTTTTGTTTATTTTCATTGTTTACATTACTATGATTCAAGGTTATAGTCTATCCAATGTATGATTTAGTCATTTTCTATAAGTTAGTAGGCTATAGACTATGGGGATGCACGCTTGAGTATATATGGTACATCAGGATGAGACTTTTGATATGAAGTGAGTGGATTGTATTAGTGGATAAAGAAATCATATTTGGGTGTCATAGTAATTTTTTCATAACCTAAAGAATTTATTTTTTATTTATTGGAGGAAAAAGGAATATTTATTATATCAGAGAAAATTAGTTTATTCTGGTGTTCTGGTAGCAGGGTTAGAAAAAGGTGAATCAAACTAAATTATTTTCATTTTCATTTACTTTCCTTATGTATGCAAGTATATGATTATATATATTATATGAACATAAGGAAACCATATTGAGATTTATTTCTCATATCCTTCGAAGGAACAGTAGTTCACTTAGAGAAAATATGTCTACTTTGTATATTTGAGCACATATTATACAATGGATTGAGGTGGAGAAACTTGATATGTATTAGAGACATGGGTAAGGTGAGGATTATGAATTGTAGTATAACCAATTTTCAATTTTTTAACTTTTTATATTTTTATTTTTGAATGGCCTTGTGGTAGATAGGTTCTTTTGTATAATATTACACATCTTTATAGTATATTTTTAAAAACGTAGTTGTATTATTGATTATTTGTAATGTAATTATTGTTGTGGATGATTAATTTTATTTTCTAAATTTTTTTTATTCAAGGTAATAGTATCCATGTTGTATGATTTACTCTATAAATTCTAGTCAACATCCTATAGAATACAATGAGGTATGGTTGAGTTTATATATCCCCTCAATATAAAATTTTGATGAGTTTTATTAGTTCTAGGAATTAGAATTTATATCAAAGAATCATTTTTAACATACTATTTATGATATGACAGATAGGTAATAAGGACATACCAGTGCCTGTGAAAAAACATAGACTGGAGAATCATAAACCTATTTTCCAGTGGGAAGTATGTTTTATCAATGATAAAAGATTTCTGTTTTCGGTTTGTAATTCAAGATTTAGATTTTTAAACTAATATAATTCTTTTAAAAATATTTTTTTTATGGTTTTATCTCTTAGAACATTATCATTATGCCTATTCATATGCATCATTTCCAACCCATAAGATTGACATGAAATATGCATACTTTTTTATGATTTAATTCATAGATGATAGGTGGTTTTCTATTTAATGTTTCAATAAAAACTTATATGGAATTTTTACATATAACATTCTAGTGTCATTCTACTTAGCTGAACCATGGTATTATTTCTAATGGAAGGTCATGTGGATCATAAAGTGAAATTAAATTTAATAATAAATATTCTCTCCCTTAATATAAGAGACATATTGTGATATTTGGTGGTTTTTTACAACTATTTTATTTCTAGGTGATAGATTAGGGAAGGTGAATACTTCCAAATAGATGTATTTCATGGATAAAAATGAGTTTATTTGAGTATGTGGATACCGATGAGGGTGTTTTTTAAAGGTGTGTTAAATGTGTTTTTATTTTCATTTGTGAAGCAATTGGAGATATTATAGTGTTAAGGATATTCTTAGAGGGTCAGATCATTTAGAAGGATATGCCTTTTGATATTGGATGTGCTTTATAATTGAGTAGTGGAAATATTTATAGACGTGTCATGGTTTTTGAGTGACTATTAAGTGAATGATGATTATATGTTTAGACTTGTAATGGGTGAGATTCCTCAACTCAATTAGATAATAATCACTAGGGATAGTTTTGGTTAGATGATATGGAACCATGAGTTGATCATTGTAGGTGGTTCAGGAAGGAGAGTCTTGTTTCAATGTGAAACTATTTATAAGAGTGTGATTCAGGTATTCTAATGAGGCATTTTTAGAGTATACACCAATTATGGATGGATTAGACCATAATATTTTGTGAATAAAACCTTATTATAAGGGTATTTGGAGGATCAAATTACCTCATAATTGGAGAGTGGGGATTACAAAATATTTTTTTACCAAATCCATGATGCATGAGGGAAAGTGCGTATAGGGTATACTGGGTTTCTATTTGGATGTGGATCAATGATCAACAATATAATGCTTGAGGACCAATGGAATTAATGGATTGTGTGTGGTAATCCTAGCTCGATGTTTAGGGATATGGTTATATGTGTCACCAATTTATTTTATTTTGATATCATTTATTGATTGTTAATGGGGTTCTAAGGATGGATTATCATAGCTTAGAGGAATGGAATGTGTTTGTTATTTTAATTTGTCTAGCATTGTGCTCCATGATTTTATTAAGAAAGTCCATATGATGGGAAGTGAACCATTTTCTATTCGATGGTGTGAACCTCATTTAATGTGGAATTGTAAATAAGTGATGATGAAATTTTGAGTGAGCTGAAAATGGTCTAGGATTTATGATTTTTGTTAGTGCTCGGGTATGAGATATATTATAACAAATATTATTTTATAAATTATTTCTCTTAAAAAAACATGTGTTCAATATATAATATGACACATGACACCAATATAAAATCAAATATGTTATATCTTATTAAAATTCTATGTAAAATACTAAATAATTATGAAAATATAATATAAAAACTCAATAAGAAAAATAAAAATAATAATAATATCTTAATGTACAAAAAGATTTGATTTTTTTATATAAATTATTATTATAATTCATCATATAGAATTATTATAATTTTTATAGAATTAATTGATGAAATTAAATAGACGATAAATTAATAACATCTAATAAACAATTAAGTAACTATAAAGAATATTAATTTAAGGATTCATGGCTATAGATTTTATTTCTAATAAACATTTTTGTATTTTATATTATATATTCTTATTTAAAATATAAATTTATTATTATTAGTTTTTTATAATTAAAAAACAAATTCAATATTTAATTTATTATACAAATATTTTCTAAATAAGTTTTTTTATTTTTATGAAAAGATTTAATTTAGGTGAATATTAAAAAATATGGTTTCGACAAATAACATGTATTTTAAAAAAAAATTGGATATAACAATGGAATTAAATTTTATAAAAAAATATAACTAATCAACTATGTATTTAAAAATAGTATTATAAATTAAAAAATGTTATATTCAATTTAAAAACCTACATTTTACTTTTAGAACCTAAATTATATTTTTCATAATCTTTTTTTGTGTCATTCATTTTTGAATTTAAAATTAATTTTTATAAATTTTATTAAATAATATTATGAAATGATTTTCATAGTTGGAATAAGAATATCAAAATAATATAATGGGATAATTTAAATCAATTACCTTATAAATATAGCTCATTTCATTATTATGAGTGATGATTTCTCAGATGGAAAAATTCCTAGGATATGCATTTAGGAAGTCGCATGGTTTGACGGGGTACCACACATAGTAGTATATGATATAGATCTATGGTTTACCTTAATGTTCTATATAATTATTTAGAAAGAATAAATATGTAGTTGAACATTATAACTTTATTCCATCCCAATGTATATGTTCATTCTGAGATGACAATTCACACCCTAGAAGATATGTTGAGTCCTTTCTCTTTGGATTTCAAATAGATTGGAATGAACACATTCCTCTAATATAATGTTTATACAATAATTGATTTCACTCGAGCATTGTGATGGATCCTTATGAATTTGTCTATGGAAAAAATAGAATAACTTCAATATGTTGGGATGATGCTAGAGTACAAAAGCTATTGGTACCAGATCTAGATTTGGAAATAGTAGAGAAAGTTAGATCCATTTAGAAGAATAGCACGATACATATAGGTTGATTAAAGTGTTATGTGGAATTTGATGTTGTTGAAAATTTATTCCTTTGAATATCTCATTGTATGAATGTTATTATAATTAGAATGATTGGGAATTAGATCCATTGACATATCGGTCCCATTAATGCTCTTAATCGTAAAATAGTGGTAGCATATCATTTGAAGCATCCATAGAAACTATCCTAGGACCATGATGTTTTCCATGTATCAATTTTTGGGAATTTATACCTAAACCTTCAAATGTACTAAATATAGATGTTTTACAACAAGATTATGATCATTCATACAAGGAACAACTGGTGGAGATTTTGGATCGATGATATAAAGTATTATTAGATTAGAACACACATGTAGTCATTGTTTTGTATCAAAATACTAAATATGAGGAATATACATGGTAAACCACATATGTAATAATATAGATGTAGTGTACATTATTTTCATTAAATTAATTTAATTTTTAGAGAGAAATTATTATAATTGGGTAGAATGTAACACCTCTTGATTTTAAAATATATTTCACTAATAAATTCAATTCATACATCTTATATCACACTTAATGTTACACTAAAATGATCCATATTATACATTATTAAAAATGAAGGTAAACATTATTAAATTATGAAAATACATTATTAAACATTAATATAAATGTTAAAAATATTTTTTAGAAGAAATAAGTAAATAAAAGGTTATTAAAAACATTTACTATAAAAACATTTATGATAATTAATCTCATTTTATTTTTATGATATTAATTGAATTTAATAATGAAACAGAGTAGATAAATTAAAAAAATATACATGATATAATTAATCAACTATATGGGATGATAATTTAATGATACATGGATTAACAAAATTGTTTTTTTAAACATTGTTTTGATGGTATATGATATATGTTTTATTTAAAAGATAAATTTTGGAATTGGTTTTTAAATATTATAAAATTATATTAATTTTATAATTAATTATTATATTATTTTATTAAAAATGATATTTTTTTCTAAATAGATTATTTTTTAATTGAACAATAATTAATACTATTTTACTAATACCATGTCGTTTATGAAATCATAAAAGTATAACCACGAAGTAAAAAATTTATGAAATTTTTGAAATAATCAACGAATTATTTAGTTAGTAACATATTATATTGAAAAATATTACTTTTTAGTTTTAAAACTATATTTGAAAATTGCTAACATAGGTTGTGTTTTTCTAACAAGGGTTTAATGTGTTACACATCTATTATTTTAAATTGAAATTTTATCACCATTCCAAATCTAAAATGACGAAATATATTTCAAATTTAAAATTAGAATATATAAATTATCTAATATGGTAATTTTATTTAACATATAAAAATATATTTATGGGGTTAAAATGAGTTACTCAGGTAAAATTAAATTATGGAAAAAATTTAAAATAAGGGTATAAGACCAAAAGCATGTTAAAAACAATGATCCAAATGTGTTTATGATATTTCTATCAACCAATAATCCCCCCAATATATTATTTTTCCCATTATGAGGAACATTCATTTTAAAGTGATGTTACATTAATAGAAGGTTATGATTATTTAAAAATAATATACACATCTAACTTATAAATGTATCCCTTCACTACTCCAATTATCAATAAAAAAATAATTCTATGTTAGAGAGAAATCTACCAAAATTCCTCCCCGACACTCCTGGACACATCTTAGATCTTATTATCTCAAAAATGGAACACCATTCGAAGGCTTAATCTCTAACACCCTGATATTTTAAAATAACACTATGTTTGATAGCTTAAATTGCATAGAACACTGAGCATAAACTAGCTCCAAACTATTATTATTTTAACCCAACCATTATTAATAACCAAATAAATTAGATTATGTGAATGATATTAACTTTATTAGAAAACAATTATAAATTTAATATTCAATACAAATTTAATTATTATTTGGAAATTTAAATATAAATTTTAGTAAAGTGAATTTATTCATTAAATATATAATTTTTTCAAAAATTTATTTTTATTTATTTCTATGAAAAAAAACAATTAAATTTCAAAACCTTTAGAAATTTTATTTGCAAAAATAAACTCTATTTTTGAATCATAACATCAAAATTAGTTTAGTTTTCTTTCTTGGGAATTTCTAAAAATGATTCCTTTTGGGTGAAAAACACTAAATACATTTTTTTAAAAATATAACAATTCTTATTAAATAATTATTATATGATTATGATTTAAAAAATATTAATACATATTATTCATCAGAATTTATTTATGTAATGGAATATTACTTAATATTTTACATTTAGAAACATATTCTTAGAAATATTGAAAACTACGATTTTATCCCTAAAAACTTTTATTATGAGTTATACATTCAACTTATTTAGAATTAATTTTTACAACTTTTATAAATTGATTCATGTATAATAGATTCCATATTTGGAATATATATTTAAAAATTAGTTTATAAGGACATATTCATTTATAGGAAAAAAAATTCCCTTGTATAAATATAATTTATCGCAATATAAGTTAAATAATATAGGGGTTAGTGTTAAAAAATAAATGATTTATATATGTAAAATATCTAACATTAAATGGGTGTTCTATTATTTTAGACCATAAAAAGAATTTAAAAAATTAATTATAATCCAAGTTATTTAGAATTAATTCTAACCCAAATGTAGTGAGCAATAAATATAAAATAATCATTTTAATCTCATCCCCAAGTATAAATACTGCCCACTGTCCCCTAGAAATCCTATAATATCATAAATTATCTCCCAAAAATTATCCTCAACACTCTACACATGTCTAGTTTCTTTTAGTATCACCCAAACACCAATTCCAAGTTCTATAAGGGGTCCTTCAAGGACATGATATTCAAGAGGTATATTTCTCAAACCACCATTCATAATTTCCATTTTTCTTCAACCTTCTCCTCACCTAATTAATACATAAAATAATAATAACTCCAGAATCATTCATATATTGGAATTTTATATTTATAATGTAATATATTATATCCATCCATTTTATCACCTCCTCTTATTCAATGAAATGAAACCATTTTGCAAATTATAGCAATTAACTATCTCCATGTATAATGGTTTTTTACTCTCCATTATCTCCTTCATGACGGTCCTAAAAGTCTTGTTGTGGTTATAAAAAATTTTAAATTTTTAATTATAATCTATTTCATTTACATAAACTAATATATACTCATAATTTTATATAAAATGAAAATATTTCATGATGGTTGGAAAAAACCATTAAAATAAACTAAACATTTATCACTAACTTTTATCAAATGAATCATCCACATGTATGAAAGAAAAAAAATGGAACCATTAAAAGTTTTTTATGTGTATTATTACAGTTTCATTTCACTTATGGAGTTTTTTTCATTTGGCAAGAGCATATTCATTTATACCCAAATGAACCGACCATGAAACAATGAAATGTATGGACCCAAAAGAATTAAAATAATAAAATATTAATAATGAACGAGTGGTATGTTGTTATAAAGGGGTAATAGAAGGTATTATATATATGAATATATTTATTTAATAAACTAATATTTTTATTCAAACCATTATACTGGAGGTTGAACTATGCAAAACTAAAGGAAAGTGTGATGTAGTGGATTTCATAACTCAATTTTGATTCAATGATTAAACTTCTACTTCATTGATTTTTTTTATTATAAAATTACTTGTTAGATGACATTTTATTACCTAATTTTTTTATTTCCACTTGTTTTATTTAGATTTATTTTTGATGTAATTAATTGATTACCTTTATTAGTTCTGACATCAGTGATATGATATTTTCAAGAGACAATATTTTTTTACAGAAATTATTTTTTATTGTTTCCTTTAAAATTTAAATTTTTTTCCATTAAAATTTTTAATATAATTTTTTAAATTTTATTTTAAATTCTACAATTATTTTTTAAATCCTTTTTTAATATTTTTTTACTTTTTACAAAAAAAAATGAAAGGAATGTTTTTTATATCTAAACAAGGATCTTTGAAACTTTTATGAAAAAAATACAGAAGGAATGTTTTTTAACTTATATGGTATTAGTAGATTTTCCCACCATCATGAATCCTTAATTTTTTGAAGCTTCCTTTACATGTTTACAATATTATCTGCAAATAAAAACTTTTCTTTTATACTTGTGAGAAATTTTAAACATAAGTGATATTTAATTTTAAAAATTGTTATTTTCCTCAAGAATTTTTCAGTGATATCATTTATAGTATGTTTAAATATACCAGCATCCTTTGTCGAAAGTTATGATTTGTTTATTTTAATATCATATGAAAATATATTAAATATTTTATTAAATGGTTTACAATTATTTTCACTAAAGATATACTATTGTGATATTGTTCATCATATTACTCTAGATGGTTTCTGATAATGTTTTCTAATTGGTGAAAGTAATATACATTTCAGTTTCATGTTTTATTATAATTATATATATCGATTTTGATACTCCACTCTCATTTGAGTAATCTATTAGACTTAGTATGTAATGGGAGGATCCCATTATATCCCCTTAATACATTAGAAGGTCTCATGAGACAAACTAGTATGGGTATTGGCTTATGTGTTACCCAGATATGTATAGTGTCTAAAATAACCCCTAGAAAGTGTGTTTATGATCGATAGAATTATGAATTCACTAATTATGTGATTAGTTATTGATTTCTAGGTGATTATTCAATTAGTTTAATATTCATGGTTTTGTTTTTTTGCCCATGTGATTATTTATGTGGAATTATTTGATTATCTTTTATTCTATTAATATTATGCTCAAATTATTGATTTAATTTCATGTGTTTTAGTTATTTACCATTGTATTATTTTTTATACTTGATTATGATAGATATTGTTGTCCATAACCTTTATTGACAATCTGAGTTCACCATTTTCTTATTCTTTATTTTTCCCCAAGATTCTAAGAATTTTATTATGATTGATATGCATGGTTAATCTAGAAAATAATGGTTTCCTCAAAGGATTTACTATGTCATATTTTATATTTTTAATTTTAATTTAAGGTTCAAGTATGTATATAGTTTTTCAAACTTTCTAAATTGATTTTTCCATAATGATGTGATTCCTTGTATATTTTTTCAATGTAATAAAGTAACCAATGACTCTAGCCTACTATGGTCAGTGAAATTATAGTAGGTATCAATGAAATTTTAGTAGAATCATTGAGAACTAGATTTAGGAAAAATTATTTTGGAGAATAAAACCCTATGGCTAAATTTGTAAATAATCCTAATGAAAAAAAATATGATTTGAAGACTAGTTATACCTAAATTATCGATTTATGTTAAGTAGTTTTGAGGTTATATGTTATGAGTCATAATATATTATCCAATATAGTGTATTAAATTATTTAAAAATAACTCCTAGAGGAATGAACAAGAACTATATCAATACACATAATCCATGTAGGGATTTACCTCCTTGGAAATTTAATGAATTTAGAGTTGCAACTCATGCTGGATTTGTGGCTGGAGCTGGAACTATAGTTGAAACTAAATAAATTACAACTATACTGTGAAAGATAACTCATGCTATGATAAATAACCTTAAATATATGGTACTCTCTAAAAATCCACAATGTTGTGTACCAATGTTATACTGCATCATACATTAGTATCCTCCATAATTCATTGGAACTACAAATCCATTTATAAATAGGAAAAGGATATGTTCCTTAGACAAGATATTACTCTCCTTGGGATTTAATAAAACATATAAGGTAATCATGGAATTTTATAATCTTTCAAGAGATATTGATACATGGTGATCATTTTTTAAAAACATATAGGAGGATGAGGAAACATGAAACATGGAATAAATGGATTTTAAGTATCATTTCTTAGAAAAGTATTTTCCACCCAAACAGTGACAAGATATAGAGTGAAAATTATTTAGTCTGAGATAAAATGTGGATGAGAATTTTTTATGTATAAATACATCTTTTCAGGGTTTTTAGAGCCTTTCATTGACTACATACGTAATTAAATGATTGAGATTTACCATTTATTTAATGTACATAAAACAATATTTCTAAGGGTTCTAGTCTGGAAAACATTCTCATCATATGAGGATATAATATCATCTTCCATCAAGACCATGAAAGAAATTTCCATGTCTTATGGTTATAATGGAATGAAATATAATAAGACAAAAGGATGAGAAAAAAATGAATAAGGGTATGAAAGGAATAAAGGTTTTTATGGCAAGTGATAATTTTTAAAAGAAACACCCGAATACATTTTTTAGGGTTGTTTATGATGAAAATTTTATTTATGTGAAACAAAATGGTCCAACAGGGACTAGGAAGTATAACCTTTTTGACTTGTAAATGAGGTGTCATGGTCTATGTCTAACTCGCTTCGGGTTCACCATTTTTGTTTCTGAAAAAAAAATTATGCTATGAAGATTGATTACACGGATTGAGTTTTGTGAAATTAGTCTATATCAGGCATACAATTCTCAAATGGGCTCCAACAGGTTTGTTTGTAGAGGTAGAAACACCCAATGACCCTCTCATACATGATTCATGGACCTGATGTCAAAATTCAGGCATTTGTTGGATTATTTGGCCAACAACACATAAGAACTCACATTGGTGGAGGGGATAGGAACTTGGGATCATCTCACCCTTTTAGGGGGAACTATCTCCTATTGTGTGGTTGTCTTATTGAATTAAGCTAGTTCATATTTTCATGAATCATTGGTTCATTCCCAAGAATGTTTCCATGAGTTACCCTGATAGTAGGAGTTACTCTTGATTATGCATTGGTTCAAAATCATTGGTATATATATGAGGTTCTCCACCAATGGGATAATTTGTATATATTTGAGGTTCCCCATCAATGTTACCCTTTTGTGGATAAGTTAGAATTATTTAGTTGTACACTCAGACAATGCATGTTTTATGCCATATGGGATGGAGTAATAGAGCTCATCATCATCCAGGGGGAATGAGAGATTTTTTGGTACCAATATCAACCCCATAAGATGGGCTTCCTATGTATCTCCATGAAAGTAATCAGAACCCACGAAGTTCAGTGTCTCTTTACTAGACACTTTTCCTTTTATGGAAATGTGACAAGGATCTGACAAAAAATTTAAACATTGTATGATAAGGATATCTATGTTCAATTTTACTTGGAAAGGATGGTTTGGGACTTTTTTTGAGGTAACCTGAGACACCTAAAAGTGATACGTTCTATCAGAGGCATGTGACCCCACTGGTAATGTGGGTGGAGAAATATTATGGTGATTTTGGGGGTTAGGTTTGGACCTCATAGAGGATTCCTATGTATCCAAGTTAGTTGAGAATCAAATACTTTGTATTTTGTTTGACATAGGGTCTTACACTATGGAGGAGGCCCATTAAGGGAGAATGACTAGGGATAATGCATAGGATCATCCCATCAGAGGTAATATTTTTGGGTTTTACACCTTTTAGGACACCTGCTTGAATTGAAATTTGGGATTATATATATAGACATGGTCCAATTCATTAGGATCATAAAGATTTCCTGATCTCCACAAACCTCTAATACCATGTGAGTAATGCTCAGTGTGAGAGACAAGAGGAAGTGGTGGATCCAAATATTTCACATCACACTTCATCTGCTGATAGATGGTACTAGAGCTAAAAGGGGTGAGATAAGGGATTTTAGTGTGTACGTTTCCTCTCTTGTCTTCATATCATGGATATTCACACTTGATGATATACTCATAGACATCCCATGCTATGTTGAAGAGGATTAAGAGTGTTCCCTCCCACAATAAATCATGGGGGCTTACTCTAGTTCAAGTACTCTGAATATGGTTCCTAGGAAAAGGGAAGAATGTTCACCACTGGGCCTTATCTAACAGATAGTCTATTGGTTCCCCTTGACCCATAGAATTGGTAGTTTCACATCCATATCCCATGGTCAAAACCCTCATTACCATGGTAATGTTATATTCGGGACAGTCAAGGGGTCCACACTGTTACAAGGATTACACATGGGACTCCACTTACCATGGGTATGTAAACTCATAGGGGTGCACTGATTCACCCGATGGTCTCATCATATATGTCCAGCGGCTTTGGGGGATTCTTTTTCCTGGTGTATTTAAACTAGATTATAGAGGTATTGATGATGATATTATGGGAATGTAAGGCAACGACTTATGACTAAGGGTATAAATACCTAGGTCACCCCATTCTACATATCATATCCTTATGTGGGTCAGGTTTCCTCTTCACAAAATATTGTTATGTGGGTAGGGGGACCATCTTCATACCATGTTGGTATGCGGACCTGGGTTTGATCCACATTGTGATTTTCTACATGGTTTCAGGATTTGTTCATGAAGAAAGACGCTACGCGGGGCTGAATTCCATCAATGTAGTGATTCACTACGTGGAGCAGGGTTTTACCTCCATTGATTATTACTATTCAAGATGCCTATTTTCAAAGGGGGAATTTATTCTGGGCCTCATGGGAAGTATATCTATAATAAATGTGGGTATCACTGTTTTTTAATTATTTTAGTATCTACTTTTTAGATTAATGTGGATGGTTTTACATACAGGGAATCATCAAAGGTTTCCATATTATTTAGTACTCTCTTCTATTGTTCCTTCATCGATCAATCATTCTTCTCCTCCATAAAATTCCTCATCTAAATCTTTCTATAGAGGAGCAGGTAACATGATACCACTATAGTCGTTTGGCTGTGATTAGGTTGTGATTTTTATTTTGTGGAAGCCCATGGATGAAACTAGGACCATGGATGACTAGTCAATATGGGAGTGTGGGTGTCACGTCATCGGTTGCAGTAGTGAGGGTCACCACCTTGGCCCCGAAAATGACTTTGTTTCATTTTCACGGACCAGATTGCTTCACCTTAACCCGGAACCATTAGAGTTCACCGGGGATTTCATGTGCATTGTGCATTTTTTTAATCCATCCGAAAATTATTTTCTTTTATTTTTGGTGCAGGCATCGTTATTTTTTTCTCATGTACTATTTATTTTATGAACATCTCATGAAATGGATTTCCATTCAGAGTGGTGGTTCATGATGTGTTTATACTCTGCATCCTGACTTTTTTCTTCTTCCAGTTTTTTACATTAAAGGTTTTTTCTTTAACACATAATTTTAATCATTTTCCTTTCTTTTGAAAATCCATGGGATAAAATCAATTTCCCTTGCATTGTTTTTAGGACCCAACAAATTCCACCATATGAATGGGTTATGATTTGTTTGAAGATGAGGTTATTCGGATGTAGAAAGGACTCTTGAATTGAAATAGTTTTCTATATAAGGGTGTAACTATACGAGGGGACCACACCTATATATATGGGTCCATGGTAATTTTTCATTTAATATATTTTTTGGTGATGTTGGTGCTCTTGTGCATTCCCTCGGCTGCCCTGCTTCTATGAACTAGACACATTGTAAATTCCATAACATATGGACTGAATCAATGAATCCCTAAAAAGAATTGATTTCAACCTTGAACAATGATTTCGTCCTTCCATGTAGTGGGGGGGTGCATCTCTCTCATTCCATGAACTATTGATTTCTTCTCTAGTGCTTCACTGGCTTCTACTATCTATCAGTTCATAGATGGTTCCTTCAAAGACTATTAGTTTGTGAAGATTTTTCCATTGTAAATATTTTTTAGAAACTAACTTCTTTTTTAGGGTCTTTTAATGCAGACTGGGATGAATCCTTCACAAGTCACATTAGCTGCTATTACAACCCTTTCTACTGCTGCTGAAAAGCAGAAGGACATGATAGACTCTATCAACAATAAGATCCCCATTGATCAGTTTCATCGGCCTTTAGTTGAACTTATAAGTGAAGGACAAAAAGGATATCCAATATCTAACAGACTACTAATTTATGGACTTTTTCATCCATATTATGTGGTGATTGAGAGATATATTAGTCCAACCAGGCCACAACCGAAAAAATTAATAATTTTAAATTTATTTGGGAAATTATTTCTACAAAGGGGTGATTATTATAGAAAAAAATTTGTGTTGGTCTCTATTGAAGTATACCCATCGTTCTCTAGTGGGTTCTCTGAAAGGACCACAAGAGAATGCTAATTACTACCATAGTATCACACTAAACGATATTGAAAATGGAAAACATTGGTAGTCATCAAAATGTGATCTCCACTATAGGGGCTCATTTAGATTGTATTGGGGGTGGCCCTTCTGGGTTCAACAGAGGTTTGAGGAATTCCAAACTGAGGTGTAATCCATAGGGGTCGATGATGTAGTTTGGGTTTCCAAAAAATATTCTCACAAAATTTAATCACTTATCTTGCAGCCTCTTAGCATGTGGAGTCCAAACGAGAACAACATTCATCTAGTTCATGGGGAGATCAGAATTAGTCTTTAGGATATCTGACTAATTTTTGGAGTTCCTGTTTTGAGATACATATAAGATGAATTTCTTCAACCGTTTTCTGCCTAGGATTACAAGGAGAGAACTCCTCCTCTTGTCAAGAAACTTATCCATAATGAAAAATCCCTTTCAATTAATATTTAATCTTATTCAATGCAAGACATTGCATTTTCTAATTAGGTTAACATATTTTCCATGAAAACCGGTCAAGAGCCTCATGTGTAGAGGGAAATGACATACACAACCATTAAACCTAAAGAGTAACAGGTTAATACAGTCCTATCTTAGAGGAGGGTTTGTTCAGTGATTGGGGATGGATGCTTATCCCTAGTGATGATCGATTTTTTCGATTGGTGGCCTTCATAGCCATGCATTCTAGAGGTTGGATTTTACTGGTGTGTGATTATTGAACCAGAGTTATAGTCACACCCTTCACTACGGTGGCTCAGTTTCCACTAACAGATGCATCAATTTTTCCATTTCTTTATTAGTTATACTCTACCATTTTTTGGGCCGGATCTAGGAGGGGAAACCACCACACCTGTTGGTTGGTCCTTTCCAAATCCTCTAATATTGGATGAGAGCTCATGTGGGAGCTTAAAATTTTATTAACCCTCAATAAATTTCATGTGCTAATATCTGGTCATTCTTTCAAACAATAATTTTGGACATGCGAATAGAATGGGATGAAAAAGATGGGCATGATGAGCAGGATGAACATGAATTGATGGTACAAATCAATTTTCCTAATCGCATCACTTATAATCCTTATTCTTCCCCATGATTGTTTTGAAGAATGATGAATTGGAGTAATTAGTTAAGTAAGGATACTTATTTTCCTTGAGAGAGGATATCATGGTTTCTAAAATTGATGAACTTATTTGTGTGGGATATGCACCTTGTAGGTTCATCCATCAATTAAACTATGTTTAGATGTTATTCCCTCCGTATCTTAAGAGTACATACTAGGGGAAACATTTATTTCTTGCTTGGTAACATTGGCTATTATTAACCAAGGAAGACACACAATGCAGGATTAAGCTTCCAGATTGTGTGGGCTTCAATTTTTTCCCATCAAAAGGCTATATCAATATTTGGCCTCATTCATACCCATGTTGTCAACTATAAAAGACAATTCACATTCTCATGACCCCTAAATATTCTGGGGAGAAAGGAAATCAAATAAAATCCACTGGAAATTCTAGACCATAGAAAAATCCACTAAAATTACATGTCTATAAAACCCCATGGAAGGATTTTAGGGCATGTTGTTTGACGTCTCAAGCTTCTGGTGCAGCTATTGAAGGCCAAATGTCTATCCCATCTGATGTTGCCTTTACCATGGACTAGAAGAAATGGTATTATTTAATGGGTATTCAATCCTCCCTTTCTCATTCCCCTCACACTCTATGGAACTTTCTTCAGGAGAACAAGGTGTCTCTTTCTAGGTTAAGATATGTGTGAGCGCATGCTAAAATTATGTAGGATGAGGACCCTAAAAAGATGAATCTTTATCATCAGTATCTCAAAACATTATTCAGGCTCAAGGAGATTTTTAAAAATATTCTTGTCAATTACTGGCCATGGTGATATCTGAGGTCAATGAGGTTGATGATGTTGATGGTCATGCCTCAGGGGATGACAATACAACCAATTTTCTCTCGGTAACTACATTTGGGGATATTCCTTGAATGTTACCAAATCCTCATAAGCATTCATCAACTAAGGGTTATAGGGAGGAAGAGTAACCTTGAAAGTGGTTATAGTTAATGGAGAATGCTACCCTTCCCCTCGAAACCCTCTAGTACTAGTCAATATCATTAGGAATACATTTCAACAGTCTTTGAAGGTTTGGGATACCTTGAGGGAAAATTATTTTAACAAGGATAACAGGGAGCTTCTTCAAGGAGAGCTTTTTTATCTTCTAGTAATTGGAGAAGCTATTTCCCCTACATGGATTTCAGATCATGAACATCCATGTGAGGTAACCATATATCTAGATGATATGGATACATTCCTTCATTCATCCTAGGGAAAACCATATCAGTCTTATTGGGTAGCATGTGTGGCGGTAATCCCAGACAGAGATGATACTAATAGAGAGGTAATTAAATTTTTTGACCTCTCCCTTACTTTTCTTATTATTTGGATCCTAAACTCCAATTCCATACTCTTATTGTGATTTTAGGAGGCTCATGAGATGATTATTTCTTCGTTATACACCCTCAGGGTTATTGCAGTTAGGGAACATGTTTCTTTGGACATGGGTGTCACTATGGAGGGATCTCCTAGATCCATAGATTATATAAAGGTAGTCCTTGTGGATCTGACTAGAGCCTTTTCCTCCTATGGAAGTACTAATTGTTTCTTCTAGAGGTTATTCCTAGTGGAATACCATGAAACGTCAACAAACATAACATATGATGATAGTTATAAAATTGGGTATTACAGGTAACTTCAAAATCCTTTTATTTGGTTGTCATAATAAATATTTCCTTTTCTTGACCAATAATCATGTACATGTCATTATGTAGGCCCGATAAGTAACCACCAGGCAACCATCTAGAAATTTGTGGCACCTACTCCTTCTTAGGTTTAGGAGATGCCACTAGTAGCTACTACTGAACAGTCTAGGGAATCCAAGACAATCGATACTATTGAGGGAGTCCCTAGTTTATAGGGTGTATCCTCTCCGGATCAAACAACCCTATCCCCAACATTGAGGGAGTTATTGTGATTAGAAACCTTTACTGATCAAGTTGATTCTTCCCCATATAGATAAATAGGAAAACTTTAACGGAAAAAACTGAGTTGAATGGGGTTCCCCAATTATTATAGAACATCAGGAAGATTCCATGTCCTATGAGGTCAACCATCCTAAACCAAATAACTTATTGCCTTGTAGAGAGGGTGTAACACCCTGAAATTTTATGAAAAATATTCTTTTTAATTTCATTAATGTCTTGTGTTGTACGCTACACCAAAAGAAGCTTTCACAACACTCATCCTTGACTTTCCTTCCATTACACGCAATCGCGACCTTCCTCGATAGCTTGTGTAGTACGCAATACCGAGTTTCACTAAACAACGATATGCTATTAAAATATTATTAAAACTAGCCGTTATGAATAGTAATAACCACTTTTTGAAATTTTGTAAATTTTATTTTTCAAAATGGACTTTATCTTTGGATTCGTAATATCGAAATTAGCTTAGGGTGAAATTTTGGTACTTTTCGGATAACTTTCATTTTCTGATGAATAGTGAAAATTACTAAATTTTAGTTAAAAATAACTTTTTCAATCGAAATAATTAATAGTGATAAATTATTAATTTAAGTGGTTTTAAAGTATATTTAGAATATATTTTTACAATTTAATACAATTTTGGTCATTGGATGTAATTTCACATTTAAACCAGACATAAACAAGTGTCAATCTTTTGATAGATATTGTTTCTTAAAAACACGCTATTTGTTTTAACAGCGGGATTTAATTATAAAATTAATTAATGAAACTTCTATGTTATGAATTTGGTAAAATAGACTTCATTTTTGAATTCAGAATATGAAATATAGCTTAGGATGAAATTTTGGCATTGTTCTGAAAAACATCAATTTTTGATGAATATTGAAACTACTAAGTGGTAGTTAAAAAAACTGAATTTTTTATAAAACTTAATTTTACCGCTTCTGTGAATGGAATTTCAAAAATCCGAGAGACACGGTTGATGTCATTAAGTAAAATGTGGTTCAAAGAGATGAAAATAATTTTTGATGAATAGTAACTTTTTACTTTTATTTACCACGGTTAAAAGTAAATAGGGTAATTAAGGGTAACAATGATATTAATATTACCCTAACACATGACCTAATCCTATTGGACAAGTGTATCTTGACCCAAAACAACCTTAAGTGTAAAATATTATCATTTAGGCCCACTTGGATTAGATTAGGACATTTATTATTATTTAATTCAAAGAAGAGTTAAAAGAGTTAAAATCAAAGTTTATTTACTAAAACATTTTTAATATATGGTTATACATAAGATAAATTCGATTGTAAATATTCATTAGAAAGATAAAACGATTTCCTACATAATGGTATTTTATTTGTAATTTTTATACATCAAATAAGTTAATTTATTTATGACACAAAGATGATGCAGTAATTATCTTATTAATGAAATATTGACATAATTGATATTATAAATACCAAAATAAATGTAATTTAAGACTTTTTATGAATTCCAATAATTTTCTAGGTTACTATGATATATTATTGTTGATTTAATCAACTTTTTTCGAACATATAATTCTGTTATGACTTCCACAAAAATCATATATCAAATAGTGTCAAAATTGACACAAAATAGTTTTTAAATAAAATATTATATTATTAATTGTTCTTTTATTCCTAAAAATATAAGGTTCGGCCAAATGACTTAGATAAGGATATATATATTAATAATAAACAATTTGGGGTTCGTTTGGCATGTTATAGTAAGTGTATTAACCATATAGTGTAAGAAAACAAAAAGACACGGTAAAAGTTAAATTATTTAACTTAAAGTTAAATCTAATTGATAAGGTTAAAATAATAACCTAAACTTGTCTAAATACTATTGGCTGATAGGATTTCGACCCATACCCACTTTAGCTTCGAAATAAGACCCTTTGGAACCATTATAAACCGATTTTGACTTTAATATAAAATAATATTTTGAGATATTCCTAAGGTGCCCCTCTCCTCCCTTATAAAAGGGCACCTCCTCCCCCTCTTCCTCACACCAATTTGAGCACTCAAGCTCGGCCAACCCCTGCCATTTTCTCCTCTCCACTTCCCTAGAATAATCCTAGATGTCCTGGTCTTCTTCAAAGACCAATCTTAGTTCCCTAAGTGGAGGATTCAAAGAGGCGTTCCAAAGAAGAGGTAATATCCATTACCGATCTTTTCAATTTCTTTCTTCTTCAACTTCTTCTTCTTTAGTTGTTTCATGATAAAGTATTAACATCAGTATTACTTACATACTGATATGTTATTATAAATATGAAACAACCCTAATTCACCTTCTATCCATCCTACGGAAAAATGAAATCACCGCGCGTGCGTACGTACGGAATACCGTCTCCACGACGTGGTGTAATCTATTTTCCGTCACCACCTTAATTGGATGGGTATAATGGTGTAATTAGTAACTATATATGATTATTATAAAGTTATATTGATACTGAAATAGTATACATACACTTCAACACAATTCCACAACCATGGGAACGATATCATCGCTCGTGCGTACGTACGGACTACCGTCTCCACGACGCGATGAGATTCATTCTCAATGATTAACCATTCATGAATGATTATAAAGTATATATAATAAGTACAAATTAAATATATGACATAATAATGATACTGTATTTATGTATATTTATATGTATGTCATCTACTTAATTCTATTCAATTCAATAAGGAAACGAAAACAGCGTTCATGCGTACGTACGGACTACCGTCTCCATGAATGGTGTATTTCATTCCATTTATCAATATATTATATATATGTATATTCTGAATATATATGATATATAAATAATGTTTTAAATTCTGGATATAAGTAATCATGATCCAAGTAATCATATTAATAATTACAAGTTAAAAACACCTACGATAAATGAAACGATTTTACCCAAAACGCTTCTTTAACATGAATTTACAAAAGAATGGGTAATATAAAGTCATAATTGGACCATATATGATATAATAACAATGAATATGATTCTGGAATAAGTAAATAACATGATTTAAATCATTATACAGGAGGTTCGGACACGTACAAAGCAAGTCGGACCTAAGGTAAGGGAAATATCACAATCTCATTTTTATCCAAGATTGTTTATACTTTAGAATTTACTGGGGTGTATTTTATCATCCACATACATGTTTCCTCAATATGTAATATTATTTCCATTTACCTAAAATTGTTTAATTCCAATTTTACCCTTAGGTGAGTTTTTAGTAAAAGATATGAAAGGAATCTTTTGTCGTTTTTCGTACGAGGTACTTTTTTGACTTTTTCGACAAAAGTACGAAGAATGTTTTTTTTACTTATACGGCACGAATGGATTTTTAAAACATTATTTCCAAGAAGATTCCTTTACAAGTTTTCAAGATTATTTTTAATCAACTTCTTTTAGTTTATAATTTTACGACATGTTAAGAAAGGAAAAGTGTTTTTGAAGTAGAAAGGATATTTTCTTCAAGGATGAAGTTCAAGTGTTTTATCAAAATTATTTTCCATCTAAGATAATAAAGGGTTCTGTTTTTATCCCTATTATTACATTGATTTGATCATGTTGTGATGGAATTATTTTTATGAATTCCTTTATCTTATATGAATTGATTTATGATGTCATGATGTTTAAGATTCCCATTTGTATTACATGGGTTATGCAATGATGTATGATTTATGATTTTGTGGCACACATAAGAAAGGATTCATTATAAGATGTGTGGGACCTGTATCTCCCTCCAATGCATTGGGTAAAGATTTTATATCTCATGAGATAGACATGGCTGGAATGGTAGGTTATACCGGTTCAGTGAAACAGGACTGAAACGAGGGTGACTCAGTTCAGAAAGGGACTTTGTCCACTAAGATAGTCTTGGAAATGAGTCTTGACTAACAAGAAATGATTCTCTATGATTATGTGTATATGCCACAAAGTTTAATGTTTTAAGTTATGCTTATTGGGATTTCATTTCACTATTATGATTTATCCCATGATATGAAATTATGCTCTCTTTTGCAGGTTAAGATTTCAAAAAGTTATGTTCTTATGAATATGATGTGATTGATTTTTCTTTTGCTTACCCTTACTGAGCATTTGAGCTCGCCCTTTTATGTTTTCTTTTCCCCATGATATAAAGAAAGGTTTTAGGTAAAAAAAATGGAAGATCTTTATGGGAGATATTGAAGATCTTTCACCACTATTAGAAGATTATGTTCCGAGTTTCCAAAGACACTAAACTATTACGATCCTTGTGTGTGTTTTTGTTATGTACTAAGTATTCCGCAAAAGTAATGTAATGTCCATGTAAGTCAGGCTTCGGGTCTTTATAGTTGGTACCAGAGGAAAGGTTTAGTCAACCTTTGGAAACTAGGATGCGAAAACGTTAGTGAGATCCCTAGAAATATTTCTAAGGTATGTCTAGGGATGTCCATAAGGTTAAGTAAACGTATAGGTTATAGTACTAGAATTACGCTAACGATCATAGAATTAAACCTAAGATGTTAGATATTGAAGGTACTCCCCCTTTATTATGTTGTTTTCCCTAGCATGATTTTTTCCTCTCACACTATTCTTTTTGGGTTTTAGACGATGGCTGGAACCCGAAGGAACCGTGTTGATCAATGCAATGGACAATGCAATGATTGTCCTCCTGAACAAACAAATGTTATGGGAGATGGAGTGCAAAATCTTATTGCTATCCTTACACAAGATATGAATCATTCTGGACTTCCAAATGAGCAGAGAAAGGAACAGTATTCTATTGAGTCCTTCATGAGGCAACGTCCACCTTCTTTCAGTGGGACTTCCGATCCACTTGTTGCTGAACAATGGATCAGTACCACTGAAAAGATATTTTCAGTTCTTCAATGTTCTGAACATGATAAAGTCATCTTAGAAGTATATTGTTTGGAAGGTGAAGCTGATCAATGGTGGAATCTTATCAAGAATATGAGGCCAAGAGATGAAATTGAGTCCATGGAATGGGACGAGTTCAAGAACTTGTTTTTCAGTAAGTACTTCCCTCGTATTCTTCGAACAAAGATGGAAAAGGAGTTTCTTGAGCTGAAGCAGAAGGATGATGAATCTGTTGGTATATACGAAGCAAATTTTACAAGACTTGCAAGGTATGCATCTGGCATTATCATCCAACCTGAAAGTAAAGTTGATCGATTTTTCAGTGGCTTAAAACCAAGTCTTCGAAGGGCATTATCTATAAGAGACTTCAGTAGCTATGAAGAAATTGTGCGTTGTGCTATTAAGGTAGAAATGGAAGTTGGTGTTACATATCCATCTCATGGTTTTGACAAGAAACAAAAGATGGAGTTCAAGGAGAAATCTCAGAATAATGGTGAAAAGAAGATGAATGTTTCCTTATGCACAAAGTGTGGAAAGAAGCATGGTGGATATTGTCTTAAAGGGACTAGAAAATGTTTTAAGTGTGGAAAAGAAGTTCATCGAGCAGCTGAGTGTCGAAGTAATGGAAAAAGGGTTTCTAATGATGTGAATAAAGCAAACACTGCAGAGAACGCACCACCAACACTTCAATGATTCAAGTGCAAGGAAATGGGGCATTATGCTAATAAATGCCCTAATCCAAGGGTTAGTGATGATCAACATGAGCAACCACTGAAGGCAAAGGACAAAGGGAAGTCACATGCGATCACTATTGGCGATGTTGAATATGACAACGATGTGGTGGAATGATTAAGTGTTTATGTAATGGGATTCCAAAATAATATTGTATCATGGAGTATTGGAATATTTATGTATTGGTCTAATGTGGTATTCAAAGTAATTGAGATATTTTTGGAAATAAGATGATATGCGCATAATGAAGGGAAAACGAGAAAACAAAATGTTTAACAGTATTCATGAGCTCATGATTGATATAAGGACTAAGTGATATCATGGTTTGAGTATATAGAATTTTGAGGATTTTGGTATGTGGAAAGTGTTATCTTTTAACTGCATTCATGTTTTCACTAAGGTATTCAAGAGAATACACGATTAAGGACTTTGAATGTTTGGAATGTGACCAACAAAACATACCTTATGATATATGGGGATCGACGATGGTGTTAAATCTCTAGTAATCGTTTTCACTATGTTATGAGAGTGGACTGCAGTATTATGGATAAGCCTAAAGATTGGAATGGATTATGTTGGACATAAGTTAGTATTGTTTAAGGATAAAAGTTTTTTCAATATTATTGATGGGATGTTATAGTAATATAGTTTTAGAAAAAGGACAACCTGCAAGACGGGCGACAGCCCATGGCGTTGGACAAGGCTGTGGGAATCGAACCCACAACCGAAGTGCGACTGGCCTTTATCACCTACCACTGGCCTACAGGAAGTCCATGTTTAGTAGAAACTAGTTTTATTATATTAAGCAGTATGATATATGAAGTATAAGTCCATTTTAGGAACCATATATGATTAATCTCACTATAGATCGACTTATGTATATAATTTTGGAATGACTCGTCATTCTATCACATGATCTACTAACACTTCACGAATAACAAATTCAACTTCATTTATTTAAGAGATGAAGTGGAAATTGTTCAAGGCATGAACAACAGTGAGATTGTACCAAAATAAAGTAAGTATTTATTCTAAGAAAATTTTCAACTTTAGGGAAATGATCTTGAAAACCAAAAATGTTGTCCTAGTGATCTTATACCTGATGAATCAGATGGTACCTTATATCATCACAAATCTATGGATTTGTGATTACTGGCTTTTCCATAGCCATGTTCTCTACCACTCTCCATCAGAACATGATGGTTAGATTTCTCTTCCATATCCATATTTTCACCTATGTGGAAACCCAGTGATTAGTTTATTTGGGTAATCGTTACATTTCATACTTTAGTTTTTAAAGCCAAGTTTTGGTATTCTTTTTTACGATGTGGGTTTCTATTAAAGAAACTTTCGAATAGTAAACCATTTATAACCCCGACGAATTTCGAGGGCGAAATTCATTTTAAGGGGGGTAGAATGTAACACCCCGAAATTTTATGAAAAATATTCTTTTTAATTTCATTAATGTCTTGTGTTGTACGCTACACCAAAATAAGCTTTCACAACGTGCATCCTTGACTTTCCTTCCATTACACACAATCGCGACCTTCCTCGATAGCTTGTGTAGTACGCAATACCGAGTTTCACTAAACAACGATATGCTATTAAAATATTATTAAAACTAGCCGTTATGAATAGTAATAACCACTTTTTGAAATTTTGTAAATTTTATTTTTCAAAATGGACTTTATCTTTGGATTTGTAATATCGAAATTAGCTTAGGGTGAAATTTTGGTACTTTTCGGATAACTTTCATTTTCTGATGAATAGTGAAAATTACTAAATTTTAGTTAAAAACAACTTTTTCAATCAAAATAATTAATAGTGATAAATTATTAATTTAAGTGGTTTTAAAGTATATTTAGAATATATTTTTACAATTTAATACAATTTTGGTCATTGGATGTAATTTCACATTTAAACCAGACATAAACAAGTGTCAATCTTTTGATAGATATTGTTTCTTAAAAACACGCTATTTGTTTTAACAGCGGGATTTAATTATAAAATTTATTAATGCAACCTTTAAGTTATGAATTTGGTAAAATAGACTTCATTTTTGAATTCGGAATATGAAATATAGCTTAGGATGAAATTTTGGCATTGTTCTGAAAAACATCAATTTTTGATGAATAGTGAAACTACTAAGTGGTAGTTAAAAAAACTGAATTTTTCATAAAACTTAATTTTACCGCTTCTGTGAATGGAATTTCAAAAATCCGAGAGACACGGTTGATGTCAGTAAGTAAAATGTGGTTCAATGAGATGAAAATAATTTTTGGTGAATAGTAACTTTTTACTTTTATTTACCACGGTTAAAAGTAAATAGGGTAATTAAGGGTAACAATGATATTAATATTACCCTAACACATGTCCTAATCCTATTGGACAAGTGTATCTCGACCAAAAACAACCTTAAGTGTAAAATATTATCATTTAGGCCCACTTGGATTAGATTAGGACATTTATTATTATTTAATTCAAAGAAGAGTTAAAAGAGTTAAAATAAAAGTTTATTTACTAAAACATTTTTAATATAGGGTTATACATAAGATAAATTCTATTGTAAATATTCATTAGAAAGATAAAACGATTTACTACATAATGGTATTTTATTTGTAATTTTTAGACATCAAATAAGTTAATTTATTTATGACACAAAGATGATGCAGTAATTATCTTATTAATGAAATATTGACATAATTGATATTATAAATACAAAAATAAATGTGATTTAAGACTTTTTATGAATTCCAATAATTTTCTAGGTTACTATGATATATTAGTTTTGATTTAATCAACTTGTTTCGAACATATAATTCTGTTATGACTTTCACAAAAATCATATATCAAATAGTGTCAAAATTGACACAAAATAGTTTTTAAATCAAATATTATATTATTAATTGTTATTTTATTCCTAAAAATATAAGGTTCAGCCAAATGACTTATATAAGGATATATATATTAATAATAAACAATTTGGGGTTCGTTGGGCATGTTATAGTAAGTGTATTAACCATATAGTGTAAGAAAACAAAAAGACACGGTAAAAGTTAAATTATTTAACTTAAAGTTAAATCTAATTGATAAGGTTAAAATAATAACCTAAACTTGTCTAAATCCTATTGGTTGATAGTATTTCGACCCATACCCACTTTATCTTCGAAATAAGACCCTTTGGAACCATTATAAACCGATTTTGACTTTAATATAAAATAATATTTTGAGATATTCCTAAGGTGCCCCTCTCCTCCCTTATAAAAGGGCACCTCCTCCCCCTCTTCCTCACACCAATTTGAGCACTCAAGCTCGGACAACCCCTGCCATTTTCTCCTCTCCACTTCCCTAGAATAATCCTATAGGTCCTGTTCTTCTTCAAAGACCAATCTTAGTTCCCTAAGTGGAGGATTCAAAGAGGCGTTCAAAAGAAGAGGTAATATCCATTACCGATCTTTTCAATTTCTTTCTTCTTCAACTTCTTCTTCTTTAGTTGTTTCATGATAAAGTATTAACATCATTATTACTTAAATACTGATATGTTATTATAAATATGAAACAACCCTAATTCACCTTCTATCCATCCTACGGAAAAATGAAATCACCGCGCGTGCGTACGTACAGAATACCGTCTTCACGCCGTGGTGTAATCTATTTTCCGTCACCACCTTAATTGGATGGGTATAATGGTGTAATGAGTAACTATATATGATTATTATAAAGTGATATTGATACTGAAATAGTATACATACACTTCAACACAATTCCACAACCATGGTAATGATATCATCGCTCGTGCGTACGTACGGACTACCGTCTCCACGACGCGATGAGATTCATTCTCAATGATTAACCATTCATGAATGATTATAAATTATATATAATAAGTAATAATGAAATATATGACATAATAATGATACTGTATTATGTATATTTATATGTATGTAATCTACTTAATTCTATTCAATTCAATAAGGAAACGAAAACAGCGTTCATGCGTACGTACGGACTACCGTCTCCATGAATGGTGTATTTCATTCCATTTATCAATATATTATATATATGTATATTCTGAATATATATAATATATAAATCATGTTTTACATTCTGGATATAAGTAATCATGATCCAAGTAATCATATTAATAATTACAAGTTAAAAACACCTACGATAAATGAAACGATTTTACCCAAAACGCTTCTTTAACATGAATTTACAAAAGAACGGGTAATATAAAGTCATAAGTGGACCATATATGATATAATAACAATGAATATGATTCTGGAATAAGTCAATAACATGATTTAAATCATTATACAGGAGGTTCGGACACGTACAAAGCAAGTCGGACCTAAGGTAAGGGAAATATCACAATCTCATTTTTATCCGAGATTGTTTATACTTTAGAATTTACTGGGGTGTATTTTATCATCCACATACATGTTTCCTCAATATGTAATATTATTTACATTCACCTAAAATTGTTTAAGTCCAATTTTACCCTTCGGTGAGTTTTTAGTACAAGATATGAAAGGAATCTTTTGTCGTTTTTCGTACGAGGTACTTTTTTTACTTTTTCGACAAAAGTACGAAGAATGTTTTTTTTTACTTATACGGCACGAATGGATTTTTAAAACATTATTTCCAAGAATATTCCTTTACAAGTTTTCAAGATTATTTTTAATCAACTTCTTTTAGTTTATAATTTTACGACATGTTAAGAAAGGAAAAGTGTTTTTGAAGTAGAAAGGATATTTTCTTCAAGGATGAAGTTCAAGTGTTTTATCAAAATTATTTTCCATCTAAGATATTAAAGGGTTCTGTTTTTATCCCTATTATTACATTGATTTGATCATGTTGTGATGGAATTATTTTTATGAATTCCTTTATCTTATATGAATTGATTTATGATGTCATGATGTTTAAGATTCCCATTTGTATTACATGGGTTATGCAATGATGTATGATTTATGATTTTGTGGCACACATAAGAAAGGATTCATTATAAGATGGGTGGGACCTATATCTCCCTCCAATGAATTGGGTAAAGATTTTATATCTCATGAGATAGACATGGCTGGAATGGTAGGTTATACCGGTTCAGTGAAACAGGACTGAAACGAGGGTGACTCGGTTCAGAAAGGGACTTTGTCCACTAAGATAGTCTTGGCAATGAGTCTTGACTAACAAGAAATGATTCTCTATGATTATGTGTGTATGCCACAAAGTTTCATGTTTTAAGTTATGCTTATTGGGATTTCATTTCACTATTATGATTTATCCCATGATATGAAATTATGCTCTCTTTTTCAGGTTAAGATTTCCAAAAGTTATGTTCTTATGAATATGATGTGATTGATTTTTCTTTTGCTTACCCTTACTGAGCATTTGAGCTCGCCCTTTTATGTTTTCTTTTACCCGGGATATAAATAAAGGTTTTAGGTAAAAAAAAGGGAAGATCTTTATAGGAGATATTGAAGATCTTTCACCACGATTAGAAGATTACGTTCCGAGTTTCCAAAGACACTAAACTATTACGATCCTTGTGTGTGTGTTTTTGTTATGTACTAAGTATTCCGCAAAAGTAATGTAATGTCCATGTACGATAAGCTTAGGGTCTCTACAGAGGGTTTCTTCGAGATTCAACAATCCTATTGATCCTATGAATCTCATTCCTCTAAGGGATATATCTAGAGAATAGGGAGGAGTTCTGGATTAATGAGGTTTAGAATTAGACATTATTTCTAGTTCCATGATGATCATTCATAGGGGTAACATTTTTTTAAGAGATCTTATGGAATCCACAAACTTGATTGAGCATGGTCCTGATCCACATGTGTCTTTGAATGACCCTATGGATTAGGCATAGGTTGATGATATATAATCCACTTTTTCGGGTGGTGGTGTCTTAATGGAGTCGAAGCCAATGATGATTCGGCAAATGCATGTCATTTTTCTTCCCCTCACACAACATCTTTTATTTTTAGGATATAAATACTCACCTGTTTCTCAATTTTGATTTTAGTATCCCAACCACAAGCACTCATAGTTTCAATTGATGCTTAAATATTACCTTCTACTGATATCATAAAAGATGGGGCCAATGAGGAGTCTGGTCAAACTATGGTTTTTAAATCAAGACCCTTCCTATTATAATTCAATACAAAACACATTATTCTCATGGAGACTGATTTCAAAATGTACCAGGAGGGCCTGATTTTCATTCATCCTATTTGCCAAAAATTTTGAAGAAACATTTGGAAGTTTATTTCCCAAAACCCTCTTACAAACTAGTTGACAAAGCTACCAAAATTAATCTTCATGTATTCAAATCTTGGGTATGGAGGTTTCAATTATAATGGTATTCATAATATAGTGAAGTATGTGGTTATTTCTAGGGAAAGAATAAGCATGATCCATTCTTTCCTTTCTTCCATGGAGTCTAAGTATCATCTTTCTATAACTAGGCAGATCCTTCTTGATGAATCCATTTAACTTTTTAGGATGGTCATAAAGAGATAGAGTTAACTAACAGAGCAAGAAGATTCATTTGGGTGGATTCATCAAGAAATGGAATGGATGAGTCTGGAACTATAACAGATTTTGTTTGAAGAAACATGCTTTGAGTTAATAGTCAGTGAGGGTTTGTGAATAGTTGAGGAGGAAAAGGTCGGATTTCATACCATTGATAAGGTGGATGAGCTATTTTCTCATGAAACGTCTGAGACTATAGCCCTATAAAAACATCGCTGAGTCATAGATAACTCAAACCCGACCCTAATATAGCTTAATGAATCTTCTAAGAAACTCTTATAACTACCAATGTATCATTTGGGAGGAGAGGCCCCAAGTTGTGAATGCTCCTCCATAATCAATGTAATGGAATAAAAACATTCATTATCTCCACTAGTCATATATCCTCTCATGTACTTCCCATCAATAAAAATTGATTGATATTTGAATTCTAATCATCATAGGGTAACAATTTGAATCATTATCCTGGATAATTTAATTGAAATAATCAAATTAATAAATAAATTTTTCCTGAATTGTGGGATCCAATGATCATTTTTCAACAATTTCTAGGGTCATATGAATAACTTTACAAACATTGTGTCCTTTTCATTAATACCGTATCTTTTTATTAAACAATTTTTAGTGTAGGATTAGGAGGTATAAATTTTGGAATTTTATTATATTTCCCATTTTGGGTTTCCAACCTAACAAGGTTTGTGTCTTTTTAATTCTTGATTTCTTGAAAAAAAATTGTGCCATGAAATGTGTACGGTTGGTGATATGGTACACTACTTTTGTCAAGAGTTCCCATTGTATTTTTTCAACCGTAAAAGTTTTTTGTCTCTTATCATGGGTAGTTTAGATTTCTACGAACCTGGTCTTACATTACTTATTTTGTAGGTTGAACAGATTTGACCACCAATTATAGGGAAAGTGCCCCTTTAGGGTTTATTAGCTGAGAATGTCCCAATATTTCTTAGACAAACATGAGTGATTTTTCTTAACTTTATTTTTTGATTTATGGATACAAGACATGAGATGGGTAATGAGATTTATTGGCCAATACAAAAGTAGGAAAAGACTCTCCTGAAGTCAATTATTTTGGTTGACATACCTTTTTGGTGGGAAACTTATGTAGAGCTACCAAGGAATATTGTGCCTTATCAAACAAAGGTGGCCTTAAGACACTGAACTTCAAATTTTGATAAAAAAATAATTTAATAGGAATTTGGATTTAACATGACCAGTAGGGTTAGATTTTAGATGATCGTTGTCTGAAAATTATGAGGGTGTTTGTATCCATTTCGACCGTCCATGAGATACCACTCCTTCATGTACATATCTTCTGTAAAGGAGGGTTGAATCATGGGGCAGTTTAACTTTTTGTAGCATGGAAACATGAGAATAATGAATTTAAATTCATGAATTATGATTTAATTTCATTTTTTCTCTAACTAGTTGGATAATCAATTAGCCCTTTTCATGGTAGTCTTACTTGTAATGTTCTTTCATTTGCATGCATGAAATGATGGAAAATATGTAAACTATAATCTGAAGGGGGTTTCAAAGCTAGGGAGTGATGTGGGATGTAAACGTCATAAATAAATACTGAGGTAGGAAAATACTCCCTTAAATACCCATTCTCTTTTTGTTGATAGGCCTTTTGTGGTAAAATTATGTAGATACATCATGTCATATTATGAGTATTCAAACAAAGGTGTCCTCAGGACACTGACCATCCACTTCCAATTGGTAGGGATGGTTATGGGGATACTTACCCTTCTGTTTGTATAGTATAGTTTGTAAAAGGGGTTTTATGAACCTAAAAATGGAATTTAAATATGAAATTTCAATGTAATAGGTATAGAAGTTCTCCCCACATTGGTCTGAGGAGGTTCCCATGGTAGTTTTGACCAGGAATGGGAAAGGAGAGGGGATTTTGTTCAATGGAATATAATGAAAGGTTAGATTTAGGTGTCACAACATATCCTATAATAATATAAATCATTCTAGATGTAGTTCTCTTAATTTTCCTCCATATGTGTATCTGGTTCACACATAATAATGGGACAGTTTTATCTTGTATACGAGATAACGAATGTGGTGGGGCACATGCTGGTCTTTCTCATGTGGATTTATTTCATACATAAGAATATGGTGGTAATATTCATTGGTGGGTCTATAAATTTCCCAGACAAGTATAACCCAAATGTTGGGAAGAAATATTTTCCATCCTTGCTATTGTGGGGCCTCAAAAGATGAACATCATGTATCAACTATCATGCAGTCTTAACATCATATGATTAGGACCTTGATAGAGTGGCCCTGGTTAACTAAAGGATAACTAAGACTAGATTTCCTGACATAACCAATATGTGAGGGGGAAGGAGAGCATAAACCATGATTTAGGGGGTTCTAAGATTATGAGAAATGATATAGATAATGGAATCCATTGAAGTGTATGGGGGTAGGAAAATCCTCTCATGAGCGTGAATTTTTCATTAGTTAAGAGACCTATTTCTGGTAAATGAATATAAAGCCATTAGATAATATAGTTCATAGTCAAACAATGGTGTCCTCAATACACTTCCATCCACTTTTGATAGCCATAGAGGATTATAGAGATCTAAATTTTCAGAAAGCACAAAGTGTGTTCAACGGAAAGTATGTGTCTTGACATATTGGAATCATTTATGCCACAGTTACCAATGGAGTTGGGAATTATCTAAATAGATGTGATTTACATCGAGAAGTTAATATTTTCTTTTACCATGGATTCATGGGGAATCCCCCTCCATGGTCCATGACCCATATGAGCTATGCTTGATATGATAAAAAATGGATGATAATGTTTTTATCCACCAACAAAAGATGGAATAACTGAAGATAGGAGTATATTATATATGATTTGTCTAGACAAGGATAAAAACAGGGCCCCAATAGGTATCCTATGATTATAGGAATTAATATGTATGTATTTATTGTAGATTCCATAGTAAGTGTCAAATGCCAGAGGAAATTTCCTCTCATGTGAGAACACTATGATGTTGTACAATTTAACATCATACAATAAGGATATATTACCATGTAGTTTAATTTCATATGATTTGGGAAAATTATGTATAGTTTTTCACAATTTTTAATGGGTGTAGATGAATAGACATGAAAGAGGGTAAATGTTCATATTATTGAAATAGTCCTAAAAATAGGGCTTGTTCTGGAGTTCCCCACTTTGACATGGTTGGTAGGCAGAGGAGGGGAAAATTGTCTTTCCCTCCATGGCTCAGCCTGAGTCATAGAATCTGGGCATCAATACGTACACCATGAAATTGGAATCATGTCATATATAGTTATATATAGGGAGAACCTTATATATTTATAGCATGTATCCATGGGGTAATATTTCACTTTTTCTGTGGATGGACCTAGATGAGAGTCCTTTCATTACTACATATCCTTCTTGGGTAGTAATCAAGCTTTATATAGTTCATAAATTTCCCTAAAGAGGTACGACCCATACTCAGTAAAGGGGAATTTTTTGGGAGTTGACTAGAACTTGATGTGGAATCTAGGAATATCTATATATCCTATGTAGAAAGAAATCTTGTTGTGCGTAGTTCTATAATGTGGGATTGTAGGTGACCAATATAGGAGGAAATTTTCTCTCAGGTGATAGAATCATGTAGCTTTTATGTTTAACATCACGCAAAAAGGACCATTTTACCATTCAATTATAACATAATGCGCAAGGACATTGGAAACACAGTTTAATGTCATGTTGTAGGAACAAAATGTCATAGAAACATTGAGTTAGTGGAGGCTGATCATGTCAAGATATTCTGGAATAACCTGGTTGTGAAAGTTAAAGAAATTATAAACCTTGGTTTTGAAAATTATTTGATCTATAGAAATGGTACAGGGCTTGGAGGCCATTGATCATATGAAGGTATGAGGAGCCTCTACTAAGGACTATTTTTTTCTTGGATGATTGGTCTTTTATGGGTAGCTTATGCAAAGCCACTAGGGTATATTGTGCACAGTCAAACAATGGTTTCCTCAAGACTATAATTTTCCATTTCTGATAGCTTTGTAAGCTTGTGATGATTTAAAATTCCCTAGAGCATGGATTTTGACCGATGGAAAGGGAGCATCTAGACTCGCAAGAAATATCCTGGTCATGACAAGTCCTGAAGTATGGTCTCTGCCACATAGATCTGACTCAGGTGTTTGGGGTAAATGATTCTTTGACAGATCCTTTCTATGGGATATAGGTTTTTGAATCTACTTCATATATTTTCATTAATGTGCATGAGATAGGGTAATTTTTATTTACATGGTTGGACCCAGACACAGGGCCCTGGTGTCACATTGTATATAATGATACTAAAAATCAAACCACACATAGTTATTCATATACCATGCATTTTAGCATCATATGTTAAGGATGTATTTTCCCCTGATTTGAAAGGGAAATGTCTAGTGTGCCTTTTTTGGTCTTATTACTAAGACCATATCACCATGGTTGTAGATTGATATGCCTTGACCATGTGGGTAATCCTCTAACAAAACTCCTATAAACATATGTCTTGTGCTTAGTTTTAGAAATATGGCAAGGAATAAGATTATTCTACAACATAGGGATGATGTTACTAAGGAAGGGGCATTTTACTTTTGGTCATTTTTTGAAACCATGATTATTTTTGAAGATTCGGGTGCCACTACATCTCTTGCTCAGTTGAGAATCATTCCGAACATAGTTCTATGCACATAACTACACAAATATGACCCATAAACATGGAACAAACAATTATTATTATTATTATTATTATTATTATTATCATTATTATTATTATTATTATCATTATTATTATTATTATTCTAATGGTAGTTGGCCATGATGAAGAATTAGGGTTTCACTACATATTTTAGGAGGGTAGTAATCAAGACACATTTAGTTCCAAAAATTTATTCCATGTACCATTCTGACCCAGGAATTGGTTGGGGGCATGTTTAAACATTATTTTAGAACTATGAACCTTTCATGTACCTTTAATCTTCTTCCATGTGGTGGAAACCCTCCCTTGTGATTCCTAATCTCACGTGAGCTATGCTCGGAATGAGAAACTATGATTTGAAAGGGTTTCCATCAAAACGCTTCACAACACAGAGGTGGTTTAGGTTATATTAGAATCATGCTATTGAAATGTGGTGGATGAGACAATAAGTAATATTGAGGCATCTCTATTTATCTCATTGGAAATGAGAATCATGTCGTACGTAGTTTTATGAAGAAGCCTCTCTGTATTGGTTTAGTTCATGTGCTAGAAGGTGGGAATTTTTATGGGGGTAGCTAGGCAAAGACACAGGGTCTAATATTAACTACATATCCCATGGGGTTGAAATCAAGTTTCAAGTAGTTATTAATAGTAACCTTCCATTTGGTCTGACCCATACATTGAGGAAAAGGGGTATTTCATCCTTTTCCCTCATAGAAATGACTCATGTGAGACAAATCATGGATTATAATAGTGATCTATGTATTGTTTAACATTGTGTGGTTAGGATGAAAAAAGCCTAAATTATGTTCATAAGGTATAGACCATATTCACAAATTATCATCATGCGATCAAGACGTATTCCATGCAATTTAATGTCATGCAGTGAGTATGATGACTACTATGTATTTTATTATCACACAGTGAGAAATTTTCATCCTATGTTTTAACATCACACTATCAGGATGTGTCATTTGGCAACATGAAATATTTATTTAAGAACCCAACGTTTTTGTGAGATGTAATTAGATATCCACCCATTTAAATAATGTAATATACTCTATCGGATTTGACCTTATATATGATATATGGTCCCTCATAATTTTTCTCCAATTTTTGAGGTTTCGTTCTATGTATCATCAAAAAATTTAGGACCAAAAACAATTTAATTTGAAGGGAATACTGAAGGTGAACCTTTTGTTGAAGGATCATATAATCTAGTTTTGTAAAACATTTAAATGGTGCAGCGTATACAATATTTTTTCATCCATTTTCCCAACTGATCGAGTCATTTTTTGGATTTCTCATCTATGGATAGATTATCATAGATGGAAATTCCTAGAGAGGGTAATTTAAATTCAATTGGTAGAACTTCCCTCATCCCTTATGCTAATGGTTATGGGGTTGCAAGAGTTGAATATTAGGTCGTGGTATGGTATGACCACAGAGCATGGAAGAGCATTTCCAAACATTACATAATATCATTGTCTACTATATTATAATTTATATTTGATTGGGTCTTGATGAAGTCCTCTATCTATCCATTGGATACTTCATCATAGTGGGATGAATGTTTGGTTTTGATACTATAGACATAATATAATTTCTCCAATTCAATATATTATAAATTTGTTCCATTTTTCATCAGTATTGTATGAGGGAAAGCAAATATAGTGATGATATTGGCTTTCAAAAATCCGCCATTGCTTCGTTCTAAAAATTCCATGATGGGTACAACTTCTACCCATTTGAAAATGAAGATAGTTTTTTATAGGTATATAATAGAATTTATTTTCTTTAACCAGAGGATATGGTCCCCTGATGTCTATTACCCATATGAAAATGGAGATCAACACTTGGCAGTGTGAAGTTACTTTGGGGGTTGGTGGATGAAATTTCCCTAAACCTAACAGGAATGGCACTTCATGGTGAATTTAGCACAATCATATGTCATAGTGGGGCAATAGTCTCCAAGCCTTCAAATTTGAGGTGAGATCTATGATCCTGATTGATAATCCCCACAAGCTTCAGAATTCACTCTCATCATGGCGACATCGGTCTCTTCTCCATCTATTTACTTGAGAAGAACCACATAATGTCCTCAGTTATATAGGACCTTTTGGTTATTATTACCATCATACATAAAAGAGTTCATTACCCATATTTGTATTTTCTCTCTTCTAGACATATCTAGTGGGATTTCTACCTTTTGAAGATAATCTAAAATGGGTTTCATCCAATCAGTGGTAGGACGATTTTACTCCAGGATGGGATAAACCACATTGATTTCTTATGTGTTATCCTGAACAAATTGTATGTCCATTCGACCATGGGAAATGAAAATGATTATATCATCCCATTCATAATTAGCCAGAGTTGCGGTAGAATCTACTAATTCATCAACCAATTCATTTTACGATCGAGGGAGAGGATTTAATGCTGGGTATGAAGGGAATTATACTATTAACTATCAGATGTGATCTTTCCATTGGATTACCTCCTCCTTCTTTATAGCATATTTACTATCGACTTTCTTGATGGCCAATTTATAATCATCTCTTATCTTCAAATATTTAACTTGTACATGAATTTCATGCTTTAAGCATATAATTAAACCCAGATAATTGTCTTAATTGTTTGTGAACCCATCTAATTGTAGGAAAGAATAAGTTTGGATAGCATTTTCTATAGATATGAGTATGACTTCTGGACCCAATTTTTTGAGCTTGTGGTCCTCCATCCTTTTCTCTGGGCTCTTGGATGCATTATCAAAATATATCTCCCATGTTTTTAAGTCTTCTTGAAAAAAGAGTACATCTTCATCAGTTAGATTTTCATCCAATTGAGTCATTTTATATATGGGGTGTTTTACCCGAAAACATGCTAATGTATGTCCTTTTATGGATTTCTAAGGTATAATCTATTTATCGAACTACTGCAGAATGACCACCCATTACGATAGATTTCTGGTTAAGATTGGATGACTGAGAATGTACATGAGGGGGTTATTGTGCGAGAACAAATGGACCTCATGGTGCTACAGATAGTGTTGAATTTTCTAGACCATGAAGATTAGGGCCATGCATCTCTTCTAAGTATTCGAATAACAGATCTCAATATCAATCATAGTCCAGATAAAATAATAAAGGTTTTTTCGTAGTCAACATCATTCTTATGTGTAAGGAAGATTCCTAGTGAACACTATGAAGTCGTCACATATAGTATGAGTGGTCTTCCCTCGACAGGAATTATTAAAACAAGCAGGATTATTATGTACTTCATAATACTGAAGAATTATTCTTGGAAATCATAAGTCCATTGATAGGTAAACCCATTCTTCATCAAGCTGGTGAAGGGAAAAAAATTCATGCAAGTTTGGTTATGAATCACTAAATATAGGCTATATGTCATTGAATCAATCTATACTCTGTGATGTTGTGAGGAGGTGACATGAAAAGAATGAACTTAATTTTATCAGGGTCTACAACGATTCTATGATGGTGCATGACAAAGATAAATAATTTACCTGTGGTAACATTGAAATCACATTTCAAGGGGTTCATTTTTATGTTTTTTATTGTATTTTGTCAAATAAGGCATAAATATAAGACTGGTGGTCTTAACATTGTCCTAGTTTAACTCCAAAGTAATCAACATATCATTAACCATACATTCTTAGGATGTTTTTGAATATATGATGCATGGCATGCGGATATGTGGCACCATATTTTTTCAAATTGAATTGAATTACGTTTTAGAGAAATACACCCTGGGGGCCTAGAAGGCGATATCTTATTCATCTTCATGGTCCATTCGGACTTGGTTGTATCCTAAATAGTAATCCCTAAAATATTGAGATTGATATTCAGTATTTGTATCAATCAAAAATTCTGTGATTAGGATCATGAATTCAACATTTATTCAGTGCCAATTGAGATCCCTAGAATAGATGAAGACTCTGATATATCCATTCATATTTTTAAGGGGGGTATATTGGTGAGATATATTGGATATTAGACCTCCTGAATAATTTTTTCCCTATTGATCTTTTAGAATTAATACCCTATTTTGGCATCATTTATGGGGTGTGTCATACTAGCAAGTTGTTTATAGCCACAATGGTCATCTTGTAGATCTAAGTGGTGAGTGGCCACCTCGGGATTAAGGATTGGTATTCTTGTATATTTCCAAGTGAAAATATAAAATCATCCATAGGAAGGAGGTGTATACCTTTTTCTCATTAGAATACATGGCCACACTAATCAGAGTGTCTCATAGATCTTCTATATTACACTTGTTTATTTCCTTGAGTTCGTCAATGGTGGTAGAGACCCCCTCCTCAAATGATGGAGGGGAATCCTTAAGGCCTTTTTACTCTCTCTCTCCCTCTCTCCCTCTTTCCCATTTTCTTATTCATTGTCCTATTCTAATGGTGAAACAATTCATGAGAATATATCCTTAGAGTTAAGAGAATAGTCATTGTTTTAGCATTCAAAGGATGAGGTGACTTCATCAGACCCGATTCATAGTAGGGAATTCTCTGGAGATGATGAAGTGAGAGAATTGAAAATGTATTATTTATCTTCATCCTTAGTGGGTGAGGTAGGGATTTTATGGAGCTCTAAAGATGGATTCAAGGAATTTTTATTTAAACATTGATTATTAAATTGGGGGCCATTGTATTTTTCTGCGCTATTAGGCTCTATGGTGATGACTAAAAGCATGAGTACTATTAAATATGTTTCCAAACTGGGACTCCAATACTCAGCATGATTCATGTGAAATAAATATTCCTCACCGATTTGGTTGAAGTGGTTATCGAGGAACACTTCCAAACAATTTCCAGTAATGACCTAATTAGTACCATTGATTGGAGGTTTCTTCCCATATTGCTCATAGAATATTGCATTGATATAGTGTGACTCAAAATATTTGAATTGGGACAAATTAGCATAAAGGCCCCATTCTTTCATTTAAAGAAATATTTAATGCACTAAGGGTATGAAGAAGGAATTGTTTTGTGTTGGTGAATCTGTGGCCTTCTATGTAGGATGATGTAGGCTAGATTTTTCCAAACCACCATAAATTCTTAGTCAGATATGAGGTCTCCAAATGATTTTTTTATCTTTATTTGGCCTAATTTCTTTTGTTCCCTTTTTTCACAGCCCAATAGAGTTGTTTTGAAAGTTGTCAGATTATTTTATTTTCAGCCTAGCAGACGAGGTGTTCAAAGTGGGATGATATTAACTATAGAAAAATTATCAATAAAGTGTTTTTGAACCTCGATACCATTTATCCTGACAGTCATAGATAAGGTTTCGACATGTCCCGGCAAAACTATGTAGTCATCTTGATCTATAAAGGATAAATCTGCATGGAATTCTGAAGGATCTGTCTCCGTCTAAAAGACTATAGTGGTTTTCTCTTCGGCTTAGATATTCAAGGGGCATATCAAAGATTATATATGTTCTTCCCTAATATCATTTAATAGTTTTATGGAATCCATGATTGATATCTTAGCAACTGTTGAATACATATAATTCATAATTCATTCTTATTCATTAAATTCCAACACTTCTCAACTTGGGGATCTTATTTCATAGGCACATTAGGGGATAGAGAATTAGTTAAGGATTGTTCATCCCAAGGTACATAAGATGATGGTTCTTCTATTCTTTGTGGGGTCAATCAAGTAGGTTTTCCTATATTTCATGGTCGATTAGACATTTTTTCCACATTTGATTAATATCTTGTGATGATTGGGCTAGAGTGGAATCGATAGGGGTAAGGGATTTTTTCTATTCCTATTGGGTCTGCTAAATGGATCTTCATTGAGTTTCTACAGTGATGATGGTTTAAGCTGGGGTGTGGCCAAACAATTGGTTTCTATCATGATGGTGTGTTCCCTAGTATCCTAGGATTCTACAGCCACTTCCTCTGGTTCCATGATTGGGTCCAGGAATTTAGGTTCATATCCACACTCTTGATCAAATATGGGAACATAGAAATTGATATGGGTTCATCTTCTTTCACCTTATCTCTTCCTTTTGGGTCAAATTTCTTCTTATCTAGTTGACTCTGGGAGGATTGTGGGGATGAGGATGTCATCAGTGTTGCATTATGATTTATTGGGGGCAAAATCTATTGCTTCAACTGTGCATAGAGTATGCCATGAAATTTTTTGATAGTTTTATGTGTCATATAACAATTTAAATTCAACTACCTTTTACTATCCTATTACATTCACTCCTCTCCTTCAACCATGTCAGTTCTGGAAATATAGGCCACCGGTGCTGGTAGTGGTCCCAGCATGAGATGCCTGAAATCTATCATTCATTTCTAGTTGTCTTTAAAGATGAATCATTCTGTGATGGTGTGTCACAGTCTATGATAGAAGGGAAAATAATCTATTTTGTTGTCAAGGGTGATTTCATTATCCCTAATTGTCTCTAGTATACGGAGACAATTAATACTCATGGTGACTACAATGTAGCCATGGACATGGTCATCTCGAAATAAGAAACTTTTATTTCTTCGTTCCTTTAATTCATTTCTCCTCATTCCCCTCCACTCTTCTTATCGAGGATGTGGTATCTTTTGATGTCTATGAGGCCTTTTTCTATTTCGTGTAGGCCTAGAAGGTAGAGTAGGAGAAAGGGGTGGATTAAGTGCAACGAAGGTCATTTTATCTATTCCCACTCAATTTACTAAGGTTGATGGGTATATCAAAGACTTGAGGTTATTCTATTTTAAGGAATATTTTATTATTAGTCCAATTACAGAGAAATCCTGAAACCCACTTCTATATTTTACCTAGATGAGTGTGGTTTACATCTAGTCATGGAGGTTATCGAGGAACATAAAAATTATCTCATCTCATGGGAGAGGATAGTTCAATGAGTAGGTAAGACCTTTCCATGTAACAATGAAATCTGAGACACTCTATTTCTTTCACTATTTATAGTTTATGAGGTTGCTACTATTTTATATGGAAACATTGAGCTGAAATGTAAGGGGAACTTCCACCAATGATCCTCCCAAACTAACATCAAATGAGTTGGAAAACTAGTTTACCATACAAAGGTTTAATCATTCATAGTTCACATGATGTTATGAGTTTCAATACTTTTTCAGTTTTGGGGTTCCCATGAGTGTCCCACAATAAGATGAATAATGAAACAGATGTTATTCTAGGTCACCTGAGCTATTGAAATCTAGGAACATGGGATTTCAAAAAATTAGTGGTAGTGGAACATTACTCACCCAATTGGGGTGGTGATTTTGTTTTTGTCATATCAGAGAACACCATCCTCCCATGGATTCCAATTGAGCCCCCAATGACTTTATGGTATTAATGAATCCTTGATGCATTTAATGTTGATCCTACTCTACGGAGGGAACAATAGAGGGGACAATTATATGTGACATCTCTATGGGTATTTGTGGTCGATATCCGATCTAGGGTAACTTTTTGGATTTTTGAGAATAAGTTCTAGTTGTTTCTTTAATGGTGGGAAATATTTATATCCTTTCAGGGTTGGATTTAGGAGGACTTATGGTCCCAACATTTTCTTTGATGAGAATTTTGGCCTTACTTCATTTTGTGGGATAAACCCTAGTAAATTAGGGTCACCTTCTAGAAGTTTATGTTGAGGCTCTACTAAAGGTACCTGGGGAGCATATTCTATAGGGTGGGTACCTTGGAGTATCTCAGTGTTGTTTAACCAACACACTTTCATTTCTTCCTATAATGATGAAAATATTTATTTGAGTGTGAGGGACTCGTTCTCATTAAGAGTAGTCAGTGGGTCATATGTTTTCTTTTTTTTAATCCTCTATTTATTATTGATTAAAAATGGAGTTAATGAGTGATAAACTGAAGGTGTTTCAGTATTTTGGATGGTCCTTTGGTTCTGAGTACATATTCCTTAGGGTTCTATGTGGATCAGATTCTGGGTGGAACCATCCTATCCATATCTATCTTCATTTGTATCAACTTCAATGTGGTCTATAGGATTGACGTTCACGACATTCACCGTAGCATAAAACATTTTGGGTATCTAACCACTACCAATGGTCGGAGGGATATTTTCTTTCATTGTTGAATCTTCTCCTTCAATTCTGGGGGTCCTATTCAAGTTTCCTGGGGATGGGTAACTCAGAGGGAACCTTAGTATGGCTTTTTCATACACCTCCCTTCTTGGGGACATGAATTTCGTGATGGGATAGAATGAGACACCTCTTTATTTATTTCCCTCCCTTTTTGGGAAAAGTCTAATTTCCTCTAGGTGGGTTGTTGTGGTAAAAATGCCTCTATCCTATGGAGTGGGGTTTCTCATGTTCCCTTGTTATGATTCCTCAGCCTAGATTTTTTGGTATTATGGGGGATTTTTTATCTACAATTACCCTATCCCTACAGGGTGGGGATAATCCTGAATTGCGGTCATTTCTATTGTTATTGCCACAATATAGATCTCTCACATTTCCATTCGAGTGTGACCCAATTATGGTTTCGTTCCTACATGTGAATTATATTTTTTCAAAGGACATGAGAAAAACATTTTCATTTTCTTCCATTAGGTAATAATCCTATTGAATGTTATTAGTTTCCTAGATCAAAATATGTTTAGTGGATTTATCTCATTGGTCTTGACACTATTGAAACTTACCCAATGTTGGTTCTTATCGAACATGCTGCCTTTCTCGAGTAGGGATATAATTTGATTGCTATCATGGGAGAATGACATTAGAGGATGTCATTTCTAGTGGGTTCTGCAGAATGGTAAGTGGGGTAAAATGAAAATCTTCATGCTCCCCCCATCCCTATATATGAACACCATATAGGGCATCACCAATAAGTCAATGAAGCTTGTGCAACGTGTGGAGGCGGGTTAGTTAATGATCTTTCATTCACCTATATGATTGTTTTCATCATGCTAATGGGAGTTATTCCATGTCAATTCGATGGATAAGCTCTCACATTATTTTTACATGGTATATATACACATCATAGGGAAATAATTTTTATTTAAGGTGGCACAGGGTTGTCCAGAGATAGAAATTAATGTAATGTATGCATTTTTCTGACAACTATCTTGGTACGTAACACTGATAAGTTATTTTGGGCCAAAACATAACTAGTACATCATCCTTGGTTGATTTTATTCTCATGAGAAGCATATCCACTTGCTCTTCCTCCGTAAATTCATCTACAAGGTCAATCCCATATAGATTCTTCTTAAAAATCATGTGAAATGTGGTGGGGCTAATAGGGACCTCTTAGATATGTTAACAGTATGGAGGTTTCTCAAATGATGAATGTGGTCCCAACCCATATTCATGATGATAAAGGCCATATCTTATCATCAAAAGATTGTACAACATGTTTGACGCTATCATTTATAGTCCCTTAGAAAATGATAGTTTTCTTACATTTGATTCTGTAAGGGGAGTACCTCCCTACTGATATAGTGCCTAGCTATTGGGAGGATATTCGTAGTAGGTGCTATAATGGTGAGGAATTCCATAATAGTTTGATGTTTAAATTCTGGGATAATTCTAACAGTGTATACCCTAGGTATGACCATCAAGGTGGACATCTACAATGGGAGGTCCTTCTTGTTGAATTGACGTGTCACTATAGTAATGACCTTTGTAATCGATGTCGTTATGGAGAGGGATTCCATCATTGATTTGTATCCATCCATGGGGGGGATTTCACTAGTTTTAATCCTTAGGAGGACCTTTAGGATGGACTATAATAGGGGTAGGACCTTCTCGTTTCTTGATGTCGTCATGGGGAGGTCCTTCATTATGACTGCCATCATGAAAATAACTTCTATCATAACTTGATATAATACTACAGGGAGGTTTTTTATAGTTGATACCATAGAGAAGACCATCAGGGTGGATGAAATCATAGAGAGGACCTTATTATTGTTCGACCTTCTAGCCATGAAGAGGGATACCATCACACTCTTCATGATATAGGATCTTGTGATTGATCGTTTATTTCCCACAAAGTAATCCATTAGGGTACTCTAAGAAGGACCTTTAGAGATGTAGGAAACAACATTGTGTGGAGGACGTTCACAACTTCAACTAGTGATTCCATAATTTGGAAATATATTGACAGGATCTTGATCCTCTATTGAAAGGTGTTTTAGGATATCCAGAAATTCATCTTCCAGTAGGAGTAGTTTCATAAATATTCTCTTCATTTTTCAGTTGTGTTAGGTGCAATATATTTTTGGGTGCTCTATTGTGAGAGACTAGGGATGACTGTTGTTGGTAATGGCCTTCGTATATGAGTTTATATTTTATTGATTCTTGTGATTACATAGGTATAATAGGACATGATTCTTGAGTTCTTGCCGGGATATATGCCTACCATAGAGCAGCCACCTTGGTGGACTGATGTCCCCCAGTTGGAATGGGTATTTTTTCCCAATCTGGTTTTTCATTTATCAGGGCATATTCCTAATGACCCTCCTAGACTGAAGAAGGGATAAATGTCTACTCTGAAGTGACCATCTGATCTGGTAGATGAGTAATCCACTAGGGGAGACGGAGTTGTGGGCCCGAATCCTTGTCATTTTTGTGGATGTGATTATTTCATGATAATTCTGGAGGATATAATTAGGAATTAATGTCTAATCATCCATCATTTCTAGGATTTGATTATATACTTCTTTAGATAGAGTGGGGATATATGCCAATTCTGATACTGGATAAGGAATGTTTGTTTTCTCTAGTCCTACATGCATTTCTACTGGGTACTGATATTTCTCCTATGTCAGGGAAGAGGAACGAGTCCAGCCTTGATATATAGTTGGGATACTCTAGCTGTTTTCTCAATTTCCCACCATATTTGGTAGATAGGATTCATATTTTCTAGTAGAGAGTTTCATATTCTCGTTTTCCATTGTATTTTTCTAATTTCCTTGATATGAAAATGTAGGATTTTGATATTTCTTGTACTTTATTGCCACTATATTTGATTGGCGTGCTAGATATGAGGGGGTAGGAATTTGACTCTACCCAAATTTATTTTCCACTATATTTGACTGGTGGGATTCTCCTTCCTTGGTAGGGATATGTGTCTACCTATAGTTTTCTACCCTATTTTGAGGATGGGCTTGGTACATTTCAGCTGTAATTTACATATACACATAGCTAGTTTTTATCATATTTGGATGAAGGAATTCATGTGAATCCGTATGGATTTTCATCGGCCTATAATTCACCACTCTATTAACTCAATGACCGTAGAGATCATTGGTATGAATTTTCACTTACTATTAATATGATGTTGTATTTTCATAGTGGTCTTAGAAGAGGAACTAGGAATATATGTTTTCCCTTTTTTAATTTGTGATATTTTTAAGGTGGATTTATTCCTTAGGAATCTGGGTGATGAACTATTCTTGATTATATATTCTTCTCTATTAGTATACATCCCATAGGGCTTGTATTCTTTTTATATAAGAATGAGCCCTCGTTGTGATATCCTCTTTAAAATAAGGATACTGGGTCACATGGAATTAGTGGTGGTGTCCTCTGGTAGGGGACCATGAGTAAGATCCATGTGTAGTAGGTTTGATGTCATTATAAATGACTTATTTTTCCTCCCTAAGATAACATAGGTACTCATTATCATGTTCCAGGGAATGGCTCCCAAAAAAATTAGCGTCGGATAGGGAATTTTCCCGATATTTGGGCTGCTAGTCACTACTGAGTGGGAATTTGGTGGGTTTTTATCGAATGGAGGTCCTATATTTCTATCACCGGTGCATGGAGAGTATTTTTCTGACGGTACTCATAGATCAGCACATTTGATAACCTGTTTTGGAGATGTTGGGTGGTAAATGTGGTTTTCTTATTTATTGAGGTCTCGACCAGCTAGGCAGTGGTTAACATGAATGTCTATGAGAACATATGGTATTTCATCAGATTGAAGGAACCTATAAAAAATCCTATAATATAGATTAATGGTATAGAAAATAAAACCCCATAAAAGTAGAATATCATGACCACTTGTATAATTGATGATCTCCCTTGGCCCTCTTCCCTTTTGAATATTAAAGGGGCCTAATGTGAGGTAATACTGCCACCTTGGTTATGGATTCATGTCGGGTTCGCCATTTTTATTTCTGAAAAAAAATTAATGACAGTGAAAAAAGTGGTCTGTTGGGGGCTTGAAATTATATCCATTTTATTTTGTGAAGGAGGTATCATATTCTATGTCTCATTTATGTTGGGATCACCATTTTTTCTGAAAAAAATATATTATTGATATGGAAAATAATTGTTATGATAGGGATTGGAGAGTATAACATTTTTATCTTGATAATAATGTGTCGTAGTTTAACTCCCATTCCCCTCAGGTTCACCATTTTTTCAATGAAAATTTTATTTTCCGTTGATTGCTAACAGGGATTGGGTTTTGTGCAATAAATCTATATGAGGCATTGAATCTTTGAATGGCCTCCAATGAGTTTTTTTTTTCAAAGCCAAAAACACCCAATGGATTTCAAATCCATGATTCATGGACCTTCTTTCAAAGGTAGGAATAAATTTCATTATTAATCCAATGTTACTTAAGAACACACATTGGTCGAGAGGAGGGAAAATCTTTCTCATATCACCATTTTAGGAGGAACTATAACATATTCTAGGACTCTCTTATAGATTTAAGTTAGTTTTATATGTTCTTGAATCCTTAGTTCATTCCCAATAACGTGTTTGTGGGTTACCTCTATAGAAGTATTTGATCATGATTACGCAGGGGTTTCGAATCATCTGTATGTATCTGTGGTTCTCCATTGTTGAAATAATAAGTATGTATTTTAGGTTCTCTATCAAGGTTACCATTTTGTGTATAAGTAATAAATTGTTTGGTTGTTAAGAAAAAACTTTATTTAGCCATATGAGATGGCACTCTGGATTTTATCATCATCCTAGGGTAGGAGCTAATTTGATTTCAAGGTTGAACCCATAATATGGGAAACCTATGCATCCTCATGATAGGAATCAGAACCCACATAGTACGGTATTACATTATTGGACACATCACCTTTTATAGTCATGTGACAAGGACCCAAACATATTGTATCACTTTATACAAAAAGGAAAACCATGTGAAAGGTTACATATCATGGATGGTTTTTGACTTATTCCAAGTAGTCCTAAGACTCCTAGAAGGGATATGGTCTCGTGGATGCATGTGACCCCACCGGGAATGTGGCTAAGAAATATTAGGGTGATATTGGTGTTAGTTTCAGACCTCATAGAGGCTTCTTATATATCCCAGTTAGTTGGAAATCAAATCCCTCATTATAAAGTTTGAATTAGGTCTTATACATTAGAGGAGGCCCATTAAGGGAGCATGATTGGGGCTTTTACATAAGTGATTCCCATCTGAGTGGATTTTTATGGGGCTTACACCCTCTAGGAGGCCCTCTTGAATTGAAATTGTGGATTATATTTATGAAGAATGCCCATTAATTTGGGATAATATGGTTTTTATGATCTCCACTAATATCTATACGCACATAATCCATGCTTGATGTGAGAAACAAGAGGAGGCAGTGGATCTAAAGATCGTACGTCCCACTTCATCAACTGATAGATGGTACTAGTTCCCTAAAGGGGAGAGATAGGGGATTTGAGTGCACATGTTTCCTTTCTTGTCTTCATATCTCAAATAGTCATCTTTGGCTATCTTCCTGGACACGTCCTAGCCTGAGGTGAAGAGGAGAAAGGGTTCCATGCCCACAATAATGTCTAGGGTCTTACCTTAGTGGGAGTTCCCTAAATTTGGTTCTTAGGAAATGGGAAGAATGTTCACCACTAGACATCATCAAAGGTAAAGGATAGTGGTTCCCTTGATCCATATAATGGGTAGGTTCATGTCAATATCCAATGTCATGAACCCTCATTGCCATGGGTATCTAAACGTAGGGACACTCATTGGGTCTATCTTATAGTGAGGATTACCCATGTGACTCTGCATACCATGGGAATATAAACTCAAAGGTGTGAGCTGATATGCCTAATGGTCTTATCATGCATGTATTTTTGCATTAGGAGAGGCTTTTTCATGGTTTCATTTGAATGACTTGAAGAGGGACAGACGATGATACGATTGAAACAGAAGGTAATTATAGAGGCTGAAGGGTAGAATTACCTATGACAGCCCATTATAAATCACATATCATTACAAGGGATGGGGAATCCACCTTATAACATATTTATATGTGGGTAGGGGTCATCCACATACCATGGTGGTATGCGGACTTAGGTTTGGTCTACGTATCACTTTTCTGTGTGGGTCTTGATTCCATCCATGTAGAATGACGCTATGCGGAGTTATATTCTAACCATGTAGCGATTCAGTAAGTGGGGTTGGGTTCCTCCAGTATATCTCTTTGTTATGCATAAAAATTATTTTTAAAGGGGGAATTGGTTTCACAACTTAGGGGAAATATATCTATAAGGGATTTGGGGTTCTCTGTTTTCAATTATTTTAGTTTCTCCTCCTTAATTCTATGTGGCTGTTTTTACATGTAGGAAATCCTCAAAGGAGTTCATCTTTTGTAGTGCTATATTCTTCCATAACATCTTCGATCAATCATTATTATCCTCCTAAAAATATCTCTTATAAATCTATATATATAGAAGTTGGGAGATAGATACCTCTATATCCAGTCAGCTATAATGTGGTTGTGATCCTCCTTTTTCAAAATCTTATGGAAGAAACCCAGCCTGCTAATGAATTTTTTATTGGCGGGCTGTGTGCTTAGGGTTATTGGCTACTATGATGGGAATCATCGCCTTGATCCTACAAAAACCTTTATTTCGTTCATGGGGAGCTGACAACTTCACCTTTCTTATGGAGCATTTGATATTGTGGGGGATGTCGTGTGCATGGAGGATTTTTTCCCTCTTTCCTACAAATTATTTTCTTTCAATTAAGGGGAAGACATCACTATCTCCTTCCCACAAAATTTTTAGTTTGTAGATGCCTCATGAAGAAGATCGTCATTTGGTGCGGTGGTCCACCAAGGCATTATACTCCACAACATCACTTTTTCATTTTTCATTTTCTCTACTTTAAATATTTTTTTCTTCAACTATTGCTTAGAATCATTTTCATTCCTTTTCCAAATCCACAAGATAATTATATTTCCCTTGTAATGTTTTCAAAACCCAACAAGGGGAATGAGAGTTTATTACATGTTTGGAGAGGAATCCCACCAGGCTTGTGATTTCGATGGAAATAAAGAATCTCTACATTGATCTAACTGTAAGGAAATGGGGAACTCTTCCAATGAATTCCCCAAGTGTTTATAGAATAAAACACATAATGAGAAAAAGGGATAAAGGTAAAGCTTATTCCTTTGATACATCTGAAGTTTAATGATTACATTTCTTGAATATTTTTATGGAAGAAATAAGTATTAAAATAATTCAATTGATGATATTCTTGAAACATTTAAGTACTCTACTACAATGTTATTTCTTGAAGGATTGGAAATCAAGTGTCGAATGGTAAAAATAAAAATGGTTTAGTGGAATATTGATAATTTTGAAAACAAATGTTTGATGGAGTATAGAACATAAGATGTTCTTGGTGTGGAGATATTAATAATGTGATGATTATGGGATAGCATTGGTGACCATGAAATTGGTTAGTTATTTAGTTGTTTATAATATTTTTCTAGAGTTTACTACATTCATTGATATAAATAGAATATCCAATATTATGTTTTCTACATAATGAATACGGAAAGGTGAATATTTTAAATAAGGTTAATTTTTAATTTATGTTATTATAGTGTTTTAAGATAATATATTTCACATCTTTGGTATGTAATGATTGTGATCTAATTAATTTTTTTGAGATAATAATGATAAGTTAATTTTTAAAATTTTGGTAAATTATTTCAAATGTTTTGGATTTAAATATTTTCAATGGTTCATAAGGGTAACCATTTGTGAAATTGTTTACATTTAACTTTGGATTAGGATTTATATATTAATGTATTACTTATCTACATTATGATTTATGTGTACTGGATAACCTGTGATAATGATTTTTTTATGATATCAAGACACAAAATTAAGGAAATTACATCCCATTTGGGATCTTAGGATCCACTATATCTTCATAAATTTCAAATTGAACTTGATTTTTTAGAGTAAAAATTGAAGATGGAATTTATCAAGTCACAACCGAAGGGTGAGATCATACATATGAAATTAAATAAAGTATGTATATATTCTTAATGGATTTTTAAATAAAATAATATCATATTATCATGATTTCTATAACAGATGAATATTATTATGAAATATTTCTTTTTAAATAATTTTAATTTTCAATATCTTATGTTTCACGCCACTGTAGATCAATACGAATCGAGAGACACTATTTTTATAACCTAACTATTAAATTGGTGTGAATAAATATAAATAACTAATTTATGAAATAAATATAATGCTCCAACTCAATATATTGGTGAGTGCTTAGAAAAAATCAGATAATTTTCATAAAATAACATTATTCCTTGAAAATATGTTTTCTTCAAATATGGGGTTTTATTGTTATTTTTATGATTTCTTGAATGATTTTTTATAAAAAATAATTTAATTTTTTAATTCACCATTTCAAAAATATTGTAATTGTTTTTGAAAACATTTATTTTTTACTGAATAGTGAAAACACTGTATTTATTAAAAATTTTATTTTATTTTAAAATCATTATAATGTAAAATTTTGTTTATGATTAGTTTTAAATTTTAATTATTTAATTTTAATTAAAAATAATTAAATTATCGTATTTGAAAATTATTTTATAAATGAATTAATTTTGACAACATTTTATGCTTTAAATGGTCATTTTTCTAAAAAATTGTTTTTCACGACGTTTTACAGATTTTATTTTAAATTAAAATATGAAAATTATATATTTTAAATGTTTATGAATGGATTAGAAATTTATATTCATAAGGTATAAATTTATTTTATAATACCATTTTGTTTTTTTCCAGTATGAATAGTAATCTCGGTAAATTTTGTTGCCACAGTAAAGGGTAAATTTGTAAATTTAGGTTAAAAATAAAATGATAAGGGAAATAAGATGACCCTAACACATTATTATATTTTATTGGATTAATATAATTCTACCCTTAAAACATAAGTATTGAAATTAAATTTTTTAATGGATACTTTTCATTGAAAATTACTTTTAAAATATTTAAATCCAAGATAATCAAAAATTGTCACATTCTTTCTCTTAAATATCCATTATGTTTCTAAATGAGGAAAAAATGAACATAATAATTGAATATAAACTCAAAATTTTAACTTTATAATCATAATTTACTTATATTAATTTATTTTTTACTTTTTGTTCCACTTAAATGATATAATCATATTTATAATATATTATTTAATAAAAATTCAAAGATGTGACATTAATTTTTCAAACACTATATCATTTTTAAAATATGTCCAAACAAAAAATATATTTGGATATAAATATTTTTCAATAATATATAAGAATTATATTCATCATAGTATTTTATTTTTAAATTTCTGTGATCATAAAATTATATTAAAAAATTATAGAACGCTAATGAGATAATTTTTTATAAATTGAAATATAAAATAAATGTTACAAAAAATAATAAAAATAATATAATTTTAAAACATTTTAGTGATAAATGAATTTTATATATTACCTTGACCAATTATAGATTAAATAAATTATATTTTAGAGTTAAATTATTATCTTGATATTTTTAATATTCCATGTAAGAATAATGTCAAAATTGACACTAATGATATTTCATCAAAATAATATGATAATAATATATTTAAAAATAATAAAACATAATTAAGAATAAATAAATTATAATATGGTTAAAAAAATTATAAATTGTTCATTTATCACGTTATTTATGTCGCATAATTAAAATTTAAAAGCTTTTAATATTGAAATAGTTCATAACTTAGTTAAAATTAAAATAGGTAAACTAAGGGTTAATCAAAATGATAAGGTTTAAAATAATACAAAAAATTTTCTAAAATATATTATTTTAGTGATATTACAAACATATACCATCTTATATTTAAATATATGGCCTTTTCGTGGTATTATCAATGTGATTGAATTGATTATAAATTAATATTTTGAAATTATTTGAAAAGATGCCCTCACCTCAATTATAAAAGCTAACATCCTCCTTCACAAATTCACAGCACTTTGATCCTTCAATATCAATAATTCACTAATCCTTTCCCATCCAAACTTTTATATACACATTATATAGGTCTGGGTATTCTCAAAAGACCAACCCTTATGTCCCTTTGAAGATATCTAAAATATGTTCTCTAAAAGAAGTGGTAATTGTCTTTACTGACTCTTACAAGATTATTTCTAGTTCTACTTCTTAATGTGTTTTTTCTATTATGGTTTCTGAAATGATGAAAGAATTATGCTTTTATAGAACCCAAGTTTATTTTTTTCTTTATGGGATAGTTAGGAACAATATCATGCACCAATGCATTAGGTAAAATATATATCTTATATTATATTCATGACTAAAATGAGGAGTAAAATCATTTCAGTAACACATGACTGAAATGGGGAGTGAACATGTTTTAGTAAAGTAATGTCTCCACTATGATTGTATTGGAAATGATCCTTGACTAATATGGAAATTATTTTCTATGATTATCTGTATGCCACAATTTTATGTCTTTGGTTATTGTTTCATGGAATATGTTATTTAATTATTTATGAACTTTTATGATTCATCAGATTAAATGATATCATGATATTTGATATGAAGAATATAAATTTCAATTCTTTTATATTATTATGTCTTATGATTATGATACGATATATTTCTCCCTTTTTACCCTTATTGAGATTTTTATATCACTTTTTCTTATAATTATTTTACCCATGATATAAAGAACAATATTAAGTAACATTTTTCCAAAAGGGTTCTATTTACGAAGGAATAAGTGGGAGATGATGTTGATTTTTTATGAATTAGTTTCTTATGTTTCTATATTTCTAAATACACTAGACTTATATGGTTCTTGCATGATTTTATTATATAATGTATTGATAATTACTCAATTTAAATGTATTATCTATGTTTGTAAAGCATGGGATAATATAGTTTCTATCAGAGAAAGGTTTAGTTAATCTTTGGAAACATGGATGAGAAGACTTAGTAATAACAGTAATACTAATTCTAGTTATAGGATACAATCTAATAGTTTTAGTGAAATCATATAGAATATAGGATGAAACTAAATCTTCCCTAAATTTAATTTTATTATGTAATTATCCTTGATTATGTGGTTTTCTTACAATAATTATTACTACTCACAGTATGCTTTTTGGTTTTAGTTAATATATGGATCCAAAAAGAATATCTTTAATGTTTAATGCGATTGACAATGAAAATGTTTTCCTCCTAAAAAACTTAATGTTATTGGAGTTAGAATGAAAAAATGTATTTCAATTATCATACAACATTCTCAAGCAATAAATCATGTTAGACTTCCAAAAGAGAAAATTAGGGAACAAATTTTTGTTGAGTCCTTCATAAGGTAACATATACCTTATTTTATTGGGTTATCTGATCTAGTTGTGGATAAATATGGATCAACACCATCAAAAATATATTTTTGGATCTCTACTGATTAAAACATGAGAATGTAATTTTGGATGTTTAACATTTATAAATTTAAGGAGATCAATAGTAGAATCTAATCAAGTACATGAGGCAAGGAGATGAAATAGACTCCTTAGAATGGGACATGCTTAAGGAAATATTTTTCATCAAGTAAGTTCCGCAAATTATTTTAATGAAAATGGAGAAGGAGTTTCTTGAAATTAATAAAATAGATGATGAATCTTTTGGTCCCTAAGATTTAAATTTTACAATATTTTGATAGAACGCTTATGGAATTATCATCTAACCCGAGAGTAAGATTGGTCAATAATTTAGTGGATTAAAACCGATTCTCTAAAGGGTTTTATATATAAGGGTCTTCAGTATCTATAGGGAAATGATTTGATGTTTTCTCAATGTTGAGATGAATATTGCTGATAGTCATCAATCTTATGGGTTTGATAAGAATTGAAAATTTGAATTCAATGGAAAATATAAATCCATAGTGAAAATAAGATCACATTTCTTTTATGCTCAACGTGTAGAAGGAAACATAGAGGAAACTATCTTAAAGGAACTATTAAATGTTTTAAGAATGGGAAAGAAGGTAATGAAGAAATTGACTACCAATGTGAGAGGAAAAAAGATAGATAATGATGTAAATATGGAAAAGGCTTCACAAAATTAACCTACAACACATTAATTCTTAAAGTTCAAGGAAAATGAGAATTATACTAACCAATGATAAAATATGAGGGCTATGAATGCTGATCGATATCAGCAACATCTTAAAGAAAAATACAAAGGCAAACCACCATGAAGATCCAGGGTCTGAGCAATCCAACCCTATATTTATTAAACAAAAAGTATGGTATATGATATTAAGCCTTACAAAGGCCAGTACAAGAACCGGAATAAGTCACGCCCCACATATCATCATCCACCATGCTAACGCAGGCATCCGGGATCCTGAATGACCACATGGTGCTCAGCTCCACAATAGCCTCCTTCGAGAGGGAATCAACAATCTGATTCGCCTCCCTGTAAACATGAGATATGGAGATCTGAAGGCAACTAGCCTGGTTGAGACAGGCGATCCATTGAAGAAGGAGTCGCCAAGGTAAATCTCTAGTGTGTGTTCCAAAATCCTTCACTACAATTTGAGAGTATGATTCAATCCAAAGAGGTTACCAGTTGTAATAGACAACATATTTGATAGCGTAGAACATATCCCAATGTTCAGATTCAAACGCAGTACTTTAGACAATAAGGTGGTGGAATCAATCTTTAACAAAACCATGGTAATTACGGAACACACCTCCGCATCCTGAGGGACAAAGGAAAAATGATGAATTGGTGAAAGGTACAATTACCTTCCAATTTAATATAGCTAACATTTTATTTGATTATGGATCCACCCACTCTATTCTGTTTAAAATACTTTATAAGTGTTTATTCATATTACATCACCAATTAGATTTTGGGTTAGCTATGAAAACTCGTAATGGAAAAATGGTTGCATCACATGTTTATAATTATTCTCCATTAAACATTTATGGGAATGTGATACCTTAAAATCTTGTGAACCTTCTTTTAGTTTAATTTAATGTGATTCATGGAAGGTATAATCTTTCTCCATTTTGATCTCATGTTAATTTATAAAGAATATAAGTCATATTTCATATTAACAATGAATCTATGACCATCTATCGATGCAAGGGGGAACATAATCTTCCCGTGGAAATTAAATCCATATTGGGTGTCATAATTCCTATAAAAGAAATTTATCAATCTCAAATGTTTGGTTAAAAACTCAACATTAAGGATGCACATATTTTACAAGAGTTTTTTTATGATTTTCTTGAAAAATTTCTAGGTCTTACAAAAAATCGGGATGCTGATTTTTTACTAGAACTCATATTGGGAGCTAAGCCTATTTCAAAGAATCATAATAAAATACACCAAATTGAGTTGTAGGATTTGAAGTAGAAAATATAAGATAATCTTAAAAATGGATTTATGCGCCCATGTGCATCACCTTGGGGTTCACCTGCTCCATTTGTAACGAAAAAATATTGATAAATGAGACTCTTTATTTATGATCGTAAACATAAAATGATCATTATCAAAAAACTACCTTATCCTCCACTTTGATGACTTCCTTTATCAATTACATGGAGCTCATTACTTTTTAATGATTTATATTAATTCTGTATATCATCAATTTAGGTTCAATAAGGAGGGTATAACCAAGATGACATTCTATACAAGGTATGGACAATATGAATTTATAGTGATACCTTTTGGTCATACTAATAACCCCATTATCTTCTGGGATTTAATTAATAAATTCTTTAGAGACTAGCTTTATCCATGTGTGGTAGTCTTTATAGATGATAATCTTGTAATTTAGAAAAGAATTAATGAATGGTAATATAACTTGAGTATTGTAATAAATACCCTATGAAAAGAGAATATTTATGAAAAAATTATCAATTGTGAATTTTTGATTCATAATGTTTAATCCTTGGATCACATAATATCTAGAGAGGAAATATATATGGATCTAAAGAAGATGGTAGTTAATGAATGTTTCCCTCAACAAATATTTATAAATGAGATTAAAAATTTTCATTGTTGTTATGGATATTATTAGTGTATTGTGAAATATTTATCATGATTATCTAATCTACCCTCCATGTTGAATCAGAGAGGAGTTATGTTTATATGGATAGAGGAATGTGAAGTGAATTTCAAGGAGATAAAAGAAGTTTAGTTAGTGTACTTGTTCTAACACTAACCTATAGTGGAGAAAGATTTGTGATCTATAATGATGCATCCAAGATGGGGAAAATATGTGTTCTAGTGCAAAATGATATGTTGGTAGCTTATGCCTCTAAACAATTGAAAACCCATGATAAGAATTACCCAACTCATTATTTTGAGATTACTGTGGTAATATTTGTGTTAATGATATGGATGTGTTATATTTATAGAAAAATGTATGATATAGATACCGATCATACAAGTTTAAAGTATATTTTCCCGAAAATATTTATGAATATGCACAATCGGATGGATCTGGAAATTATAATTAATTTTAACCATATATATGATGCGGATAAAAAAATTAAATATTTATGGATTTGAAAAGGATGGATCTTTGAATTTTAGAGGAAGGGGAAAATAATATATTTTTCGAGATTAATTTTCAACAATTTATAAATGTGATGATTAAGGAGGCACATAAAGAAGATATAGAGATAAAAAAGAAGGTAAAAAATGTCCCTGATTTAAACTTCAATTATGATGGAATAATAAGGTTCAAGAACTATGTTTGTATCCCTACCATACTGGAATGAAATAAAGGGATTTTGGATGAGGCTCATAGTTCATCATTCTTTATTTATCCTAGAATCAAAATAAATATAGGGGCCTAAATGGGTATTTCTATTGGGATGGCATGAGGAGAGATATTGTAGAGTTTGTTTCTCAGTTATTGGTTTTTTAGAATGTTAAGGAATAAATATACAAGTCTCATGGGATTTTGTAATGATTACCCATACCAGAATAGAAATAGGAAAACATCATTTTGGATTTTGTCATTAGACTTCCCAAAACATATAAAAACCAAAATGCTATTTTTTCTATAGTTGATTACCATATGAATTTGGCACACTTCATTGCAATCAGTGAATACTTATATGATGATCAAATTTCCAGAATATATATTAAGGAAATGGTGAGATTTCATTGAGTAAAAATTTACATTATATCTGATCATGATCTGAGGATTACCTTGATGTTAATGAGAAGTCTTCAGTAAGACCTGGATACAAAGTTATGTTTCAGCACTACTTATCATCCTCTGACAGATGATCAGTCTAAGAAGAAAATTCAAACTCTAGAAGATGTGATGGGGGATTTCTTTATGGATTTCAACGGTGGTTTGTACTAACACCTATAATTTTAAAAAGGTTAGGGTTGAAGCCTCATTTTATTATTAAAGAAAATAACTCTTTTTTTGTTTGTGTATAGGGAGATCTGTTATATAGCCCTAACATTGGTAAAATTTTCTCTCAACAATATCTTTCACTCATATATTCATATGGATACTTATGAAGCCCTATACAGTAGAAAGTACATAAATCCAACAATCTAGAATTATTTTCAGGAAATAATTCTATTCGGACCAGATCGAGTTGAAAAAATGACAGAGAAGGTCATATTTATTCAACAACAAATAAGAGTAGCTCAGAGTCGACAAAAATGTTATGTTAACTATTTACGATAAGATCTAGAGTTTGAAGTATGTTTCAATTTATATCTATGAATATCTCCCTATTATATAATGATGATATTTAGAATGAAGGGAAGCTAATCTATAGGTATATTTGTACTCTTTAAATTTTATATCATGTTGGGAAAGTATCTTATCAATAGGAAATTACCATAAATATGTCTCAAGTTCATGATGTGTTCTATGTATCTCTTATAAAAAAATAAATATCCAATCCTTCAGGTGTACTAAAATCATAATTCATATCGTTGGACCAAGATTGTTCTAATGAAGACTAACCAATAGAGATTCTAGATCATCGATAAAAAAGTTACAAAAGAAGACCAGATGTCTGGTTAATGTTTTATGGAGAAACCACCAATTTTTTGATGCTACATGGAAAACTGAGGATGTGATGAGGAATTTGAATGATAATATTTTTGTATCCAAGTGGGGAATATTAAGGGAATACTTCATTTTAATGGAGGTGTAATGTAACACTTGGATATTTTTATGAAATAATTTTTATAAATAATTTTTATTCTTTGATAGTTGTATTGAATGAAACCATTAAAATACAGGAACTACAATACACTATTAATATAACCAAGACTTAAATTGGTAGTAAAAAATATGAATAACTAATTAATGAAATAAATATAGAGCTTAAATTCAATGTATTTAAGAGTTTTTAGAAAATAATCACATAATTTAAATAAAATCAGTTTATTCTTCAATAATAAATTTTCTTAAAAATGTTTTTTGAATTTAAATTTAGAAATTATAGAAAAATAATTTGATGAAATAAATTTTATTTTTCAATTATTCATTTCAAATCTATCATAAAATTATTTTTCTGAAAATATCTATTTTTTCGAAATAGTGTAAATGTTAATTTTTATTATAAATTATGAATTAATTTAAAGTACTTACAAGGAATTTTTTTTTGATTATTTTTAAATATTAATTAGTTCATATTAATTTAAAATAATTGAAATATTACATTTTAAATTTATTTTATACACTAATTTATTATAAAATAAATTATGTTTAGAAATCGATTTTTTCTGAAAAAAGTTTTTCATAGCGTTTTGCTGGTTTAATTTTTAATTAAATTATAAAACCAATTTAATTTGAATTTTTAAAATTTTTTGATGATTTTATATTATAAAATTACTAATTTAGTGAATATTCTTTTTTTATTTTCATCCAATATGCATAGTAACCATGGAAAATTTTGTTACCACGGTAAAGGGTAAATTGTGCGATTTAGGCTAAAAATAAAATTACAAGGTCTAAAAAATTACCCCAAAACATACCCATATTTTATCATAATAATATATTTATAACCCTAACATATAATGATATAAATTAAGTTGATTAATGGACACTTTTCTATGAAAATGACTTATATAATATTTAAATCATTGAAATTAACTAAAGTCGCTTTCTTTAACTTAAATATCCTTAATGTGTCCATGCGAGGAAAAAGGTATTTTATGAACGAATAAAAATGTAAATTTTTCACATAATAAAAATATTTTCATTATATAACTTTATTTTTTTACTTATTGTTCCACTTAGATGATATTATGACATTAATAATATATTATTTAACAAAATCTCAAAGTTGTGACATTCATTGTTTAAATAATTTATCATATTTAATATATGGTTACCCAAAATATATATTAGACTATAAATATTTTTCTGAAACCTAGAAGATTTATCTTAATAATTTTACTTTATTTTTATTTTTAGTGAACAAATATTTATATTAAATAATTACACAACACATATGTGTTAATTATTTTTTTAGTGTAAATATTAAATAAATTTTATGAAAAGTATTAAAATAAATATAATTTGAAATAATTAATCTGATGAATTTTTTTTGATTACCTTAAACTATTATTTATATAATAAATTATTTAATTTGAAGTGAACTTTTTTATCTTGAAAGTTTTAAAATCCCATGTAATAGATACTATCAAAATTGACACAAATGTTATTTAATCAAAATAATATTTTATTAAATTATTAAAAAAACATCTATAAAAATAAAAAATAAATATATTATGTTCTAAAATGTCATAAATTTATCAATTATTATTTAATTATCTTCAAAAAATTTATATTTTCAACATTTTAATATTCAAAATTTATTACCATAGTTGAAATTAATATTGGTCAACTAAGGGTTAATCGAAATGATAAGGATTAAATTAACACAACAATTTGTATAAAATATAATTTTTGAGGATATTAAAAACATATATAATCATATATTTTAGTTAATATTATTTTGGAAGTATATTTTTATGTTTAATTTATTATAAATTAAAATTTTGAGAACATTTTAATATTTCCCCACACCCCAATAATAAAGAGGTACCTCCTCCCTCAATTATGCACATCACTTAGAGCAAAAAATATATTCCATAATTTATCAACTTATCTTCTAAAATTACCTATACACATTATATAGGTTCTTTTATTATCAAAATACCATCCCTACGATCCCTATGAGGAGATCAAATGAAAATATTGTAAAGAAGAGGAAATTGTCTTTGCCGAATCTATTAACATTATTTCTTTATCTATTTACTCTTCCAGTGTAGTTTGAATTATAAATTAACAAGACAATTATCTCATATATTATAAGATGTAATTATGTTTATGTAACAACCATATTCCACATTTTATGCCTCTTATGTAAAAAAGAGTTGCACGTGCGTATATACAGCTTACTGTCTCCATGTTGTGGTGTAATCAGTTTTTCATCACCATTTTATTTTGTAGGGTGTAAGGATAGAAATAATGTATAAAAATATTTGATAATTATGAAATTAGGTTTATTTTGGAAACTAATATACCAACATCTTCTTTACCATCTCACCATTAATGGAATGATACCATCGCTCGTGCGTACGTACGACATACCATCTCCAAAACATAATGGGATTCATTTTCCATGTTCACCATTCAGGAATTAATATATATATTTATATAATTAATAAATGTGATATATATTACCACAATGTGATTCAGGATATGATTTAACTATATTCTATGAACAAAAGATGAAATTATATGACAAAACATGTATAAGAAAATGAATCACATAACACCCGAAAAAATGGTAATAGTGAAATATTATTAACAAATGGGTGATAAGATGATATAGGAGGATCCTATATGATATAGTAAATATAAATATGATTATAGTATAAATTAACCACATTTTTTAAGCCATTATACATGAGGTTCAAAAAGTTTTGAAGTAAATCAAACATAAGGTAAGGGTTAATGTCACAATCTCATTATTTTTTGGGATTATTTATATATAAGAATCAGTTGAGGAATATTTATCATTCATATAAATGTTTCATAAAAATGTTATGCAGATTATTTTATATATTATTCTATAATTGTATTATTTTTTTAAAATATGTATGAATTTTTACTAATCATTTTTAAATGAATCGCTTTGTTGTTTTCCAAATAAGTTTCTTTGTGACATTTCTTAGAAAAGTATGAAAGGAATGTTTTTTTAACTTAAACATAATGAATATAATTTTCCACTTTCATGATGAATTAATTCCTTAAATATTCCTTTACATTATTAGAAGAATTTTTTTAAAGATTTGTTTTTCAAATTCTATGGAATTTTAAGAAAGCAATAAATTTTCCAAATTAAAAGGATATTTTTGTCAATATTTATTTTCAAGTGATCTCTCAAAATTATTATCTATATACGATAACATTATTTGATGTTACATATTCATTATTGGGGATATTATTTTCTATGATACTATACCAATTATTTCTAATGATAGTTTATATTTATGATGGAATGATGTGAAATTCATCTCTTTTCCATGGGTTGTGTTATGAAAGAATGATGATTATGAAACACATTTAATTTTATCAGTTATGATATGATGAATGAATTATGTTATTTTGCCACATATATTTATTGTTTTAATTATATTTTGGGTGGGAACTATATCTCCCTCTAATAAATTGGGTAAATATTTATATCTCTTCATATATACAGGGCTGGAGTGAGGAGTGAACTCAAATTAGTAATACAGGACTAGAATGGGGAGAGAACCCAGTTCCGTAAAAGAATTTTTCCAATTTGATTGTCTTCTAATTTAGACTTGGATAATATGAAAATAATTTTATATTTTTATGTTAATGCCACAATTTTATGTATTTTTTTATTCTATCATGGAAATTGTTCTTTTATTCTTTTTAAACCTCAATGATTTTTTCCAGGACATGATATCGTGATCATTGATATGAATGATATAATTTTGAAATGTTATATTTATGTGATAATGTATTATGATTATTATAGGATTGATATCTACCATTTTTACCATTACTAATCATATGAGCTCACAATTTTAAAAGTTTTTTGCCCTAGGATATGATGAAAGGTATGAATTAAGATGTGTCAAAAAGGGTTCTAATTATGAAGTAATAAGCCGTAGAAAATGTTTATGTTTTATGAATTTATTATTTATGTTTCAATATTTCAAAAGACACTAAAACTATATGGTTTTGGAGTGTCTTTTTTATGTTATTTAATTATTATTATTCTATATTGATGTAATATCGATGTATGAAAATAATGGGCCGTTATAAATTATAATGATATCAATAACCTTTTTCAGACTTATTTGGTCTATGGTTTTGTGTTCATTAACCATATCTTGAACTTGTTCTCAATCAATATCTATCATTACATTATATTAATATTTATTTTACTTTTCTATGTGTTCACTTAAAAATAATTTTCTCATTTACAGAAACCTAGTTATATGGTGACCTTCACAGTTTCCTTTCCAATTTTTTAAGATACTGTTTTATTAACCATTTTACAATATAAGATCTCAATAAGGGTATTTTAAAATATAAACTCCATGATTACCAATCACATGTTTTAATTTTATGGAATCAATTTATTGAGGATTGTATAATGTATCATCCCAAGATTTTAAAAAGATCACTATGTTAAATATCATACGTTGCACAGAACATTGAGCTTAAACCGAGTCTAAAATATTATTATTTTAACACGACCCTTATAATATAGACATTAAAATGGTGTATATAAATAATATTAATTGTATTATAAAATAAATATGATATCTCATATTCAAATAAAAATTATTTATTCTTATTAAATAAACACATTATTTTTAGTAAACTCGTTTTATTCTTTGAATATATGTTTTATTTGAAAAAATATTTATTTATAAGTGTAAATAAATATAATTATTTTTTGACATAGTTATAAAAAATATTCGAAAAAATATACTTCATTTTTGTACTCATCACGTAAAAATTCTCTTAGGGTAATTATTTTCATAATTTTCTAAAAATGTTGATTTTTCGGATAAAAACTAGATATACCATTTTTTCAAAAAACCATAAGTTTTATGAAATAATTATTATATGTTCATGGTTTCAATTTTATTAAAAAATATTCGAAATCAAAATGTTCTTATGTAATGAAATAATGAATAAGTTTATATATTTATAAACACATTCATATCAATTTTGAAAACCATGATTGTATCCATAAAAACTATTTTTATGAGTTATACACTTAACATATTTAGAATTTATTTTTACCAATTTTATTAACTTAATTAGGGAAAATGGATTTTTTATTTGGAATGCGAAGTTCCAATTTATTTTACAATTTCTTTTTCATTTTCAGTCATAAAAATTTTAACAGAGTTTAAAATGATTTACCATAGAATAGGTAAAATATTGTAGCTGGTTAATGTTAAAAGATAAAAGATTAAAATTCATAATTACTAAAACGTTAATTATTTTTATGTGTTTAAAGAACATAACCATAGATTATAACATAAATTATCAACCAGATTAAGTATATTTAATTTCAAAAAATTTATTTAAATTTAAATGTAAAATAATCATGACTTAATCACTTAAAACAATCTGACCTAAAGTATAATTACTAGCCCTCACCAATACCTTTTTCCTTAAAATCCTTGAATCTATTGAAATATATCCCAAAGACACTCATCCTCAGTCTCCCCACATCCATTTTCTATTGTTATCACATAAATACCAATTTTATTTTCTTTAAGGGGTCCTTTAGGATGTGATTTTCAAGAGGTAACTTTCTCAAACCACCTTTCTTAATTTCTTTTCTTATACTACCTTCTCATAAAATAATTAATCCATAAAATCATAATAACTATAGTGTCATGTATATACTTTAATTTTATATTTCTAATAGAATATATTATATCCATCCATTTTCTCATCTCTTATTATTCAATGAAATGGAACCATTATCCAAATTATGGCGGTTAACTGTCTGTGTGGATAATGATTTTTCATTTTCCATTATTACCTTCAAGGGTGATTATAAATGTATTATTCTAGTAAAAAAATAATAACATGAAACTAGTTCGGGATGGTTGGAAAACCTGCCAAGATAAACTAAACATTTATCATAAACTTTTATCAAAATAATCATCCCCATTAAGAAAGAAAATTTATATGTGGAAAATTTAGACATAAATATTTTAATGAAAACAATTTCATTTCCCATATGTAGTTTTATTTTCATTTTATAATACCATCCATAATTATACACAAGTGAACCGACCATCAAACCATGAAATGAACACAACTAAAACATTGAAAATAATGAAATATTAATAATTAATAGGAGATACGATGTAATAAAATGATAATGTAAGGTATTATATATATAAATATAGTTCTAGAATGAATTAATGACATTCGTTGAACCATCATACAGGAGGTTTCAGAATGCAAAACAAAATGGAAGTGTGAGGTATGGTATTTCTTACCAGAATTTATATTCATCAGATTAAACTTATACTTTATTTATTTTTTCATGATATGATTTTGTGTAAAATGAATTATTATTTCCATATGTTGTATTTAAATATTTCTTATTAGTATTTAAAATTGAAATAAATAATTGAATCATTTTTTAGCGATCACTTCAATGAAGTGATAACTTTAGAAGACTTAATATTTAAAAATATTCTTTATGATGTTTCCCAAAAAACAATGCATTTATTATGTGTCAATATTTACTATAATTACTTCCATTTTTTTTAATATTATCCAATGAATTTTTAAATTATTTTTTACTTATTTTTAAATTTCATTAAATGTTTAAATGGTATAATTTTTCATTTTCTAAACATGGTTTTGTGATAATTTTCTGAAAAAAAAATATGGAAGGAATGTTTGATAACTTATACAGAAGGAGTGGATTTTACCACTATCATGATGCCTAAATGTTATGAATATTCCTTTAAATTTTTACAATTTTATCATTAAAGAATATTATACTTTTATAATTTCACATAATTTTATCTAGAAGTGATTTTTAATGTGCAAAGGGGTATTTTACTCAAAAACATTTCAATGATCTTGTATAAAGTATTTCCATATATGTAAAAAATCATTTTTTATATTATGATTAATTGAGTTTTATCTATTATGATACCATATTATATATTTTATTAATTATTTTATTATTAGTTCAACATAGGATGCATTATTATGATACCATTCAACATATTAATCTTGATGGTTTGTGATTATGTTTGCTGATAAGCGAAATTTATTTACATTTTTTTCAAGTATTAATACATATATATATTTTGATTATGTTTAACCATTTTCATATAATGGATGTATTAGAATAATTAAGTGATAGTTTGTTTCTACTATACCTTCTTGAGAAATTGGTAGGTCTCATGAGACAAACTAGTTTCAGTATTGGCTTATGTCCTACCTATTTATGTATGGTGTCTTGGATGAAGCCTTGACACTATGTTTATGATGTTTGAAATTTTGAATTCCTTAATTATGAGATTAGTTATTTATTTCCATGTTATTATTATTCTATTATAATAGTATCTATTATTAAATTTTTTAGCTCATGTGGTTATTTATATGGAATTATTTGATCCTATGTTATTCCTTCTATATTATGCTCAAATTGATGATTAAATGGAATATCTTTCCATTATATAACATTCCATAATTTATAGGCTTAGATATGATAGATTCTGTTATATTAACCATTACCGATCATCTGAGATAACCCATTTCTTATTTTTTTTCTCTGGGATGCCAAGAAGTTTATTATGATTGATATTCAGTGTTATGCTAAGAGAATAATTGTGTCTTAAAATGATTAAATGTGTCATATTTTTTATTTTAAATTATAATCTAAGATTTATGTATGTATCTAGATTTCGAAAACTACTAAATTTCACAGACCATCAGGTTTTTATTTCATGTATATTGTAAAAATTTAATTAAGTAACTCCTAATGTTGTGATACTAGAGTTGGGGTCTTTTCAAAATCCATTTTCAATGGAATTGTTTCCAAGAGTGAGGTAAAAATAATATATCACCCCTTTTCATTTATATTCATATATTTATAATTATAAATCCTCCAAATATATTATACATAAGATAAAATATTTTTATATGAAACATTAGTCTATTTAAATATTATCATGTTAATGGAATATTTATTTTTCAAATTTCTCTGAAGCATTCGAAAAATGAACACCTCTCTTGTACATACATGCCGACTACCACCTCTATGAACAACCTATATCATTTTTCATAACCAAATCACTTGGATGACTATAGAACATTATTAAATTAATAAAAATAATGTAATTTTAATTATTAATGTTTCTGGAAAGAAAATAGGTACTTATTTATTTTTACCAAGTGATTTATTCAATTCTTAAAAAAGTTTTTTCATATATTTCAACATCATTTGATGTTACATATGTTAATATTTTTATATGTTCTCATGATACCATCCATATTCTTGATATATATGGATTATAAATTTTCTCCAATTTTTTTCATAGAACCCATCAATTTCCCATAGGATAATGAATTAATGTTGATATATAAATTTTATTATGTTATAATTGCACATATAAGCATGTTTTTTCATTATGTTATGGATTTACATAGAATTATATTTCCCACCAATGAATTGTTTTAAGTTTTATCTCATTAGAAAAATGATAATGGGGAGTGAACCCAAACCACAAAAGACTATTTTTATTAATTTACATGTGGGACCATAATTATAAAACTCTCTAATATAATGGGTATATAATTATATATCATGAGTTGACATGTTAGGGAATGAGGAGTGATCCCAATACATTATGAGAATCTTCACCCAATCTGATGATGTTATTTGTAGTGATCATTTATATAAAAAATAGTTATAGATTGTTATTTTTGTTCCATAATCTTATGTTTCATAATGCTCTCAAGTTATTGTGACTTGTTTCTAATTGTATTCTTATATTCTTATAACATTATTTATTATTTATTACCCTACAATATTTGGTTATGATTTTATAATTTTATTGTCACATACCATTATTATTCTCTCACACGCACATGCTTAACATATACTCAGTTATGATCATTAGTTGTTAACTCCAATGTTTAAACTTATATTGAAAATAACTTTACCATTTTCTTATTTATCCATTCCCAAAGTTATGAAAAAAATATTATATGTGGTAAATATATAAGGGTACCATGTGATAAAAAAATGTTTGTGGGAAATATTGATTATTATTTAATGATTTCATTGTATATATAGCCCTTAAATAAACTAAAATTATATGGTACATGATGATATGTGGATTGTTGGGCCCTTGGAAAATAAATTAATCCTTAAATAATGCAGTAGTAGTGGAATCGGAATGCATCTGGATAGTACATTGTTGTGGGCGTGTTCTATTACAATTTAATGGGTTTATTGTTAGAATAAAATGATTACATTTTATTTTTTTAATTAATATTTGGGAAATATTTTCCTAACCTTGGATATCCACTCACATCTAGTTGAATAATATTTCCATTTATTTTCCTTTCTATTTTCTATCTAACTAAGAGAAATTGTACATGATTACCCTCCCCTAGATGCTTCTAATTGATGAAAGAAAAATAATAATTACACTAATCAGTAACCTATCCTACACTAGTGATTATAGATCTATAATTATTTTTATATCATGACATTACTCTTGATCACACGTATTGAGGAGAACAAATGTGTCATGTGTTTTTAATCCAGTGAAAGATGGAATTAGAATACAAAATATATAGAAATAAGAAAATATCATAAATTTAAAACAATTTAAATAAAACTAAAGAGGTTAAAATAGGATAGTAATAATTAATATATGTAATTCATTAATATGGGAAAGAGTAACCTTTTTAACCAATTTAGTATTGGTTTATTGTTCTTTCACTAGTGTATTACAATAGATATACTTCAAAGTAAGTAACATTAGCTATATTTGATTGAGAAATTAGGGAATAATTTTAAAAATATCTATAAAAAATTTATTATTTATAGAATAAATATATGATATTCTCCAAGATATTTTCAATTTCACCCACATGAGTAACATATATCACTTTCATATCTCTTTTTATTTAAATATTTTTAATGGTTCTATAAATTTTGTACACAAATTACATTAATTTGATTGTTGTTATGTGCACAATTTCTAGGGTAATAATTATTACCACTCAAATCATTCAACAACTTGATTCCCCTCTTAATCAGTGTCCCTGTCACTCTTGGTATGATCTATATATTGTTTAGTTAGAGGATCTCTTCATTGATTCGTATAGATAAGAATTAAATGTGATTTTGGATTTTAGATTAAGGTCATCCCTTATAATATTTATTATTTTTTTCATTTATGTAGATTTATCTCCATTATAATACCATTATTTAGTAAAATAAATATATCATTAGTCTTTTTGTAGGTCTATATATCCTTTATGTTTCTTTGAAATACTCATGGAAACCCTTCCGTATGTTACTTGGAGCATGGATGAGCTTTACGTTAGTGCCTCACCGCCTTTATGTAGCTTGTTGTTATGGGATTATACCATTACACAACTTAGGTAAAAATACTTCTACCCTTAAGTAGTCCTTATATATGGTTTTCAACCACTACATGATAGCTATATAAACTTTCAGGCCTTTCAATTGATAGATTGACTATGTGGTTGGTCAATCCTTTATCCAATAACATATTATTCTTCATGCAATTGGTAACATGATTGATTGTAGAGTTATTCACGTGGTATGTCTTGATTTAATGGAAAATTTAGTATAAACTGATAGTTAGTTTAGTTACCATTAGAGGCATGGTAGCTTGATGCAGTCAGTGTGGTTATTCTGGCTCCCTTCAAACGGTCAATGTAATGATTTTGCAGCTAATGTGGAAAAATGATAATCAAATTTTCAATTCCATCTTTATCAGATTAAGTATAAAATGAATATAAACATAAAAATTCAAAATCATTTAAGACTCTGAATCCAATTATTCAAAAAATTTATTTCTTCTACTTAATTCAATATGAATAAAATAAAAAAAATACAAATTTGGTACATTTAATGAATTAATTCCAAATTATTTTAATGTATTTAAAACATGTTAATTGACCAGGATTATAATAAATTTTGTCATTAATTTCTATTAAAAGAATATTTTTTTTTAAATACTGTTTCACATAACTCCCCCACAATTAGTTTATTACACTATATGTAAATACATTGAATTCAATTTATTAAATGATATCTGTGAAACCTAGACATTAGTACACTAACTAGTGAATATGAAAATCACAAACTTCTCTGTTTCTTGAATTATCATGACTCCTCTATAAACCCAAGAAACTATCCAAATATTAAATTCCATAAAATGTTATAGGATTAGTTTTTTAATAGAATATATCCCATTTGAATTAAGATTTCATCATGTGGAACATTCCCCAAATATTTTTCTTTTAGGATTCTTTAAAAAGGATTATATTTTACACTTTCTTGATACTTTTTTTATAGTTCATAAAGGAAATTAATATATATCATCTACCCATTTTCATCCAATTTCAGAATTTCCAAAATATTTTAATACTCTTAGTAAATATTATTTTTTTAATTTTTCCCAACTAATTTATCAAAATATCTTATATAATTAGTACAGAAAATGAAAAAACTAAACCATCCCATGATTATATGTAACCATCATGACTAATTATAATAGTCATGGAATATAATAAATTTTTTGAAATGAAACTATTATGTCATTATAACTATTATTTTTTGGTAGAAACATAAACATATTTGCTTTTGTTGGCCTAGGTAGACTAATAGACCATTAGAAATCTTCTTGTTTTACTTTAGTCCTAATAAGCTATCAGAATGTTTTTTTCCGAAGGATATTTAATGTGTTAATAAATCAATATGGTTAGACTTCCTATTTTCAATTTTATTAGTTATAGTTCCATAATTTTATGACCTAGGTTTCTCTAAGTTATTTTTTCATTTACTTTTATTTTTGAAGTTCCCATGAATAGAATGTCTAAGACATATAAGTTAATTCAATCAAAAATCATTTAACTCTAAAATTTTTTGAACTATTAAACTATCTCCACTCTATCATTATTTTTACATATATATTCTATCATTAAACTCATGTTTTCTATATAGATACACTATAAAATATTAAATGAAAAGAACAATCATTAGGTATAATTTATTTTTAGAATCTAAAATCAAACTTTGAAAACTATCATTTATTTTTTTAAAGTCAAATACTCAATAGAAATAGAAAAATGGATAAAATTATTTACATCCTAAGATTAATGTCCTCTCTCTCACACCTATATTAGAACAAATTATATTCAACCATGAAATTTATTTTTTTCTCTTTAAAATCATACTTAAAATAATAAACATATCGAATTGTGTCAAATAAAGAGATAACATAGCATTCCTTTATTTCATAGTAGCAAAGATGAGTTTAAATTATTCTATTGGTTCCTCTTAAAAATCCTCATGAAATATCTTCAGATACTATTAATTAACCTTAAATTTATACATTGATTAAACTTCTATGATCTCAACTACACTAAATAGAGATCTGTATGTTACTATAAAAGGTCGAGTCAAATTAGAATGAAGTTTTCTACGAATGAGATTTATTCGAGTGGATAATAATAGATATTTTTCTATAACAATAAATATTATTTTTAACATTCATTTTTCAAGGAAAAATTTGTACTTCTCTTTATACAATTGTGAGTTCTCATAAGCTTACCTTAATAGATCATCTATTTTCATCATCTACATCTCACTCTACTCAATAGTTTTTTCAACCTCTATTTTATCATTCAAAACAACCCATTATGAATTTTATTATAGGTCAATATTAAAATGATAATGTTTTCCATAAACAATTTTATAAAGTAAAAAAACTAAAGGGATTTGTCGGAACATTTTTATTCTCATAGTGTATCATGAAGATTCTTAAAATAGTACTTTCAATTTGGTAGCACTGTCTTAAAAAAGATCCACTTCATAACTATGTTTGACACCTCTATTTTCATAATTATCAAAAACAATTTGGAATTTTTGGTCTTTTTGGGCACTACACACCTCTCTATATAGGATTCTATGTTCTTGTAATAGAAATGTGTGCATTGGAGACTATTTATTACTTAGGGTACTCCAAATATGACAAAAAATGAATGAATTTTTATTCTTAATGACAACATCAAAATAATCAATTCATGTGTTTTTTTCAATCCACATAGAAACATATACAACTATAAATAATATTTAAGAGGAATAAAATGAAACTTTAAAAGGATACATTAAATATAATCCAAACAAACAAACACTTTTCAAAATATTAATGACTATTGGGGGATCTCGTACATTTTAGAACCACTACAAGTGATTTGGAATGATGGTAATGGTTTATAAAATTTATGTCCATAAAAAATTATGATCTGTAATAAACCATATTCTAAAAATTTCTATACAACTATTTGAGGTTAAAATGGATTTCATAAAAAGTGTATGGGAAAAAGAAAAGGAAATTTAAACTCTTACATAGGGATTCATCACATAAATAATTTTTAATTACAAATCACCCATTAGAAGGGATCATCACATACATAATATGTTGACTTATATTTCAATTTAAAATTTTGATTCTTAGTAATGAAGGGATTAACATTGATATGACTAGAAAATTCACTAGTCTAACATACCATAAATCGATGAAGAATTTGTATAATTTCTCACTAGGGAAGGATTCATCTTTGATTATTTTAGTTGGCTTTTCTACTTCAATGGTGTGAGGTCATCTACTCATGTGTTTTGGTTCTATATTTTTATATACCCTCATTCCATTTATAACCACGTATAAATATTACATCAGTAACAAACACATCACTAGGTTGGGATTTTCATAAACTTTGTTGATCAAATAAAAAATTGGTGTATGAATGTAATAAATAATTAGAATAATTTCTAACAATTAAAATATGTCTTTTTCAAATGAAAAACATTGAAAAAAACACATTTTCTATTGTTGTGTAATTTATTTGGTTTATTTCTTGGTTATAAAAAGTATATATGATCACTTTGAGGTTCTTATTAATATTTTGGGATATTAAAGGTCATACATATTTGTTTCAGACATCACACAATATGTGAAAAGATAAATTCCATTATTTTGGAAATTTGATGTGTGTTGTGGTTGGAATCTCTTTGAAATTCTCAAAATCGATCTAGCATGAATCTTAAAATAATAATTCATTCACCTTTATGAGTATGTTTATTAAGAGAAAATAAATCTTTATGACATCCCTAATAAACTATTGATAATATCCAGCATGTCCTAAAATGAAAAAATATGTATCATCATTGTGGGTTAAGACAGTGTGTATGTAATTACAATTTTATCCTTATCCATTGTAATCTCATCATTAGAAATTATATGTCATAATGAATTTCATTTCTATACCATGAAATTTCATTATGGTAATTTTAGAATAGAGTTTTTTCAATGAATATTTTCAAATATTTTTCTTGTCATAATATATTTTTAAAAACATAATCTATACATAGAAAAAAATCAATGATTATATCCAAATACATATGAAGATATTCTAAATAGATTCTTAACACACAAAATTGAAAGGTATATGGGGTATTAAAAAGATCAAATGGAATCATCTGGTAAGATATTATTGAGAATTTTAATGTGAATGTGAATGAGATCTTATCCTGGTATTCTGGAGATATTAGAAACCCTTTGGATTTAAATATTGGGTGTAGGGTTCCAGCTCTAAAATTCATATCCAATTCCATTTTTTCAACATCTAGGAGGGTTGGGTTGAGCCTATGTTGTTGCAGTCCCATGAGTTTGAAATAATATTACTGAAAACTATTATATATAAAAATATATATGTGGTTGTGGTAATTCAATGGATATCCCCTAGTGAAAACCATATCACCCAAATTGTCAATTTCAGAATTTATACTAGTTCAGGATATTGAATGTTCAATAAATTTTTTGAGATTATGTTTGTTTTTTTTTCAGATTTGTATTTTTTTATGAAATATATATTTTTTTGTTTGAGGGTAGCAGCCGAAATTATTATTTATATGGATTTTATATTGATGTTATCAAATTTTTATTTTCCATTATTGTAGAATAGACATGTAAAACATATTTTTCTATAGAATTTATAATTAAATCATTAAAGTAACTTTCATCTAGTTTTCTAAAACAAATTAAAAATTAATTACATTTTTACCAAAACTTTGATTATAGAATTAAGGTTTTTATAAATATTATCATAATATAATTATTTCATAAAAAAATAAATTTAGGATTTCTAAAAACATTAAAATTCAAAATTCTTCAATGTAAACCCATATTTCTCTTAATGGAGTACTCTATATAATTTATAATGCTGATGTTAATTTTCTATTCTCTAAAATAAATTGAATGATATTCCACATTATGTTTATTGAAAATTTTGGAAATATTAAAATATGTAATACCTAAGATGATTATATTTTGATATTTTCCTCTGTCCTCGTATATATTCAAAATATAGAAATCTACAGGGAATATAAATCCTAATATGAATACAAAAAATCCCCTTTAAAACTCCAAATGGATAAGATAACAACCATACTTTTTATTTCATATTTAAACATTATTTATTATATAAAATGTAACTTAATAAAACTGATATGATTGAGAGGTCTAGTGACTTTGGGGTTTGGGAACATTACATAACAACTTAAAACATTAAATACAATGTCTTTATTCAAAACTTCTTTGACATGACCAAATCATTCCTCTATACTTAACACTGCATGGGATAACCTAAGGGATTACATAAGAAAGAGGTGAGATATAAAGCATATTAAGGGAATAAAAAAGGAATAAAATGAGGAAGAGATTACAAGTTAGTAAATACACATATCAATGGAGCATGAGAGGAACAAGATCAATAATGCATGATATAACATGATAATCATAACACCAGAAATGTAGCAGCAACTTAAAACACTGCATCCTAAACATAAGTCCATGCTAAACTACAAAGAATTAATGCAAGAATAAACTACCATAAAGGAATTAGGTAAACTCCTATACAAACATGTTTTATCATGTTACAAAATATTACCCAATTTAATAGAGCGATATCATGGTGAACCCTTCATAATCATTTCAATCTAATGCTTAAATATTCCACATAGATAATATAACATGGATTCATTAAATGCCATAATTTAATTCTAGGATCAAATAATGTGGAATACATACACTTAAGTCCTAAATAATTAATTATATGTGAATATGGTGAATACTCTTACTAGTTAAATGGTCATGTTATTCATTATATGATAATTTTGGCATAGAAAATCATGCTGCAAATTCGATAGCATAACGACATCATATTGAAATTAATAAAAAAATTTGATTGGAGAGAAAGGGGTGTATCACCATTTAGATATGAAATGGGAAGTATGCAGTAAATGTAAATACATTCCCCAACATATGTAATTGTAATTAGAAGGAATAACAAAATAAAGTGTCTTGAAGTAAGAGAAGAAATGGAAAGAACTCTTACGAAATTTTGGCATTGTAACAAGTGTAAATATAAGATAATAAGAGGGATTAATGAGAGTGAAAGGAAGATATCATAATTTATACATCAAATTGAATGTATGGGAATCAAGTAACATCACATCCCAAAATATGAAAATGTAATTTAAGATGCATAATATAAAGGAAGTGCTTGAATTGAAATGAGAAGATAGAAATTTCATATGTGAATGTGTGATCCCAAAGGCTTGGGAGGGGCTTATTAAGAGGTTGTGGGAGCCTTGTGGGGACTATAGGGAGTATAGGTAAGAGTATAGTCATGCTCTGAGGAGTTTAAAGGAATATAAATGGGAGCATTGGTGGGTTTATATTAGAATGTGGGGGGGAGGGGTTCATTATTATTTTGGTTTTAGACACTACATAATAAAATACTCAAAACCACAATAAATTCCATGGTTTCAGTAATAGGGGTGTGGAATAAAATATTTTATAAGTACAAGGTCAGAATGTATTAAAATATTTCCCTTTCTTATGTGGAGGTGAGTCACACAATTAATTGAATAATTTTAAAATCATATAATGTATTATATGTCTAGGAGGATTCATAATAGATTTTCAAAATAAATTAATTTAAAATAAAACCACATTATTTTAAATAGAAAAAATATATTTGGATGAATATAAAATTTATTGTTTTAATTAAATCACTATTGGTCCATTTTGATGTTATAAAACACACTATATATTTATAAGGTATTTAATTTTGTCCCAAAAATTTGATTGTATCTGAAAATTATGAATAATTAAATTTAGGATAATTTTTATGTCTTGATTCAAAAAATAATATCCATTTCATCTAAATATTTTTTTAAATATTTTAATTTTATCTTTTAAAACAATTACAATATTTATTGAAAATGACGGGTTTTGAAAAATAAATGTATTTGAACACTTATAAAAATTACATTTTACTTCATAAAAATAAAATGATAATTTATATTTGATAAATATTATTTAATAATAATATTCCATTAAAATTTTATTGATTTAAAAATCCATTATTTCATTAATAAATATAATTAGTTTTCTTAATTTAATTTGAATATTAACCAAAAATACTATTTGTGCTTTTGAAATCACTTACAATGTAACAATAATTGGAAGAAAATATATTCACTATTCTATAAAACAAATTATTCATATTTCTAATGATAGTGTCTTGATACATACCCATTTATTACATCAGAATATTTTCTAAGAATAATTTGTGCGATGGTGGGTATTTGATGGGGACATTTAGTAAACATGGTTTGGGTCGTGATCTTGAGGAGCTCAAAATTCTCCCATAAATGGTTTCACTCAAACATAATTTTTGCAATACTAACTTCGGATTAGTCTAGGGGATATCCTAGAAAGGTTATCTCCCTCATAAGCTCTAAGAAATGGGCTTCATAGGGTATGATCCTACAGGATAATCCCATCACTTCCTTTGTCTCTGACAATTGGATTTGTTAAAGCCCTATATTTATACCAGTCATGTGATCATTATTCAATGGATATATTATCAATTTTAAATATAATTAATGTTCATTTAAATCCAATTGGATATAATAAAACAAAACAGGTCAATTTTTTTCTATATCTATAAGACGTTTAATTAAATCATAATGGGGAATTTTATTCATAATAGTTCAGTTCGTTACAATCATCCCCCCTTAAGAAATATCATCCAAAAAAATTAATTTTTCCATAGTAAAATAGATTCGGGTAACCCTACTTCATTACTTCTTCTAGTTCCTATGTTTCTTCTTCAAGCATGATTTTTTTTCACAAAACCTTGATGAGGGAAATTTTTTATTTTTTAGAACTTCTTCTCTATGTTCTAAGATCTTAACTGGTTTCTCATCCTGAGAGTAGTTATTCCCCAATGGTACAATCTCACAATTGAGTTCACATGATTGGACCAATATATACTATATTAAGAGGGATACATGGAATGCATATGATTATTGAGACGGGTTTCGTTGGAGTCCTAGTTGATTGACCACTACTTTGATACAATCATGGCGCTCAAAAGGGCTGATGTACCTTAGAAAAATCTTTCCCTTCTTACTAAATCTCATCACATTATTCCATGGAGGTATAAGGAGGAATAAAATGTCTCCAAAATGAAAATATAAGTCTCATCAAATATTATCATCATATCTCTTGTTTAGACTCTAAGAAGCTTTGTTGAGTTGTTATATGGTTGTCACCTTCTTCACCATTTCATTATCCATTTCAAGACTGATAAGTTTTCATTCCACAACTTCGTCCCCACATGTCAGTGTCCTACACCTCTTCCTATAAACAGCTTCATAATGGGCCATTTAGATGCTCGAGTGGAAATGGTTGTTGTAAGATAACTCCACCAAAGGAAGATATTGGTCTCATCTACCTTTTAATTCCATTGATCATGATCTCGACATGTCCTCAAGAATTTGGGTAGTCTACTTATATTGGACATTATTTTGAGAGTGATAAGTCATATTTAATTTCAAATCAATGATTAGAGCATGTTGGAGGCTTTTATAAAACCTAGATGTGAACCTTGGATATGGATCATACACAATCGATAGTTGTAATCCATGAAACCTTACCACTTATCGGATGTATATATATGCCAGTTGATCCAATAAGACATCCCCTCAAACCATAATTAATTGTGTAGCCTTTGTAAGATGATAAAAAATAACCTAGATATCATTTCATTCAGTTCATCTCTTTGGATATCTGGTGACAGAGTTCATAGTGATGTTTTCCCATTTCCATATTGGAATGGGGAATGGTTGCATCATCTCTTTAGACTTCTTTTTTTAATCCTTCACATTGTGACATAGCAGACACTTTTATATATATTAATTTCTCTATTTCTTCATGTTATATAACCAATATTTATCTCAGATATATCGATACATCTTTGTGTTTCCTATATCAATGGACAATGTTGAATTATATGCATCATCCAGAAGTTCTTTCTTTAACTCAGGATTATAAGGAACACGTCATCTTAACCGAAATCTCAAAATTCCTTCTTTATTAACATTGAACTCTGAGTATTTCCATTTTTTGATAGTTTCCACATTCACCTAAATTACCACATCATATTTTTGAGTATCATTTATCATTTACAAAAGAGATAGTTGAGAAATAATTTGTGAAAGGATGGATGATCTTCTCTTCTTTATGATTCACATGTCCATCTTCTTCAAATCTAAGAAGATATGATCCTTCACAATTATCATTCATGATTGAATTTTGGGGTCCTTTCTACATAGATAATCCCCCATCTTGTTTTCATTACAATGATTGTAGTGTATTGAGAATTCATAATCCTTGATAATCTCTAACCATATGTGTTGGTTCATATTCATCTCTTTTTATGTAAAAATATATTTGAGAATTTTGTGATCTGTATATATTTCATAAATTTCACCAAGGAGATAATAATACCATATATTCAATGACAGTATCACATATTATAACTCTATATCATTCATGGGATAGATTTTCTCATGAATTTCTAACTTCCTCGATGTGTAGGTAATGGCATTTTCAGTTTTCATCAACAAACATCCTAGTACCTACTTTGAAGAATCACTAAAGATAATGAAAATCTCCCCACTTGTGGGTAGTGTGAGCATATGGGTAGTGATAAGCCTCATTTTCAAATCCATGAATATTTATTCACATTTATAATTCTATGAAATTTTGACACTATTCTGAGTTAGATTGGTAAGATAGTTTGATAATCTTGATTAATTTATCACACATTGGTGATAATATCAAGATAACCCAAGTAAGTTATGGATATCCTTCACAGATGTAGGCATTGGACATCCCCCAATTGTTATTGTCTTGTAAGTAACCACCAATATACCATTAATTGTGATGATATTCCATAATAATAGTACTTCATTCGACTATAACACGCACTTGTTGTACTTGGCATAAAGATTCTTCTTTTGCAAGGTCTTTAGCATAGTTCTCAGATGCTCCTCAATCTCCACATTGGTTTTGGATTATATTATAATATCATGTATATATACTACCTAAATATGTCGAGATAATATGTAAAGACTCTATTCATCTTGTCCATGATGATTTCTAGTGAATTAGTATGTCTGAAGGTCATAACTATGAACTCATAGTTCCCATACATTGTAGGAAACTTTTTCTTGTGGATATCTTCCTTCTTAACCCTTTGTAATATACCAACATTAGATCCAACAAGTAGAAATATTGGGCTCTACGTAGTCGATCGAATAATCATAAATTCATGGAAAATGATACCTCTTTTTTATCAATATTTTTTTTGAGCTCATGATAATCAAGGAAAAGGTGCATTGACCTATCATTCTTCTTTATGAAGAGGACCAGTACACCCCATGGTGAAGTAATTGGGTGTATCAAACCCTTATCAAGATTCAACTATAGTTGATTTTTTAACTCCTCAAGTTCAACAGTAACCATTCAATATTGATTTTAGATATTGGAAATTCCCCATGTATATGATTTATCAAAAAACCCAACATCTCTGCTAGGAGGAAGGCCAGACAATTCCTTGAGAAAGACATTGGCAAATTACCTCACAATAAGCTTTACTTCAAGGATTATTTGTTCCATAATGTCAATAATTTGATCTAGATACACTTTTTAGTAGGGAAATAATATCCATTCTTGAGATGATTGTGCTAAAGAAGGTTCTTCCTCCTCCTTACACTGGTACATGATCAGAGAGTTAATTCTCTATATAGATAGTGATTTCCCTCTCATGACAATTTATGTTGGATCAATATAGAGGAATCGAATCCATGTCTATAATCAAATCAAATTACACCAAGTAAAGTATTAAAAGGGTCATTGGGAATTTAAATATACAAATTGTGATGGCAGAGGAGTAATATACATAATATGAAATAATTTCTCCATTTTCCATTCATATAGACATCTTTACTTCCATGCTTTATTATGTTGTTTAGATTGTTCTACTAAAAGTTTGTGATGTAAAATAATGCATAGAATTATGTATGATAACCCCACCTTTAACTTTTTATTTATGGTTCCAAATTATCCAATATAGACTTTGGTATGCGAGTCTTAAACTATTAAACACATAAATGGGGATTTAATGAAAATAAAGTCATAACTTATAAATTACAGTTTCCTCCTTATCATATGTGTTTCTAGGTTTTAGTCTATGTTATACATGATCTAACTCCTAACATATATTCTTATGGTAACTTTTATATTCCCTTAATAATTCCTTTTAATGAGATAATGAGTTTTAACAACTATATCCCCCAAAAGTGTCAAACTAGGTGCATAGTAATTCATGTTGTTGTGAACAAGATTACCTAGAGTCATGCCTAAACATCTTATTAGAGTTGTTACTATAAGCTACATCTATTCTAAAACCACATCCACTTGTATTGTCTAGAGAGGGATTTATTTTCTTTATAAACCCCGTACTCTATAATTACCAAAATTTAGGTATTTTTTCTTACAGTTTGTCTTATCCCTAAGGGTTTTCAATAGGTTTTTCTAATCCAATACCCAAAAATAACAAAACCTATTCTTTGATGAAAAATATAACAACCTTTCTCTTTATAACATTTTTACACCTAATTTAATACATAAAATTTCACTTAATACAATTTGGTAGATCTAGATTTATAGATTCATTGGGTTTTAGGAACATTACATAACAACTTAAAACAATAAATACAAAATCTTTATTTAAAAAAATCTTTGATATGACTAGATCATTTCTTTCATACATAACAATGCGAGTGATAACCTGAGGGTATACATAAGAAATGAGTGATATATAAATCCCAGTTTAGGAATAAACAATTCATATCATGAGTAAGAGAATACATGTTATACAATAAGCATATAAATGGAGCCTGAAAGGAACACGAACAATAAGGAAAACATGGTAAATGTGGAAACAACATAAAACACAAGATCATAAACATAAGTCAAAGAAAAACTTCCAATAGTTCATGGTGGAAAAAATTCCCATAAGGGAATGAGTTAAACCCCTATATAAACATGAAGTATCATAATACTAAATATTACCCAATTCATTGGAGTGCTATCAGGGCGCACCCTTCGCAATCATTTCTATCACATGCATAAGTGTTCCAAAAAGATCATATAACATGGATTCATTCAACATAATCATTTAACTACATGATCAAATAATATGTAATACATACATGTATGTCCACAATCAATAAATATATTTTTATATGGTGAATACTCTTGATAGATAAATGGATATGCTATTCACTACATGATCAATTTTTCCTGGAAAATTGTGGTGCAATATCGGTAGCATAATGGCATCATATAGAAATTCAAAAAATGGGTTAATGAGAGGTAAATGGGTGTATAACCATTTATTCATGAAATGGAGAGTAATAGGGACATGTAAGAACGTTCCCTAACAAATTTAATTTGAATTAGAAGTCGTATCATAATAATGAGTCATGAAGTAAGTGGACAAAGCAAAAGAACTATTATGAATTTTTTATATGGTAATATGTGTACATAAAAGATCATAGGGGGATTAATGAGAGTAAAATAAATCTATAATAATATATACATCAAATGGATAGTATTTTCATCATGAAATATCACATCCTATCATATTAAAATTGAATTTAAGAAGCATAATATAAAGGATGTTCTTGAATGGAAATGAGAAGAGAGAAATCACTTAATTGAATATGTGATTCCAAAGGATTGTGAGTGGATTATTAAGATCTTTTTGGATCCTTGAACAGACTCTAGTGAGTAGAGATAAATTTTTGGTACTATTAAAATTAGTTTTATTGTAGATAAATGGGAGCTTGGGTGGGTTTATATAGGAAAAGAGGGGGATTTCATTATTATTTGGGTTTTTGAAATATTCAAAACCACAAACCATCCCATGGTTTTTTGACCATGTTTTCTGAAAATGGGGATTTTATTATAATATTTTATAATTCCAACGGTATAAGATATTAAAATATATCCACTTCTTCTGTGTAGGTGAGTAACACTCTTAAAGAATTGAATTTAAAATATTATAATGTATTATATGTCTTGGAGGATTCATGAAGGATTTAGAAAATAAATAAAATATACTTAAATCTGCATTATTTAAAATAAAAAACATATATTTAGAATAGGATACCTCATATTGTATTTATTACTTCATTATTGGGCCATTATAATGCCATAAAACACACCGTATATTTATACAATATTTATTTTTTACCCAAACAATCGATTTTGTCAAAAAATTAGGAAAAATTAACTATTGGATAATTTCAACATCCTAATTCAAAAAATAATATCCATTTTATCCAAATAATTTTATAAATATATGAATTTTTACTTTTAAAATAATAACCGTTATTTGTTGAAAATGACGAATTTGAACAAATAATAGTTTTTGAACCCTTATAAATATTTCATTTTACATCATAAAAATAATATGATCAATTTTAATTGATAAATATTATTTAATAATATTATAACATTAAAATATTTTATATTTAAAAAATAAATTCATTCATTCATTTGTCAAAAAATATTTCGTAACTGAATTTGTTTCTTAAAAAAAATACTATTTTTGTTTAAAAATCTTTTAAAATGTAATAATAATTTGAAGAAAAAATATCCATCCTTCTATATAAAAATAATGTACATATTCCTAATTCTAGGTTCTTTATTCTTATCCCTTTATTATACTATTATACATCTTAAGAGTATGGTATGCGACGGTTGGGCTTTCATTGGGCCATTTGGTGAACATCATTTGGGCGTGATCTCGATGAGATTGAAAATCTCCCGTAAACTGTTTTGCTCATGAATGTGGTTTTGGATCATGGATTTGGATTAGTATAGGGAAAAGTCTATAAATACTATCTCTCTTAGAATCTCAGATAAATAGTCTTAATATGGAAGGATCTTATAGGATGAGGCCATCAATTTGTTTGTTTATGAGAATTGGATTTGTTAAAACCCTATGTTTATACTAGTCATGTAAGGATTGATCAGTTGCTATTTTATCAATGGTAAATATACATAAAATTCATTAAAATATAATTGTATATAATAAAAAACTATGTGAATGTGTCTTCTATATCCATAAGGCATTTAATTGAATCAAAAAGGGTAATTTTATTCATAATATTTCGAGTCGTTATAGATTGGAATTATTTTAGTTTGAAAATTTTATAACCATTTTGGCATGTTTGATCTCTCTTATATTCTAGAAAGAATAAAAATATTAAGAAATATATTTATCTATAGTCACAATTCCCAACGTGAATTCAAAAATTCAATTCACCTTAGGTGAAATGAATAGTCATGTTACATTGATCTACGGATTTCTTTGTAATTTTTTGTGTAATAATGGTTAATAAATTTAAACATGAGTTTTCATTTTCATGCACAAACATGTTCCTATTCTTAATGAACATGTCTTTGATAAACCTATTATACCTTAGAATTTGGTGGATATCTTCCAATAATGGTATTTCCATCCCTAATGTTTTTAATATCATAAATTTATCTAATTTCAATAATTCCAGTTTTCTATAGTTATTTTACACTCTTAGGGAGTACAGGTTGGGGTTAGACTATATCTTCCATCGAGGATATTCCCCATTCCTTATTCAATAAGGGTTTCTCCAAAGGTGGTTCTTCTTTTAGAGGTTTCTTGGTGAGGATAGTATCATCAGGTTCAGTGGATAATACAAATCCATTTTTCTATAATATAGTTATTCTTCAATATTCATTAGTATCGTGTGACTCATCAAGGAAATTATACAAAAATTTACCTAAGGTTTATGAATTTTTTATGTTTTAATTTTTCATTAACCTTTTTTTAATTCATCGATGTCACTCATGGTCTATCATTATTATCCTTACAGATTATTTAGAGTTGATATGTGAGTTTTTGGAGTAGTATTCTATGTTTTTTCAGATGCCACAAGTTATTTCATCTTATAGTTCCTTAAAGGTTCATTATTGTCCCCTTATTGGTAGCTTATAGAAGATTGGGAACTACCTATTGGATGTGTGGTACTGGAAAGACGGTTTAAAGTCTTACTAAAAGGGTGGCCTTTTCTATTATGGTTTCCCTACACTAATTTGAGTATTATAATACTCAAAGAATTATCAATTTATTACCTTTTATTTATAGTATTTCTTTTATAAAATGGGACTAAAACATTCTTATACTTGTAATTATCCATCTGATAATTTCTCCAAGGATAGAAAAACATGATCGGGGTGAGGGGCTATAGTAGGTAGTGTTTTCTAAACATTTTTTAAGTATAGTAATCTCAGATAAAATATAAGTTCTTTAATTTTTTATATAAATTTTATTTTAAAACATTCACCTCATACACTGCCCTTTTTTGTTATCATAATGTAGTGTTTGGAGTTTTGGGAAATTCTCTTAATCATTTCTATGAATTTAGTATGGTAATATTTGATTAGTGCTCTTCTAGTGGCATTATTTAATAGTTTCTAGTCACATTATATCAATCCATAGTAAAATAATTCTTGGAAATGTTATTTGTTAGAGGTTTTCTATGGGAAGTAAATTATTAGACACTAGAACATCTACCAAAATTCATAAAGTATTTCCCCAATTATGTGTTCAATTTCATAAATCTCTCTTCTCATATGGAACTCCTTGATGAAGGGATGTTTTCATTAAGAATGGCCTTATACAGTTTTCTAAAGTGGATATCCTTGTGGGTTAGAGGTTTTAGAGACACTCTTTATCAAACACTTCAAGGGAGAATGAGAACATCGTTTAATTAAAAAAATTACAAAAATTATTCTATAAATAAATTTTTAGATACTATAAATGAATACATTGAGCATTATGTAATGATCATCTCCTTAAAATCCTAGAAACTTTTTATATAATTGGATCATTTTAGTTTTATGCATGAATCCTCATTTTTTATTGGGTACTTGAAAATGATTATTAATATTGAATCTAGTTTCAAAACAAATTCTCTCATGGTCCAATTTAATTGATCAATATTTTATTCCACATTTTTCCTCCTAAAAACGCCAATGGAATAATTATTTTAGGAGTGATAGTTAGTCAATAAAATTTTGACCCCCCAACTTCCTTAGTGATTTTAAAATAGCTAATTGTTTACAAAAAAATCATTCCATATACATATCAATACTAGTGAGGTGAGATAACCAAGGTCTAGTAGTGTTTTGAAATCATTTTAAACAAAAGTAAAACAAATTACTACACATCCTGATAAAGGTACCATGTCGATGAGAGGAGTGTTGTGGGAAAATAAAAAAAATTGATCCCAAATTAAAATATTCATAGTGGAATTTGGTTGTCTATAAAGAGGATAGTGTTTTCTGTCTATTATTATATTATTAAATGGGTTTAGGGTATTAATAAAATCATTGAATTTTGTTGTTTTTAAATTAAAATTTTATAACAATGGTCTAACCCTGGATATTGGCACACACCCTAATAAATCATACATCCATTCTTGTACTCTCCTATTTTTTCTCTTACTATGTGAAGCCTCACTTGATTACTATCACTTGAATGTTTCATCTATATTAGTTGAATAGAATAATCACAAAAAATCCCTAAACTCAACTTTCCCAGTTATCAGAGATATCTAATCCCCATTAGATTAACCAACCTACCATGATCACAAGATATTATGATAACCAAGGTGCATATGTCTAAAATATACTTAAAGAGGGGAATATTAATTCAAAATATATAGAAATATGGAAATCTACTATTTTCTAAATATTTTTAATAAATTTAGATTGATGAGAAAAATATGCACTATTGAAAATTCCTTCTATACTAATGCCTCTATCCCAATGGTTTAGAAAAACCATTGGGATAGGTTTCTTATACCAACGGTTTGTTGAAAACCATTTCTATAGGAATTTTTAGAGTTTTTTTTTCAAACGGTTTAGAAAACTATTGGGATAGGCCCAGGTAGAGACACCTTTACCAAAAGTTATATATAGTCACTGGGATAGGTGGTAGTTCTCGCAAAGGTTTCAAAAAACCATTGGGATAGGTGTAGTTTTCCTCATTTATTGAAATAGTTCATGGAAACCTTTTGTATAGATTTGATGATATTTATCAACAATTTTAATAAACTATTGGGAAAAAATGCTCAAATGTAGCCCCCAATTCAGATCATAATCCACCCACATTGCTCCCTGAACGAGTGCACCCCTTATTCCAGTGTGAAAATCCTTCTTCCCAATAACCGATTGTTTGTTCTTCCTCATCAAATCTGTACGTTATAACTGAGTTTTATGTTCTACCTCCACTTATTATATTTTAAATTCTGACATCATTAAAGAACTGGTTTTTTTTGTTCTTTTTATTATCTGTGAAGGACCACTCCCCCATTCTTTGCGAACCCTTCTTCCTAACCTACGATCCATCCTTGATATAAGTAAGTTTTTGTTATTCCATCTCAAATAAAGTCACACGTCATGTTCGGTTTAGTTGTTCTATTGATACCCTTTTAATTAGAAGCATTGTTCATGTCTTATAGTGAAATTTTAGTGATGTCCTGTTATATTTATCCAACATGGTATTGAGTTATTAAATGGTAGGGAGACATACTATGGGTCTCCATTTCATAATTTATTTTTCGAGGCAATGGGAGGGGTATTGTGCAAGGGTAGGGGTTTGCTATGGGGGGTGCAGTTGGAGGGGGGTTCGTTGTAGGGGAGGTCGTGTTAGGGGAGGGGGATGTGGGTGGTGCAGTGGGAATGGGGTGGGGGCTGTGCAGTGGGAGGGGGTTGGCTGGGCTACTGGGGGTTGTGCAGTGGGAGGGTGGGGGCTTGGTAGTGGGAGTAGGGGCTGTGTAGTGGGAGGGTGGGAGATGTGCAGTGGGAGGGGGGCTGTAGGTGGTAGTGTAGTGGGAGGGGGATGTAGGGGGTATACAGTGGGAGTGGGGGTGGCTTTAGATGGGCTATGTAGTGGGGGTGTAGGGGGTGGCTGTGTATGGTGGGGGATGCAAGGGGTGAGGGGGATGTGCAATGTGTGGGGTGGGGGCTGCAGGGGTAGGTGGGGGAGGGGGACTGCAGAGGGGTTGTATGGGGTGGCTAGAGGGGGTCTGTGTAGTGGGAGGGGTTGTCTATGGGGGTGTGGGGGTGTGAAGGGGGAGTGGGGGGGCTATGTAGTGGGAGGGGTTGGTTATGGGGGGGTTGTGTAGAGGGAGAAGGGTTGCGTAGTGGGAGGGGGTTGTGGGGAGGGCAGGTTGTGAAGTGGAAGGGGTGGCTATGGGGGTGGGGGATGTGTTCTGGGAAGTGGGGGTTGTAGGGGAGTTTGTAGTGGGATTAGGGGGCTGTATAGTGGGAGTGGTGTTGGCTTTGGGGGGATATAGGGGGTGTCTATGCAAGGTGGGGGCTATAGGGGGTGGGGTGGGGGGGTTCAGTGGGAGGGGGGGTCGCACACCACAAGTGATTAGCATCACCCATTGTCACATTGTGCTTTCCCCACACATACGCATGGAACCATCATAGGTGTCACATCATGTAAAAATTTCCATACCCGACATCATCATGCCAAACTAACAATAGATTCATAAATCCCTCCAACAATCCCATAATTGGATCCACCATACCATTTCTCACTTGAGACTACCTTCTAGTATTTTCATAATAACTGTATAAATTTTAAGAAGATCATAAATTGTCTCACCTTGATCATCCCTCTCACACCTATTTACCACACATCACATAACACACATATAAATTTTGGGGAAATATATACAGCACCATCATTATAATCATATATTCCTAATCATAGAAGATTGAACTGTAAATCGATTTAAAATAGAAATAATCGAAAAGGAATATGAAAATATAAAAAATGGCATAATATTCATAAATACTTTAACACCTCGAATAAGTGAGATAAATAATAGAATAATGGAAGTGTAGCATTACCCTTTATCTAAGATACTTCCTATTTCTAATGATACTAAGATCTAGAAGGAAAAGAGTGACATCCTTCACTTGGGACATCCCTCCCACCCTCACTGGACAACCCCTACCCCCTTGGACAGCCCCCCTATGGATAGCATGCCCACCCCCCTCGACACCCCTACCCCCTAGGCACTCCCTAATCCCATGGAAACCCCTAACCCTTTGGACAGCCTCCCCACCCCCTTGAAACCACTACCCCATCTGGATAGCCCTCCCACCCCCTGGATAGCCCCCCCCCCCCACACACACACACCTGTGGACACCTCGCCCACCCCCTGGACACCCCTACCTACTGGACAACCCTGTCACCATTGTTGACACCCCCTACCACCATGGACTACCCCTACCCCTGTGGAGTGCCAGCCCACCCCCTAGACCCCCCTACCCCTTGGATAGCCCCCACCCCACCCCCGTGGACATCCCCCCCCCCCCCACCTCGACACCCCTACCCCATGGACAACCTTGCCACCTTTTTGGATAGAACGCCCACCCCATATACCTCCCCCACCCCCAGGACACCATCCAACCCCCCTGGACACCCCCACCCACTGGACCCCCCATGGACCCCGACCCCTTGAATACCCCCCCCCCCCCCAAACCCCTGGACCCCCCCCCCCCATACCCCCCCATAGACACTCCCCAACCACCGTGGACAACTTTACCTCCCCCTAGACACCCCTACCCCTCATGTAATACCCCTCAACCCCCTTGGACATCCCACCCACTCCCCTGGACAGCCCTGCCACCACGATGGACCTCCCGCCCACCCCATGTACACCCAATACCCCCATGGATAGACCCCACCCCCACCCACGTGGATAGCTCGCCCACCCCCTAGACACCCCCCTACCCCCCTTGGACAACCCTGTCACCCTAGTGGACATCACCCCCCCCCCCCCCACTAGATGGCCCCCTCACCCCCGTGGACACCCCGCCCACCCATGGACACCCCTACCCCCTGGACAGACCTGCCACCCCCGTGGACACCCCCTACCCTTGGATAGTCCCGCCACCCCTATGGAAAACCCTCCTACCCCCCGGACACCCCCCCACCATGCCCCGGATACCCCCCCCCTGCAATCCCCTCGGACACGCAAACCCCCAGGACACCAACGAACCCCTTAGAGATCCCACAACACAATGAATAACCCCCCCCCCCCCCACACACACACACACCCTATGAACACCCAAACACATGTGGACAACCCACCCACCCCTTGGACACCCCCTAACCCCCATGACAGCCCCTCCAACCCCATGGACATCCTGGACACCCCCATGGATACCCCTCCCACCCCATGGACAACCCCTACCCCCTAGACAGCCACGCCACCCCTGTGGAAACCCCCTACCCAGCTGGACAACCCCCACCCAAATAGACAGCCCGCCCACCCCCGTGGACACCCCATACCCACCCGAAGATCCCCTCCACAGACGTGGACACCTGCCCACCCATTGGATACCCCATACCCCCCTGTACAGCCCCCACCCCTGTGGACACCCCGTACCACCAAGAAATCCTCCACCCCTGTGGACAACCCACCCACCCCTGTGGACACCCCCTACCCCCTAGACAGCCTCGCCAGCCCCACGTGGACATCCCCCCACCCCTTGGACCACCCCCACACCATGGACACCATCCATCACCCTAGACCCCCCCCCCCCCCCCCGTGGACACCTCCCAATCCCCGTGGAAAGCCCAACCACCCCTTAGACACCCCCTACCCCTGTCAACAGCCCCTCCACCCCCATGGATAGCTGGGCCACCACCTAGCACTGCCCCGCCACCCCTGTTGATAGTTCACCCACCACCCTGGACACCCCCCCCCCTTGGACATCCCTCCCACCCATGGACAAGCTATACCCCGTAGACAGCCCGCCCACCCCCTAGACACCATTGGAAAACCCATCCCCTATTGATACCCCACCACCCCCGTGGATAGCTAGCCCACCCCCTAGACAGCCCCACCCACCCCCAAGACAACCAATGCCCCCTGGACTGCCCCACCCACCCCCTAGACACGCCGTCCCCCTGGACAGCCTTGCCCACCCCATGGATAGCCCCCACCCACCCCATGGACGGACCACCCACACCTCGTGGACAGCCCCTGCACCCCCGTGGACAACCCACTCACCCCCTTGGACACCCCTACCCCCTGGACACCCCCGACCCCCTGGACAGCCCTACCTCTCACATGGATAGCCCGCCCACCACCTGGATAGCCCCTCCCCATGTGGCCAACCCACCACCCCTCCCACCCCCTAGACACTGCCTACCCCCTGGATAGCCCCGAAACCCCCGTGGATATCCTACCCACCCCCTACACACCGTGTTCCCCCTAGATAGCCCCACGCACCCCCTGGACACCTTGTGACCCCTGGATAGCCCCTCTACCCCCGTGAGCTGGCCGCCCACCCCCTTGGACAGGCCACCCACCCCATTGGGAGCCACGGACCCCCCTGGAGAGCCCCGCCACCCATGTGGATAGCCCGACCCCCCCCCCCCCCGACACCCCATACTCTATTGGACAGCCCCGCCTAGCCCTTGGACACCCCGGGCCCCCTAGACTATTCCCACCACTGTGGGAATCCCCCCACCTCTGTAGATAGCCCACCCACCCCCTTGGACAGCCCCGCCACCCCCATGGATAGCCTACCGCCCTCCCCTATGGACACCCTGTCCCCCATGATAGCTCCCCCCCCCCCACTCCACCCCTGTTGATAGCCCCCACCCCCATGTATAGCCCGCCCACCCCCTTGGACACCCTATGACCCTCCTGGACATCCCAGCAACCTTCGTGGACCGCCCACCGACCCCCTAGACACCCTGTTCCCCCTGGACAGCCCCCCCAACCCCTTTGGATAGCCCACCAACCCCATAGAGACCACCTACCCCCTCGACATCCCTTCCACCCAAGTGGATAGACCACCCACCCCTATGGACACCCCTCCCCCCTGCGGACAAACCCCACCCCCGTGGACAGCCCCCCCTCCTCTCCCCCCAGACACCCCTACCCCACCGTGTACTACCCGCCCACCCCCTGGACACCCCGTACCCTTCTAGATAGCCACGCCCACCCCCTTGACACCCCTACCCCCTAGACAGCCCCCACTCCTGTGGACAGCCCCACCCACCCCCTGGACAGCCCTACCCCCAAGACACCCCCACCACCCCGGTGGACCCCCGACCCCTGTGGACAGCCTCCACCCCTGGAAATCCCCCCAACACCGTGGATTATAGGGTTTCTGGTCAACTCAAAGATCCCATTAATCATATATTCCCACTTGGTTGCCTCCTCGTATCCTTGATCCACAATAAAAAATTGTGGATGGTATTTTAGAAACTCCCAATCATAATAAATGGTCTGAGAAGAACATGATTATTCCACTTCCACAAGAGTTTGAGTAGATACCAAGAGAGAAAAATGACTACCTGAGATATCCCCTTATGTAATTTTTGATTAATTTATAGTGGTAAAATTCTAAATATTTATAAAAAACAAATCCTTTAGTAAAATAATCTTATGTTCTAAAATAAGGGACACAAAATCACAATTATCATAAAGAAACATCATAAATAATTCATCATAAAACCATTTAAAACTCACATAATAGAGACTTCTTTCTATTTAAAACTCCCCACTGGTTTATAAAAATCCCTTATAAGGTTCCATTTAAAAAATCATAAAGTATTTTTTCCCACAAAAAAACTGTAATCTTTTTTCTAATAACCAAATCCCCTTTCCAACCAAACACACTAAAATCATTCATTTTTTTCCTAAAGAAACACATACTTGTGAAATAAACAGTATTCCAAAATTATTTTAAAAATTCCAAAGATCTTAAAATCCAAGAAATCCATTCCTTTAAAACCATTATATCTCTCACCCCTCCTAGACACCACCCCACCACCAAGACACCCCCACCCCATGGACAACCCCACCCCCATGGACATCAACCCCCACCCCCTGGACACCACCCCACTCCCCTTAGACAGCCCCCAACCCCCTAGATCGCCTGCACCCCCTATACATGACCCACCCCTAGACACCCCCCACCCCTGGATACCCCCTCCCCCTGGATATACCCCACCCCCATGGACAGCCCCCTACCCCTTAGACAACCCCCCCCCCAACCCGCTAGACGGCCCCCACCCCTCTTAGACACCACCCCACCTCCTAGACACCCCCACCCCCAAGGACACCCCCACTCCCATGGATAGACACCCCCACCCCCTAAAAACCTCCCCATCCCCTTGGAAAGTCCATCCAACCCCCCAGACCCCCACTCCCTGGACACCACCCCACACCCTAGAAACCCCCACCCCCTGGAAACCCCCTACCCCCTAGACACCCCCACCCCCTGAACCCCCCAACCTCCTGAACACCACCCACCCCCTAGAATCTCCCAACCCCCTGGACACCCCCACCCCATGGAAACCCCCATGTATAGCCCCCCCACCCTATACACCCCCACTACCCTATACACCCCCAACCCCCTGGACACCCCCACCGCTCTTAGACACCACCCCACCACCTTGACCCCCCCCCCCGGAACACCCCCACCCCCATGGACAACCACCCCTAACCCCTGGACACCACCACACCCCTTGGACAAAACCCAACCCACTGGACCGTCCCCACCCCCTAAACACCACCCCACCCCTAGACACCCCTACCCCTTGAAAGCCTCCCCCCACACCCCGTGGACACCACCCCACCCCCTAGACACCCCCATGGACATACCCCCCCTCCCCACCCCACCCACTAGATACCCCCATCCCCCTGGACAGCCCCACCCCCTGGACACCCCCTACCCCCTTGGACAGACACCCTAAACCCCCAAAAAGCCGCACAACCCCTTGAATTCTGAATTGAATTCTTTATTTATTAAATTAACATCGAATTATGTGTTAACATTGTATGGGTATACTTGTTCTATGGGTATACTTGTTTAATGGGTATACTTGTTGTATGTGTATACTTTCTGTAATTTCCTTATGAATTATCTGTTAATTCTGTTAATGGTGTATGTAACTCTGACTATCATGGGTTCTCTAAAATGTTAGTGTCCTCTCACCATTATGAGATGTCTACAGAAAGTAAATTGAAATGGGTTAGTGGGAATAGTGGTTGTCATATGATCATTGAAATGGGGAAAACTATGTTGTGATACATGTCATGGTTGGAAGAGTCTACTATTTTTATGTGCTATTGTAGGTGTTTATTTGTTCTATTTTATGTGTTGATTTCAGGTTTGTTTTCAAGTGAATTCAATGGAGGGTATGGGTGGCTGTTGTGCTATCTGTTGTTATTTTTTCTCAAAATTCATTGTACCAATGATTTTAAACCATTGGTAAAGTTTATTTTGAGAACAGTTTTTCGAATGGTTTGAATAAAACATTGGTAATACACAATACCAGCGGTTCAAAACCATTGGTAATGTGTATTTTGAGAATATTTTTACCAACAGTTTGAAAGAACTGTTGGCAATACTATGTACAAATTATTTCTAAACCGTTGGTAAACTACAAGTAAATTATATATCCCAACTGTTTCTATAAAACTATAGGTATACTGAAGGTTACACTTCTATATACCAACAGTTAGAGGAAAATAATTGGTATAGGATTTTTTTAATGGATTACTAACTAATGGTTTTCAAAACTGTTGGTATATAGTATACCAACTGTTTTGATGCCTATATGAATGGTTTCAAACCGTTGGTATATATTGTATTTCCAGTAGTGATGGTATAAATTAAAATTTATACATAATTAATAATGTTAAGGAGAATCTTCCCAACTCAGTAACTATTTTCTTAGTACACCATCATAAGAATTTACATTAAATAGAAATGAAAATAAAGGAAAACATCTCCATTTTATTGATGAATCATGGAATCATCACCACTCTCTTAATTGAATTTTTTTTATTTTTAGCAGAATGATTATAGCGACCCAGCCTTTTCTTACATTACTATTACATCATTTCAAAGATAAACAACATAATAGAATTACACATGGAGGATCTAGAGGATTAGTGTTTTGGGAAAACTAGGACCACACATAACAAGTACAACATCAAGCATAAACATTCATTTAATTTCTTCTTCTATAGCTTCTTAGTAGCACTTGTCCTCTCCTTAGTACATCTAGTCACCTGAGGATATACATCAAAAGGGGTGAGATAAAATCCCGTTAAGAGGATAGATAAGAAAAATACATCATGGGGTGAGAATAATCATAACATAGGCAAAAGATCATGAACATGAGAGGAGCATAAATAAAAGACTTGAAATGTGGCAATGCATAAAAATGAAACATCATGTCTTAGTGGTTAACTACCAAACATGCTTGTGAACAAAGCTAGAATCTTGTTCACAAATCATTTCAAATTTACTCATGAGATTCATCACTTTACCCAATTCATTGGAGCACTATATAATTCTGGGCGCACCCGTCACATTTAAACATTCATAGTGCGCTATATAATTCCGGGCACACCTGTCACATCATAACATTATCATTATCATGCTTGCCACATAGAACACATATCATACATGTACATAAATAACTCATTGAAAGGAATGGGTTTCATCTCATAATAACACATTCATAAGATTTGGGTTCTCAAAAGAAAGAGGGAACAACATACTTGATACAAGAACCATCAACCTTAAATGAGAGGTAAAATGTGAGATCTTGAAAGAAGAGTTATTTTGGAGAACATTTTTATGAACATAAAAACCAGTAAAAAACATGTATATCCCAGAAATGTAAAGGAAATGATGAACAAATGATCTTCGAGGAGTAACCATATCAAAAATGGAGTGAAAGAGGGAGAACCCGAAGGAAGAAAATTGGGTTCGGGATTTCCCCTTACCTTGTACTCGAATGCCTCCTTCTCTTTAATGTCCTGTATAATGACATTATATTTATTAATTAGAAATTACATAAACTTTTATACATTAATAGGGTTCATTATGGTTTCAATATTTCATATTATGTACCTTTGGATGGCTTATAGTGTTTAAAAAACATTGATCGGGGATGTTCGTTTTCATGGTTTTCTTGAGCGGTCTACTTGTATTCTTAAATTGATGTTTGGGTAGATCATGGGTAAACATCCAGAATTGATATTACATGTTATTTATGATATTAAAGAATCTTGAATGATTTTATAATGAGTTATATTAGATCCATGTGGATGAATCATTAGATAAGAATTAAATGAAAATTATTTGGGTTAATTTGAGCGGTTTTTGGATCACAACGAACTCGTTTTAACTTTTCACTTAGTAATATGGACATAAGTTATTTATAGAACTTAAAATAGAACATAATACATATAAAATATTCTGGTTTAACCATAAAAATGGTTTCATGACCATATTTTAAGGTAGAAATGAAAAAAGAGAGCATGTCCTTTTTGAAGGTGATAAATTTAACACCTCATGAACAACGTTCTCTTTAATAAAATAAAAGGAAGAGGGAAAGGGTGTGGGGTGATATAATATATCATTAGAATAATAATATAACATTATATGTATAATAATAGTGTTACAAAACAATTTGTATGATGATAGGTAGGGAGAGATCAAGAAAGGAACTTTAACTTGAAAGGAAATTAAAGGAGAAGAGGGAGAGAAATTACCTTTAGAATCCTCCTCTTGAGAACCTCCTTAAGGGCATAAGCTTGGTCTTATGATGAGAACAGTAGCTCTTGGACGTGGGGGAGAGTCTAGGGAAGGTGTTTGGGCAGAGTTTAGAGAAGTCTTGGAGCTTGATAGGTGTGAGGAAAAGAGGGAGTGAAGGGTGGCTTTTATAATGGAGGGGAGAGGGATTTCCTTAATATAAAATTGATTAGTTTATTAATTTCACCTAAGACAAGGAATAGTGAGTCTTGGATTACTAATAATAGTAAATAAAAAATTTGAGTTCGGGATTTGGGTGCATACATCATTTGTGATGTCATGAATAGTGGGTTTTAATTAAAATGTATTTATATGGTAAATTAATGTATTCTACTATTCACCAAAAATTCAAGTTTCTCAGAAAAATCCCAAAAAATTTACCTCAACCATTTTATGACATGTATAATCCAAAAATGAAGTCCATTTTTCAAAAACAATTTTCTAAATATTATTTATTTAATATTTAATTAAAATCACAATTTACTTAAAAACAGTTTTTGAGATTAAAACTGATTTTATTGTTCTTTCAAAAATTACGTGGGGTCTTATAAAATTATCTATAAACTACTAGACATTGATTCAATAATTTATGAATACATTACAGGGAAATAAATATTAATTAATTAATTATAATTAATTATTTATGACTTATAAAATACCAAAATTGTTTACTAAGGTCAAATTGTCACTTTCTAAGATGTCTAAATTTATATTATTATTCATAGGTAATGTTCCTCTTATATACTATTCATAAGGGTCATATTACTATTCATAAGGGTAGGTTACTATTCATAAGGGTAGGTTTCTATTCATATGGGTAGGTTACTATTCACCAAAAATTATTTTTGTTTCATTGGACTCCAAAACCTCTCTTGAACACAACAATGTATGTCGGATTTTTAAAATTCCAACCATAGGGGTGACAAAATTATGTTTAAAGGTCAATTATCACTTAGTAGTTCATTTTTTTGTGTTTTCAAGTTATTTTATGACATATTTATAATAAGGGAATTTCCATTGAAAATCTTTGGGTCGTTACATTCTTCCCCCCTTATGAAATTTTGCCCTCGAAATTTCATTTCACACAAACAGGTGAGGGTACTTCTCCTTCATTACCTCACCTCGTTCACACCATTTTCTAAAATAGAAAATGATAGAACAAAACATAACTAAGAAAGTAATTAATAAATTATTTATCTAAACAATTTATACCAAAAACATAACATATGGGATCCCTAGGTGCTTATTTGTACTTAGTCTCATACTAGAGGTTTTCTCTAGGGTTCACTAATCCTAATTCCCAAATTAAATAAACCTTTCCTCTGATACCAACTATAGCGACCCAGACTTTTCTTACATTACTATTACATCATATCAAAGATAAAAAACCTAATATAATTACACATGCAGGTTCCAGAGGTTTAGTGTCTTGGGCATGCTAGGACCACACATAACAAGTACAACATCATGCATAAACATTCATTTAATTTCTTCTTCTATAGCTTCTTAGTAGCACTTGTCCTCTCCTTAGTACATGTATCCACCTGAGGATATACATAAAAAGGGGTGAGATAAAAGCCCAGTAAGAGGATAGATAATAATAATACATCATGGTGTGAGAGTAATCATAACATAGGCAAAAGTTCATGAACATGAGATGAGCATAAATAAAAGACTTGAAATATGGCAATGCATAAAAATGAAACATCATGTCTTAGTGGTTAAGTACCACACATCCTTGTGAACAAAGCTAGAATATTTTTCACACATCATTTCACATTTACTCATGGGATTCATCACTTTACCCAATGCATTGGAGCACTATATAATTATGGGCGCACCCGTCACATTTAAACATTCATATTGCGCTATATAATTCCGGGCGCACCCATCACATCATAACATTATCATTATCATGCTTGCCACATAGAAGACATATCAGACATGTACATAAATAACCCATGCAAAGGAATTTGTTTCATATCATAATAACACATTCATAAGCTTTGGGATCCCAAAAGAAAGAGGGAACAACATACTTGATACAAGAACCATCAACCTTGAATGAGAGGTAAAATGTGAGATCTTGAAAGAAGAGTTATTTTGGAAAACATTTTTATGGACATAAAAACCAGTGACAAATATTTATATCCCATAAAATTAAAGGAATTGATGAAAAAATGATCTTTGAGGAGTAACCATTTCAAAAATGGAGTGAAAGAGGGAGAACCCGAAGGAAGAAAATTGGGTTCGAGATTTCCCCTTACCTTGTACTCAAATGCCTCCTTCTCTTTAATTTTCTGTATAATGACATTATATTCATTAATTAGAAATTACATAACCTTTTATACATTAATATGTTTCATTCTGGTTTCATTATTTTATATTATGTACCTTTGGATGGCTTATAGAGTTTAAAAAACATTGATCGGGGATGTTCGTTTTCATGGTTTTCTTGAGCGGTCCACTTGTATTCTTAAATTGATGTTTGGGTAGATCATGGGTAAACATCCAGAACTAATATAACATGTTATTTATGATATTACAGAAGCTTGAATGATTTTATAATGAGTTATATTAGATCCATGTGGATGAATCATTAGTTAGGAATTAAATGAAGATTATTTGGGTTAATTTGAGCGGTTTTTGGATCACAACGAACTCGTTTTAACTTTTCACTTAGTAATATGGACATAGGTTATTTACAGAACATAAAACAGAAAATAATACAAATAAAATATTCTGGTTCAACCATAAAAATCATTTCATGACCAGATTTGAAGGTAGAAATGGAAAAAGAGAGCATGTCGTTTTTGAAGGTGATAAATTTAACACCTCATGAACAATGTTCTCTTTAATAAAATAAAAGGAAGAGGGAAAGGGTGTGGGGTTATATAATATATCATTAGAATAATAATATTACAGTATATGTATAATACTATAGTTAAAAAACAATTTGGATGATGATATGTTGGGAGAGATCAAGAAAGGAACTTGAACATGAAAGGAAATTAAAGGAGAAGAGGGAGAGAAATTACCTTTAGAATCCTCCTCTTGAGAACTTCCTTAAGGGCCTAAGCTTGGTCTTTTGATGAGACCAGGAGCTCATGGAAGTAGGGGAGAGGCTAGGGAAGGTTCTTGGGTAGAGTTTATAGAAGGCTTGGAGCTTGAGAGGTGTGAGGAAAAGAGGGAGTGAAGGGTGGCTTTTATAGTGGAGGGGAGAGGGATTTCCTTAATATAAAATTGATTAGTTTATTAATTTCAACTAAGACAAGGAATAGTGAGTCTTGGATGACCAAGAATAGTAAATAAGACATGTGAGTTCGGTATTTGGGTTCTTACATAACTTGTGATGTCAGGAATAGTGGGTTTTAATTAAAATGTATTTATATGGTAAATTAATGTATTCTACTATTCACCAAAAATTCATGTTTCTCAGAAAAATCCCAAAAATTTACCCCAACCATTTTTCGATGTTTATAATCCAAAAATGAATTCCATTTTTCGAAAATAATTTTCTAAATATTATTAATTTAATATTTAATTACAATTACAATTTACTTAAAAAAACAGTTTTTCAGATTAAAACTGATTTTATTGTTCTTTCAAAAATTACATGGGGTCTTATAAAATTATATAAAAACTATTAGACATTGATTCAATAATTTATGAATACATTCCAGGGAAATTAATATTAATTAATTAATTATAATTAATTATTTATGACTTATAAAATACCAAAAATGTTTACTAAGGTCAAATTGTCACTTTCTAAGATGTCCAAATATTATTTTATTATTCATAGGTAATGTTCCTCTCGTATACTATTCATAAGGGTAATATTACTATTCATAAGGGTAGGTTACTATTCATAAGGGTAGGTTACTATTCATATAGGTAGGTTACTATTCACCAAAAATTATTTTTGTTTCATTAGACTACAAAAACTATCTTGAACACAATCGTGTATGTCGGATTTTTAAAATTCCAACCATAGGGGTGACAAAATTATGTTTAAAGGTCACTTATCACTTAGTAGTTCATTTTTTTGTGTTTTCAAGTTATTTTATGACATATTTATAATAAGGGAATTTCCATTGAAAATATTTGGGTCATTACAATGATCAGGGATTCTTTTTATGTTTTTAAATTACACCTGTTTGAGTAGCGTAGATCCCATTTCCACATCCCATGATTCATGTATTTTGAATGAATTATTAAAATTATATGATCAAATTATTTTTTTAATAATAAACACATGTACAACATCTAGGGTTATAATTCATATCAGTCAATTATTTCTGTTACTTCATCCCCCACCCCATGGTACATGTCTCTTTTTTCTATTGAATGATCACCCTATGGATCTATAGGAGGAGATATTACGTAATTTAGAGAGACTAGAATGTAATGTGATTTTTTATTTTAAGTTGATATTTCTCGTTTAGTAATGATGGTTTTAACCATTTCAAAGCTTTATCTCATTGGTGATACCCTTATGTGGCCTTTTAATTATGTAAATCACCTTTATGAAGGTATTCATGACATTTTAATGGATTTGAATTTATTGGAGATACCTCTTTGTTGGTTCTAAGAAGCACAGAGGTCCTTTATGTGACTACCTCCCAATATTTATAAATCATATTCTACAAGGATTTTACCATTATCCAACTAAGGGAAAATGATATTTTACACTTATATAGATCTTAAATCCATCATGTGACCTTTAAATAGTAGCTAAATCATCCTTTCTGAAGTTTATCCCTTTATATGGAAGCATGAAGTACTTTATGCGGTCATTTTCATAATTGGCCAGGGAGATCTCCATGTGGTAGTTTTATACGCCACAATAATTTTAGTCACCACCTATTCCCAGTTCATCGATTTATAAATGCATAGTTTCATATTTGGTTCTATTTGGATCCATTTATGTTGTTAATTCAATAACATTGTGGATGTTATGGGAAAATGAGAATCATTTTTCAGTACATGCTTTATCATACTAAGTAAAAAATTAACATAAACAGTCAAATTCAAAACCTTTTAAACAACTAAATTACTTTATTTGAATGAAAAGTACATCTTCAATTTAATTTTATAAGAATAATATGATTGAAAATATTTATTTAGAGCCTCTTAAAATTTATTTTTATATCAAACATAATAAAAGTTTGTCACATATTTATGTTAATTAGGTGATAAATTCTATAGAAAAGAATATAATTTTTTAAAATGTTTACTCATATCAGTTCATAATCATGTCTTATTTTATGATATAATGAATAATAAAAAAACACGATGTAATATTTATGTATGTTATGATCATGTACCCTTAGGTACAGTATTTCTCATTCATTATTAGTGACAATGGGTAGGGTGCAGGATGCATTGTCTACATATTTTTGTTTGGTGGGGTAATGATTATAATATTTATATGGTGGGGAGTATCATTATAGTCATGAGGATATTACACTCATTTAAAAAGGGTAATGATGTAGTGATACCATTTGAGGGATTTTCTGGATTGCATTATGGAGATGGTGTGATTGTTGATTCAATTTGAAATAATGCAATGATAAATTCCAAATTTGGTATCTGAATGTGGTGTTGGATAGAATTTTTACGTTGTTTTGGATATTAGGGTGGTGTTGGTGTTATTTTAGTGTGATTTATATCAATGTTTCATCGATGATTGGGGAGAATGTATGATGAATTGTTTGGTTGATTGAGGTTACAACCAACAAATTACCCAAACATTCATGTTGGGGAATCAATTTGATTGTTTAGATAATTTGGTGATGGATTTTAAAAAAAAATTAGTTTCTATTTTTGGGTGATACTGTAGGGTGTCGACCCGTGTGTATGAGAATTTTTAGAAGAAGTCGGATATAAGAGTACCTAATAGAATTTTTTCATGAAATTGGATATGGTATAGGAAAATTAATCATGCATGTAGATGGACCAATGGATGTACGTTCTTGGTAGGGTATTTTTATTTCTTGAATACACATGACTTGAAATTGACCTTCGTGAGTGGAATCTTATGTTGGGGAGAAATATAATATTGAGGATGAATTGATTGAGGAAACCTTATTGTATTGGGGTTTACAGGTCTAGTTGGGATCTATATAGGTTTTGGTTGTGGTGATGATAGGGTGGATCGTATTTTGATAAATAGTGAAACATAGTTAGTGGTGTTATATAGAGTAATATAGTTGAGAATTTCAATGTATATTGTGACGAGTTAGTTGAAAATTAATGACCAATTTTGGATGGGATTAATGGATGTAGGAAAACTAAGGCTACTTGATAATAAGAAGTATTAATTAGGGGAGTTTTTAATAAACCACATCATTATAGGTCATCAAATTCATAAAAAAATTTAAACATTGTTATGAATCATGGGATATTTTTATAATTGAGAATCTTATTTGGAATCTATGGTTGAAACAACTATAGGATATATTTTTTGATCATTATAGAGTTAAAAAAGGTAATATCAGGTTCTTTGGTTGGCATTGGAGTGGGGTTGATGTGACCACCCTGAGGGTTTTTTCTATAGGTAGCGAGTCGTTCTACATCCCTTTGATTGTGTTGTGATAGTCTAGAATGATGGATTCCATAATATATAACTCTGTATAGTTTGTTTCATGACAGGATTTCAGTCCTTGTGGGTTTGGGTATCACCTTGGTAAGGTGAATTCCATTGTGAAACTTATGGGCTATGTTTTGATAGAGTTAAGTTGGGGGATGGACCAACAACCTAGGGTGATCACACTAAGACCCACAGGAGAGACATAATAACTTGACTAAAAAAATTATCTCCATAGTGTGATCATTATGGTCATGTTGTAACCAACATTCAACCATAATTTTTTAATTTGGACAAACTATTAATTTATCGATTTCCTCCCTTTGCATTTTAGTGTGATAGAGGTTTTGGGAGAGGTATGTTGGAACACATTTCCCCATCCTATTCTATGATCTAGTTCCCTTGGATAGGGGAAATTTTTTGTTAGTCTAGATTATATTTTTTGTGAGTTCTTCCTATTTATTTCTACATTTTTCTAGTTTCTTCTTCAAAAAAATTGATTTATATTATTTTTAGGCAAGTATTTGGTGTTGGTTCTACTAGATCATGGTGGAATCAGGTAGGATTGATGGGTATTTTTATAAATTCATATTTTTGGGATTTTTAATGGATGAACACAATAGGTTTCAAGTGGTTTCATTCACATGGAGATACCATTTTATTTTTTTGGTGATTATAATATGGTGGATTATTTTTAGTAATTAATTAAAAAATATTTTGAAAAATTATTTGTTCTTTTTGGTGTGATATAGAAGTTCATGTGGTGGAATGAGCATGGATGAGGCATGGAAGGGATAGTATGGTCGTTTGTGGAGCTTATATAGGACGATGATTATTATATAGAGATGGGTGATCCCTTTACTATAAATTCATATTATTATTTATACATGATCATGCATTTTTATATGTTTGTATGGGATTGGGTAACTGGCTTGAGACGGTAAGAAACAAGGATAAAGAGATATTATAACCTTGATTATCTTTAGTATCGAATATGTTCTTCATATCACATTGGTTAATTTGGGATTCCACAATGACTATATATCTAAATAGATAGGTGCTAATTTATTTGGAGAGACACATTGATAGGTATTAGGAAGTGTGATTAGATATAGGTAGCCTATATTGGATTTCATTAGGTTAATTGGATAGGAATGATAGGCTTAGTCTTATTTGGGGTAGGTGAGATGGCTATGCATCTCACATAAGACTAGGGACACCCTTTTGAGGATGGAGTTGAGAGTTGGTGTGTGGCATGAGTTGGATACGTTGTCTGGGACTACACAAGTAGTGATGTAGGGGTTTCTTAAAAATAATGTTATTGTGATATATATTAGGTATATGTGAGATATGACCCTATTGTGGGTCAGTGTAATTTTTGTGGACTTGATATGAGGATTCCAAAGGTTTTATAGATCATTATCTTTGTAAATCCATTTTTAAGAGAGTCTAGGTTATAACATAAAAATTATAAGAAAATGAGACTTTACATTTCAGGATATTTCATGGTATAGGCTACATGATGTGTGAACACCATGAGATGTTAGATATAGATTTTTTTTAATGAGAAGATATAAATTGGGGTTTGTGTTACCTGGTGGACTCTTTCATAGGAGATATTAGATGATCATAGGGACTAGCATGATATGAAATATTTCTTGAGATGGTATTGAGTAGATTTTATTTTGAGGATAAATGGATAATTAGATTATATTCAAGGTATAAGTCTAGTTCTCCTGAGATTAGAACCTTGGGATGATATGTAAATATTTTGGGATGGGTTTATTTCTATGATTGTTGTTGCATGAATATGGTCAATTGTGTGATACTCAATGCTTATGGTCAAACTCCCCTGTGGAATGAGGTACGGACCAATCCTATCAAGTAATCCATTTTCTACCATAGTAGGAGGGATGAGTTTTATTTAGTGTATCCACTCCTATAATAAGAGTATGGAATTGATCTATCAAGTGTGGTTACTCTTGTATGAAGTTGATGTTTGAGATCTATTCTATGCATGCATTTCTAAATGATTACAATGATTGGGTGATTTTAGTGTTCCCTTGCCTATAAGGAATGGATTGTGAAATTTCAATGTTCCCACTCCTATAAGAGGCGGTGGGTTGGGATATAATTAGTTTACTATCCCATACAAGGAAATTGTAGGGTAAACTTGGTGTACCATTCCTTGGGGATAGAATGGGTTTGGATCAATACCGTGTTCCATTCACTATATGTAATAAAGTTGGGTACTATAGTAAAACCATCATACTGAGTGATTGGTTTGGGTACATTATAAGAGACCAATCCTATATCTTAAATTATGGTCCTTTACTTGTGAAATGAGGATATTGGCTTTTGGAAATAGATAAAGCAGGTATGGTTGGGTATTGTGGTGGATTGGTTAGCTCAAATGACCCAATTTTTTTCTTATGCTATTAAGAGAAGTAATATTTTTAATATAATCCAAATCGAAGATGGTTATGTGTTGTGGTGATATTATTAGCACATGATGACCCAACATGTATATTTATTCTATATTTTTTAATTCTTCCTATATACATGTACATGTTTGAATATATTAAGGGAATATAAAGAAACCCTATTGAGATGTATTTATTACACACTACATGGGAAGTATGTTATATGTGAAAATCCTGTGATTTCATTACAGGTCTGGACATATGTTGTGTAGTGCATAAGACTCGAGCAGCTCAATATGTTTTGGAGATACAAGTGAGGTGATTTTTAAGGATGGTAGTAAATACTCTTATAATTTTTTCTTTTTTTGTCTATTTTATTAGGACAATAGATAATGAGTTCTATTGTATAACTATAAGCATCCTTATGATAAATATTTTGTAGATGGATACATCATACATTGATATGTTCTAACACAGGAAACTCTTATAAGGTAATTCATCTCACCATAACTCAATTTCATTGCAATAAATGAATACCTCATAATTTGATATGTTTTAACATTGTAACTTTCATAAGGTAATTGTATAAGATGTCATCACCATATGATCTTCTTTGTGATGTTTAGCCGTAGGTGTCTCATAGACTCTATCTCCACCCCACTCATGGTATTAAAACACATGTAAAATAATTATAATAAAAAAATATTAATGCAATTGGAATATTGAATCCTCTATTAACACTACCTCAATATCAAACACAATCAACAATTAAATGAAAAACACAAATTATATTTATGCCTACATCACCGTATGATTCCATAACAAAAACTTGTTTAGTTATCCTACTAATAATAAATCATCCCTCCATTAATTATTTAAAAAAAAATTAGACACCATACTCAATACCACAAGGTACTTCTTTTCCCCTGTTTCATATCTCTAATATACCTTAGATACTAGGTTCAACTAATACGAAAAACTTAAAACACCATGAAACTGTAACAAGTTCTTACTCTAAAGTCCAAACTATAAATCTTTAATTACATTCTATCTTAATTTGATCCCACAAAAATATTTCATAAGATGAAAACGAGATCAAGGGTGAATCTAAAATCCCGCTTTCAATAACTGATGGTGTCGAGACTTCCAAAAATTGTATAAATCATAAATATGAGAGAAAACATTCTTATTGGATTTTAATCAGCCTCCATATCCACTATAAAATAATTAACGAACCTCAATAATTCAAATAAATCAATTTATCTGAAATTTAAACCCATAGATTCAATATAACTCACTATCAAACTAAAGGAAAATATGATGCATTATTCTTACCACTCTATCTAGATCACCTATCATTTTATTTAACTTCATTTGACCCCAAACTGAATAAAATCTTGTAAATCTAATGATAAGAAAGATAATAATATGGTTAGATTACAAGTATACCCAATAGGTTTCTCCTTAAAACTCTTCCCTTTTCAAGTGGATAAGCATAATAAATCCACAATGAATGAAATATATATATATATATATATAATCATTTACAAACCAAAAAATAAAGGATTAATCACATAAGTAAAACGTTGATTTAATCAATTAACTACCTAATCCACATCACCAAATCTATAATTCCACACAACTAATGAAAATATATATAACCATAAAAACTATCTATCACCACAATACAAACCATATAAATACAACAAAAATAAATATAAAATGATAGAAAAACAACTAAAAATTTATTTGTGGTGTGAATAAAACATTTCACCTCTATAGAAAAATCATGGAATAAAAAATCCCTCACATATAATATATTTAAATTAATACAAAAACCCTCAAATAAACTCATCATGAACAAGATAAAAAGGTTATCACAGTTCCAAAACATAACCTTGATAGTGTATATATTAACAACAATATAAAATTTCTACAAAATATATAACATAAATTTATAAAATAAAGCATACCTATAATAATGATAACACCACATACACAAAAGCTTCATGTAACAATAAATTATCTATCCCTACCAGTACACTAACATCTATACGTCTCTAGAAAATAAAAATTAGTTAAATAAGACTATATAACTCACCGAAAATAGAATACCCCCTCCTTATAACCACACAACCTATATGATACCTCAATTTTCCACCTTTAACCCTTGGTTACATTGTTTAATTATCACTACTCTGTAACGAAAAATTTCATTTCACCCCACAAGGCTTCCAAAACTCCCTCAAAATATGCAACATCAATCATGAACAGTGCATTAAACAATATAAATGAGAATAATAATATAAGTACACCTCATAAGAATTCACAAAAACAAGAAAATTTCTATTTAATTCCTATATTATCAACAAACATTCTTTTAATTCCATTAACAATCTCAATCCATTATAATTTTCCCATTAAAACTGTTGAAACTATCATATTTTGAATAAGTTCATTATTCAAAACCAATTCAAATTCAACTTCCATGAAGATCTCATAAATTTAAATAATCTATCATTAGTTCATGCAGTTCACAATTATTGTCCATCACCATATTAACTATACAAAATAAATTCAATTATAACATATAAGAAGAAAAAACATTAAGAATCCCCAACTTCAATAAATCTCAAACCATTTTCTAACCATTCAACAATCTCATTTTTTGAAAACATAAATCATTATCCATGGCATGAACCCTGTGACTCCTATATCCACACACTAGGATTCCAGGAAAATAGAGTACAAAGTGATTCATCACATATATCATAAAATCATTGAATATAAATATTACTTTTTAATGAACCATGCCTCAATTTAGTCTCTAGTGTAATGAAATTAATCAAGGGAATCCAATGATCCTTAAAAACATTACTAATATTACCTTTTGTTGCAAATTTAGGTTATATATAATTATTAAGAGAAAATAATGAGGTGTAGTGGGTTTACCAAATATTTCAATTAGTTTTCCAAAAACTATGGTATTTTCTCCTACATCACAACATGCTTGTTTTGGTGAAGAGGCCAATATAAAAATTTTGGTAAAATTCACCTTATCCCATAAAATATATAACCATCCTACTTTTAAATTCAAATAAATCTATATTCCATTATGTTTTGGTGTAAAAAACTATGTCATGTTTATTAACGCGTTGAAAATGTTGATTTAGAAATATGGATTATCACATTCCTCGTGTTGTCCATGAAAATTAAAAAATCCCTTCAAAATAATTATATTCACAATATATTCTCTAAAACATGCATATATAATATGATATTATTTTTTGAAACAAGGTGTAATCATTAAAATGATGAAAAATTCACAATTCATGTTGGATAATAATTTCACAATTCTTCCCCTCCTTTAGTCTATCAATACGTTTTTCATGATAACCCATACTAGAACAAATCATGATGAACTTTAAAAAATCATGGAATGGTTATCACAACATATTGAATTTATACTCTAATTTAAATCTTCATATGATTATTCATTTTCAAACTCTTATAAGAAACACCATGAAAAATAATTAATGATGATATTTATCCCTCCATAATTGATACCTCTAAAATAATTTTCATCCTTGAAAATATAAAATCATAAAAAATTATACCCCATATATATTAAAACAATTATAATTTTCATAAAAATACCTAGGAAAAGATTCAATCATTTTCATTTTTATTTTCAAAATTTCATCTTCCAAATAGGATAAAAATTATTGAACACAAAAATTTTGAAGTTATATGTGTTCTTAATCCATATCATTACTAAAATTCAAACCATTATGGTGGAAAAGTAGAATTAAAATATAAAAAGTATAAAAATAAAATAAATTTTTCAAAATAAATTTTTTTCTTTATAATATAGATACAAGAGTATATACCCACATCACATCTAATAGGGGTTTAATTTTCCAAAATTATTCAAATATTAAAATATTAATATTATATTATTTTGTTATATTACATTAAATTTTAAAAACATTGGACTTCCTGACCTCATCCACTAATATGAGAAATTTACTTATTTTGAAAAGTTGAATAATTAAGGATTAATAAATTTGATCCATATTAGTTGATAATAGGAAACATCATCAAAGAAAACATTACAGTACCATTTCCAAAATAAAAGAAAATTAATTAAGAGAAATATAGTGTAAAGTAAAAGATTAAGGAAATTACACTTGAAATTTGGTGCATACCATTTCTCAATATTTACATTTTGAAACATATAGATATAAAATAGAATTTATAGTTATTAATCATAATTTATTTTTAAAAATAATAATTTAATTTTTTTAATATAAAAATATTCTATATGTAGTGGAGGCAACATATTTATAATTTTTTTACATTCAAATTAATATCTCATGTTTTACTTCCACAAAATGATACTTTTGGATTCACTGAGGCTATGTTTTTGAAGGAGTGGTGTTATCCTTTCTTTGAAATCCCAATTTTTACCTCAAAAAATCCACCCATATTATTTTTTATATTATAAGACTTTAATAAATTATTTTTTTATTCCCTCTAGTTTTCATCATTATACAATATACAGTTATATATCCCCTGGATTTATGAGGTATAAAAGTTCACATGTGTTTTAAATTTATTAAAATTTAAAAAATAAAAATAAAATAAAATAATAATTTATATAAATATTTATGATTTATTTCACATTCAAGGAATTGTTTTTAAGTTGAGGAAGATTAATATTAAAACCATTACTTTACTTCTTTGGTTGACTGCATTCTATTACAAATTCCCATTAACTATTTTTTTTGTTCCCAATTTTCACTTCGTAATTTTGATTTCCAAATGGTATCTAAATAATTGAAAAATAATTTAATCGTGGACATTTATTCTTATTGCGTATAGTTAAAAGAATATTAAAACAAAATGATTTCAATGATTAATTTAAATATTCAATGAAAAATATAAAATCAATATATTTATTTAAAAATAGTTTTGTTTAAATAATAAGAAAAAAGTGTTCACACTCACTTGACATCTCATAGGAAACAATTTACCATATTATTCAAAAACAAATAATATTGATTACATTTTACTTTATGTTTAAATTTTTTTAACTCCACCACCAGATCTATAAAATAAAAAAATTAGAAGAATGATAAAATAAAAAAAAACTAAATTTGATTTTATTAGGTAATAGTTGACGACAAAAAAATTTGTAAAAGAAAAACTTCTCTTATATTTTATAATGTAAAATTAATTATTTTTTATTATTAATGACCCAAACATACCATTTGGGAACTACAAACATTTAATTTCAATGTTGTATATTTTCAATATTTATATATTGATACATATATAAATATTATGTAGAATATATAATTAAAAATAAAAAACATATAAAAATACTTATTTTCATTTTATTAAAAGATAAAAAATTAGGGTAGCTTCTTCTCAATTTGGCCCGTATCCAACTGGGAACCCTTTTGTTGTTTCCATTGGTGGGATATTTTAGATCTACTGAGGATATGTTAATTAAATAAACACTTCATTCATCTACTAAATCGATTAATTTTGAGCCTCTTCTTTCTACTCTCTCTTATTTTTTATAATAAAGGAATTTGAAATTTTACTATTTAGTGAGAACACTTAAAATTCATCATTATAATATACACCACTACATAAGTCTTCACTTTTTTAGTAAAAATATCGTATTCATCTATGATATATTTGTATGTCTAATAATATAAATGGTAATAATTCACTCCATAGTATCAAATTAATTTCACAATTTTGGCATCATTTCTATATTGAAAAATGAAAATTGGTTGAATGTTTCACCACTTCATAAGTTGATTTAATTCCTTTAAAAATTATCAGGTTTATTTTTAGTTTAATTTTTTCATTTCCTAATTTATATGTCCAAATTATTCTTAAATTGTTAAAAACTATAGTTATGAAGGGATACATGTTCTCATTACACATCATTTCAAAAATATAAAATATTACGATTGAAAATATGAATTTAAATTTCCTAATTTTGTTATTTCTCTATTTTTCTTATTACCATTATAATGATATAATAATTTTCACACACTTTTCATCTCATAGAGATTTAATTTTCCGAAATTAATCATGAATAATAAAAAATAGAATTATTTTATTTTATGTTTTTTAAACAATATCCAAATAAATAAATATTAGGTGTTTTTATTCATAAAATGAAAAACAATAAAAATGAATTTTTATTTGATTTATTATTAGTGGATATTAATAGTTTATATAACTAAAAATATCACTTTCCATTTTCTAAAATCATTACAAATTAATTATTATAATTAATTTGTTAAATTCACCAACAGAGACTAGTTGGTGTCTTAGTAGAGTAGTAAAGTAAACTTATAATCTTACATCAAACAATAATTCAAATATTGGTGTCCACATTTGGAGTGATTTCCAAACGTACTATAGTATAAATTATAGTAATAATAAGTATAGTGGGAGGAATTATAATAGTGGAAGGAATTATAGAACATATTATAGAAACGATGAGTACTATAACAGTATTATTCATATATTAGTCCTTTGGCCATAAAATATGATTTTTGGACATAGGGACTTTAGGATATCAAATTTTAATGGGACTTTTTTCCATAAATTTACTTTGAGGAATTTATAGATTCCCCCTAAACCAATAAAAGAGTGTATAAAATGATACAAAAAATTGAATTGGAGTAAATTTACAATGGAAAAATTTTATCCACGGTATTTTTCACATGAAATATTTTTTATTTTTAAATAAAGAAGAATATATATAAAAAACAAACATAAAAATGGAAAACCTAATCTTTTAAATAAAAAATTATTTTCATTTTTTAATTTTAACATTCACTGCCAGTAACATTTTATCAATTTGGGCTTCGTCCAATATTGATCAACTGAAGATAGATCCCTATAGGGTTATCTTATGTTGGTGGGATTTTTCAAATGATTGAATGATATTATTTACCCATTAAACCCCATATTTTAAAAATATTTTTTTAATCCACTTAATTTTTTTATTAAATATTCTTAACAATATACATGTTTTGGTGTCTGTTTCATCCTTGATGTACATGTCGGGCTGGAATGGAATTTTGTTGTGATTGTGTAAAAAAACTTCTAATAAGACACATAAACCCATATCTCTTCACGAAAGTTTACAATGGAGTTTTTTTTGTGAAATGACAAATGCCTAGTGGTTACCTCATTTTAGACAATGAAACTACATTTCAATGGCAGGTGGTTGTTGTTGACTAACCCAAAAATACTTAGTGACTCACAATAGTTGCAAGGATGGGAGGTCTGGCTTATAAAACAATTATTTGGAGGAATTATTACATACTCTGGGAAACTATTACAGATTTATGATATGTTCTGAAAGCCTTCAATAATTCCCTAGTATGATGCGGGTTATGCTTGAATTAACAATCAATTATTGTCATGAATAGAATTTAGAATCATCTATATGTATCTTGGTTATTCTATAATGGATATAACTATATGTTTCAAAGGATATCCATTAATGGTACCCTTTTATGATGAGATCTGATGTTATTTTATTACTTATTATTATGATGTTCTTTTAATCCACGCGGTGGGGTGCTCTAATGTTTATGATCATACAAGGAGATGGGAGTTGTCTTGATATCGAGATTAGACCCACGTGTTGGGATTCCTATGTGTGCTCATGAAAGGAATTTGATCCCACATAGTTCAGTGTCACTTAAATGAAGACATCATACACTATAAGGACACGTGATAAGGGCATGACCACACTTTTTAATGTCACTTGGTAAGGACATCAACGTAGAAGATGTCTAGTTGAGTTTTGGTGTTGGAATTATACCAAACCAACTCAGGGAACCTTGAAGGGATATGGCTTCCCAGGTTGGATAAGGACCCTTTGGGATTATGTCCAAGATAGAACTATTGTTGTATTTGGTTGTTTGGTTTGGACCATTATGAGGCTTTTAACTTATCCCATTTTTATTGCAATCAAAGCCCATGTAGTTCGGTATGGTGTTGAATTACACATTTGGAGTAGGCATAAGTTTTACTCATCTAGAATATGGACCTTCAATGGTTTTTATCACAATTAATTGTGCCTTTTGAGAGGATTGTGTTGGGGATTTTACAGTATAAGAGTATGCCCTTTTTTGGACACATGGATTTGAGTATAAACGGTTATGGAGTCCCTTTAAAGAAAGACAATAGGATGATCTAAAAATATATTTTCTACGAAAGATGTATTGAACACATGGATTTGAGTATAAACACTTATGTATGTCATTTGAAGAAAGGTGAGAGGATAATCACACATGATTCATGTGTTAATTTGAGAAATAAGAGGAAGTGGAATGTCTTGAAAACCACATGATCCTTCTTCCACTAGTGGAAGTGATCACAAAAAATATAGAAGAAGAAATCTCTTTGATGAGAATGTCTTCTTATGTCATTATATCATAGATAGTCATGTATGACTACCCACATGGACACATCCCATGGGAATGGATAAAGAGGAAGGAATGAAGAATGGGAGGTCCTTCCATAGAGAATAGGGGCTTACTCCATGAGGGATACCCTAAGAACTAGTTCATGGGAATATGGGAGTATTATTCACTACACATCATAGGGAGAGGAAAGTGTGATCCTTTCCCTCTAAACTCAATTCAGATTTCCCTAGTCTTAGATATGTATAGGGAAGTACATGGTCATATCCTTCACTTCTAAGATTGAGAAATCCCTCACACTGCCCCCAGGGATGGGGTCCTCATGACCAAATGGATGTATATCTACATGCACCTCGATAACCCAACCTGTTAGATATGACATGTTCATGGAAACACCAACTGAATAAATACATATCCGAATATGAGACACACTTGTGTGACTCCTATCATGGTATTGAAAATATATAGGCTTTGATGTAGGATTCAATTTGTTCCCCCTCAAATGTGGGATCTATTGGAAGAGAATCCCTGTAATTAGTGGCTTGAAAGGGGGCATGAATTAGTCTCTCATAGGTTAGTATTGTAAAAAAGTAGCTTCTATACAAAATACCATTGTATTATCTTGAAGTACATCATTCATGGAGGGAAGGTCATCATGAGTTGGAGGATCCTTGGTCGATGGTTCAACAAGTTGAAAACCCTTTTCTGAGTTCTTTCTCTAGGCCCAAAGGGTATCCTTAGGTTTCAATGGATGGATATCACATAGGTACTATGTTAGGGAAGGGACCTGCAGGATTGTGGCGGTCAGTTATGGGGGGGGGGTTCCTCAGGAATGTGTCTTTTTTTAGACACATGAAGGACATTGATCTCATTATCCCACATAACTCCAACTTTTCCTATGTTGTAGATGGATACCTGATAGATTTTTTGAGACCTTGGTGAAGGGGTTTCATACCCATATCTTGGGTTCTTCTTCTAATTTTACAATATTGCGAATAAGGACCCCTATGTTACTATTTATAGTAAAAAGTTTACCCTTGTCGAAGGAGGTATCCTGCTCAGGTCCAATGCATAGATACCAATCACATGAACCCTGCTCAAAGTTGGCTGGTATTTCAGTGTTGTGTAGAGGTTTTCATTGGCCATATGATGTATTGGGGTGTGTGTGCATGCCATCATATGAAATTTACAATGATTATTATTGTGTCTTCTCATCTATCTAACATATTTTAGGTACTATTAAAAATCATTTTGTCTCGACGTGACAAAATGGAGTGTCAATAAAATCTACCCCGAGAGGATTTGATCTAATCAAAAGAAAAGGGTCTAGTTCTAAGGTAATGGGTTCAAAGGATTGTGAAGGTGGAATGGGTGGGATTAATATGCTACTCACATAGGTTATCTTTTTAATCTTGGTGTGAAAGTATGGTGTTCACATCTATGGCGCAAGGATGGTGGGTATGTAAGCGACGTAAGCCATTGGTGTCTATAAATACTACTGACCCTCCTCTAAATTATTCCTTATATATCTATTTAATTTTTTCTAATCACATAGTTCTTCTGCCCAACCATGCCAAACCTCTTTTTTTCAATGTCCCCTGAAGAACATCCTTATGTACACACAAATTACATCCATTTGAAATTCCATTCTTCATGAAACCATCTCATCTGGGAGCCCATGTTGGACCCCATGGTTGAGGTTACTACATGAAGGACCTAATTTAGAGGCCTATGCAACGGCCCTAAGTGAGACACTTTCATGATGGACTTACATTTTACAAAAAAATAACTTTTTTCAAAATCAAAAGTTTTATGTAATGAAAAACAATTAATTTCTTCTTGCAGATTATCAAATGGCTACCTTGGTGGCTTCTCACAAACAAGTTGTTTCCTGTACCATAGTGATGATCAAAGCTATTAGGATGGATTATTATGACATGGTTGAATCCACTCTCTAGATTTGTAGAATCACTTGAAAAGGTAGGAACATAAGTATCCCTGAGGACACTACCTACCCTAATAAGATCATCAAATTTTGAGGGATTATCTCATCTTGGAGGCTCTATTTTACATCCTGAAGTCTTGGATAATAGAAAATATCAATTTTACTATCACCAATATATCTTCCAAGGTTATCAAATTCATGTATGGAATGGTTCAAATAACCATCTTCATGAAACATAGTTGTTGTACTCTAGACCTGAAGTCTCATACCCTCGAGTTAGAGCCTCAATATTATGATTCAAAATTCCTTTCCTCATAGAAAGAGCAGTTGCATAGTTGTAATAATGAAATGGAATTCTTATCTAGAGGAGGAATTAGGCTTGAATGAATTTGGGCAGCCTGGGTGCATAGGAAATTCATAGTATTCAAGAAAGATCTACAATATTTCATCATTTATGAGGTTATTTGGGCAGTAAAAGCATACATTTACTAGAACCAAGATATTATCCCTTAGCTGCTAAGATTGTGGATTCATCAGAAAAGGATTTTCTATCTAATTCATGGTGATGTTTAAATTATCTTGTGGGATTTCTACAAGAATTATGGTGCTCCTATACTTTGGGATATATATGATAAGTTTATACCACTAAATACAATCTCAAATGATTCCAAAAGAACATTTCACCTTCCCAAAATATTTTTAAGGTGGATTGGAAATTATAGAAGAAATATCCTCTCGCCATGGGTGACATCCATCCTAGAATTTGGATAGTGGATTTCTTCAACATAGAAATATAAGGTACCACCGACTAATTCTCTACAGGATTCCCACTTTAGAGATTCGGAGTGCTCCTAGAAATTAAAGCATACACTAAAATGGGATAGTATACCCATTGGGGTTACAAGGCCAATCTAGAAGTTTCTATAGTGAAACAACTCATCAACTTTCTCATAATATATATGAGTATCTACATGTTACTGGTCCACAAATCTAATGGAAGTGTGAGACTTGGGACATTTTTATAGTAGATAAACTAGTAAAATAGATCCATATAGGGTTAGTTACCCCTATCTTGGAAATTATCTACTAAATCATTTTGTATGTGTCCACAAGAATGGCCCAAATTTGAATTGGAAGGCCATTTCAAGTGTTTTGGGGGTAGATTGCAGTACACTTCTATTCTAATGTTGTGTTGAGTGGAGTTAAAGTCCTTGAAGGCTAATATATCCCATCTTTTCAGGATGTATATAGAATCCATCCTTGAACATTGAAGAATGATTAAGTATTGAGGATATTGAACATATCTGGATACTTAAAATTTTTCTTGTACAATGATACATAGATCGGAACATTCACTGGTGATGGAAAATATAATGACAGTCTAATGGGGTACATGTTGGCATTCAGAGACAGCATACTAGCATCTCATATTGATAGTGAGATAATCTATGTGGAATATGATCCATATTAGTTTACTCCATAGATAATATTTATGAAATATGTATGTGCCTTCCCCCCACCCAAACTCACAGACACAATTTAGGTTTTAGAATCACCCAATGGTGGCCCAAAAATTATAGATCCTATTGGCCCTAGGTTGTCCTCGATTTCAATCATGTTTTCTCTATCAGATGCATCAATCAGGTTGGTGGATGGGTCTAATAGTGCCTGGATTTATTCATACCCTCAAGGGGTATTAATGAAAGTCATTCATCATGTTGTGGCCACAATAACTGCGAGTCATGGAATGCATGGTAGAATGGTTAAAAATAAAGGTGATTATGCTGAAGATCCAAAGTCTTCAAGTAGATCTTGGTAAAATACCACTGAGAAGTGAAGGGTTGTGAAAAATACATCTTCTGTTCCAAGGTGATTCAGTCATCATCGCATGGAGGAGACTCGGTCCGGGTCACCCGGTCTTCTATGAGAGAAGAGAGGCCTAAAAAGGATTCAAAGTCAAAGGATTTCATGTCTTATTCATAGCCAGCCACGATGCAAGTATATGATATGTTTGATCAAGGAAAACATGATAGGGTAGCTGGTCACACTGACATGTAATGGGATGACTATATCGACCACAATAATGTATCTATTTCTTCTACTTTTTTCTATTTCAACCACCATAATTACCTTTGAGGAGATCATCCTCACAATTTGGTGGAGATAAATAAAAAGCAGTAGAAACGACGCTTGATTCCCCAGAATATGGGTCCATGGGGACCCTCATTTGGGTTGTGGATGAGTATCCAAAATCCTCAAAACAGTCTCAGGGTCAGAGTGTGATTCAGGAGTAAATGGTGGGAAAAATCTTCAACATCCACCACAAGTGTATATTTCTTAAGGAACTTATATGTGTCCCTCTCCATATTGAGAGAGGAATATAAAAAGTGTGGAAATTTTGGCCTGATATATTTGTCAAGAGAACCCATAATAGTAATAAACTCATGCTGATGAATCCATCCCCATAACAGATGAACTATCAAGATACTCATATGTGTCTACCATCATAGTTGTAGAGAGGGGATAGGGTCATTTTAATTAAAAATTCACACCCTAAGTTGTCATGTACTTTTTATAACTTCTATCATCAAGATATTTTAGATCTATTACCTAAACTATAGGAACATACCACAGTCAATGTTGGTTCCATTACTACACTCGAAGGGGTTGACTGGATCTCAGATGGTCCAATAAAGGTTAAAGTGTTGACCCTGAATCAATAGAAGTTGAAGACATTGTACCTATTGAGTAATTGACAGACAGAATTGTTCTTGGATCCAATTCAGGCCCTATGAAACACATCTTGGATTCCCCTACTAGTGAGGATGCTAGGATATGTGAGGTATTGTATAATTAAATAAGGGATGAACTAATAGATGTTGAAGATAGGATAAAAATCATTATTATTCTTTCCCCTATAAATGAGTTTGGGGAACTTATTCAGTTATTTGACTTATATGATTACCCACTTTCATTAATTTTTAAAAATATAGTTTCCCCTTTTCATTTGTTGTCTCATATCAGAGACTAATCTATATAGATTGTTCTATAGAGGAATTCACCATGGAAGTTCATGATTAAGGACTCCAAGTCCATACTACACCCACTGCAGAGAAAGTGATAGAAGATAATCCCGAAATGGTAGACTCTTGAGATCCCCAGATCCTGATGTAACGACTCGGACTTGACCAGCCACCCAAACAGTGCCAAACGGGTCGGGTGTCACTACCTTAGGTGCATCTTCCCTGAACGTCAAAGGCTACCGACTCGCAGCGAGGGTCTGTTAGGTATCATGGGGAGGATATACCCTCTCGTAGGATCATAATAAGGGTACTGGTCCAAGTATAACACTAAAGATGCAGTGGAAAGAAATACTCAGTAGACTTGAACCAAACCCACATAGCGGAAGAATAATCAATATAGATAAACAACAGCAGCGGAAATAAACACAACAGCATGGTGATAACATGTAACTACTACTGAACAATAAAACATGCATCCAAAGCAGGTCATATGCAACTGAATATAAAAAGGGCGCCAATGGCTAACCAATAGTATAGCTACAACAAGTAAGCATGCAGATACAGAAAGTAAACAAAACAAAGTAAACCTATCTAGGCATGACCTCAGGTCCATACCATCTCCATGCAATAACTAACATAGCTCAGCTCTAGAAGCTAGACTCTTTCCTGCACGTAAATCAATAAAGTCCTCACGCGTCATGAAGGGCCTGTGCAGGGTGTGCGATAAATCTCAGTTGGATACCACCCAACGGTGCGTACAAAATATATCCGTTAAAAAATTATGCATTTATCAAAAAACCAGTAAACATTAAAATGCACAAATAAACAAAAAATCCACTGGTGGTGAACAGCCACCACGGAGCGTCACCTGCTTCGGCCAATACCGGAATCTCTGTCGTGTAACCTGGCACCACATGCCACCTGACACCTCATGTCTCAAGTACCGACGTCCTGAAGGCATGCCGAAGAATGTTAACCCGACACCATTTTCCTCTTGAAACCTCATGTCTCAAGTACCAACGTCCCGAAGGCACGCCCAAAAATAGTAACATGGCACCACGTGCCTCCTGACACCTCATGTCTCAAGTACCGACGTCCCGAATGCACGCCCATCCCCTGAACGCTCCTCACCTCCCACGTGGATTTCTACGGCATGCACCCCCAACCAAAATACCTAACCGCAACTATAGGGGCCTCTACCCACACGAGTGGTCAAAACCACCTCATCACTAAGTATCTCTGTGTGCACACTACTCAATGTTCTGGGTGAGCAATAATCACCAAATAATACCCAAACCACCAACACATCTGACACATCGTGTCCCTACGACCATGTTGCTCAGGTCCGATGGCCTCGCCATCCAAGTAACCCTGGACATGCCCCAACCTGACAGTCGTACTGCCTCAAGATAACATCCATGACGCCCAATCCCGTGGTCAAAACCACCCAAAGTAACCTGGGCAAAGCCCCAACCTATGATCAGCATCACTAAAGCGTAATCGGGCCAATCCCAACACAACCCAATGGTTCAGCAGATGCAATTCAGAAATTGCATATGTAACGTATTTAAATAGATAACATAAACAGGAAAAACCTACTAAACGGTTTATTTTCACTACGCAAGGTGATGTCCCATACCAGCACTAAGGTCTTGAATGCCTCTAAAATTTTACAAGAGGCTAAACAGTTTAACACATTAATATTTCAATGTAAACCATTTTGGCATTCCCCGGCCCAAATGCCCCGATGAGCCACAGCCCCTCACCCGGCTTTCTCACGCAAACTCGTAACAGGGAATACCCAAAGGCATCTCATAGGTCCTACAAGCAATTCATTATGAAATAGCAGAGAAAACGGGTCGCGCTAAAAATACCCAAAAATGCGCCAAAGGCCGCGTCACCCAAACAACCACAAAAACACAAAATGAGGTATGCGCCACTTACCTGAGACTCGTACGATGCTACTCCTCCAGTAACAACATTCAATTCTGTCTAAAACACGATAGATCTACAAAAGAATCCAAACCGCTAAAACCCATATAACTTGTTCTATAAAAAAAATCAAACAAAACGGCTCAAGGGGAATCGAGGCCATGCTAAGGGGGTTCCAATGCATCCAACTGTGATCGAATCTGACTTCAGACGTAGAACCAGGAAGGGTTTGAAGATCTGGCTGGCTCTCCCCGCTCAACCTGAAGGAGGTATTGAGGTTCTGCCTCAAAAAGAGGCTACTTCCCGTTTTAGAAAAAAAAGAAAATACATAGAGTGTACATTAATTACACACCGTTTATCATTTTACTGTTCATATGACGGCTGAAATTCCGCCGACTTACTTTCCGAACCTGCCGACATGAGTACACATCTTGTACCTGTGGGTACACGGTGTGTACTTGGATTCCCTTCTCTTCCTTGTTGACTTACACACACGCCATGTATATCCCTTATACACGACTAGACTACATGGCGTTTCCAAGGGGAACACGGTGTGTCCTCGGTTCTATGTGCCCAACCAGCCTACACGCCATGTATGGCCACCACACGGTCGGGGATACACGGCGAGGTCAAAACTACACGCCGTGTAGTAAGAAATTTCTACACGGTCATCACACGACATGTACTCGGAGAGCACACGGCCGACACTTTCTTAACATATACATGGTGTGTACATAAAAGTATACGGTGTGTAGTCTGGGAATTTCCAGAAACATCCCGTTTTCTCCATTTTCCTCAGAAACATGTCAAAAATTCAAAAAGGTTTGGGATTTTGTCCCTTTTCCTAAAACTCGGGTTCTCATAAACTCCCCACCTTAACGTAGCTCATCCTCGAGCTACCGAATGAAACCCGTAGATGGCACCGAGAATGCCCATCCCGGTTAAACAACCTGGACTACCCCGGTCCCAAGGATCTGGAAAAATTCCTCAAAGGTCTCCCGACCTTTGGAATTTCTTACTCGGTCTCAACCAACAAAGCTGAAACCAACCCAGGTTTACTAACCTTCTTTCCAGACTCATAGTCCTTCTGTGACGCATCGTCACCCCTGCACCTCATTGGTGCTCCTGTGTCACTTCCAACACCCAACGTAACCTGCACCGCCTCGATGTCTGCCTCCATGATGTCCTAGTGCCTAGCACCTTAAGTCAGCTGCATCCTCGATGCCCCGATGCTCAAGGCACCTCAAGTAACCCGCATCTGCGATGCCTCGATGCCCACAACACCTCAAGTAACCCGCATCCTCGATGCCCTGATTCCACGCATCTCATACATATATATATAGAATATATCACACACCCGCTATGGGGCTAATCCCACTGACTAGAATCTAGTCAGTTCACATAGATCATGTGTACTACGTGCACTCAAAACAAAAATTCCTCCATAGGTCATGCAAAAAATGAAACATGGAGATCACGACCACACCGTGGTGTACCTCTAACTGTCATTGGCTCACCAACTTGATCAGCCTCTGGAAGCTCCACGGCGTGCACCTAGCCTGAAACACGACTTCCTGATGCTTGAGCTCCCTGCGATGCTACTCCAGTTACCGGCCACTGGCCCCTCAGATGGGTCCCACTGTCTCTGTCACGACCTCCGCGCACAGCTGAACCTCGACTACCCTATCCAGGTACCAAACCTGAACAAACTCCACACGCTACAGTATTTCCTAGTCCCTACCTGCTGGATATCTGAGAAGGTTGCCTGCAAAACCTCTCTAGATGCCCATCCTGTCCACATTCCAGGCACTCCTTCAGAGGCCTATCACACTACACCCGAACATGTCCCAATTGTCCACACTGGAAGCAAATCACAGAAGAACTACCACGAGGTGGTCTAGCTAAATCCCTAGCCTGACTACCCTACTGGAACTCATCTCGTCCTTACTTCCTGCTATCTGAACCATCACCTAAAGCTGTCGCCCTGCCCAAGAGAGACTTTTCTATCTCGTTTCCATCATCTATGAGCACCTGAATCACCACCTCGGAGAAAGAACTCAGCCTGAAGATGTTCACCTGGACCCGAATGGCGTGTCGTAAGCCATCCTCGAAGCGCCTCACCCTAGCTGCGTCATCGCTTACCAAACCATGTTCAAAGAGAGACAGCTCTGTGAAGGTAGTTGTGTAGTCAATGACAGACATATCTCCCTGATGAAGACTCAAAAACACGCGAGATCTCTCAGCTATCAGTGTCTCTAGATAGAAGTGCTCAAAGAACCTGTCCTCGAAGTCCTTCCAAGCTAGTCCCTCGTGCCTATGAGCCTGAACCTGTACGTCCCACCAATGCTTCGCCGGTCCTCTCAGCATGTACATCTCTAGCTTGACCCTCCAACCTGGAGGTGTCTCAAACTGCTCGAAAATCATCTGCATACTCTCTATCCAGTTCTTAGCCACCTACGGACCACCCTCACCCTAAAAAAGCAGCGGGTGCTGTGACTAGAACTCCCGCGTCAGATATGCAATAGAAGGCTCTGTACCCTGTGCGCCTCTGTCAATCCCCTGCATGACACATACCAGTCTAGATCGAAGATACTCATTGAGCCACGGCCCGAACGATGCCAAACCCGGCTGTTTTCATTCCTGCACTTGATCCTGAACCTACTCATGTCCCTGAGCCTGTACCTGTGGCTCATGCTCTGCCTGTACTGAATTCTGACACTGATCATGTGGAACTATATCACCTCTTACCTGACACTCCATCGAGTCGTGAAGGAGTAACCTGCTGAATACCATAAATGGTCAGACATCCCATATATACATAAGAATATATTCTATGCAGATAAGGAAAGTATTAAAAGGCAGCGCATAACAACTACCCTTACTCCCCCTCACTGCAACCCATGCCCCACGGCATCCTGGCCTCATGGCCTCCTTACCCGCCCTCAACAGAGCCAAGTATCTAATGTACCTCAGGCCATGCCTGTCCCGACAACTAACGTTGCCTCATCTGATGACCTAGTCGCCCAATCCTGGTGATAAAAATCACCTCAATTAAAGTACATGCCTGCTCATACAAGAGCTAGACCCAAATACCCTGTCGCATGCAATTATAAAAATATATAAATCATGGTATACACATTGCAAAATAATCAATTCTGTCAAGAATTTCACAAATTCATATTTCAGAGCATACAAGAATTGCAATAAATTTTTATTCACATGGTATTATCACTTCATAAAGAATACATGCAATTATGAAATTTAAATACCCTTAAAATGTGCCTATAAAAAGCCAATCAACCAAGCCTTGCCATACCGGCCAAGGTCCAATTCTCCCTTACCATACCGGGTCAAGGGTCACATATCAAAATCTTGAACATCACACAAAAAGTGAGCCACCAAGGTGAAAATCATATAAACTATAATCTAAGAAAAAACAAACAGTAGTTCTCACCCACGACAACTAGGTCCATCCCTCGTAACTGGGGCTACATGCACCCAAGAACAAACTAAAAACCCAGTCCCTATAACAAACTATCTCCAGTCTACCATAACCCAAATAATAAATCCATCCGAAATAAATGAGAAGCCTCAAACTCATTAGTATCCAGAAAACAATGCTACTAAATCCCTGTCAAGAACCCCTCTGATACCACTTTGTAACGACCTGGACCCGACCAGCCACCCGAACAGTGCCAAACGGGTCGGGTGTCACTACCTTAGGCGCACCTCCCCTGAATTCCAAAGGATGTCAACTAGCAGCAAGGGTCTGTTAGGTATAGTGGGGAGGCTATACCCTCTCGGAGGATCATAATAAGGGTACTGGTCCAAGTATAATAGTAAAGATGCAGTGAAAACAAAGACTCAGTAGACTCAAACCAGACCCACAGAGCGGAAGCCAAATCAATATATATAAACAAAAGCAGTGGAAATAAACACAACATCATGCTGATAACATGTAAGTACTACTAAACAGTAAAACCTGCATCCAATGCCGGTCATACTCAACTGAATATAAAAAGGGCCCAGTAGTATAGCTACAACATGTAAGCATGCCGATACAGAAAATTAAACCAAACAAAGTAAACCAAACTAGGCATGACCTCAAGGTCCATACCATCTCCATGCAATAACTAACGCAGCCCAGCTCTTATAGTTGGCCTCTTTCCTGCAAGTAAATCCATAAAGTTTGCACGAATCCCGAAGTGCCCATGCAGGGTGTGAGACAAATCTCAGTAGGATACCACCCAACGGTGTGTACCAAATATATGTGTTTAAGTAGTTATGAATTTCTCAGAAAATAAGTAAACAGTACTATGCACAAATAAACACAAACTCTACTGGTGTTGAACAGCCACCATAGAGCGTCACCTGCTTCGGCCAATGCCGGAATCTCTATCGTGTAACCCGGCACCATGTGCCTCCTAACACCTCATGTCTCAAGTACCAACGTCCCGAAGGCACGACCAAGAATAGTAACCCGGAACCATGTGCCTCCTAACACCTCATGTCTCAAGTACCAACATCCTAAAGGCACACCCAAAAATAGTAACCCAACACCACGTGCCTCCTGACACCTCGTGTCTCAAGTACCGATGTCTCGAAGGCACGCCCATCCCCTGAAGGGTCCTCACCTCCCCCATGGATTTCTATGGCAAGCACCACCAACAAAAATACCTAACCAAAACTACAGGGGCCTCTCCCACACGAGTGGTCAAAACCACCTCTTCACGGAGTATCATAGTGTGCACACTACTCAAAGTCCCTGGTGAGTGGTAATCACCAAATAGTACCCATTCCACCAATATATCTGACACCTCGTGTCCTTGCGACTATGTCTCTCAAGTACGATGGCCTCGCCATCCAAGTAACCGAGGCCATGCCCCAACCTGACAGTCATACTGCCTCAATCAGACGTCCATGACACCCAATCCCGTGGTCAAAACCACCCAATGTAACCCGAGCAAAGCCTCAACCAGTGATCAGCATCACTCAAGCGTAACCAGGCCAATCCCAACACAACCCAATGGTTCAGCATACGCAATTCAAAAATTTCATATGTAACGTATTTAAATAGACAACATAAACATGAAAACCATACTAAACAGTTGATTTTCACTATGAAAGGTGATGTCCCATACCAGCACTATGGTCTTGAATGCCTCTAAAAATTTACAACAGCCTTTAATAAATTGAACTAAACAGTTTAACACATTAATATTTCAATTTAAACCATTTTTGCATTCCCCGGCCAAAATGCCCCGATGAACCATGGCCCCTCACCCGGCCCGCTCACGCAAACTGGTAACAAGGAATACCCAAAGGCATCCCATAGGTCCCACAAGCAATTCAGAATGAAATAGAAGATAAAATGGGTCCCGCTCAAAATACCCGAAAACGCGCTGAAGGCCGCGTCACCCAAAAAACCATGAAAACCCAAATGAGGTATGTACCACCTACCAGAGACTCATATGATGCTACTCCTTCTGTAACAGCCTTCAATTCGGTCTAAAATGCGGTAGATCTAAAATAGAATCCAAACCGCTCAAACCCCTATAACTCGTTCTAGAACAAAAATAAAAAAAACAGCTCAAGGGGAATCGAGGCCATACCGAGGGGGTTCCAACGCATCCAACCGTGATCGAATCTAAATTCGGACGGAGAACCATGAAGGGGTTGAAGATCTGGCCAGCTGTCCCCACTCAACTAAATGGTGGTATTGAGGTTCTGCCTCAAAACGAGGCTACTGCCCATTTTAGCGAAAAAAGAAAATACACGGCATGTACTTTAAGTACACGGCATGTATCATTTTACTATTCATATGATGACTAAAATTCCTCTGAATTACTTTCCAAACCATCCTACATGAGTACACGGTGTGTACCTATGGGTACACGGTGTGTACTTGGTTTCCCTTCTCTTCCTCGCCGACTAACCCACATGCCATGTATATTCCTTATACACTACTAGACTACACGGCGTGTCCAGGGGAACAAGCCATGTCATTGGTTATACCCTTCGAGTCAGCCTACATGCCATGTATGGACACCACACAGTTGGGGTTACACGATGTGTTTAAAATTACACGCCGTGTAGTATGAAATTTCTACACGGTCATCACACGACATGTACTTGGAGAGCACACGGCCGACACATGCTTATCATATACTCGGCTTGTACTTAAAATTACACGGCGTGTAGTTTGGAAATTTCTAGAAACTTCATGTTATCTCCATTTTCCATAGAAACCAGTCAAAAATTCAAACAGGGTCGGGATTTTGACCAGTTTCCAAAAACCCAGGTTCTTACACCTAATTATTGAGAAAACCTAGAATGATGATCCTCTTTAGGATATATTGACATTAAGAATTGAGTCCAGGAGTACTGGGGAGGTATCAATCCCTGAAGTAGACCCAAAAATGTGTGATTGTTTTCAACCCTCTTGGTAAATTCACATCCATTATTATATATTAACTGCATGATGTTGATGAGGGGATTCACATAATATTTAGTTTCATCGACTTCAGTGTCCAAGCCTGAGAGAAGGTATTCTTTGCTAGTTCTTCCAATACTTGTAATTGAAACAAATATTATCATGGAGGGAGTGGAACAAGGTGACTTGTTTAGTGAATAAATCCCAGAATACATCTCTCTCTCTAAGAGAGTCTCTAAGTCACACATGGAGATGCAGGGTGGTCCTTTCACTACACATCATATCATTTGGTGATACATCTGGAAGATTTTTGTGAAGACACCTATTGAAGATATTCCATTTTGATTTCATTGACTTACAACCCTATTTTCCTTTCTAGGTTGTTTCAAGTTTGATTTCCTCATTATCCACCATGATTTAAATTCAATCATCTGGAAAAGGAAAGAGGATTAAATGGCATGGTGGGATGAGGAATAGTTGGCAGTCTTGTTTTATGATTTTAGTGATGTTATGTTCTGGGTGGAGTGAAATCATGCCAAGTAGATGGTGGAACATTAGCACCATTTGGATGAGAAATAGATTCAAATGGAATGTCTTAACGAATAACTAATGGTCAAAGAGGAAGATATAGTTCAAATCCTCCACTACTTGAATAGGTTCTCGACATAAGGAAAGGAATTATGTGGCTGTGGGTAAAGAGAAATTTCACTATCTTGAAGATTCCATCACCACACAACTAATTTTTTTCCATGAATATGCATAAAATTATCAATTCATAGATCCACATATCATATCCAACATCGAGAAAAACCCTATATAATTTAGTAGAGAGACTCCAACATGTAGAAGTTCCTCTATATTTTAGGACATAAATGAAAATATTTTTTCTCCAATCATTTATTCTCACATTCCTATTCTCCTTATATGATTATAACATCACATTATATCTATTTCTCATAAAAATACTTCTTTATTTCAATGATTCATAATCATGGTGATTGAGATGGGGAGACACTCTAGTTTTTTCACCTAATCCATAGCACCTAGTAAGCATAGTTTCAAAATTACTCTGGGTTATATGAACAACCCGAAAAACTTTTTATCTTTTGTTTCATCTCCCTAATATGAATGAGACATAGTGGGGATATAGTTTAATTTTTTCTTAGGACACCCTTTATGGTGTTTTAGCATTACATTTTTTCCTTTTTATTTTTTAATTGCTCGATTCATGCCTAAACCATGCATATAATAGGTATAGTGAGTTGATTATCAACTATTATCTTAAGTTCCCATTACAGGTTTTCAACCTAGTGAGTATAATGTCTCTTTTTGGAAGTAGTTTCATGTCATGTATACAATAATGGTGCAGCTGGTATTTTGGGTTAAAAATATTTGACTATGAGTATTGGAATGATGACCCAAACAATGTACGTTATCCACGAATATCCTAAAATTATTCATATACCTGAAGGGGAATTTCGATTCATAATTTTGTAATTCATGGATCTAAAAAATAATACAAGACATGTATATGAAAAATGGAAACATACCATGTGGGAAAATTGGTTTCCAGCATGATATTTTCATGGATTATGGGATAAAAGAGGTCTCACTTAAGGAATAATGTTCCATCGGTTGAAAATACCTTTTTGTTGGATATTCTATACAACGACAACTAGGGTGTGTTACTATATAGTCAAAAAATGACATGCTTTGGCTGATGGGACTATTTTGTTTGTGACTTATGAAAATCCAACTAGGGGATGTTATTGTATTATAAAAAAAATGAGTTCATAGGAATCATAAAATTCTTCATCCGATAATCATGAATAGTATGAAGATCTAGATTTTTCAAAACCATGAAGGGTGGTTTTCCAAGGGAAGGTGTCTAAGAATTAAGAGAGTATTTATATTGGAATTTTCCATGAATAGGAAACTACTCATACATGAAATTAGCTTGTGTAACTTAGGTTATATTATATTAAATGACTGATTTAATAGGGGGAGGCACTTTATGAAAAGGTTTAAATCATATTGCAGATTAATTTCATGTGACCATGATATGGATAGTGTATTTTAGTGTCTTATGGAAATGAAATTTCTTTACAGATTAACATCATGTGACTAGGATGTTATGCTATGTAGTTTAATTTCATATAGTAAGGACAAGATTCTCCCATTTTCTTTTTATATCAGTGAATACACCATCACTTTTTTGTATTAAGGGGAATATTTGTAAGATTTAAAATAGGAATCTATATATCTAAATAGTGATATGAAGAAAATTGATTATGGGAATAAATGAGATGTATCCACTGAAAACAAGTACTACTGGTTGACAAAACCCATTTTCTGGGAAACTTTATGCAAAGAAATATGGGGTGTGTTACTTAATAGTTAAAAAGTTGCATCCTTTTCCTAATAGGACTTGAAATTTTGTGTATAACATATGAAAATACAACTGGGGAATGTAAGTTCATAGTTAGAAAAATGTATTTTTAGGAATTCTATAATTCTATTTTTGATGATTGGAGGATGTTTATAAAGATTCTGATTTCCCTAAACACAGAGTTTGGTTTGTGTAAGGAAAGTACCTAAATACGAAAGGAGAATTTCTTATAAAATTTTACAATAAATATGGAAAATGCTTCTTATGTATGTCTGACTCGTACACTGTAAAAGAGTGGGTATTGAGGCTAAGCCCAAAATATAGGGTCCAGGAATCACTATGTATCTTATTTGAATAATAATAAATCTATATGTGGTTCTATAAAACCATTTAGTTTAATGTCTTGTTGTCATGTCTTATCTTGTACATTATCATCGTGAAACAAGGAATATATTATACATGTAGTTTTAATTTATATGACTATGACCATAATACTATGGAAACAATAAGTAATATGAGGCCTTCTAGGCCAACATTATTCCATTATACTTTATATATGAAGGAAGAAGTTGTAAACAATTATCTTAGGGGTTCTTGGGTTAGGATAAGTGACATGGTGAAGCATAAAATGGATGACCACAGACCGTGATTGGATAATAGGTTTTGAAATGATGTCTTCAGGGAATATAGAGATAAAATAGTCTTTAACCAAGTATGAATGTATTGTTGGTTAAAAAACTATTTTGTGGGAGAATTTATACAATGAAAATAGGGGTGTGTTATTTTATATTTAAACAATGGAATCATCTAGATTGAAGGCCCATTTTATGGGTGACTCATAAAAACCCAACCGGGTGTGTTACTGTATATTTAGATAAATGATTACTTAGGTATTAGGAATTCTATCACTGGAAACTGAAGAAATATTTTGAATATCCTAAATTATATGATATTAACAGTATGATGTGTGGAATGAATATGTCCGGGAATAAAGGAAGCTTTTTGACAAGCATTGTCTAGGAAGTGAAGCGTTACATTCATATATCTGATGAATATATAAGATGGTACTTCTTTGTTTCCTTGGTGAAAATCTAAATGATGGAACCAGAATTATGATATCATGCATTGATATTTGTTTTTATATAGGAGGGGGTGATTTATTTTACCTCATAGTTGGGAATATAAAATTAGGTTTAGGCATCAATACATACCCAATTGGAATGAGAATTAATCCACACATAGTTTTTAATGTATCAAGTAGTTTAAAATCATGTGGAGAAGAAAAAGGTGTCTTAAAGTGAAAAATATAATGTTGTGGTTGTAAATTGGTATATGACATGGGCATCACTGCTTATCTCATTAGAGCTAGAATCAATCCATGGATTGTTCTTCAAAATATTCCCTATAATGATTGAATTCATGTGGGGATAAAAAAATAGGGTTTTTTAATATGTGTTCTCACATGGGGTGTTAACTAATACTTTATCCTCTCTTTTAAATATCTAACTCATACATATGGGAGGGGGAATTTATCATATTTTGTTAATACCAAGATGTGGTATCTAAGAGTCGCTACATATCTTGTGGGAATAAGAGTCAATCCATATGTAGTTCTTCAGGAACCATGAAGTTTAAATTCATGAAATTTAAGACATCTAGTGTTCCATTTACTGTTTAGCGACTATGACTATAATAAACCTAATGTGAATCAATATACCTTATTTTTTTCGGGAACTTTTTTGCCAAAACTCACAAGACCACATGAGTTATTCTCAGAGTGAGAAAAAATGATTGGAAAAGGTTTATTCCAACACACAAAGGAGATACCAGTGAAGCATAGAGGCATTTATATTTTGTGGGGGTTGTACCTGGATGTAGGTTCCAGGCGTTAGTATGTATCTCATTTAAAAATAGAATCAAGCCAAACAGAGTTATTAAAAGGTTCAAGTGAAGGCTTGAACCGTACATAAGGAAAAGGGGGCATATTTATTATATTATGGTTGGACCCAAGATTAGAGATCCAACCATCACTGCATATGTCATTGTAATGAGAATCAGGCCACATGTAGTTCTAGATTAAAATCAGTGGGGGTATCGATACCAATTATTTTGTTCTTCTCAAGCATGGATCTAACTATTATGTAGATTTAATCCATGAAACTAGGATGATAAACATGCAGTATTATGTCATACAATAAGGATGTTTTCATATAATTTTACATTTTTGACTATGGTGTTAGGATATTTAATTCAAAGTCTTAGAACTAAAGCTATGATGTCTTATAGTTTTAGTTCATGCAACTAAGACCATATAGTGTGACTTTTTATGTTATGCATATAGGACCATGATGCAATGTAGTTTAATGTCATGTAGCTAATACATTGGTGTCTTGTATTTTATCATCTTGTGACATGAGCGAAAATCGATAGTTTGTACGGTCATGAAAAAATGGTTGAATTCACAGTTTAACATTGTGTAGCTGACACATATCTCTTATTTTTCATAGGAAGTAATTTTTGAGAAATCATGAATTGGTAGGAATCGTAATGAGATCTAAATCAATCGAGATCAAGGAATAAGCTCCATTAGAGTGTAATTTTCTTATGGAATAATGTCCCTCAAAATATGGAACATTATTTTTAGGATTTTTCCCTAGTATCATTTCATTAATAAAGACCAATACTAGTTCTCCTTGGAAGAAAAAATGGAGGCATACCTTCTTGTTAAAACACAGTACTATCTAGCTCTGATAAACCTCAATGAAACACAAGTTATGAGATATTTTATCATCTTTTTGTTTTAATTCATCCAACCAATTGTTTTATTTCGCATCTATAGAATGTTGATAAAAAATGTAAAAATTGGTCAATGTTAATTGGACCTCAATGGGCATGAATCCTTAAATCTTGTAAACTAGTGAATATGGGGTTACCTGTGTGGAAATATGAGTTGTAGTTTAGTAAGACCATAAGTAATTCAAGATCTTGTGAGGACAATATTTTTTATTTTTATCCACCACATTCTAGAGCATGTTTGATAGGGTCTCTTTTAAGGCCTCTATATGTACATTATCCACTGCATGATAGTGTGAAGAGTGGTTGAATTTGATATTATACTCATGATACAATTTCTCCATCTGGGTAGAAAATATATTGGTGTCATTGTCCGTCAATATAGTATGAGGGGTACCAAATCTGGTCATGATGTTTGATTTCATATAGCTAATAATAATTTCATCCCCAACATTTTTAGGGGTATTTCATCATCCCATTTTTAGAATAATTCTGAAGTAGTTTGGATGAATTTTAAATCAATGGAGTAGTTGGAGAATATATCCCTACAACATCCATACCTAGTGAATGGACATTACCATTTTGTTGTATATATCATCTCTGGGGATTGATGGTTGAATTTGGCATGATACTAGTTGAAATGAAACTTTCTAGTGAATCATATTAAATTTTTCTTCATCAAGGGAAATAAGTATTCATGCCTTCAGATTTAATTTTATGGTTAACATCCTGAATGGTGGGAACCACACACTCCCAAGTGTAATTCTTTCATGACAACTGAAGTCTCTTATAAATTGATACATCTGAGAAGGACTCTATCAAAGCCTCAATTATAAAGGACCTTATATGGATTTGGCCTGTCATAATGAGTGAATTTGGTTACACATAGTTGTATTTACTCAATTATATCTCTCTATGATAGTACTCCATTGTGAAGGTACTCTATGTAGGGTATCACCCACCAAGTAGTAAGACCATACGGTTCTGTTATAGGATTGATTTCATTGATCTATTCTATGCCAACATGGGAAAAATGTGAGACCATTCAATGGTGTGCAATGTTTATGACTATCTAATCCTGGTAGGGATCTTCAAAATCTGTGGATGCATTCTACAACGCATCTACATTGTAATTTTGTGTCCATTAGATGTGATTCAATATTGTTTTTAGGGGTATTCACCCATTAACCCTCATACATAGTCATGAAATGGGGTTATATATTCCTTTTTAATGGCATAATCCTCATTGATCTATTTGATTACCAACATTGAATCACCTATTACCTCTATGGGGTCCACTAGTATTTGAAGTTCTAGTTCAGGGCCTATAATGAGGGTCTAATATTGTGCCTCGTTGGTAAATCCTTCTAAAAATAGGAAGGAGTAAAAAAATGCCTTTACAATCTAGATTACAATGACTCCCAACCCTACATTTTTCAGCTTTGGGTCTTCTATTCTCTTCCACATTGGGCTCCTAAAGGCACTGTCAGAATACATTATCCGTATCTAGAGGCCACCTTGAAGAGAAGATATCTCATCATCTATAAATTCAATTTCTAATGATGTTTTCTATGCGAAAGAGTGTTTTGTAAGAATATATTTCAATGCCAAGCCTTTCACCTTTTTATAAGTCATGAATTGTATATCAAACTGCTATAAGATAACTACCCACCATTACAAACATCATGTAAACCTAGGATAGCTAACGATATATTTGGGTGGGTTGTTGTGAGAGACCAATTGGACCACATGGTGATTTAGGTAGTTCATTAATTTTTTAACACTGAAGATTAATTCTAGATGGCTCTTCATGTTATATTAATAATAAGTCTTAGAATATATATTTGTTTTACTAAGATAATAATGTTTTTTTTTCATTATAGGCATCATTATTTTTCTTCCAAAAAGAACCCATTTATCTTTCTTGGTTTTTCCCATAAAAATGAGTAGTTTCCATTCATTTCGTGGAATTAATATAGGCGGACTCATGAGATACATCATGAGGATTTAAAATGGTTCATGATATTTCGTTTTCCACTAATATGTAACTCCATTTTTCATTATCCTAATGAAGGGAAATAATTCATCCATGTTTGGCTATAAAGTATATGATGTAGGCAAAGCTTCTGTATTGTCATATCAACTCTTTGAGGTTTTATGGAGGTGAAAAGTTAAGGTTATCATTTTTCTTCTTAGGGTAGACTTTAATGTCATGATGGTGTATGATTATCCTGAGAAACATTACTATGGTTACACTGAAGGCACATTTCAAGGGGTTCATCTTCAAGTTATGGTGTTTTAGTTTGTTGCAGATGGACTCAAGATCAACCAAATGGTCAGAATTTTATTGTGATTTAACAACCATATCTTCAATATAGAATTAAAAAAGATTTCCCAAGAATGTTTTGAAGATGTGAGGCATGAAATGATTGTATGTAGCACCATCATTCATCAAGACAAAGTCAATTACATGGTAGTTGAATACTCCATAGGGGGTCTGAAGGTGGTGTATTTTTCATATTCTTAGGTCATCCAAAAAAAAATTGTACCCTAAATATCCTTCCATGAAAGATATGTCTTGATAAATACCAATTGTATTGATAAAAAGATCTTTGATTTGAACCAAGAAGTCACCTTTTGTAAAGGTCCATTTGATATATTAGAAGTGGATTCAAACCCTATATTTCCCATTATTCTTACTTACTAGGACAATGTTCTCCAACCATTTTAGATACTGAACTTTCTAGATAAATTCTTTATTGAGGATCTTGTTGACTACAACCTCATTTTTGGAAGTTTGATACATGATTATCCTTCTAGGTTCATATTTGTAACCATAATGGTTTTCATGAAATCCCAATCTATGAGTGGCCACCTGAAGATCACGGCTGAGAATATATATGTAATTCCATGATAATATGTCATGATGTTGTTTCAAGATGGAGGTATACAACACTTGTGCATCGAGATTTATGGCTGCAGAAATCAATGTGGGATGTGGGTTTTCATCCATTTCCATATTTATTTCTAAAATTTCATAAATTGTAGTAGATACACCTTCCACAACAGTGATATGGGAATCCCTATGGTCTTCCTCCTATTCATTTTCCGCTTGATCCTCTTATTCCACCCTTTCCTTCTTATGAGGGGATGTATGAAATGAAGAGAGCTATCCATAGATGGTAGGGGAGTCCAATATTTTATGAAATTAAAAATAAAAATCATTTATTTCTGACCTGTTTGATGATGTAGGGGATTTTTTGAGAGTTAAATGAGAGGTGAGGTACATTGAATGACCATTCTCATTTTTCTTAGTGATATGGCAACCTCTTCTGACCTGACTGATGAGTTGGTTATTTTTTGATACCCATGGGATTGTAAGAGGGTACTCTTATAGGGGATTTCATTATTTAATATAGAGTAAATGAATTATTCAGTACTCCTAGGTTCTTTTTTCTTGAATGATATCATGTAGGCCACTAAACATGTTCATTGGTTCAGACCCACCCTCTCAATCAGATTTTTGGGTAGAACATACTCATCGCTATGATTCTTGAATGGATTAGGTGAGGTTATCTTCAGAACATTTGAGGAATTTATTTGAGTAGCATTATCGATCATGGATTGTTTCTCTACCCTCTTGTATAGTCCCATGTCAATGTATTGTGATTTGTAGGATTTAAATCGGAATTTATCACCATGAAATGTACCAATTTGACCATTAAAGCGATATTTGAGGAATTGAAGATATGATGAGGTACTATCCCCATGTTTTTGTACCCAACTACTTCCAAAAGGTAATTTAAGGATATATATTATCAAAAAACCAGGGATTTTGTGTCAAATAATAGATCCATAAATGGAGTCGTGAGATTAATTTTATTGATAGGATTATTCTCAATCCTGTTGTAACCCTATAGCATTAAGGTGGATGGGGACAAGTGGGACTTGTTATAACCCAGTTTTTAAAGTTTTCAAACTAGAATATTGTTAACTACTAATCCATTGTCAATTAAAACTCATAAAATACCAATTTCATTTATTCTTCAAAATAAATACAATGTTCTCACATGTCCTTGTATAATGGAATATTTTTCCATATCTATGAAAAAGATGATCACGTGGCATTATATAGGATCTACCTCTACAAGATATACCTTAGAATTTGCAACTTCAGCCTCAAATTATTGAGGGCATGATAAAGCATCTATGAGTTCCTCCCTAAGGTTACTTGATAGGCGTAAATCATCTAGGATTTGAAACTTGGATTGAATCGGAGCCAATTGCCTTAACATGTCATATTTTTTACTTAAAGGTATGTTCTTTTGAGTATGTGGATTATTCTTTTTGGTAATATTAGAGATGAATTAGTCAATGTTAGTAGGTCATCCCTTGGTACCAATGTTTGGGTCATTTTTTCCTTAGTGGATTTGGTTTACTAGGTCAACCTACGCACCGAGGTTGATTTAGAGATGGTGTCTACTCTAGCCAATCATTTAGAATTATCTTGTTAGGGAAACCTTGAGCTTGTTTGGGGGAACTTTATTTCTCACACAAATACCTTTAAATGGCTCTCCCACAAGATTTGGATGTATTGACATTCTGAGAATGGATGTGGCTTGAGTATTGACTTATCAAATGATTGTGTCTTCCACTATATCCTTGTTTGTGGCATCCTCTTCCCTTAATTCCTTAATTATATATAAAGAATTATGGTTAAAAAACAAACAAATTATCTCATAAGGGAACCATTAAGTGAATAAAATTAATGGAAATGAAGATTAACTCCTTGCCTGATGAAGAATCTATCTGGTGGGATGTCTCCTATTGTTCCATTTTGTGGGGTGATGCCTATGCTTTTAGTATTGTGCCCATGAATTCTGAGAGATTCAAATCCAACTACATCCATTTCATAGGTGAATATTCATATTATTTATTCATAATTTTTTGGAAATTTTTCTCTTGAAAGACTGGATTTCAGAGGACCGTTGCATCGATGGAGTCTGATGTTCCATAGAAGAAGTTAATGGGGGCCTAGTCAGTAGTTTCAACTATGCTCAAATGATAACATGAGTCTAGAAAATTATCTTTATGGCCATCCAATCTTTTAAATTATATATACCCTTCTTCTAAATTTCATTAATTCATTCTCATATGGATTTGTGTTAGAAACAGATTCTACATGAGTAAGTGGAATACCTATCTTCACATTTTATGAGTCCACCATCTTCTGTAGGATGTATTTGAAGACAAAACATTCTTGAATAGTATTGAACAATTTTTTATGGAAGGGGAAACAGTTTCTGAAATCATCATCACCATTATAATGGGGTTTCATGGGCTTAGGTAACATGATAAAGTTTTCTACATTGTCGAGATGGAGTAACTCGAGATTTGGTCATTTTGGATAGAATAAACATTGTTCTCCATTTCTGTAATTTTTTTTGCCTCTGCTCCATTTTCTCATCAGGAGAAGGTGGGAGTTTTTTGTTACACTAAAGATGGGGAAAATGTGATATAGAGTGGGGTTTGGATCCATAGTAGGTGCAAGAACCTGCTTAAGAGTAACTGTGGCAACCTCTAATTTCTCCATTCTCACTCTTTGACCAGATAAAATTACTGGAGGAATAACATTGGTTGATGAAATGAATTCTTCCATTTTTTGATATAATAAGTAATATCCTAAAACCCTCCTATATATTTCATAAGCGTGAGAAGTGTGCACAAATCACTTTTAATAGTCTATATATATATATAGTAATAAAATTCACTTGAGTAAGTTTTAAGCTTAGGGATTATATCAATTCCTTACAAAGAAAAATGAAATCAAAGAAAAATATATTCTCCATATTTTTCTAGTTTGATAGGTCAAGGACTATTGTCTTCATCAGTGTTGAGATGAATTGGAAGATAAAATATTGTTAGATATATTCCCACACTGTAATTTACCTTTTCGGTAAAATGGTTTATCTTGAAAAGGCCGGCCTCTACAGTGTTTTCTCAAAGCACCCGAGCATCAGTGCCATGTTTTTTTGGGGGTCCTCATCCTAGGATAATTGTGGGAAGAAAAATGTGTCAAATATTTCTCTAGGTCCCCTGATACATTAAATATTGGAAATGTAAGGTTCCCAATGTTCAATGGGAGGAGAATCATATCAACCCAATAAAGGAAAGGTTTATGTTATGGTTATATAAGAATATTTTAATCCACTATAGATTCCGATCAATCTGTTAGTGACTCGATAGTATTTATGAGTCCTAGGGATGTTTTTAGCTGAGCAGTTTCTTGAATAGGGGAAACAGTAGGTAGATCTAACTATGGCATCCTGCTGGTATCAGTCATGGTTAACCTATAGGGGAAGGCATATAAGGATTCCCCTGGACCTATCCCAGTTTGGTACCCATTAGAGGGAAACCCCAATCTATTTTCATTGGATAAGAGTATATAGGTTTTTGGTACTTCGTGTTGAGAAGATGTTCTCACTTCATCTCAATTGATATGTCAAGACCTCTTGGTTGTGGTATTCCTATTGGGAGATTAATTTGATTCTCTGTTTGTAGAATATATTTGGGTGGAACATTAACATAGATTAGTTCCACATTTATTCATCTAAATTCTTTTATCTCTTCTGCTTTCTAAGAAAATATTTCCATATATTTAAGCAGTTCAATCTCTTTATGAGGTAGGTGAGGTGCTACCTTACCTCTACCCTTTTCTTTATTTGTTTCTCTTTGAGGAGGTAATTCTAGAGTGTATGAGGGAATGCTCATATTCTTTGAAAGCCTCTGGATCCTGGTATGCACACCTCCTTCAATCATTTTTTTGATCATATTATGAACAGTAACATCCTCCTCTCTCTCCTATGTATTCTTTTCATGTTCTATATGGTCTGTAGGGGTGTTTTCAATGACATTAATTGATTTATTACACATAGTAGGTGCTTCATTAGTCTCATTGTGATACTACCTTTTTCCTCACCCTCCAAGAAGCCTTGTCCACTCCATTTTAATTTATCTTGGATCCAATTGGTAGATGGTAAATGAGTGGATTCTATAGAAATATTTTTTATCTGTGTTCCCAATGAAGATACCATATCACAGAATGACACAAACTAGGAGGAAATGTTTTTCAATGTTCCCACTAATTAGGGGAATAATAAATTTAATTGAGTAAGAGGTTATTGTGGAAAAAATGTCCCATCCTTCTGGGCTAGGGTTGTTCCCACTCCATTTACCCACACTTTCAATCCTGTTTTTTTATCCTCAAAGGCTGGGTTAAAATATCCCTCAACCCTATGGGTTGGGATTGCTCTCATATTTTCATGGAAACTATTGTTGCAGTTTCCTTTAATATTTCACAGAGTCATATTCAAATATAGTCTGGATATAAAATACATTTACACTTGATGTTCCTAGCAATTAATAAATTTTTTCTATCTGTTACATTTTCACATTTCGGTGACTGAATCTACTCATGTATGAGGCATACTCGATAAGTTTTGATGCCTAATGAAAAAAAAATTCAAGTCATTCTCTCTTATTGGCCAACATCGATGAGAGTTTTTTAGGAACTATTTTTGATGAGGAAACCATCTATTTTGAGTACAGAATGTTTGTGGAAACCACCCTATATATATGACATTTACTGATGTAATATTTTTCTGAAATTACAGATTGGGTAGTACATTGAAATGAAAAACTTTGTGTTTGCCCAATACTTGGATATGAACACTTAGTGGGGAATCTAGAATCGATTGACACAATTATTTTAACGTGTTGTGACATGCAGGATGAAGGGATCTTTTTTGTTTCCCCAACATTGGATGATACGCATCTAGGTGAGATGACAAGTCAATTTAGAGTTTTATCCCATATATTGCGTTGAAAAGGATTAGTTATTCATTGCAAGGTAATATCTTTTATCTAATGTGATAACGAGTGTTCTATATATTAGGGAACATTTCATGCATAATATATTCAGAAAACGCATATGTAATTCTAAACCAAGGAGTGGATAATTCCGTGAAAATACATTGTATGTCATCTTTAGAGAACTATTTCCTAATGTTAAACATATCTTTCTCATCCCTTTTGAGTGGTTCCTCAACCTGGTCTAACCAGAGTGGTTATTTCTTAGTGGCCTAATCAAAAGCACTGAGATTGGTGGGGAATTTCTCTATTATGTTAGAAGAGAGGTGATACAATAATGTATAGAAGAGTGACCACCTTCTTAGGATGTCTTCAAGCTGGGAAATAATTTCACTTTTCAATGAAAATTAATTTGATATTACCAACCATTCTTTCCCAAGTTCCTCATGGTATGAGGTATTTTTTATTGTTAATTATCTATGGGAGTACCCCTTGAAAAAGTGAAACACTACTATAGAGAGAACATTCATAGTGAATGCCATTATAAGGAGGACTATCATTATGTCTTGGAATCCAACCACAAGGAGAATTCATATATCATAAACTATAGGGAGGGCCTTCAGGGGAGATGACACAAATGAGAAGACCTTTTTTTCATATGATCAAGAAGACACACAAAGGGATTTTGTGACTCTCATCATGATATGGGATCTTGAGATCGAAAAAGTTTTGAAACGAAATTAAGACTTTATGGTGAAGCATCTTATGAGGTCCTTCATAATTACATCTACTATTCTCGTAATCTGTTAATGGGGGCATAAGATCTTAAGCTACTAAACATAGGAATTTGAGGTCATCAATAGCTATAAAAATAATTATAATAGTATTTACAAACATCTATTCATTTTCTAATTGTCTCTAGTGATGGTTCTTTTTCGATAACTTCTTGTAAGGAACTAGGGACATATTTTAAAGAATGAGTTTTTCTAGTATTAAATCCTGTTCGAATATCAACCATGTCACTATCGTAATTTTCTTATAGAATTCTGAAATTTTGGAAGGGGTTTGTGCCTGGCTTATAGTGGCCATTGGAATAGGTTTATTACCTCCAGTGGGAATAGACGTATAGACCCAATCTAGTTTTCTGCATATCTGGGGGGGTTTTTTACCATGACTTTGTTAGATGGAAGCATATGTGTTTTTCAACTCTATAGTGATATGTTGATAAGTAAATGCATTTTTGGTGACAGATTTGTGTGTCCACCCCTCCACCACTTCTATTTCTATTATGATATCCAGGACAATTTTTAGGATGTGGGATGGAATTTACATATTCATCATCTTTATTTTCATGATATAATTTGTATCTTCAGTGGCTGGAATGGGGATATATGCCCATTATTTTGCTATGGAATGAGTGTGTTTCTACAATTTTCCTTCCCTTCCTGCTAATGGATACTGAAATTACATCGGTATGGGGGAAGAGATTCCTCGTTGACGCATGTTTTAACCAGGTATTTCTACTGACTTGTCTGTATGTTTATATAAGGTATTATTGATAAGCTTTTTAAATACAAGAAAGTGTGTGTTATTTCTCGTAGTATTCCACCAAACATGATTGGATGGTATGGTTGATTTGGGTAGGTGTGTGTGCCTTCTCACAGGTTATAGCCAAACATTATAGGAAGGCTTGGATAATGTGAACAGGTGTTTGTGCCTACTCAAGGCGTGTAATGAATTTGATGTATGGCCTTCCTTGGGAACTATCAGGTGAGGCACCGTGTAGGCTTAGTTGGTGTGGGTAGTTTTTTGGATCTGATTACTTTTTTCCACCAAATTTGATTGGTGAGCTTCTCCTATGGGGATATAGGTCTGTTTATATTCTTTATTTTCCATTTTCTACCCATATAGGTCTAACACGTGTTTCTATGTCTACATTACCTGGGCCGAACTCTTGTGGATGGTACCCTCATCATAATGAGGCTTCACTTTCGCGTGGTGCTCATAATAGTGACTACTAGAAGGATACCTTTGAATGGAACCCTATCCTTATAGGAGGAAGTCGTTTTGGGCCTCTTGATATACCTTATTTAGATAATGGTGGAGAAGGTTATTTCATAATAGGGATTTTCTTCCCAAACAGTTGGATATAGTTATAGATTATTTGATCTTCTAGGAAACTAATCATCACTAATTGGATGAATATAGAGGCATCATATGCTATAGGACATGTCAAGTATTGTCCAAGGTTGGTATGGTACCATTCTGGTGGTACTCATAGACCAGTGCATTTGAGTCTCAGCATCAAAGAAACAAGGTTGGAGATGACGCCCCATGTTTAGATCAGGACCCAACATGAACCGTAGTAGGGGAATATATTTTTACGAGCCGATTTGATGGCATTTTAGTTGAAGGGATATCTTGTCAATAATATGAGATATATGTGAAAAAAACAAATAAGAGAACTCCATCAAATCAATATCTCAATAAATTAACACATGTATAATCAATTGTCTTGGATGGCCCCTTTAATTTTTGGAGTGAGAGGGGCCTGATAAATGGGTGAAACCATCATCTTGGTTAAGGATCACATCGGTTTCACTATTTATTTATCACCAAATTCCATGTGGGGTTGGAATTTAGTTTTGTTGTGTTTTTTGAAAATCCTTAACATCAGACAGATATACCCACATCTCTTTCATGAAGTTTCCAAAAGGGTGTATTCATGGAACCGAAATCATCCAATGGTTCCCTCATCCAAGATCCTGAACATACTTTCTAAAGGTAGGTGGTTGTTGATAACTGACACGCCAACACTTAGGGACTCACATTAGTCGACATGATGGGAAATTCGGGCTCATAACACCATTTCTTTGGGAATTATTACCAATACAAGAATCTCTTGTATATTTAAGATACGTTTTTGAATCCATCAATAATTTCCAAGTATGACATGGGTCACACTTTAATTTACAATTAATTATTTTAATGAATGGATTTTAGAATCATCTATATTTATATAATTTTCTTCATAAATGGAGATATTTATATGTATTTGAGGATCTCTTTTAATGGTACCCTTTATGAATGGTTTAGAGATTATTTAATCAGTTATTATTATGATTCTAGTTTTAAGCCAAACTATGGGGTGCTCCGGAGTTTATCATCATCCATAGATATGAGAGTTGTTTTGATGTTAAGATCAGTCCCATGGTATGGGATTCCAATGTATCCTCATTACATTAATTATAACCCACATAGTCTAGTGTCACTTAATGGGACATATAATACCTTTTACGGTCATTCGATAAGGACCAAACTGTGAAATTTAACTTAATGTGGAAATTTTGTATAGGCATCAGTTACTCAATAAATGTTTGGTGAGATACTTATGCAAAAGTGGACCAAGGACCCTATAAGGTATATAGGCTCCTAGGTTGGATGAAGCCCCACTAGGTGTATGGCCTATAGAGAATTATGTTTTGAATGGATTGTTGGGATTGGACCTCATTGAGGAATCCAGCATATACAATTTGGACATGAATCAAATCACATATTGTTCGGTATGGTTGGGGCATACACCTATGGAGGTGTCCCAAGGATATTTCCTTGGTAATATGGCCCTTCAATGGTTCACCTCATAAGGAATGGGTCTCATTGAGAAAATTGATTTGGGGGATAAATAGTATAGAAGGATGCCCATTGTTTGGACACATGGCTTTGAGGACCCACGCCTATGGAGTCCCTTTAGTGGAAGGTGATAGGAAGATCCAGAAATAGTTTCTCTACCATGATATTCACCTAATCATGTGGAATTTGTGATTTTGGCTACCTTTAATCCCATATAATTCATTCTGAAATGTGTGAAATAATAGGAAGTGGGAAGATCCAGAAAACTGTGTGTTCCATCTTCCTCAAGTGGAGGAGACCAGGGATTAGGGAGAAGAAGAAATAGCTTTGATATTCTTGTCTCCTCCCATCATTGTATCATGGGTAGTATTACTTGACTACCCAAATGAATACAACCCATGGGCATGGAGAATGTGGTATGAATGAAGTTGGATTGGTCCTTCCAAATATACTATGGGATTACTATAAGAAGGATTCTCTATAAACCGACACTTGTAGAGAGAGGAGGATAATGTACTACACCTTAAAGGTAAAGTAAATCGTGATCCTATCCCTCCCCATTGGAGTTAGAGTTACCTAGTTATAAAGGTGACGGGGGAATGACCTACTCATAGCCCTCACATCCAAGACAGGGAAATCACTAACACCATTCCAAGGGTTGGGGTATTTATGAATGAATGGATGTATATTCACAAGAACCTTAAGGACCCTACCCATCAAGTTGGACAAGTTCGGGACATCTCTGACAGAATGATTGAATATCCAAATGGGAGACACATTATTGTTCCTATAACAATTGTTATAAAAATGTTGAGGATTTGGTGGAGGCTTTAATTAGGTCCCCATCATACAAGGGATCCAAATGAAGTAGAGCCCAGTAATAGTGGCTCAATAGAGGGCTTGATGGTGCCTCACATAGGTCAATATTGGAATGGTTGACGTGTTTTTCATAATAACTAGGAGGATATTAAAGTTCTTCATATAGGGTTGGTATGACTATGCGGGCCGGATATGCCTTATGGGATGGTTCTACTTGGAAAAAACACTTGGGTGAGTCCTTTCTCTAGGAAACAAGGGTCGCCTTAGATGTTACTGGAGGGGTCTCTCTAAGGTCAAATGTTAGGGATGGGACCTTAACTCTAGTATTGATCAATGAGGGGGGGATGTTTACTCACATCGATTACATGGGTTTTAGACTCTAGAAGGACCTCTATCCCACTATGCCCATTAATTTCCTTTTTCTCGAGTTGTAGAGGACTACCTAAGGTATTTTTGGAGACCTGGGTGAAGGAGATACACAACTAGAGCTTGGGAATTATTTTTATTTTCATCTTTTAGAATAAGGATCCCAAGGGTCCAATTTATAGGAAAATAGGGGACCCTGGTTGAAGGAGGTATCCCACACAAGTCCAATGCATAGGTATCTAATGTAGGTACACTTCAAAGGGTTGGAAGATCATTCAGTCCCATATAGGAGGGCTATGTGATCATTCTGATCTGTAGGGGAGTGTACTTATGAAATCATAGGCAGGTTCCTTTGATTCAACTTGGGTATTTTCATCTCTGTAACATAATTGAGGTACAAATGAGAATCATTTCACACTGATGTGACAAAATGAAGTGTCAATAAATTTCATTTCAAATAAATAATTATAATACATACAATTAAATAATCTTTGATGTTTTTTTATTAATCACATATGTTTTATATTTTATTTTTAATCCTAATGATGATAATATAAAAATAATTCTCATGCTCAATCATTGGGTTTTGTAATTTATTAGGATTTATTTGGACCCATCAAGGGATTATAAAACCATGGATAGTTTGAATTCTTCATCATTTGAGCATTATGTATTTCCTTGACTGAATTTTTTTTCTAAAACTATTTCAAAAATCAACGACTATTCTGAATTTTATATTTGGATGAAAGAATGAATTTTCTATATAGGTATTTTAATTGTAATATATTAGGACTCTTATAAAATGAGGGTCTAAATGTTATTAAAAGACAATTTTCTTAAAATTTTATTGATTATCTTTTCAAGGATTTAAATATGGTAGAGTGTGATTATTTATGAATGTAAAGGTAATAAATAAGTATCTATAAAAGTAATATTTTGAACATTATCAAAAGTATTTTTATATAGTTCGGATGACTAATGTTGATCAGTGGATATTTTAATGAAATTCTTGTTGATATGTGGAATATGAGAGGTTTTGGACAACATGATATTATGATTTCTAATTTTTTGAGTGCTCTAAATGTTACGGGCTTAAAAAAATTGGTTATAAGGAGGAATTTTCTAAATGTAATTAAGGAATCGATCTAAAAAATAATATAATTTAGAATAATGAAAAATATATTTTGTCTCTAAAATGCATCACTTACCTTTTATCCATTCAATTAAAAAACCCATTCTTTTGTGTTTTTTATATTTCAATTTTTTTAACAGAGAAGGAATTTTTTTTGTATGAAGCAATGTGGATAAAAGAACATAGGTTTAAAAAATAGTTGTTTCTACATGGAATCATTATGTGGGAAATTGCATTAATAATATTCAAAAAAAATGTTGGTCTCTATTCCTGGGGAGATATCATGTGAACTAGTTTTGATAAAAACATTTAAAATATTTATATTTAACATTAGATGATTTATAGAACATTATAGGATGATAATTTTATTAATAATATTTTTTCACTATAAGATAATATCTTTTATTTTTATTATTTATAAAGAATAGATATGGAATCATAGATCTCGGGAAAAGTTTTCACCAGATTAAAATTTTAATAAAACAAAATTTTCTTATAAGGCTTATAAATGGTGGAATATAAAATTTATTATTAGATTATGGGATCAAAATTATTCTTGGGTGAATGAGTAAAAAACTATATTTTATAGTTCAATAAAACTCTATAAATTGGATGTAATTTCTATTTTATATTACGATATAAAATCCATTACCCTAGTTGTTACAATAGGTAAGAATAATTTTCTAGTGAATGGTATTAATGAAACTAAATTTCTTCAAGCACCCAATATTTTACATTTCAACAAATTACTTAGATCATTTTTATTATATGAAAATATTTTTAAGATGTTTTTGACATATTTTAGGTGTTGATAGTGTTGACATTTTGAATCATTTTGGATAAGGACTGAATCACATCGACTACATAATTAAAAAATTATGTATATGATCCAAAAGTTTAAAATTCTAAGAAGTGTTATGTAATTTTTGTCAAATAACATTTTTAATTTCATTTACTACTTATACTTGAAGGTGATGGAAAACAGTCTATGAAAAACACTATCCTCTATCATTTTAGAGGGAAAATATTTTTTTATCCTACATATATTCATTACTAATAACACGTTTATTATGAATGATATTTTCCATTATATTAATAATAAATAAGTAATAAATGAAGTATTAAGGTATTGAAAATTTTAAATGATGGAGTTAGATAATGTTGTGTTAAAATATTTGGAGTTTAATATCCTCAGATGGGGGTTTCATGATGTTTGGATTTAAAATACTTCAAGATCCCTATAAAATGCTGCATATATGTTTAATGTTAAGGGATAATTTTATGAGTCATTTGTTCCAAAAAATTGGATTATTTTAGATAGATCTAGTTCCCCCATATCATTTTATTATTATAAAATATATGTTCTATAAAATAGTATTAAATATAGTATTTAGGGGTCTGATATATGTTGTTAAATCCAGTCAGTATGGCCCATTTATTTCTCCTATATTCTTGATAGATGAAAATATTTTGTTTACTATGGATAAAAAAGATAATTTTATATTGTTATTAGTCATAAATTGTGTTATCTTGATGATTTGTTAAAGTGGTTTAATCTATAAAAATTAAATTCCTCATTTATTAGTAGAATTCATTATAAAAAATGAAAGAACTAAACTATATTATTTGATTGAATTTTATTGGAAAAAATAATAAATATCTTTGAGAACAATAAATTGTTTAGCTATTTAAAATTGATGTATTTAAATGGGTTATTTATTTATTTTTAATTACATCAATGGTTGGAGATGTAAGTCGTTGTCATGGTTATAAAAACATGAACATTTTAAATAATAGTCTCTAGAGATTCATTTTAATATTGTTTCATTATTTAGATTCCCAAACCCTATCATTGATCTATAATATCAATGTTTTTTTTAATTTATGGTCATGAAATGATGATGTTAAATATATGAAACCTTATGTTTCCTTATAAGTGTAGATTTTTCTTGAAGATAGAGGATGTTTAGGTTTTTAGTATAGGGAAACGTTCAGTGATTCCATTTATGAGAAGTAATTTTAGATGAATATTTCATGTAAAAATTTACATTCAATTTTATCTTAATAGAAAAATATATTTAGAATATTTATTTGTTTCAAATTGTGGTTGGTACAATCCCATGTTATATATAACACAATTTTGATTATCAATTCCCTCTATTAATGTGGGGTATTTTTATGGGTTCCAGTTATATTTTCTATTATAATTTGGGAGGGAACATGGATACCATATATAGATTTAAAGTTTATCAAATCAAGTGTTCCTACCTTTCTGTAGCCAAATATTGACTAGTTATTTTGGAACATAATAATAAATGTTTCTTATATTGTTAAATTTGTTGACAAATTCGAAATGAGTAAGAATACCTCAATTAGTATTGGCGTGAAGAATAATGTTTTGAGAATTAATATTAATCTTAAAATATAACACTTTTTGAGGAAGTCATGTTTATGGCTTCATCCAATCTTGGAGTTTATCAATGTGCATCATGTTCTAGATGATCTAGTGTTTCCTTCCTGATTCATAGTGTTTGTATCATGTTTACACCTGATTTATCGACATTAATTAGTTGGGATTATATGGGATTACTATGGAAACACATTTTTACCCACACCTTATGGTTATGGAGTATTAAAGAAATTATTTTCTAGGTACTATTGTTTTTTGGGTGATTTTTTTCAATGATAAGTGTGATATTTATTCTGATATAATGTAATGGGTTTGTTTTTAAATTAATATTATTATCATCTTAATTTGTATTTCAATGTACTTTATGTATTTTCAATATATAGTGATGTTTTGAAAATAACATTTGTATTTGTACTTATTGGAATGATTTAATTTCATGGAAGGATCTGAGACAAGTAGATGATTCAATATAGGTTTTTTTATAGTGGCATTTATGGGAAAACAAGTTATATAAAATAATAGAGTTCCCCATGAATATTATAGAGTAAATTATATAATGGTAGGTGGGTTTTAAATGGGAAAATACAATAAATATTGAATAATTTTTTGTTTTTATACCCCATGCTATGGGAAATGGCTGGTAAATTTTAAAACCTATAATACCAAGCATATGAGAGATTTATTTATTCACTAACAGAAATTTTAATGGTGTATCATACCCAATTTAAAACCTAATTTTTTAAGTGTAAATATAAAAAAATGAAGCCATAATTCTATATTGGGAGTCCTGAACCATTAAAATAAAATATTTAGATGCCAATTTTTTTAACCTGAAAAGACCTAATTTTAGAATTTGGTAGTAAAAACTAAGAGAGAAAATTATTTTGTTTCGGAAAAGCATACTCCAAAGTTTAAATAATATTTGGGTGTAAAATTATTATTTAATATAGACGTAGATAAACCCTAGAATATAATTAGATTAAGATAGATGAAGTACATACTCTTGTTTTTAGAGTAAAGGATCAGTTCATCTTTTCAAGGAAGTAGTAACAGTTAATGATATTTTGATACCCCTTGAGAGATCATCTAGTAGATGAGAATATGTTCATATAGGGTAAAATAAAACATAGAATGTTCTCATAAAAAGAATAGTATTGTATCACTTAAATATCTGCTGAAATCCTTTAATGAATCTCGAATCCCATTTAATAAAACTAAACAATAACAAATCAATAATATAGTCGTGTAATTCATTAGACAATTCATATTATAATAATAGATAAAAATAATTAAAAAGTGTGGGAGATATTATCATTACCTAATAAGTGTTCAAATTTAAAATACTATTAACTAATTGAAAACAATTTGTAATTATTTTTAAATAATAATAAAATATCTCCATAAGAATCAGTTAAAATAATCCCATAATTAGAACTTGACAAATCTTGAGTAGAATTATTCAAATTTTAAAATTTAAAATAACGCCCAAAAATATAATCGATGATATGAAAAAATACTTATTGTATCTATAACACATAGAAACTTCATAGAATATGTTATTTATAAGTAATCATTAATCTATAAGTAAATTAAACAAATAAAACTTTTAAAATATATAAATTTTAAATTTTAAATACACATGGTTGTTTTAAGAAAGAATAGAAGAAAAATTTAAATATCATTTTTAATGTGTTTAAAATTTACCTAAAATACAATTTTAATTGTTTATATATAAACTATATGTATTTATGACATAATGAAATTCAAAAAAACATCTAAAATAACAATTAAAAATATTGATCATAATAGAAATTCAAAATACATGAAAAATAAATTATTTTGAAATTTACAAAAAAAATAAAAAACTAAGCGATCAACCATTCTTATATACATCACATGGAGAGTAACTATGATATTCAGTTAACCATGGGGGAAGACAAACTATATAGGAAAATTAGTCAACCATGATATTTTTTATCGACCATATTAAGAAATAAACTAAACATAGATTATCAACATCATCGATTAATATTCATCCATAAGAAAGATAAGCGACTTCATAAAAAACTATTAATCCAGTAAAATAATAAAATTAAAATTAATATATGATGAAAATATAGATTGACGATAATAAGAAAAATAAAATGATAGAAAGGTAAATTAACTGACTATTTGAACAATTGAATGAACACATGAAGAAGTCAAGAAACTGTGAGGAAGCTACCTTAAGATAAATGCATGTGCTTATTCATGTGACCATGATACACATAAAATATTCAAGTCTAATCAAATATGATAATAAAATCAAGATACATACAAAATTATATATTAAATAGATAATCATCTATAAAAAAAATATATCAACAATAATAATAAAAATTACACATTATGTATATGATGATATGATATATTTATATAATTTATTTAAAATAATGTAAAATCAACTTAATGTGTTTTTAATATTCAATAATAAAAAACTAACAAATAAATAGTAATACTTGAAATCATAACAATCATTAATCACTAAAAAATCCCTTGATTTGAAAATTACTAAATCGAAACATAGGTTTATGAGACTCTCTCACTTTATAAATTTTTTTATAAACTAATAAAAAAATAAATTGAAATAATAGAATAATTAAAACCAATAATGTGGAAACATATTCAAATATCCCCTTAATAAAATCAGTTTCAGTTTATTATATAAATATGAATTAAAAATATGATTCAAAATTAAATTTCAATCCCACCAAGCCCTGGTTTTATATTCTAAAACATTTCAATATCCATGTGTTTAGTAAAAGTAACTCTGATTTTCTATTAAATCATATTCCAAAAAATATCACCTATGATAGTTTATTTTATAATTAAATTAAATCTTATTTTGATATACTTTTTTTAGAATACTATAAGGAATATTATAAAATTTAATAACAGATCAAATTTCACAATAAATATGAATCTTTTGAAAAATAAAACTATAGTTTGATAATGTCTGCTCAATACATAATGATTGAGAATAATAAGAATCAAAAATAACATAATCAATTTCAAATATTATATAATGAAAAATAACTTTTTACCCTAAAGAGATATATAATAATATTACACTAATAGAATGAAACATAACATGAATAATTTTTTTATAAAGTATACATCCTAAAAAATTTGATTCATAATATTAAATAAAATATAAATTGTTACATCTAGAATAAAATAGTCAATGATTAACCATTACTTTACCATATTAAACAATATATTAATATATTTTCAATGGGATACCATGTGATTAGATTTAACTATTACACATAAAAAACACTAAAAATAATATTAGCTCTAGAAGAAGTCAAATATAATAAACGACAAATCATACCTCTAAAACTTTTAGAATTGTAAATTTTCTAGATTTATCTAAATACAACATCGAATTAATACTCATAGTGGTTCTAAAATATTTACATGAATCTAAAAAACCACTTAACTAAATATTTATAATTGTTATGTGGATTAAAAAAAATTACACTCATAATTTAATAAATTGGAAGACCTAAAATAAATTTTTGTTATCCCCTTAAACTAACATTAAATACAATATCGATCATTTTTTAAAAATAATCAAATGATATTAACATAAATATCCAAAAATAATATCATGAACTTAAATTTTAATAATTTAAATATTATTGGAAATACATTTAATAATGAAATTAGGATATGTGAAACCTGTAAAAAATAAATTTGCAACAAAAAAACTGAGTCTATCAAACTAACCAAGATTTTATAATATAAGACTATCTAAACAATTTGATAACTAAAAAACATGATTATATGATTTATTATTTTGAAAACAATGTTCCTAATAAACAATTACTTCTTCAAAAATAAAACCACCAAAAAAATTTAATATCCATTATAAATAACCTAAAACCATTAAAATCCACAATAAATGGAAAAACATAATAAACTCAATCCTTATAACAGGTGAAAAATTCTTTCCAAAATTTATACCTTCTTCTTATATAAAATATTGAGGTAAAATTATATCATTATTCTTATAAATTTAACTATATTCACCCATTTTATATGAAAAAAACCATTTAGTTGAAATAACATAATTATCTAAAAGGGATTCAAATAAAGTCTAGAAATTAAATCTATAATATTGATTAAGTTCATATTACATACTAGTTATCCAATTAACATCATAAGTATCAAATACATTATTTTGAACATATTTGTAATCAAAAGCGTAATTTTTATGAAAATTTGAAACATGATTCCATGCATTATTTCTAAAATCAATATTACCAATAAATTATCAACAGAGTGGTATATATAAATATTACAAGACCAAGAAACATAATATAAACTATAAATATCCCCTTAAAAATGCATTATTATATTGAGGTTGAAATTCCCCAAAATTAAAATAATTAAATGTTTCTTGAAAGATATTTAAAAGATAATCCTTCTTCATATCATTTTCATTAAATTTAACAATAATATATTCTTCTAAAATTGTAAGTCATTTATTTTAAACACTAAATTATTTATTTTTATTATTATAATCTAGAAACATTCCTACATCACATTTAGAATCAAATTTATCCTAACCATCTCTTGTAATTAAATTAAAACTCTACACTGAAAATCATTGAAATAAAAATCATTTGTATTTTTCCTTTAAAAAAATAAAAAGTGGTTTTCTTTAGAAACTTTTTAATTTAATAACTTCTTAGAATATAACAATAAATATAAATATATTTAACCGTAAAATATATATGTACATTATATTAAATTATAATAATTACTGTCATTTCGATATTAAAACTATTTTTTTTCTACAAAACACTTAATTTTTGTGTTTTAGGAAAATAAAAAATATGAATATAACCATTTTATTCAAAAACATTTCCAAATAAAGATTCAAAATTTAACATCTATTATTAATTTTTATAGATACAATTAATCAAAATTTATTATTTTAAACCAACTTAAAAAATAAAATAAATTTATATAATGTTTTTCTTTTATAAGTCATAAAATAAATCCATGTAAATCAACATAATTCATCAGATAATATAAATTATTATTTATTTACCACCAAATAAGAAAAATTAAAATGAAATAATAAATTAAAATGAATATGTACTAATATTCTATAATTTATAACAATTTTGAGGGATTTAATACACACTCTATGTTATTTACTTTTTAAATAATAATTTTAGATAAAATACTTACTTAATATTAAGGATGGTAGATTCTGTACATGTCCATTCATTAAAAGATTGTATAGCAGTCAGAAGTTCACATGTGAAATCATTTAAGGCCATAAAAGTCATATATTAATATTATATTGAGACGTTTAATATTTTGAATTTTTGAAAATAATTAACATAATAGATATACACATTCATCTAAAAATAAAATGAAATATATTCATTTTTCGAAAATAAATATTTATTATATTTAAATTTAACACTCATTTCATCATAAAATAATTGTGAAACACTAATTATTTTATATTTAAAACTTCTACCATTTGATAAATTAAACACTAAAAATTTATTAAATATAAACTTCACTAAATCCCTTAAATTTGTCTTTTAATTTATCATTGAATGTCCTAAAGACACCATCAAACTTATTATAAGACTACAACATCGATGAATCTCCATTCAAATTAATAGTGTATCCATTGCCCTTGTACCACGTATCTTTGACACTCGTAAGGAACCTTTCATGAAAATTTTAATTATCCTGAATATAATTTTGGTACCCTTGATATCCAGGTCTTATCATGTTAGAATATGTATTATTATGTCCCCAAACGTAATATAAAAAATTATTCTAGGAGTAATATTGGAGATAAAATTTCTGAAGAACATGTCATAGTATTTTATAAATACCGGGGTTATCTCAATGATCATTCGTTATAATAATAACCTTTTATAAAACCTCTAAATATTATACAAATAGATATACATCCTTTAGAACTATTAAAATTTAATTTTTTTATATAACTTATGTATTATTTTATTATAACTAAAACCACTTTTATTATTATTTTTATTTGTCTTTAACATAATTTTATCATAGTTCACTTTTATTTTAATGTATGTAAATAAATTTTTGTTCAAACAAACAATTTCATTATTTGGATTTTGATTAAATTTTGGTCAAAACTCTAAATCACTAAAAATATTTTTATTTGAACAAGTAGTATTATTTTTAAACAACTCATTTTCTAGAGATATTTTCATATTTTTTGTCATAATAACATTATATTCCCATTTTAATTTTTTATAAAAAATATGAAAATAGGGAAATAATATTATTTCAATTTCTCAATTTGTTTAATTAATTCATCATTGTTAGGCTATTAATATAAAGAATAATATGAAGTAAAATTATAGTAACTACTAAAATAATTCCCACAAATCTCAATCATCATAGTATATCCATTCTTATGTCACTTCTGGTTTCATCACTTAAATCAGATTCTTCCTATAATGAACCTAGTCAGGTCGAACAAGAATATGACCTGATCCAACTCATAAAAAAGACTCAAGAATGTCTCCCCATACCATAGAGACTAATGAAATTTCCCATGGGTCTAAAAGATACATTTTGTATATTATATGCTCATTCAGAGAGAAAAAAAATTGAAAATAACTAAAACACAACCATGAAATGAAAATTGGAGTGAAAAATATAAAGTGATAAAACATATTCTAGCTATAATAAAATAAAATGTGGAATGAAATAATAAAAAATATCATGTACACTAAAAAAACAATTTTCCACCATATAGGTTGACAATATATACAAGAAGTAAATAAAAGAAAATAAACCACATAAGGCTATACTGTCAGCCCTGATCCATACCAAAACATGGTCTCAACAATGGATAAACATTACCCTCTTGATCTAAAGACTCCACATGAGAAGTCCTTCTCAATCAAGAAACACTAGGCCTCTACTCGATCCTTGTGGCAGCATATGATCAACCTAAAATAATATATGAGGTCTATATGAACATTGATTTTTACCTACCAGGGGTGGGAAATAATTCTCAATAGAACACCACTAATTGTTAAACTCACATTTGTTGTTATACAAATTTCATCAACATGTGATTTTCCTAACCTATTTGAAAACTAAAAAAACATTAATTAGTGTTCAAAAATATAAATAAGTGCTCGGAACAAAAAGAATATAAAAATATCAAACCCTAGACAAAGTGTGGCACCCAATCCACTCTAGTGTATTCTAGAGGGAATTTAACATATGCCTCACCCAACCAAAAACATCATCTCCATATACTATATCTATAAAATATCTCCAAGACCTATAAATATATAACATCTATGAATTCTATACACAAGAAGTTAACCATATTTGTCTATATGACAACATACCAATCTACTAGGCTCTAGAACATTAATTGAATGACATAAATCAGTGACATAATCTACACTAACTATGGATAACCTAGTATATAATAGAATAGTCTTAGGAACCTAACATAAACCTGGAAAATATATTCATGTAAAATTATAACCTCTAACATGAATCTTTCAGTTCATCTAGAATCATAGACGTTAAACCTCTAACTAGGTTTCAACATTCACTATAATAGAGGGGGATATACCCCTCTAGTTCATCCATTTTATCCCTAGACCTATCTAACAACAATGAGAAAATATAGGAGTGAACAATATAAATATCTGTTCCAATTACTTGTACAATAATATACCAAAATTCTACTCCAATATAAATTCCTAATAAAAAAATAACTCAAACTTCCTCATAAATATTCCATTAAATCATGGGTTGATCAACTCTAAAAAAACATCATAAAAATACATTATCATCAGCAATGACCATTCCATAGTCAATAAATATTATCACTCATAGTGTTCCATGAATCACTGAAGTAAATACTAAAGGGATATCATTACTGAAATCTATGTTATAGTGTCGCACATGTTTTCAACCAAATTAAAATAGAAACAACACTCCATGAGTTCATTATTACATGGGGCTCTCATATTCCCTTTGATCACAATTATATCAAACCCCTGGACCTCATCCAATATAGAAATCGTTTACTGGTCAATCAATTCCCATCCAACCCACAAACACCATCTGGCCAAAAAAATATAATCAATAATGATATAATAGGACACCAATTGAAGGGTTCCTTTATTGTATCAAAGCTATAAGAAATGACCAGAATAAAAAGCATCTTAAATAATCCCTCAACTTCCAACCACTAATCCTCGATTTATGGAATGCCCGAAATAGAATCCAAAAATATTTCTATTCCTAAAAGGGAATTTTCAACAACAGAATAAAATATCCAATTATCACATATGGGAAACCCATACATAAGGGATTTCATAAGATCACCTCAGACTCTTCTCAACATAAATTATATATAATCAAACCATACCCACCATCCCAAAACATCAACCCCGTATGAAGGCTCTAGACGATTAGATCAATAGACACAATACATAATCATTAATATCTATAAAATAGAACAGTTGGAAGTAACATTTTTGGATCATCCATGATCTCCATATTGATGTCACATAGTCTCTCCTTCTAGTATCCATAAAAAATAACCAAGGAAACCAATTTTTCATCCTTAATCAGAGTCATATAATATGATTTCAACCCTAACTCAGGAAGCATATCCAACATCCAATCCAATATGATAATTTTGAATAAAAAAATCAAATAAATAACACTTTTAATAATATTATAATCCAAAAAAATATTCAAATGGCTTTTCCATACTAGAAAGATTCTAACATCAAGATCTATATGGAAATTCACTCAGTATAGGCTACTCATAGTTCCAATTCTAACTCTATGGTGAAAACAGTAAAAATTAGTAAAAGGGGAAGTATATGGAATTCACCTCATGTACATAGAATGTAGACTCAAATATTAACCTATGTTGTGTACATTATAGCATAATAGAATTTACATCACCAATCAATCTATGTTTACTACCACCACATGGTGTGACACCCACATGAGGTACCCAGACATGTTTTTAAGGATTTACCCCACACTGGGACTATCCAACTACCAAGAACATGGTCTAGATATGTACCCTATATAGTAATGTTACCCAATATAATTTTTATGTCCAAGTACTCGGTCACAATGAAAGTATCCCCTTCTTGGTGTGTCTAAAACACACATGATTGTTTTCCTCATCTTCAACCCAACACAAAAAACAAACAACACTTGGATTGTGTTCCAAAAACTAAACTCTATAAAAAAAACTTTCCCAAATTGAAACTCCATAAATTGGGATAAAATACCTAATTAACATCAAAACGCATCACAATGATCTTGATGTGGTATAAAATAATAGATACATGGATTTGAAAACAAAAAAACCAAATTTATGGGGATATTTTAAAGGACTGATTATGATATTTTGACCCATTAGATAGGGAGTGATGATTTAGTGTTCTTATCTTTTATATTTTTTCATGTGTGTATATCTTCTATTGAATTAATGAATAAAATTATATAAAATTTATGTTAAAAATCATAAAAACAATCTTCATATATTAGCATTAATGATCTTAAATTCTTCCTAAAATATATGATAGAATAATGGTCTTTCCTTTATAATTATTAGGTAAATGAATTTATATCTGAACATAATTATAATGGATACATTTATGAAAATATTACAATGATTCTAAACCCAATGTATTATTTTATACCATAATAACTCCTCTATCTAATATTCCAATAAATTTTAGGTTCTAATTCATTAGGTACATATTTTATTTGATTTACTCAATTTTGTATCATTTATTATTTACCATCTATTAAGCTATATATTCTTCCTCTATAATTTTTTTTGAGTGACTCAATATTGAAGTCATAAGGTTTTTATATCTAAAAATTCATAGTTGTTCAGTTGGTTTTCTATGTCTAATGAAGTTAGGCATGTTCTTCGGAAATTTTCTATTCGATGTCTTCATGTGATTATATTGGTTCCGCCTCATAGATTTTCTCTTTTTGAACTACCTAATTGTTCAATTCTCTATTTGATGTAGAATTTTCATTTTTGTAATCCAAATGATCTATCTTAAATTTTAACAATATTTCTGTCTACAAACTGTTATCCAGAACCCTTTTTCCGAAGTCCAATATCTGGGAAACATTATTTCACAATATCTATCCAAAAATCCATGTGTTCTTGAAACTAATTTTTTTGATCAAATTAAACTAAAATCATGAATTACTAAAAATAATCTTGATTATTATTACATCTATGAATAAAATTACAAATTTTGATTTTCTCTCTCTTACAAACTCAATATGTTGTCCCTATAAAAAAAATCAGACAAACATATTTTCCTACATTCTATATGATCATGTTAGCGTGATAATGACATGATTTTCTATATAGAAAACTCAACTTGGAAAATTAATGAATATGGATAAAATTTTCATATGATTTATGATCTAACAATATAATTAAACACAATAAAAAACATTATTCATGTTAACCATCATCTTTTCTAGTCTGAAAACAACTGGAAACCTCTTGGACTCAACAATATTCCCCATTGTACTTATTTTTCAACTATGGAACATAAATCAAGGAAGCATTAAAATGTAGGAAATAGACCACCATCCAATAATTCTAATAAATATAATAAAACCTGATGTAGGAAATAATAATCATTTGACAACAATATTATGTTGTCTGTAACATGTAATTCACAATTATTTTAAACTCTTTCTTGAATTCAACTTGTCTTCATCTGTCACGACCTGTCCCTCAGGACCGTTGTCGTGACTTCCCCAATCCCACCTCATTATGTCCTATAGTTAGAGACTAGCACCCAAGGCATTATCCAATAAGTGGGAGGCATTTCTTTGAGTACCTTTACACATGCAAACACACCCAAAATGATGAAAAGTAAACAATCATGCCACTAAGTCAACCACTAAGAGTAATTGTACCAAATTATAGGTAAAGGGGCCATAATAAAATCACAAAAAAGGAAAATAAATCATCCTTAAGTCCGTATGTGGTAATCCCTACATGAATTTTAAGTGGAAGGGGTGTCGCATGAAATCTTATAAGTATGCCACATCTATCTGGTCTCACTAGGCACCACCTGGTGCTAAACTGCCAATATCTTTCTCAAGGCATCTATCATCTGCATAAGACAAAACATGAGTGGGTAGAGCCCATATAGGGGGAGTAACCCAATACTCATTATAGATCCCTAAACACAAAGTTAATACCAAAAAAGTAATGTACGTACAATATAGACAACCAAAGAGGTTCACGATGTGTAGCCTATATGAAGTAAAACTGAGAGAGAGAGTTAAAAAAGTTATCTCACATAGTTATAACGTAAACAATAGAATGAATTACTACCATTGCTAAAGCTGAACATATTTTACTCTCAAGGGACTCATCCCCAATGAGTTACTGTTCCTGCTAGGCCATTGGGGTATTCTCATCACTAGGGTCTGGTGGGACACTATGGTCTGATCCTCAGCTAGGCCACTAAGTAAGGCTTCTATGCTGGGCCCCTGAGGTACACTCGTCTATTGAGCTATGGATTTCCACTCATCCTCGAGATCTGATGGCCCACCGAGGTCTGATCCTCTACTGGACCACTCAGTTTTCTGTGTCTATTGGGCCAATAAGGTTTACCCGTCGCATATGTCTATTAGGCCACTGAGGTCTTCTCCTCTTCTATAAAACTATGATCCATTCATATATCAAGCAACTATGGTTCACTCTCCACTTAATTTTGTTGGGCCACTGAGGTCTGCTACTCTATTGGGCTACAAAAGTCCTCTCGTAGTGCTCTTGATTCCTAGATAATATACACTTCCAATTCATTACACATATTACAAAATCCATAAAAACTCACATAAATTATGTCAAAGGGGCCTTCTATTTTTGAGGGTACCAATGTCACAAATAGAACATCAATCAGATGAACAGTTCCGTTGTTATGCTCGTTTTAGTGAATAGGGGCCAGTGGGGTCTTGGTCTGATCCATCTTGGGTGGATCGACCTGACCTGAACTGGCCCAGGGTCCGCCGACCCAACCCAGCCAACTAGGCTCAACCCAAATGAGATATGACGTGATTCGGGCCCACTGTCCGGCCTAGATACGACCTGTTGGTCCGTTCGAGCAGCCCATCTTCTCCAACCCGTCCAATGCTATAGACCGATTCAGCCTCCACCAGACGTGGGGACAATCGCGTCCCCTTTGCATCACGCAGCCAGAAGGTGATCGACTGCCACCTGTGCCCATGGTCCTACGGACAACCTGTTGTCGAAAACCCTTGGCCTGGATGTGGGTCTCCTGGCCTAACCCAGCGCCCCACCAATGTTGCGGTTCCACTCTCTTTTTCCTTTATCTTCAGTAGTGCGCCACTTCCCGCACGTGGCCGCCAGCACCTGCGAGCTGGTGTTTTCTTTTACAGGCCACAAGACTTTCTCTGGTGGCCCATTCATTGAACTGTAGGGTCCTAAATGCTCCTCAGTTCGTCTCCTTCACTGCCTTGTGTCCCAAGTCATCTCTCCATCGATCAGGGGTACAGACCTATTCTGAACCTCCCGACAATAATCCTATGAGACCACTATGTTCTATCAGTGAAGAACACATGGGGGATAGGAGATCACAAGAAACACCCAAAGTGATAAACGTTGGACTGGTCTATTTTACCTTTATTAATAATCTTAGAAAAAGGGAATATATCAAACGATCACAAGTTATATCCCAATTTATTGAATCCCTACATTTCAAAAACCCATCTTGAAAATGTGATCAATTTGTTGGTAAAATTGTTTTTAGGTAGCCCTGCGCTCATTACGAAAAAAAATAATGTTAAAAGAGAATGATTCACTTTGAATTAAACCCCATACCTTGAGGTTGAATCATTCTATGGAAAAGATCGCACCGCTATCGTTCTTCATTCCTTGATTTGTAGACCACTGTTTGTGTTGGTCATCCATCAAAGGATGGAATAATAGAGGGAGAATTGTGCTCGTCATCACAGGTGATTCTTCAATCATCGCTCGCCAATGGGAAATCTCCATGTTCATAGAAATACTATATTGTACCAATGATCTTATATTCTATTAACCCATTAAATGGAGAAAATGTGTTTCAGTGTTTCTTTTACGTAGATTCATAGAGTAATTACACTGTTACATTTATCAAACAACATTTATATTACTCTTAGGTTGAAACCTCATTACATTTCAATGAATGTTTGACATAAGAATAAAATAAACTAATAGTTTATTTATTTTTCCTCAATAAATTTTTATTATATTTTTCATAAAATATCTGAAAAAAAACTTTTGCCCTCAACCTATGTCGATCGAGGTTAAGTCTTACCTTAGGTAATGTCATCATTCTAGATGAAAGAGTTCCCTCATATTTTTAATCTGGTCACCCATTAAGAATTTTCCAAAACCACATATGCGCGCTATTTTAAATAAACATAAAAAAAGATAAAACACTAATTTCAGGCTCACTGGGCCCTAAAATCAAGTGTCTTATGAGCTCCACGTCTTGTAATAATCCTATATGATTTTAAAAAAATACATGGAATTTTTCGGACACTACAACACCCCCACCATAAGGTTCTTCATCCTCGTAAGCCAAAACAAGGGCAAAACAAACAAATGGGGGTACTGAACATGAATATGAGCCTCCCGCTCCAAAGTTCTCTCCTGAAGATGCATGTGCTTCCACCAAATGCACACTAGGGGAATTGACCTTTCCTAAAGTACCCACTCATTTCAATCCTCAATCTCTACTGGGAACTCTGTAAATGACACCCAATCATCAATGTCCAGCTCTCCCCTACCGATGCCGTGAGATGTGACATGCATGTACCTCCTTAGCTACAATATGTGAGAGAAATTATTCACTTGATGCATCTGAGGTGGAATTTATAGTCGGTACACCACCTCACCAACTCTGCCCAGAATCTTGAATGGGCTGATGAACCTTAGAGGAAACTTTCTGCCCAAGCCAAATCTCAACAATCCCCATCGAGTTGTGACCCAAAGAAACACAAGGTCTCCCTCCTCAAACTCTAAGGGCCTTCATATCCTATCAATATAAGATTTCTTCATACTCTATTCAGTCCTTATTCCCTCCTGGAAGACCTGCATCTTCTCAGTGTTAGCTCATACAATCGATAGGCCCATGAGTGTGGACTCCCCTGGGTATGTCCAGTATAAAGGTGATCATCAATGTCACCCATATAGTGCCTAGAATGGATCCATACCAATGGGGGTGTAGTAAATTTTGTTTTAAGTGAACTCCACCAGAGGTAGATGGATCTCCAAATTACAATTGAAGTCCACGATATAAGCATGAAGCATGTCCTCTTAATCCTAGATAGTCCTCTCATTCTGACCATCCTTCTAGGGATGAAAATCTTCACTCCAACGTATCTAAGTCCAAAATGCCTCCTACAATCCCTTCCACAACCAGGATGTAAATTGTGTGTCCTAATCAGAGACTATCATCAATGGAAATCCGTGGAGTCAAACTATATCTTTCACGTAGAGGTGTCCCAAGTTCTCTTCTGGGCCCTGCTCTTGAATGGGAAGGAAGTGTGTAGACTTAGTGAGTTGGTCCATGATTATCCTGATGGTATTGTGCCCCTTGGCCCGACATGGTAAACCAATCCCAAAGTCCATCGAGAGACCATCCCACATCAACTATGGAACCTCAAGTGGCAGATCCAAGCCTTCTAAAATGTGATGATCTACCTTCACATTCTAAAAAGTTAGGAACTGAGAAATGAACTCTGTTACTTCCTACATCATCCCCGAAAACCAGTACTCACATCAGAGACATTGGTACATCTTCGTTACTCTTGGAAATATCACCATGTGAGAGGCGTGGAACTCCTTTAGTGTCTCCTCTAACAACACCACTGGTGAAATGTTGCACCCTCAAAAAAGGATGATTTTCACCCCACCTATCGAATATCTTTCAGGGTCTTATCCAGTGGATAACTGAGCACAGCGAACCTCGTATTCAATATTCACTAGATTAACCTCAATAACTTTCTATATGATTGAGGGAGTGACTACCATCAACTGAAGATAAGTTTCTCCATCACCATACAAGAAGGATATTTTCATCACAAATATCTACTCTAATGCTTCACATAGCAAATGCAAACCACATCACCTATTGAGCACATCCACTACCACATTTCCCTTCACATGATCATAGACTATCATGATGTCATAGTCCCGGCAGAACTCTAGCCACCACCACTACCTCATGTTCATTTCCATTTGGGAGAAGATATACCTGAGACTTTTTTTTGTTAGAATATATGGTGAACCACTCTCCCATCAAGTAGTGTCTCCACATATTCAATGAAAAGACCACAACTACTAGCTCCAGGTCATGGGTCACGTAATTATTCTTGTGCTCCCTCAACATCCATGAACATAAGGCAATCACTACCTACTCTTCCATTAGGACACAACCTAGTCCGGTCCTTGATGATTTGTAGAATAATACATACCCATTGCCCTACTCATGTAATATCAAGACGGGGGAACTCATCAGTCTTAGCATCTGCTCTTGAAAACTCCAAGAGAACTTATCCACCCATATGAAGTGTTTTCCCTTCTATTTAGAAGTTTTTAATGGTGGTTCTACCCTAGAAAATTCTGGAACGAACCTCTGGTAGTATCCATCAAATCCCAAGAAACTATGCACCTCAATTACGATCATCGGTTGCTCCCAACCAAGCATCACATCAATCTTTATTGGATCCAATGAAACTGTATCCTTTGAAATGACATGACCCAGATGGTGGAACTCTAAAATCCATAACAAACACTTAGTGAGCTTCCCATGATGTTGGTTTTATTAGTGTCTATCTAGGACTATCTGCAACTATGTCATGTGTACCTCCTCAAACGCCAAGTACACTAGGATGTCATCAAGTAATAAAATGATAAAACACTCTAGGTAAGGTTAGAAGATCCTATTCATGAGTCCCATGAAAACTACTAGGGCATTGGTCGCACTGAAAGGTATCACCAAGAACTCATAGTGGCCTTACCGACACCTGATGTATGTCTTCGCTACATCCTCATCTCATACACTAAGTTGATGATATTATATTCTGAGGTATATCATTGAGAACCATATTTCTCCCTTCAGTTGATCAAATAGTTAATCAATCCTTGATAGTGGATACTTGTTCTTCACAGTCACATGATTCAGGTGCCGAATGTCCTCGCACAGCCTCAAACTCCCATATGCCTTATTGGAAAACAAAACTGGGGCCACTGAAGGTTAAATAATGGGCCTCAAAAAAACCATCTTTTGTCGGTACTCTAGAAGTACCGTAAACTCACAATTCTCTATGAGATCCATATTCTATGCCGGTGTGGATTTCAGTGTCATCACAGGGTACCACTCAATACACAATTAATCCTCTCTCAGAGTTGGTGATCTCGGAGCATCCTTAGGAAAGATGTACTAATACTCATCCACCACTACAGGAAATTGAGGAATCCCCTTTTCCACCACATTGAGGGTAAATCGAGCCAAATATTGAGTGATTGGATACACCCTCCTCTGAGTAAGTTTGTTATTTTCTGTAGGAACTCCCTTTTCTCCGATAAAAATGAACCTGGTTCCATCTTTGCAGACACAACACACTCATTTCCTAAAATTTTCAATATGAGCATTGAATGGGGATAACTAGTCCATTCCCAGAATGACGTTGTAAGGCATCGATGCAGATACTATGATATCTCATCCTAATATTTACCCCTAAGAGTATGCTCACACTTTCGTCACATATCTTTGATCATTGAATCCCATCCTATTGGAGTCTCTAATTGTATGGATCGTGCCAATGACTCCACGAGAATCTCTGAGCTCTGAACAAGGTCCACAGAAAGAATGAGAGATTGGAACCTATTTCAAGACAATCAACAGTTATGGTATAGTAGACATATATCATACATCTAATCATATATAAAGCATTGGGGTTGTAATCCTCCGTTGCCTGAAGCTAGAATTGCACATGTCCACCGGATCCTGGAACTCGGGGTGGACCACCTGGGGTTGGTGGTGGTAGAACTTCGAACCTCCATCCACTGCCTGCTACTATTCCTACTCGACTACCATGTCGTCCTCACTACAGACCACCCTGCTTGACCCTATGCCTCTGCCTCTATAGTCCCTCAACTGTCTACTGATCGTCTTCATGATGAGTCGGGTAGTCACAAGCCATGTGTCATTAACCGCAGCATGAGTACCATACAATATTTTCCTAGTGACTCCCTATACTATGGGGTCCATTCTACCTGATTCAATGTCCTAAGGTAATCCCCTAAATGGATTGATCCAATTGGTTCTTTACATCAACTGCGTGCTACCCACTGCCAAAGACTCCATCGCCTGGTGTCTATTGGTAGCTCATACTGTTGGGGCATATTCTTCTAAGGTTATCTCTACAAGTATAGCTTGATCAAGCACCCCATCCTGAGTAGGGATGTTATGTGATACAATGGATTACTTGATCTCTCGATGTAGTCCATGCTAAAAATCTTGATCCCTGAAGAATGTGTCTTGAACCATGTTTGTGGAGTAGTGAGAAAGCTCAGGGAATCTCGCTGAGTATTCCATAACTATCATGCTACTCTACTGTAGGTGAAATATCTCTTGTATACACACTGAGCATAATTTTTCTTGAAATAAATCCTCCATGAAGAGTTTCTCAAAGTCTATTCAAGTTAGGGTATCCTCATCATGTTTCTAGATCATCAAGCTCCACCATCTCCACACTGATCCTTGAATAACAAACCAAGATAAGATTGACATTTGGTCAAGAGGCGTCCTCACTAGTCAGAAGTCTCATGGAATTTCCACGATACAACACTCAGCCATTTGGGGGTTAGTCTCACCCCAGATCCTGGGACATCTCCTACTTTGAAAATTGTTTAAGGCACTGATCTTGTGTGCATCCACTACTAGTAGAGCTGGTAGAATGAGATGATCAATGGGTAGTGGTAATGCTATTGCACCACCCAGTGGGTCCATCTCTAGTATCAGTCCCTATGTTTCTGCCTAATAGCTAGCCATACTCTCCTTGTGGCCACACACTAGAATCCTAGAAAGTTGTCTCTGTGGTGGAATCCTAAAACAGATGAATTTGAACCATGGACAATAGATTATACATAGTGATCTTACACCGACTAAAGAAGAAAATGAGATCACTTTCTATTCCAATATGATGCATGAAACTTGTGTTTTAATGTACCAATTTGAAAATAAGGATTCAAGGTCCTGGTATATGGATACGTCATCCACCGCACCAAAACTTGACTCCCTGAGTCTGAAGGTCAAACTCAAAACAACCAATAATATTACTCCAAAACAAACCAAAAACTCCCAGTCTTTAAGGTAGAACTGACCACCATTGATACCACTTTGTCATGACCTATCCCCTAGGTCCCATGAAATGAATACCCCAAGCCCACCTCCCGATGGCCAAGGGCTGGAGACTAGTGCTGAAGGCATTATCCCGTAAGTGGGAGGAATTTTCCTGAGTACCTCTATGCACACACACACACACACACACACATCCCACCCCAAAATGCTGAAAAGTAAACAAGAATTCTCTTAAGACAACCACTCAGAGTAAAAGTACAAGACTTGAAGTAAAGGGTCTGGAATACAAGCCCAACAAAAAAAGAACAATCTCTCAAATTACATCTATATCAATCCCTACTTGAAGGGTAGGTTAAGGGGGTTCCACCTAAAGTAGTATAAGTATGCATCATATCTCAAATGTAAATGGGCGCCTCTTGATGATGGACCACCAAAGTCTCTTTTGTAGAGACTTTCATCTGCACAAAACACAACATGTGAAAGGGGACCCCGTGCAGGGGTGAGTTACACAATACTCAGTAAGGACCAGAAAACATAATGGAAAGTATACACAAATTACAATACCAAAGAGGTATACAATGTGTATCATCTAAGATATACAACTGAGAGAGATTTACTAGAGTCATCTCCCCTAGGTATGACCTAATGTATAGAAATCAAGAAAATCAATCATAATGATGAAAATCTTGTAATATAGAGGGACTCATCCTCAATGACACACTATGCTTATTGGGACACTGAGGTTCACTCATCATTGAGGTCTGGTGGGCCACTGAGGTATGCTCCACCGTTGGGCCACTAAGTTCTGCTCGTCTGCTAGGCCACTGAGCTCCGCTCGTTTGATGGGATGTTGAGGTCTGCTCATCTGATGGGCCACTGGGGTTCGCTCGTCACTAAGGTCTGTTGGACCACTTAGGTCGACACCTCTGTTGGACCACTAAGATTCACTCATCTATTGAGCTAGTAAGGTCCACTTGTCACTAAGGTATATTGGGCCACTGATGTTCCCTCCACTACTAGGACACTAAGGTCCACTCATCGGTTGGACCACTAAGGCCTGCTCTTCACTGAGGTATGCTGGGCCACTTATGTCCTCTTCCCAACTTTTCCACTAATGTTTTCTCATCGCACGCTTGATTCTAGGAGAATCTTCTCTTCAAAACATTGTTCATATTCCAAATTACACTAAACCTTACATAGATCGTGTTAAAAGGTCCTTCTCATCACGAGGGTCCCAAATGCCACAAAAAACTTATCAATTGGATACAAGGATTTAATGTTATGCTTGATTAAGTGAAAAGGGGTCAGTTGGGTCCGGGTCCAGTCTGACCTGGTGGAACAGACCCGACCCGACCCAGCCAAGATCCCAATCGGCCCAGATCTGACTCGACCCGACTCTGACCCAATACGGGTTCGGCCCATATTCTCCATGTTGGACTACCAATGCAGCCCAATTAATCATCCACCAAACGCAGCTATGGTTGTGTCCCCTCCTCATCACATAGCCGGCAAGTGGTCAGACGTGTACACGAACTCTTCCTATCCATGTCACGTGATCAGTAGGTGGCTAACTACCACCGCCACACACGATGCCAATGTCCGCATTCTTTCACCGACCTATGGTCATGTCATGGGGTCAGGTCCTGACATGGTTCCTTACTGGGCCTACGATTCTACAGCTCCATAGCCTCCTAGCTTGATGTGACACCCCACCGGCAATGCAGTTCCACACCGCCATGGCTTATTATCCATAGCCTCATGTACTATGGCTAGGAAGTGGTTTCTTCCACGGGCCACCATACTTGATCTGGTGATCTATTCTTCCATCTAGAGGGTTCTCTATGATCCTCACGTATTTTCCTTCTCTGTTGTGTGTCCCTAGTTTTCTCATCATCGATCGGGGGTCTAGCCATGTTCGAAACCTCTCGGAAATAATATTACATGACCACGGGGGTCCATCAACGAAGAATGCATGTGGAAGAGGAGATCACAAAACACCCTAAGAAATGAACAATGGCCTTGTTAATTTATCCTTCATTCTTCTTGTTAGAAAAGGGGGAGATATTGAATGATCACATGTTATATCCCCCTTTCCTTAATCCCCACATGCCCAAATCTTATCCCACATATGCGATCGATCTGTATGTCAACCTGTTCATGGGTTGGCACGTGTTCGTCGTGAAAAGCAAGGAAAAAGAAAAGGGATGGATTCACATAGAATTAAACCCCTTACCTACAGGTTATATCATTTATTGGCTAAGATCACACCACTTTTATTTGTCATTCCTTGATCTGCAGCACTCCATTATTTTCGGTGATCCTTTGAAGGATGGAAGAATGGACGAAGAATGATGATTGTTTTCATAGGTAATTCATCAATCGTTTATCTCCAACACCAAATATCAAATTTTAGAGCAATACTGGATTGTGTAAATGATCATGTATTTTGTTAACCCATTAGATGGAGAAAATGTGTTTCATCATTTCTGTTAAGTTGAGTCATATTGTCGGTACTAAGTTTCATTTATGAAACAACATGTCTATTATGCTCGGGATTCAACGTTGTAGCATTGCAATGAAAATCATAAATTTGAATTAAATAAACAAAAAAATTATTTTATTTTGGCTAAAAAAATTTTTATTATATTTTTCATAAAATTTCTGAAAAATAAATTTTTCCTTGAACTATGCCGATCAAGGTTATGTCTTCCCATAGGTAAATTCATCATTCCAGACGCAATGGTGCCCTTGTATTTTTAATTCGGGAACCCATTTAGATGTTTCCAAAACTATGTACGTGCACTATTTTAAATAAAATTAAAAATGTTCAAACACTTATTTCAGGCTCACTGGGCCTTGGAATCAAGTTCCCACTAAGTGCCTATTCTCAAAATAATCCCATATAATTTTAAAAAAAAAATCATGGGATTTCTAGGACATTACATCATTATAATCAAAAATAAACTTCAACCAGTAAAAAAACATTATACATCTATTTCAAAAAGATGTTAAAATAGTTCACACAGGCTAAAATCAAAACTTTTCCCTTGTAAAAAAATCATACCCTTAATACATGCTCTCCCTAAATAGGTAATACACATATCAATGGGATTATTATTTTCACGTTTCTTCCCATTTAACATCAATACCCACATAATATAATTGATTGAGAATATAGATCACATTCAATATCCTTGAAGATAGCGAGGTTTAATGGCCATAATAAATCTTAGCTACTAGAATTTTTCCTTCTGTTATGTTTTTGTGAATAAATCATTAACCCTCCCACTTTTATGTAAATAATATATCTTTAGTACATGTTTTCCATATTATCTTTAATAATGTGATATTTAATATAAATATGATTAGTTATTCAATATTGTTCTAGATTATCAGTGAGATTGATTACAATTTGATTATCACAACCCATGTGAATGGGATAGTTCACAAAAACAAAAAAATCTAGTTATGTATTCATCCATATTAATAGTTTTTTATTTTTAGTGGAACCTACATACTCAACTTCTATAGTGGTCAGAGTCACATAAAATATGTTTTTTATATTCCAAGGAACATGTTTTTCTCTAAAAAATTAAAATCCACATGATGTGGATCTTCTATCATCAACTCAATCCACATATTCTATATCCATATAGAAAACTAGATTTAACTATACCTTACTCTTATACACTGTTCCATAATTTTATGTTCTCATAATGTATACAAGAATTCTTATTCTTGCTAAAAATGTTCCATTTTTTATGAACATTAAAATATAGCACACATGGTAACAAAAAAAACCATGGTTGGCCTTGAGGCTGTTAAATATAGCTGACTTCAAAAAAATTTCATGTACTCTTTATGATCAATATTAATTACATCCTTATACATAAACATCATTTTTTCACTGAAATAGTTGTAGAAACTTATTTTGAATCATCCATGATAAATATTTTATGTAATTACTTAAAAAATATCTTATGATAGGAAAATGAGATCATTCTCTTGATAATGTTTTAATCCAAGAAGGTGCCTCATTTTATCTATTGTAGAAATTTCATACTACATTCTCATTTCTATAGAAAGTCATTACAAAAAAATTTCACTCTTCCCTTCAAATATGACATCATCAATATGAAGAATCATAATGAGGAAAACCTCTTGATTTTATTTAATGTATAGTTTTATATTCACTCTTCCCTTTTTTATTTTATGATTCTTTAAACTTGAATAAAACATGGTATACCATGTAATTTGGGATTAATTTAGCCCATATAAAAACATATTTAATTTACAGATATGGTTATCTTCTTTTACTAATCGGAAACCACGTGGTTGTCCAATATATAATTCTTCTTCGATCTGTCTACTAATAAAAGAATACTTCTAATCCATTTGATATAGTTCATATATCCTTTTAATAGAAATGGAATGAAATATTTTAAATTTTTTAATTATAGTAATTGTGGTTAAGGTCTACTCAAAATTATTTCCTTCAATTTTGTATTATCTATTATAAACAAGCCTTTTCTTTTTTTCATACCACTTCACCACTTTAGTTCTTCTTGTTTTGGAAATACATTTTTTTCAATCCAATTTTCATTTTATGGTTTTGGTGAAATCTCCAATGGTGTATTTTTCTTATTATGATCTATGTATTCATTCATTGTATCAATCGACTCTTGATACTCTAAATCTTCTCCAAGATCTCTTGGATAAACCTATAAAAACAAATAGGAATGGGAAATTTTCTTAATGTTCATTATGTTTGAACCTATTACCATTAATGTCTAATGATTTTTCAGATAACCACTTTATTCCTCATCCTTGTATGGCATTATTACTAATTTCCCTCATCGTTCTAAATTATTGAATAAATATCTTTATTCTATATAGTATCTATATAATAACCTCTATAAGAGAGTTTTTTGTTTTCTAATTGAAATAGCTTCATCCTCACATCAATTTTATATATGCAGCTGACTGTGAAATATTTCTAACAATATATTGGAGAAACCTATATCCAAAGAGTAAATAATCATTCTAGTTTTCTTGTAATATTAGTTTTATCCTATATCATTAGGTTGGTTTCCATGGATGATTCTATCAATGCCAATTTGATCAAACTTCCAACAACTCTCGCCTTTTACCTAGACAATATAAGGGATTCCAAACTTTCATATGTATTTCAAACAAGGGGTCTATTTTTTATAAATATTCTATGGAATAATATCAGATTTTACACTATAGAAACAATGAATATTAATGTAGACTCCAACTTCAATAGATTGTCTCCAAAATAATCAAGAAGTTTCATGTTTATTAACCATGGTTTATGAAATCTTAACCAAACTTCAATTCCATCATTTAGAAATAAAATTATCTTTTAATGTGTATATTGTACAATGTTCTTGAAAAATATATTCTTTTCAAGATAAAATTTACACCTACTATTATCGTACTCATCACCATTATTATTTTTAATATTATTCATGGAGTATCAATATTCCATTTCAACTCTAATCTTGATACTTTTATACATTTTTAGAGCCTCTAATTATTGTTTAAAAAACATAATACATATAATACTAGTGAAATCAAATTCATAGGAAATGAAATACTTCTCTCTATTTTTTAATTACTTTCTCATGGGTCCACATTGTTAAGAAAGAATATACTGTAATGGGTGAGTTGTTTATATCTCAACCCAATTATGTACTAAATTGAAATCCCCCCATTTTAGCATAATGAATAACACCAATATGTTATTTTTTATATTATAAATATCAGAAATGATTCCTCTATTTTTTATCTTAATTTTATTCCTATAGAAAATTTGATTAAGCCTTTCAGGCCATAACTAATTTTCTCCCATCATGCATAGATATAAGGAAACATGCACATCTCTATCTTGAAATAGATTTAACATGGTCTATTTACCTCTTGTTAAAACATTTCCATCTCCAAGAATTTTAACAATAAATCGATCTCATCTAGAGAATACTTTGTTTCCTTCATCTAAATGCTTCAAATCGCTCAATAAATTGTGTTTCATTCCATCAAAAAATATGTATGTTCTGGTTTTCGATTTTTCATTACTTATGATATTAATTCTAATTCCTTTCATTCTTAGTGACCCTTTATTTTCAAATGTCATTGTACATCATTTACAGTCCCTTACCGTTTTTTAAAAAATTACTAATTTATGGTCTTATAGGAAGAGAACCCACTATCCAATATCTATGAATATTATATTTTTTGTAAATTTGAGTTTAGTTTTATAAACTGAGGCCTTTTATTTTACTTTTTTATCCTTAATATGGGTTTTATAAGATTTTAAATGTAATTTCGTTGAGTTGGATGCATTACAAGACATCATTTTGAAATATTTTTTTGGCTAATCACGTATTTACAAAATAATTTTTAGTGGTTAGAATGGTTTACAATTTTCATAGAACAATTTTCATATTGACATGATTGAGTGTGTTCACTCCCCCTGAAACTTTTCATGTAATGCATTATAAATTCACTATAGTATTATTGATTAAACCAACACATCTCTATTTCTTGAATGAAGCCTCTATAGTAACATTAATATCAATAAAAATCCTAGTTTCCTTTGAAACCTATATGTTTCCTGATACTAGGTATTTGTACTCCAAAACCTATTTGAATATTAAAATTGGATCCTTGTTTTGAAACAAAATTTTATTAATACTATGACATATTATTCTTTATATTTTACTTCTTATTATCATTAAATGATTTTATAGTTTCAGTGGATTTTCCTCCAAATTTGGATCTTATAGATACTCTAGAAATTTGGAATATTTTATTGTAGTTATAGACATGCTCCACTTGACTTTATTATTCTTAAAAATATTCTTATAAGTTAAATCTGCCTTGTTATTGACATTTGGGGACAATTTTTATTGATCCACTTATTCTAAACATTCTTAGATAATTATCTGAATTCCAAATTTGTATTCTAAAAGCTTGATATTTATCATTTAGTTTCAAATAGTTTTTGTTGAACATGGTCAATTTCTGCACATTAACATTTAATTATTTTCCTAACATTTTATTAATTATATCTCATCAAGAAATTTCTTTAGTTAGTTGATCTATATTAATAACGTATATTTTTATTCAAATTTGTGATTCCTAATTTTTGGCATAGAGTAATTCTATATTGAACATCAAATTATTTTTATGATGGTTAATAATTTTTTTAATGGAACTATATAAAATTTATTTGGAAATTATACTCCATCCATATTTACTCTTCATCTTGTTCTTTACAATTTATACTTTTCTCATCAGTAAAGATCTCATCATATAATTCTACAATAAGAATCTTCTCAATTCAATCATCTATAGAATTTTATACTTTAACTTCACTATCATTATCATTCTCCAATTTATAAAAAAAACTTATCATTTCATATATAGATCACTTTTTATCCTTTCGTTTTGAATAAAAAAAATTATTTATTTGTATTTTTTTAGAGGGATTATTGGCTTTCCATCACCTATATCACTATCATCATCATTTTTCCATCTTGTGAAATTTTCATTGAAATTTCAAATGGATCAATAGTTAAATAACTTCAATGATAACATTCTTTTACACTTTACCATTCTTTTATTCAACTTTCTTAAAAAAAGGCATAAATTCATCAAACTTCTTACTCACTCCATCTTTAATTTTAGTATCACTGAATTATTCCTCAGAAACATTGTTAGACATTATTTTTATAGAAACCTTGAAATAAATTTCTATATCAACTTTTTCCATGTCCTTGATTAGCTTTTCTATTTTTATTTTATATGAAATGGAAATATTATGCAGGTCATATAGGGAGAAAGTTTCAAGATCTCTATTATCTATGGATGATACCTTTACAATTAATTTATCATCAATAATAATTAAAATCCTTTAACAATAGTTAAATCCTCTAGATTATCATCAAAACATCATATAGTTCTTATAATTTCATTGAATCATGTAATGAACTCACAAATAAATTGATCATCTCCTATTTTTAGATCTTCAAACATAAATATCCATATAATTAACATTGATTATTCAATTTTTTATTTAATTTTTAAATATTTTTTAACTTGTCTCACTTTCCATTTTCTTTCGCAATTTGATTGATCCTAAAAAAATCCCTTTTAGAGAGGGTGGAATGTATAAAATATATGGATGGAACATAATTTTGTAGAATATTATTTTCTATAACTAGTATGGTAGAACCCTCAGTAAGATGAGTGAAATCATTTATAATATCTTCAATAACATCATTTACAATGGATAAAAGATAGAGAAACCATCTCTCTTTCTAGATATGATTGTTTATTCCATAAAATATAGAAATTCCCTTACTATTCTCAAAAAAAATCTTTACATCCATGTTGCTCTTATCCTTTATTAAACTACCAATTCTCAATGAAAAGACCAAAGATATGATTTCAATTAATAATATTAGTTAAGAACTATTTGACCACAATGAGAGTGATTAATCAATGCAATACCTTTTTAATATTTTCATCTTTAAAAATATCATTCTCCTTCTTCTATCCATAATTGAATCCACCAAAAAACAACACCCATGCACACCAATAAGAAAAATTAATTTACAAGGTTCACTGCTTAATAATACTTTCTAATCCATGGCTTGGATTATAAAAAATCAGAGATGACATATCTACCATAAAACAATCCTTTATAGTTTTAAAAAAATAAGTAATATTTTTTACTTTCATAGTATTATAGTCCATTTAGTATTAATGTAATTTTTATATAGATAGTATGATACAATTTTTCATTAAATAATAAAATTATCCATATCCAACATGTTTCAACATGTCATAATTATACTAACTCAATGTTTCACACTTTCTATTCTACAATTCATATTTTCTTCCTTAAAGAATTTCAAAACACCATTAAATCATATTTTCAACAAAAATTGCTAATCCTATTCATCTAAAACATCCCTATAAGGAACCTATTCATCTAAAACTTCTCTATCAGATACTCTACTTATTAATATAGTAACCTCTTTTTCTAGTACCTTTCTTATTTTTCTATATTATCATGTCTAGTATTTCTCTATTCGGTACAACTCTGTCTAATACAAATCATTTTGGTACTTTGATAGAAGGATAATTCAAAATTCTTGTTCGACACCACAATTTATTAACAAAAGTTTATTCTTTATAGTGCATCTTCCCTCCATTATATATCCATCATTTCTCTTAAAAATTATATAGGAGTAAAAACCTAAATTTGAATTTAACAATTAGAATCAAATTTTATCCACCCATGCCTTTATTATTTTACCATATTCAAGGAATCGAAGTAAATTGAACTTAGAAAACTATAAAAACCCATTGTTCAAATATCAGCAAAATTTATCCTAAAAGACTCTATAAATATATTCTATAATCAAGATCATTCCATAATTATTATTGAGGAATTGATTTTATAGATCATCATCATCATCGTCATTGCAATTTATGAATTTTAAAAAATGTAAATATCCTCCAACCTCTCTATGATTATACATCATAAAAAATCTTCCATCCAATAATACATTATCTGGAATTCATTTGTAATGAACATCATTGTTATTTTCTTCTTTTTCAAGATATCCACAATATTATAACCTTAATTATTGAACATCCCCTATGGTTTCAATTTTTCCATTATTATAATATTTTTATTTATAATTCATAATCCTCACAAGTGTTTCTATATGATGATCCATAAATTATCTCCAATATGTATAGATCTGATAAAATCATGAATTTTCATCTAAAATTATTTTTATGATGTTTTAATAAGATTTTCTTGGCTCTACCTCATTCATTTTCCTATTTGAATAATACCAACATTAAATTATTCATTTGATACAGTATTTACCTTATTCAGTTCTAAAGTATATATCAGTAAATGTTATTAGATTTCAATCTAGTAACTATTGTGTAGAAGCCTCAATCCAAAAACCATTATTCAGATTTCCTTATTTTATAATCTCTATATAGAAAATTTTATGTTCCAAGAAATCCTTAAATTATAAAAATTAAACTATGATCCTTAATTATTTATAATAATTGGGATGTTTCATACGCTGATGAACAAAAAATCCTCTTATGGTTTTCATTGCCCGACTGACTCAATACTCTATCCCATAGAACAATTTCGAACAAAATGTGTGTCCCACATTAAATCTGATCACGTTAGTTTGATAAAAATATTAATACATATCTAGAATAATCTAACTAGAAACTTAATAAATATTGATAATTTTTCAAAGTTAATTTATGAACAAAAAATAAAATAATACACAATATATAAATCCTTCTTCATGTTAACCAACTTATTTATATGAAAAAAAATATAAACCTATTGGTCTCAACAGGATCGTTGAATAAACTAAAAAAATCCCTACCTAAGTGGTAAAATGAAAAATCATTAAGCCAGACCTACCTACTATAACAACTGCATAACATTCCCAGTTCAATTAGAATCCCCTATAATGTATCCTCCCTATCCCTCTCCCTCCTCTATCATGGAAATATAGATATTACATAAGGGATAATATATAAATTATAATAAAAAGAAGAATAAATAAAAGGAAAAAATATAAAATAAAGCAAAATAAAAAATGTTCTTATGCCCAGGTCCAACACCGAACATGAGGTTATTCCTTACATTGGCTAACCTCCCCGTTCTAAACACACTAGTAAGTAATAATCATAATACTATAGTTCAAATAGATTGAATCACCACTGTAATTAATGTGAATAAGTTAATTTTTGATTAATTTAATATTCAATAATCCACCAAAATAAAAATATATCATAATTCTATAAAACCCATATCCTATGTTAGAATCCTAATTCCAAGAAAAATGGAGTTGTCCGGAAAATTATTTGAGAACATAATATTGTATAAATTAATATTTATAACATAAAAACCACCTAGGCACAAAATTTAAAATTTCATTAGTATTTCTCAATCTATAAATACTTGAGTCATTACACTTATGTTTAAATAATCCCTATTATTAAATTCATATTCTCATTTTTCTTATATTTTTTTAATATTTCTTGATTTCTTTTGTTTGTAACCATTATATTTATGAGTCCCTTCCTTATACACCCATAATATATTATTTTAGAAAAATCATTACAATCATATTTATCTTTCTTCTTTCAATTATCCTTCTATTTATCCTTATAAAATAATTTCATGAATATTCATGTTCTTTTCATTATTTTATAAAATCCTGTAGTAAAATTTGTTAGTTTTTTTTCTAGATTTCATGGGATTCAAATTCATTGGTGTCGGTGGAAATAGATATTTTCTATTTAAATGAATATCTTTTATTCTCTGATGTCTTCTCTTCGATTATATTATATATATATATTTCATATCGATGTAAATAACTCATATGTACCCAAAATAAATATTATTTAATGTTGTTTTCTCATTTATTACTACTTTCTCAGCCTGAAAAATTCATGGGAAGTGGACTTAGTACTATATCGACAACCACATGATCTCAAAATTATATCTATTAGAATTATTTCTATTCCCAATCCTAGTGAATTGGTGGAAAATTTAGTAAAACATTCATCTTCACCCATCAGGATGTCTTCTTAATCACCCTAAATCAATATGAGTTTATTTTTTATTGTCTTTCCTAATCCTAGGTGAGTAATATGTAAATATTTCCAATTTCATAGTATTAAATCTAGAAACATGAATAAAAAAATTCTATAAATTTAATAATATAAAATTTCATTTTTTATTTCAATTTAATCCTAGAAGTATCATTTCTAGAAAGGGTGCTTGGGTGAGAATCAGATAACATATAATGTGTTACCACTATAGTCACATGTTTAAAACATAGTTTCTTGAGGAATGCCACTATTCTTGAATTCTAGTAACCATAACTATTTACATCAAAATATGGTGAATGTTAAGGAATCGAACCATCATTTACATTTATTCATTAATTCTTATAAAATTATTTATTCCTTAGACTATTAGGACTATGTTATTTATGTCATCATATAAAATATAAAAGTAAAAAAGATAAATGATCCTTAACAAGTTACTTGATTTGATAAAAAGATATAGGTCCCAGATTTTGACATCATATGTTCTTGAAAGGGAGTAAATATAATAGATTAAAACTTAAATTAAATACTATTAATATTAACTATCGTGAACAATATGTGATAACATACAGTTGAAAAGTAAATAATAAAAAAATAAAATTTTATAGTAGTTCATCCCTAAGTACACTGATGTTTTATCTTACACATTTATACACTTTTAGTGATTCATTATTTAATACCTAATTTTTTATGTGGATCATAACTGAGTTACAACATGATTTTAATATGGGAGGTTTAACCAGATAAATTGATTTTTTTGATGTCTCATCCTTTTACAGTACCAACATTAGATGCCAAAAATTGAAAATTGAACATTCCATGATTTATAATATTACAGTTACAACCTCAAGAGATAATGGTTTTTCTATGAAATTCACCAAATGAATGTTTAAACACATGTGATAGATATGGAAAAAATTAATACAGACTCATATAGAACTAGAAAAAAATGCAATGAAGATAGATAAATCAATACCACTAGTTTATGGAGAAATGGATCAGTTTGTCCTCTTTAAGGTAATATTTTTTGTTTATGAAATTTAGGTTCTCCATGAGGGATCCACTTGTATATGATAATATATTAATATATGATCAACAAAATAACATAATACTTTGAAATTTTTATGGTTCTCATCAAAATAATGCTATGGAAGCTGAATAGTATCCTCCATAACCATTGAGTGATTCTTTAAGACCATTAAATAAAACTCAATAACAAAAAATCCAAAATTAGTCAAGTAATTCATTAGATACTTCAAATTATAATAGTAGATTAGAATATTATAGGAGGAAGATAGGGTGATTATCATTAGAAAATGTTTATTTTTGATATTTTGAAAAACAAACAGTAATCAAAACCAATTTAAATTCCTCATTAAACATTTAAAAAATATTTCCACAAGATTTGGTCAATGTAATCCAATAATATTTATATCAAAATTATTGAGAAGAAATAGTCACAAATTTAATTTGAAATACATTCAAAAAATTAATTCAGATATAAAAAAATACTTCATTTAAAACATTAAAAAATCCTAATTTTTTTTAATCTCTAATAAAAAAAATTACCAAAAAATAAAATAAATAAATTATTAAATATTAATTTATTCAAAAATTTAAACACATATTGTATATTTATGGGAAAATAGATTAATGATATTAATCACCTAATAAATTTGTTTAAAACATTAAAAAATACACTTCATAGAGTTTCAATATAATATTTAAGTATTTATGATATAGATAAATAAATAAAAAAATACGGATTAAATATATTCAGAAAAAGAATATATCTAATTTCATTTAAATTGATCATTCTTGAATTTCCATTAAATTTCAAAGTATAGGATCAAATGTACATATATAATGTCCATATAGGGAGACAAAATAATTAAATCAACCATGAGGGAAGATAGAATACACGAAAAAATTAGTCCAATAGGATATATTATATCATCTATAAAAAGAAATCAAGTGACTCTGAGATATCAACCAAATAAAAAAATGACCAACTACCGAAAAGAAAAGTGATTAAATGAAAAACATATGAATCAACTAATAGAATAAAATTTAATAAACAATATCATGGAAATATATATACATCATAATAAAAATATTAATCAATTATTAGATTAATTGACTGATGGTAAGAAGAATAAATTGGCCACATGATGAAAAACATGACTATATGTAAGATATAGAGAAAGATGTGCTTGTGGTATATCAAGTGATCGTGCAACATATGACATGTCAAAAGTTGGAAAGATGTGAGAATAAAAACATGATAAATACAAAAAAAATGGTAAATGTATAATTCTCTATAAAAATAAAATATCAGCTAAAAACATATAACTACACATTATGTATATGATGGTGTATGAAATTAAAATTATCCATTTAGAATAAATAATGGTTATTTGAGTTATTAATAATATTTAAAAAGACACAAAAAACAAAAAAAATACACACCCAAACTTCAAATCAAAACTAAGATGAAGTGATAACAACTTTTAACCCAGTATTCCATTTAATTTATATAGAGGTGTGGTAATAAGGTCTCATAACATATTTATAAGTTTAAAGGTAAGGAAGAAATCACTTTATGGTTTGGATGACCACTTTTTTCTATAATTAATTTTTTATTTTGGGATTTAAATTTCAAATATATTTATTATTCATCTTTAAATAATAAAAATAACTGAAATCATAATTTGAATTTTTCTTGTAGTAAAGGACTTCTTTGGATGTTAATGAAATAAAAGTTTCAAATCATTTCACCACATCTTGGGTTTATTATATTCTATAAAAACTATTATTTTTTTCATATTTTTATTATTTTGAAATCCATATGATACCAAAAAAATCAACATTAAAATTTTATTGGGATATATGTTTTTTTTGAAATTTATAGCAGAAGATAAACCTAGTTAGTTAAAAAATTTAATTTTAATTATTAAATGTAAAAAATATTTATATTTTTATTTAACATGGTAATTAGAATACATAAATCCATAATCTCATTTCTCAACATTAATTATTTTGTTTATGTTATGAATTTATTGTTAATTTTTAAATAAAATCACCTACTGTATTTTCTATAATAATTTCACTTTTATGATGTAATATTTATATTTGAAATTACTGTATATTTAAGTAATATGATTATTTTCATAATTTTTGGAATCTTGTTTCTTATTTTATGTATAAAATTCATGATATTGATTCAAATTTTATGATTATTATTTTTGTAAAATAATTATTCATATTCATAAAATTCATTCATCTATATCCCTTTCTATATTTGTAATTTAAAGGGCCAATTGGATTACAAATCATTGTATGAAAATTCTATCTAGAAAACTTGACCAGTATTAATGAATTATTTTATGGGATCAATATAGAGACATAAATACAATATCACATTAGAATATATTTAAGGTAATTTTAGTGTTATTTTTATAACTTACCATGTTTTTCTGACATAAATATTACATCCTAATATATGAATATTCAATATAACATATAAATACATGCCCAAGGACTGTAAAGGTTTAGTGTATTTGGAGACTAAATAGTCAATCATATTATTTATTTAATGATATTCTTTGTCTCCCACAATGATCTTCCCACATTTTTCCCTTATTATAAATACCCAACTTAAAACCTTTCTGCATAACTCAATGAATGGAAACATGATAGAGGGTGATCCGAGATTCTCAGTAAGGGTAAACAAGGTATATATCAATGATCACATAGGCATAACATAAGTACATTGGTATGATAACATGAACCTAATAGTTTAAATCCAAACCCAACATATCATATGTCATAATCATGAATCATGGAAAAATCATTATAGTTCAAAAGAAAATATTTTTGAAGTTACTCAATGAACATAAACCTTGAAATCATAACATACACCTATGTATATGGAAAAACATATTCATATAAAGTGGTGAAAATTTATAAATAGAGATAGGTTCTCTCAATATGTTTTTGAAATGAAATTAGGCCCTCACATCAAATTATGTACACTGAAATAGGTCCATGAATAAGGTTATGGACATAAATCCAGGTCTATATATAACATTATGGACATGAAACTAGATCCAAACAAAACCTTATGAATAGGAAATAAAGTTGACACATAACCTTATGGAAATGAAACACGATCTAAAAATAACTTTATGAACATTAAACTGGGCCCTCAAATAACATTTTAATCATGAAGTCAGGTTCAAACAAAACATAAGTAACTCATGAGTTATCCATCATTACCCAATACATTAGAGGGAGATATTGGTCCCACCTGTCACATAATGATTTAATTAGTGTGTCAATAGATCATAATAATTCACCATATCATAACTTAAAGAATGTAAATGGGCTTTATAATCATTTCATTATATAATAACCTATTTAAATGAAATGTATTACATAATTTTCTTATCAATTCATCATAGCATAACCAGTGGAATAAGAATATATTTCATAAAAATTTCATATTTTCATCATAGAATAACTAGCTAAAAAAAATTATTAATAAAAATAATTTCTCCAAAATAAAAATAAACCAAATAAATTATAATTATGATACCATTGGATCATATACCCAGTAAAACAAATGATTCATAAAATATTTTTTTCATTGATGAGGGAAAATTTCCTAAATAGATTATTAAAACATTATTTATGAAAATATACATTCATTTTTGAAATCACATTCAAAAAATTATAATATTTCCCAAATATTAAATAGAACATTTTCATTGAAAATATCATAAAAATGAAAATAAAGCATTAAATCTCCGAGTGTTCCTAACAGTGGAAAATTCTATCCATTTCATATATAATAAAATAAATATTCCTTTTACATTTTTCTTAAAAACAAAAAAAAATCATTATTTGGAAAATTAAAAGGAAATTTATTTTTAAAAAAATATGTAAAAATTAAAAAATGGGTAAGAATTTATTTAAAAAATCATTGAATGATGGTAAAATATTTCTGTAAAAAAAAATTTTATGAAAACATGGTCCTAAAAAATGATATTTTGACTGATGAGAGGGGAAAAGTTGATTTTTATTAATAATATACTTTTGGTCTATTTAATACTTAAAGAGATAGAAAAGAAAGGGATACATGTATTCTCCTAAAATAACTATAGGATAAGAATATTCATCAGTTTATTTAGAGATATATTAATATTTCATCATCATAAGAATAATTAAAAACCATCCTGATAAACAGTGAGATTGTAACATAAAACCATTACCATTCAATAAATTTTTGAATTATTAGCCCCTTGAAGGAAATCACATTATATGGATATATATATATATATCCTATAATTTTCATGATAAATATAATAAAATACATGCATGGGTAGTATATACACCATAATAATGAAATAATTGATTAATATAGCATGTGTCCCACATAATTTAATGTGAGATTAAAATCTCATACCACTTTTGTAACTTTTAAAACATAAGAAAAAATATAATATAAATAAAATTTAAACATAAATTTAATTAAAATAAGGATAATAATGATATAAATTTTCATTGTATAAGTATATACAACAAACAAAATAAATGAGTTGTGAATATGGCATATGTCACCTAGAAATATAAGAGATATTATAGATCTCTTACATAAAGTCTCAAATTTCATTGTACACATTCAAACCACATGTATACTAAATAAATTTTTTGTAATGAATTTATTATAGAACCATATGAATATAAATATATATCATACCATATATGATTTACTTATGATATTTTATTACCCATTTATTAATAATTTTCATATTAAAATCACATTACAGGTAATACCTACTTCATTTTTTATGTAGGTGTTAGTTTGGTAGCTTCATTACTTTTAAAATGATCATGGCTATATCATCTATATAATTTTAAAATTGTATAATTATTATATATAATAATTATATTTTTATTTATAGTAATCCATAAAATTTATATATGAAAAATTTACAACACATTTTATGGATAGGATAGGGAATCCATATGCATGAAAATTGTTTTGATTTTCTTGAAGGATTGAATGAAAGAAAGGTAAATATTAATTCACCTTTATAGAGTAGTTTTTATCATTAATATAATATATATTTATTAAATATTAATCCATTACCATTAATATCCAATTAAAATTAAAAATGTATCACATCTTTTCATTAAGGAAATAGTCCACACATACTCTTGAGAGACGTCGTCGTTTTCCAATTGATTAGAAGGTAATAATGTAGATTTTTTATAATTATTATATAAGTATAAATATATCATAAATTTCATATATATATATATATATATATATATATATCGAGTTTGAATCAATTATTATATCCACCTGTTATAGGTAGTGATGTAAAATGAATTACATCAGTTCGTGAGGAGGTAGTCCGTTATACCTATGATCAACAGCTTTGTTTCCCATTTTATAGAAATAAATATGGATATTGGTTACTCCATTATAATAATAACATATTTGAATATGGTATATAATTATTTTATTATACCATTATATTTGAATAATATTTTAACTAGGTGGAAGAAGAAATAAAATAAAAATGCTCGGTTAAGAATGATACTTATTCTTATGATAACCACTTTTGGTTTGATCCAAAATTCGTATTAAGAAGGTTTTAAAATAAAAGGAAGGATTATAAGACATGGGTAGGGAGGTAAGAAAATTATTTGGGTTGTTATTTCCCAAAAAATATGACATTGTATTTGTGATGAGGAGAGGATAGGGGTTCCCTATTTTTTGTAGGGGGAGAGGACACGCTTGAAATTTCTAAAAAAAAGGTGTAACCACATTTAACACTTGTAAAAAGGAGTCAAAATGGATCATTAAATTAATTTTACAATATTGGGTTTCAATACATCAATAAAATATGATTTTATAGGGTTTTAGATCATTTAAACCATTATATATTTAGTTTATACCCTAGTAAATTTGTTTTAACCTTAACCATGTTAGTTATTTTTTTATTATTTACACTATTCATTATAAAAAAAATTAAATTGGACTTATGATGTAATATCAATTATTATTATTTGAAATATGGAATCAATTATTTAAAATTAAATTCATTGATGTTTCCAAACATAATTAAAAGTTAAACCCACACACATGAGGAAAAGTTGTTTTCCAAAGAGAAAATTTCATTAGTATGGAATGTTTTAATACTAAATTCAATTTAAAATTGATTCCAATTAAAATAAAATTGGATTAATAAATATAAAATTTAAATAATTTTACTTATAAAACAATTTTATAACAAAATGGATCTTGTAAATTCTTTAAATAAAAAGGTGTTTTTTAATAAAAAGCATAATTTTTTACCTATTCATCAAAAAGTTAATATTTTTCGAAAATTCTAAAATAGTAACTGAAAGATAATTTTGAAATGTAGAATTAAAAAATTATGTTTATTGTTTATAATAAATTTTATAATAATTTAAAATATTATTTTTATTATTTTTAAAAAAAATCAATAAAAATATTTTTTTGAGAAAAATGTATTTTCGAAGAATATAATGAATTTACCCAACATTTATTACTTATTTGTAAATATATTTTATTTATATAAAGAAGTGATACTTATTTTATAAAATGTGGTTGTTCTTATACATACCATCAAATCTAATGGCTGGGATATAATGATCATGCTTAAATAATAATATTTTTTATAGTAAATTGAAGTTCATTAAGACTCAGTGTTTTGTATAACATAAGATATCAAAGAAATTAAATTTATTTGAAAAAAAATAAATAATAATCTAAGTGTTACATTATAACCTCATTAAAATGAATTCATCTAACAATATCAATCACTTTGATACAAAAAAATAAGGATTATTTTGCCAGATCATATCCTCAGATTCCCAGGTAATGTCTTCAAATTGGAGGTTTTGCCATAAAACTTTGTCGAAGTGAGTGGTCTTGTTTCAAAGAACTTTATATCTATGATCTAGAATCTCTAATGTTTTTTCATAAAAAAGAGATATTTCTCCTGTGGTACAACCTTTTATTTCAATACATGTGAAGGGGTAGGTATGTTTATCCCTATAAGAGATATATAGAAACCATTATAAACTTGATAGTGGTTCGGTAGAAGTTCCATGAGATAAGAAACCATCCCTACTCGATCAATAATATTGAAAGGCACAATATACATAGGTATTAACTATTCTCTCTTTCTTAATCCCATAACCTTCTTCCATGTATAAATTCACAAAAAACCGTCTCAAAAACTTCATACATCAGATCATGTCAACAATTGTCAGTATAACTTTTATATCGAATATGAGCTACATTGATATGTTTTTGAATAAATCAGACTTTCATTTATATTTACTCTACTAGCACAGGTCCCAAAAATATTCATTTTCCAACTACATCGCAACATATTAGAGTTATACACTTCTTTCCATAGAGTGATTCATAAGTATCCTTTTAAATACTCGTGGGAAAGCAATTGTTGTATGAAAACTCATATTATGGAATATATTGATCCCAAACATCATTGAAATACATAGAACAAGTTCTTTAAAAATCCCCTTGGGTATTAGTTGTTCTCTAAGACTAACCATCTCGTTAAGGATTCTACACATTTCTGAAACACTACACTGTATCAAGATCTTGCTGAAGAATTCACCAGAACATATAGGTAAACCTAGGATCCCAATAAGTTATAATATAATACGGTACTCCATGAAACCTTACCACTTCATTATGTCTATCCTAGCAATCTGAACTAGAGGAAAATATTCACTTATAGTGATGAATTGTGATAAATATTTAATGAAATTAACTACAACCCATATAACATTATTCCCTTTAGCCGTTTTGGATAAATTGATAAAAAATTACATGGTGATGTTTTTCAATTTATATTATTGTGTGGGTGATCATTGTAACATATCCATAAATTTTTTTCCCTAATCCTTATCTTTCTAACATACCATGAATTGATGGTTGATTAAAAATATCAAATGTAAATTTATTATTACAGAATCTATGTAGAGAGAGAAACTTAATGCTTAGAATCACCTAAAACATCACTCAATGATGGCCAATATTATTTTCATATGGATCACTCATACTTATTTCAATATGAAATTAATAACACTATGTTAGAGGATAAATGTGCACTAATTATCATGATTCACTTCAACTGTTGTAATTTTATAATCTTTCCCTTTTTCTCTTTGTCTCTAATGTTTTTCATGGATTATTATCATCATTATCCCATGTATCAGGGTATTGATTCACATAATTACCAAACTATAGTAATCTGAAACACTAGAGTGTGGGTGGTGAATTATGCTGATCTCTCCCTATTAATTTCAATTATTGGACACATAATATCAATTATATAATCTCTTCCTTGATGGATAAGCTTCTAATATAGTAAATAACTTCTTGTTCCCTTCAGGAATTCATCTAAGTACTCCATCACACATTTTGTTATAGGTATTAGGTTGAAACATTTAATTTTCCATTTTGACATATCTTTGGAGCATCCATGAAACCCTGTCTACAATTTCCTATCACAATAACCATGAGGGTTCCTAGCTTTTATTTCATCATTGAGGTTAAATCAAATGATGAATTCATAGTTTCCAAAGTCCCTTTGGAATAATACCCATTGAAGTGCTGTTTTAAGACACTGAGGAATCGATAAACCATAATTTTAGGTTGTTTGATAACACTAAAGGATTATATCCCAAGTCCAATAAAATTTTTATCCTAGGCTCTAACAGACATAAAATCCTTTTGCTTATGCTAATAGAATTTCTTCTCCAGTTTTGTATGAATAAGGCATGGAATGTATTTACTGAAAAATAATATATTAAACTCATCCCACTCCAAAGATTAATTTTTGTTTAGTTTACATGTATTCAAAATAATATTCCATGATTGATCCTCTTTTCATTTTGAATTTTAGGAAAAATAAATAAATTACTCATGTTTTAAAAAATGTAGAACAAAAAATATTATTTCCACAGTATAGATGCATTTCATATCAACTAGTCTATTAGTCAACCCACTAAAATATGGTGGATATTTCCTCAAGAATAATTCAGAAAAACATTGTTCCATCCTTTGATTGTTGGAATCATAACATGATTCAAGGGTTGAGAAAGTTATTTGATAATAACAATCAGGTTCTATATTCTAGTGCCTAGAGAAATTGGTTACTCAGGTGGAAAATCATTGAATTGTATATCACATGAAACATTAACATAGTTTCTTCTTCTTCCAGCTATTTACTAAAACCAAAAATATTAGTGTGATCAACACTGATCATAGTGGTACACCACATAATCATTAAAAAACATTTACAAGTTGTATAAATAATTAATCCCTCTGTTTAGTCTATAACACCTAAGTTTTATCCTATGTTACCAATGATTATCATCAATTTAAATCTTTTATAATGGTTTGTAAAGAAAATATGAATTAAACTAATCATATACCCTTAAGTGATTCAAACCAGTTGTGTATCAAGGTTCATTTTCATGCACCAAGGAATTTTCAAGGAAAGAACATTACGCTCTTTTCATAGTTATTATCCCTAGTTACAACTGTTCCGGAGCCACATCCACTTGTATTATTCATATAGGGATTTATTTCTATTAAACACACATATTCTTCATCTTAAAAAAAAATAGATGATACTATATACTTAGAATTATCCCCAAGGTTTTTACAAATGTTATAAAACCATAATCTTTTAATTTTAACTAAACCATTACCCAGATAAAAACTATGAAAACCCTGGATATTCATATATATATATTATATCCTAACATATTAGTATTCAATATACATTAAAAATACATTCCCATAGAGAATAAAGGTTCATTTTATTTGGAGACTAGGTAATATATTATAATATTTCATGAAATTTCTTCAATATACCCCATAAATTTCTTCCCACATTGTAAAATTCTTAGGAATACACTACATAAATCCATTCTTCAAAACCTAATGAAATGAAAAATAATAATGGGTGAGCTTGGATGCACATTATGGGTAATCAAGGTAGATATAAGTGATAAAATTATCATAACATGAGCATAAAGGCAAGATAACATGAGCTTAACATTTAAAAACCAAACCTTACATTACACAGATCATAATCTTAAACTATCACAGAAATGTTTGAATTTTATAAGACATAAAACATAAATAAATTTAATCAATATAATTAATGAGGCAGAAACATAGATATATGAATGTGAAAAAAACATAATGGTATACCATTGTGAACATATATAAATAGAAAAATATTCAAAAATTAATTTACAAACATGAAATTAGACCCTCGTATAAAATTATGGGCATGGAATTTTGTCCATGAATAACCATATGGAAATGAATCCAGGTCCACACATAACCTTATGGACATGAAACGTGGTCTGCACATAACTATATGGACATGAAACTAGTTCCACACATAACCTTATGGAAAAGAATCCAGGTCCATACATAACCTTATGGACATGAAACTATAACCTTGCATAACATTAACAACATGAAATCTAGATCATATATAACATAATTAACTCATGAGTTATCTATATCTACCCAATTAATTATAGGGGATATAGGTCTCAAATATCACATAATCCATACATTAGTGTACTATAATATCATAAAACATTCACCATAGCATAAACCATATAGAGGAAATGTGTTTAATAAAAAAGATCATCACTACAACCCATATAAAATTAAAAAGTTTCATAAATATTTCTTCTTTTCATCATATCATAACCCATGGAAAAGAAATGGCTTAAATTAAAATATTTTCATCGTAATCATTAATGACCTAGATAATTAATAATAATGGTTCCATTTTACTATATTCTTAGTAAAACATAAACAACACCAAATATTGTTTTCATTAATGAATTGAGATTCCACAAAGATATCACTAATACATATCAAGGAAAATATCATTTCTATTTTGAAATCAATTATTTAAGATCTAAAATTTTCCCAAAGTTAAATAAAATGATTCATTGAAAATATCTATGGATAATTGTAAATGAGTCATTAAATTATTTATTATTCAAGGTAGTGTAAAATATTGATCATTCCATACATGTTAAAACAAATATTCATTTCACATTTTCAATAAAAAGTAAAAAGTTACTTGTTTTAAAAAATAAGAATATTTATTTTAAACCACTTTGTAATAAATAATATCTGTGAAAAAAATTATAAATTATAATTTGATAGTTCTAAAATATTTCATTAAACCAGATTTTATAAAACATGGATATGCCCAAAAATATATTTTGACAAAAGAGAGAAATAAAGTAATTTTTTATTAAAAAAAATTATTTTGGTCTCCTCGGTCCTTAAAGAGAGGTAAACAAAATGAAAACAAAGATTCCACAGGAATTACTAGAGGAGAATAATAGTTATTATTTTATTGATATATATCTCAATATTTCCTCATTTAAAGAATAATCATAAAAAATATCGATAAACAATGAGATTATAAAACAAATCCTTAACTAAATTAGTAATGCTAGAATCGTAAGATCCAAGATATAAGTAACCTTATATTTATATTTATATCCCATAATTATCATTATAAAAATAATAAAATACATTTTGGGTAGTATATATATACCACCAAAAATAAAAAAGTGATGAATATGGCTTGTATCATCCATAATTGAAATTGAGATGAAAATCCCTTACCACTTTGGTAAATTTTGAATTGTAGGAATAATTATAGAATAAAATCAAATGAAATTTAAAATATCATTATAATAACTATATTCAGGATATAACATGTCAATGGGGTAGTAAATACACCCCAATAAGGAAATTAGTGGTGAATATAGAATATTTCTCCCTGAAATAAAAGAGATATTAGAAATTACTTACCTCAAGTATTAACATTATTCATACACATTCGAACCTACTATGTAATAAGAATAAGTTGTTTATAAATATATTATATAGAAATACTAATATATATATAACATTCCATATATTATTTACTTAATATATTTTATTAACCATTTATTAAAAATTCCTTATTAAAATCTCATTTTGGTTAATAACAACTTTTTTTCATGTATGTTATCGTTTAATATTTTCAGTCCTTTTACATTTATCATGGTCAAATAATTTAAATAATGTAAAAAATGATATAAATATCATATATATTCATTATAAAGTTATTAATATTAATCCATATTATTTATAGATAAAAAACTAAATACAATGTTTATAGAGACGGTATGTCATACGTATACATGAATGAAAATTTAATTTTCTCAATTGTGGAAAAGAAAGAAAGTTAAATATAAATTAAACATTATATATTTATTTTTTGTCATATTTATCTTATATATTTATTAAATATTTCCTTATTTCTATCCATTTCAAAATAAAACGAAAAACATATCACATTGCTTCGTGGAGGCGATAGTCCACACTTATGCACAAGCAACATTGTCATTTTCCATTGGATTGGAAGGTAGGAATATTTATATGATATTTTAATTATAGAAGTTTAATTATTTAATAAATATCATATATATACTACTAATCCATTATTATATCCACCCATGAGGTCTGGTGATGGAAAACAAAGAATATGAGTTCGTGAGGTGGTAGTCTACCGTACACATGATAGAAGGATTAATTCACCATTTTATGGAAGAGGATATGAATATTTTATATTCCATTAACATAGTAAAATATCATTATATTTTATATGATTATGTTATTATTTCATATTAGTTGAAAAAATATTTTACGAATAAGAACAAAAATAATATAAAAACACTCTGTTGAAAATGACACATCTTCTTCAAACAACCTCATTAGGTAAGAACCAAAATGCTTCATAAGTGGGTTTAATAATAAAAATAAGGATTCTAAGACATGGTTATTAAAGTAATTAAAGTATTTTTGTAGTTATTTAAGGAACAAAATCATTTTGAAGTTTGAATATGAGAGAAGAGGTGTTCCCTTTTTTAAGTAGAGGAGAGGACACACTTGGAATTTCAACATGGGAAAAAGGTATACCCATATTTTCATATGGAAAATGTATAAAAAATGTATCCCTATGAAACATTATAGGATATTTGGTCTAAATACGTCTATAATATTGAATTTGTATTGGTTTTTAGGTCATATTAACCCTTATAGGTTTAGTTCAACCCCTCATATAACCATTTTAACATTAACCTCATTAATTAATATTTTTTATTTTCATTATAAATTATTAACATGAATTTTGTTTTACAAATGACATAATATTTATAACTATGATTAGTGATATGGAATCAATTTTTTAAAATTCAATTCACATAAATGGAAATGATGAATTTAAAATTAAAACCATGGGCATGATGAAAATGTGGTTTTCCAAAGAGAATTTTCATATGTATTGAAAATTTTAATATCAAAATTAAATATGAAATTAATTCTAATGAATTAAATTATATTTATAAATATATAATTTAAATAATTTTTCCTTTAAAACATAATAAAATTAAATGGATCTTGTAAATTTTCTAAATTAAAATGAAATATTCAATAAAAATAAATATTTTTTTTCTATTCATCGAAGACAAATTTATAGAAAATTCTAAAAAAATCACTCAAATATAATTTTGACATATAGATTTCTAAAAATTAATTTTATTTTCTCATATAAATTTTGTAACATTAGAAAAAATTATTTTTATTTATTTACACAAAAATAAATAAAAACATTTTTGGAAAATAAAAGTATCTGAGAGAATATATAGATAATACCAATAATTAATACTTATTTATCATAATATTTTATTGATATAAAACATTAAAAAATATATATATATGTTTATATTCATATCTTCATATTTAACAGCTGGGTTATAATGGTCAGGTTTAAATAATTATATTTATTAATAGAATAAATTGGTTTATTGTGACACGATGTTGCATGTAACGTGAGATATCAATGAAAATAAATATATATATAAAATATTTCATAAAATATAAATTTATTACATTTTTTAAAAAAATTAATTTTTAACTCATTTTCTTTGTTTCATAATCAAGGCATGAACGTATGACCTACAATCCAACCCAAAATTAGAGAAAAATTAACTTTTCTTGACCTCAATACAAATCTAGTCAACCCATTAAGATAATAATTTTTTGGTAAAAAATAAATATGAAGAATAATTTTTAAATTTTTTTGATTCTTGTGGAAGAAATTTTCATATAAATAATTTCATTGAAATTTAATAATTATAAGAATTCAATATAATTCTTGTAAAAAACACTTGGTTTACCAAACATTTTTTTATTTTTCTAGAAAATTCCTGTGGAATAGATATTTTATCAGGTTGTGTAAAGATAAATATAAATATGTTTTTATAATAAAAACTTATCACGTAATTTTTTCTCAATTGTTTTATTTTGTATCCAAAATTGAGGAAAAAATTATTGGGAAGCCATACCATCCAATTGTCACTAAATTCATTTCCCCCAATGAAATACAAGTAGATAGAACATTATCACTCTAGGATAAAATATTGGAATGAATAATCCTTAATCAAGGGTTGGGAGGACTATTTGAACACTATTTATAATATGATATATCTTTCCTACACACTTTATTTATATTATTTTATCTCTTTCTTTCTTTGTGGACATTACATAAGTTTTATAAGGTTATTTTATGTTAATGAATGATTCTTTATAAAAAAAATTCTTAATACCTTTCTTATAGTTTTAATTTTTGTTTCTAAAATTATTTTCATTTATATCTGTAACCCTTTTTTCAACTACCATAAAATTTATCTTATGTGTGTGTTTTTTCTTCATGTATGTGTGTGTGAGGTTTAGTACATAAATATCTCTTCTTATCACATTATTATTTTTCACTTAATATATATATATATATATATATATATATATATATATCAAAATCCCTTGAAATTTAATATTAACCATCTCAATGAATGAATAATTCTCCCATTGGCATGAGTTATAATTTTGGGATATTAATAAATTTAAATATATTCCATTTTAATGTTCTTTTATCATAGGTAGTATATTTTTATTAGATACGTAATAGGTAAGTGACATATCTTTTTGAACATATGCATTACATGTATTATATTAATCTAAAATACATAATATTTCATGGATTACTGAGCCTTCCATAAATAAGAAACTATTCTGATCTGTATCATAGTTGAGATATATATTAAGGTTAACGAATATGGAAACTCTGATCAAAATAATCTTTGGGAATGGATGTTATTTTTTTAAAATTATTTGAAAAGGTCAATGATTTCATAATAATGTCTCCATAATTTTAATCCCTTCATAATCTATACAATATTATTTAAATAAAATTAATTTATCCATCAATATAATTAAACTCTATAAATAACTACCCTATTTTGAGGACAAGAGAAGACAAATAGTTCCAAACCAATAACACCATTTTTTTGGATTCAAACATAGTTTTAGTTTACACAGTATAATAGTGTACCAAACTATTGATAGTTAAAATGAAACAATAAACTGTGACAAATATTCCTCAATTTTCCTGTATTATTGTTTAAGTGAGTACTTTTTTTATTATCATGTAAAAACAAAAAAAATAAAAAAATTAAGATCTATCAGAAATTAACTGTTCTTGACAACATATAAATTTTTATTTAAAAAAAGATCTGGTGAGTTTTAATTTAATGTAGTCAACAATTAGATCCATATTATATTTTTTTAAACCTAAAATTTATCAGACAGTTAGTTGAACATTGATGATCACTATGGTTAACCAAACTAAAACCAATCCATTACTACTGCCATGTATATAACAATAAAAGGACAATCCATCGAAACAAATTATAAAATAATTCACTACCTCAAATATTAATTAATAACCTCATGGTATTGAATATCTTAAAATTTAATAGTAAATTGAACTAATAATATTTTTGTTTCATTTTATTCCTCATTTACCTGGGATAATTGGGGAGGATCCTCATCACCACATCAAATAGATCCAAGTGGCATGATATACCTTGAATCCTTATGTTTTTTATCAATAAATAAAACTAAAATTATTTTTTTACATGGATGAACTTATTAAATGTTTGTTCTATTACCTCAATCATAGTTCTATAAATTCATGGAATGATACAAAGTGAAACTTCCTGAAAAAATAGTCCCCTCATCTTGGGATTCCATTTCGAAAAGAAAATGAGTTTCATTTTTCAATTTTCATTTTAATTAATACTTGAATTGTAATAAATTTCATTAAAACTAATATCCACTTATCTATACTAACAATTATTAGAAAATATCATAACCTAATACATATATGAGGGGATATTAGTGACATATAGAACCCTCATTGAGGCTTCAAATGTCAAGACTCAGTGTAGGTCACATAATACAAAAACAATATGTAAATAATACATAATAAATAAAACAATCATTCCCGGAGAAAAATAATTAAAATCGTGATTTTTAAAATTTTATTCACTATATAACTCATGCTTATAAAAATATAAAAACATAATATTATAATGATATTATGGATTAAAGTATAATAGATCTTTAACATAACTCCCCTTAAATAAACCAAACAGAACATAACACATTGAGATTACATCATATTAATTACTACATTAAATATAAAAGTGAATTTAAATAAAAAAAATAAAAAAAACAAATATGTAAATGAGATGAAAAAAATAAAAAGTATATGATATTTGAAATGGATATAAAAAAGAATGATTTGAAAATAATTTCAACATAAAGAGATAATGAAATAAAAAAAGTAAAAATAGAATATTTAAAAATATTAATTTTTAGATTTTAGGAAATAATAAAACAGAGAGAGATTAGAGATCGGGAAAATATGTGAATGGAGGTAAATAAAACTAAATATATAGAAAAATATTTTTTCCATTCTGAAAAATGTCTATTTAAAATTTTATTTATAAAAGAAAGATATTGGATCCTATAAAATATGTAATAAAAAAATGATCACAATAAATAAATATTTGACCAAATATTTCATGTAACGCCCCGACCCCAGTTAACCAGAGTCGGTGCATTATTACATAACATTGGCATGATCACAAGAAAGATCAAGTCTCGAAAGACCGATTAGTTTAGTGGCCTTGGAATAACTAGATACATTAATAGAGTTTACATTACATCATAAACTTAAAACAATAACAACACAGTCTCCACAGTCCACACTCATACTATCCCTGCAGGTCATTCATAATTTCCTTCTTCACAATCTTGGGAAAAAATAAAACATTGAAAGGGGTGAGCTCAGATGCTCAGTAAGGATAACATTATAGCAGAAGCTTTCATAGATAAGCATAAACACTGAAGGCAATTTATAATTAAAACAAAAGCCTTTTAAACTTGAACTTCAGCATAATATGGAAAAGATAAAGTGAAATAATGTCATTTACTTATTCACATGGATATTCTACTATTCGAACAATCACATGCAATATCAATAACCACTTTCATAATGATGGAATGCATAATGCCAGACTATCATAACCACATAGTCAAGGCCTCGTTCCAAGACTACAAATAAGATTTTGTCAAGTCCTTGTGCCAAGACACTAGTTTGTCTCATGAGACCTACCGATGCATTGAGGAGCTATAGCGGGCTCCACCCGTCACTTATTAAGTCCAATGCATTCCTCATATGAACAGGTTTAAACATAACATAAACATTCGTATTAAAACTAGCATACGAAATGTCAATACTTTAACCACAAACCATGAATGGTATAAAAATAGCACATCCATAGTCAAACATAACTCATTCGATATAATATGGAAGATTGTATTGTATCACATTAACCTTAATCAAGAATAATGAAGGATGTTGACATAGATGAAAATAATCATCAAAACTATTTGATAGAAATATCCCCCTTTTTCTTGAAATCATTTAAAAGTCACACTATTTGTCAAGAAGCCATTTAAAAATAGATTTTTGAATCAAAGTGTCCCATACCACTTTGAAACTTTTTAAAAGGAGTTTTAATTTCTAAACTTTAATGTCCATATAAATAAATCCTTAAAACCATTTTTTTAAAACATGGACATGAATGAGAAAGATTTAGAAGAATAAGTCTTTAAAATATTTAAAAATGGTATTTTAGTTAGAGATTCTAACCAAAAGAGCGACACTTGAATACAAATAATTGAGGTAATCAAAACTTTGTAATATCATGAGAATAAAGGGATTCATGATATACTATGTCAATGTACATTATATACACCACATAAAAGTGATTTGGTGTATATCAACAAAGAAGTCTCAATGGAATGTAAATTGAGATGAAATCTCTCATAAAGGCCATATCCTTAGGTTAAGGATAAATCAAAGACATAATTATGTGTGAAAAATATAAATACACTAAATATGATTGGATATTCAGTGTAAAACAATCAAAGGATATTCACACATATTCTTGTAAAAACAACACCAACGAATTGGATGTTTAACTCAACAAATGGTGAATGAGTTAAAATTACTCTTATCAAATTCATATCAATGACTTGAGAATTATAAATGGAGTGATTATGTGTATAAAAATTATATCCATAGGAAGGGGAGTGGAAATTATGACATAATCAAATGAATAGTTATTCCACACATAATCTTGGGGTAATATAATCAATGAAATATGCGTACAGCCAAATGAGTGGAAATAGAAATCTCAAATTCCCTTATCGATTAGGTAAGTTACGAAACATACACCCATGAAAGAAGTATCATACAATTATGATGTAAATACCCATAAATTAAAGTATATTACACAATGAATACAATCATGGGTAGTACACATACACCACGTGCAATAATTAAGTGGTGAACAATGGAATTCTCCCGAAATTAAGAGTGAGTTAAGAAACCCCTTACCACGTTAATCAACTGAGTTGTATGGCCAAAATTTAATAACCACCAAATGATTTACAGAATAACATGAATATAAAGATAATAATGATAATATATATCAAATGGCAGTACACAATACACCACTTTCAATAATTTAGTGGCGAACAATGGAAATCTCACGGAATTGAAAGTGAGATAAGAAAATCCCTTACTTTATACTTTTTCCTTGGTCGACGGTAGGTTAACCTCCTGTATAATGGTGAAATAATTTTTATTTAATTATACAAGAATCATTTACTTTATTATGATATCATATATGATCTTTTAACATTGATTTGTTAATAATATCTTAGAATTATCGTCATTTCGGGTGTTAATAGGTTCATTTTACTTTATATTATTTGTTATGTGAGACATATTCGTTATTAATGGGATGTATATTATTCATATCCAGAATGATATCAAGTCCTTATATACTATTTTTAAATCATCAAATTATAATTATACTTGAATGGATATGATGGAGAATGAATCTCATCGCGTTCGTGGAGACGGTAATCCGTACGTACGCACGAGCGACAATATCATTCTTTTGATATTAAAATAATATATAATTGGATGGTATATCATATATACAGAATCATTATCATGTTATATTTATTATTTACATGAGTTACAAATCATTATTATACCCATACAAATAATAATATATTGAATAACAATTACACCACGACATGGAGACGGTAAGCCGTACGTACGCATGTATGGTGATATGTTATTCAAAGGATGGATAGAATACTGAATATGGTTGTACCATATTTATAATAACATCAAAGTATATATATGATACTGGAGTTATTATTTTATAATGGTAATAACAAAGAAATAGGAAGTGGAAGAAGAAAGGAACTTGAAAAGGGGTGGTGAAAACATTACCTCTTCTTCGGGTTCTTCCTTTTGATTTGATCAAAAGGGCTCCTTAGGTTGGCTTTATAATCAAACTAAGGTCTCTAGGTTGTATTTAGGGAAGTTGAGAGAGTATTTTGGCAGGGGTTGGCCGAACCAAAAGGCTTTGAAGGTGTGAAGAAATGAGAAGGAGGGGTGCCCTTTTATAAGAGGGGTTAGGGGAACCTTTGGAAAAGCTAGAAATATTAATTTATAATAAATTCATATTCAGTTTCTAATGGCTCCAAAGTTGATTATTCAACGTTTAAGTTAGGGATAGGTCGAAAACCCTTCATCCAATAGAATTTAGACAGGTTTGGGTCACTATATTAACCTTATCTTTTAGTTTTAACTCTTAGTTAATTAGTTTGACATTTACCATGTCACTTTGTATTTTTATATTATATAGTTAATAATATTACTATATACATCCTAGAGACACAAAAGTGGTCAATTAATGATATACCTATCATTATATAAGTCTCTTGGTCGAACCTTAGATTTTTAGGAATTTAATATCAATTAATAATATAATATTTGTTTTAAAAACTCTTATATGTCAATTTTGACACTATTCAATAGTTGATTTTTGTGAAACACATAACAGAATTATTACATCGAAAAAAGTTAATTAAATCAATCCTAATATGTCATATTAACCTATAAAATTAGTTTAATTCAATAAAAGTCTTAAAATATATTTATTTGGGTATTTATAATATCAATTATTCTAATTTTTCACTATTATGGTAATTACTGCATCACCATTGTCTCATAAATAAATTAACTTATTTAATGTCTAAAAAATATAAATAAAATATCAAAATGTAGGAAATATTTTTAGATTTCTAATGAATATTTATAGTCTAAAATGAAACATATATATCCCTATGTAACAATTGGTTTTCTAAAAGATATATGCTTGTGTAATTTTTGTATTTATTTTAACTTAATTAAAATAAAGTGTCATTATCACTTGAAAGTGGGTCCATGGGGTCCCAAAATCGACCCAAAGATGCCCATGGTCGACCATGTATTAACCAACAGGGTTAAGACACGTTTTAGGGTAATTTAGTATTATTATAATATTATTTTTTTAACCATTTTTTACCTGATTTACCCTTTAACCATGGTAAATAAAATATTTACCGAAGTAATTATCCAAAATGTCTAAAAATAAAAGTTACCTATTTACACAATTTGAACATCCTGATTCCAAATATGGAATCCATTTTTCGAAATTCGAAACACATAAGTGGTAGAAATTAATTCTCGTTGTTAAAACAAAAAGCGTGTTTTTAAGAGATAATAACTATCAAAAGATTGGCACTTGTTTATGTCTGGTTTAAATGTGAAATTATGTTCAATGACCCACATTGTATTACATGGTAAAAATATATTCAAAATATAATTTAAATCCACTCAAATTCATAATTTATCACTATTAATTATTTTGATTAAAAATGTTGTTTTTAATTAAAATTTAGTAATTTTCACTATTCATCAAAATATGAAAGTTATCCGAAAAGTACCAAAATTTCACCCTAGGCTAATTTCGATATTCCGAATCCAAAAATGAATTCCATTTTGAGAGATAGAATTTATAAAATTTCAAAAAGTAGGCATTACTATTCATAACAACTAGTTTGATTGGTTGTGGTGTGTTAAAATCTCGAAGTTGCGTACAATGCACGCCATTGCATTATTCGAAGGGAAACGTACCGTGGAAGCTTGGGGTGTTACATTCTCCCCTCCTTCAATAAATTTCATCCTTGCAATTTTTAAAATTGTTCTTGGGAATATAATGGAAAGTCCCACATCGAAAAAAGAGTCAATAAAACTATCACTTTAAAAGAAAGAAAGAGAGGTATAAAGGTCATCCAAGATAACCCATACTCGGATTCCATGTAGGAAAACATGGATATGGATGATAAACTAAGTGTCAAGTTATGAGGGAGAGGGATAGAAATCATGATCAGGAGAAAGTTAACAATAAGAAAACCACAAACTTGTGTTGGGACAAACGGCCATTAGTCTCCTAGTAGGAAAGTAAACGGACAACATTTTTTTTTTGTTTCAAGTTACATTACATAAGGACGAGGAATTAATTTATGATATTGACTAAGAACATAAAGAGATATACTTACTTTTTAAATAGAGTTTCATTATTTAATAACTTTTTACCACTAACTTATTTTTTTTGTACAATGAGTATTCAAGAAGACTTGGTCACAATAAAAGAGCTAGAATAAACTTCTATAGAAATACATGATCCATGTAGGATAAACTATATATTTAACTTGTCTTTAGAGATTAATCAAAACAAAAATGGTTAGTATAAGATCTGATGATCCCCCAAATGTATATTCCATTAGAGAAAAAAATACTAATCTTAATTTCTAAAATTAAAATAACAATACCCCAAAGTTAAATAAATACCATTCAATAATAAATTTTCCTTAAAATCCTTCAATATAATACAAACTAATATTGAAACCCAAAACTTATAAGAATATTGTCTTCCACGTTAAATTGTACCTCCAAATGACATCATCTATTCTTAAAGTCACATACTTAAAAGTAATTAACCTAATCGCATATTCTTTATTATAGGTCAATCATTTCCATAAATAACCCAAATCACTATAGATCCACAATAAAAAACATAGATAAAAATCCACCATTACTCCTCTAATGACATCCCATAGTATTCTATTTTCCTTGGACATATAGTGTTCCCAACAAAGTGAACATCTTCCAAAATAACATTTATCACTTAATCACCAAATCATTTTCCTATACTAAGGGTATTCATTTGATAAGACATAAGAACCCAAATCAATATATTATTGATCAATAAAATCATTTAACTAAAAAAAATAGTCACACTAACCAGGGACTTCACGTAGTCCAGTGGTAGGCGATAAATCCCAATCGCACATTGGTTGTGGGTTCGATTCCCACAGCTTTGTCCGACATGACGGGTTGTCACACGGTCTACGTGTTGTCCTTTTTCAAAAACTATATTTTATAATATTACCAAAATGAGATAAATTCCTCAAAATAACATAATTTAACCACAAATGTTATATCATACATTGCATTTTCATCCCAAATTATAATAACTTATAATTCTCTCAAACCCCAATGATCATATAAAACCAAATGGTTATTTATACCTATATCCACAAGAGAAGATACAATTATTCCTCAAATATCATTCTCACATGGCAAACTGCGGGGTAACAAATACAAGAGAAAATTATTCCAAAGTAAACCCATCAACAAGGAGCGCTAATACTTTTTAAACATTTCTCTTACCATTTATTTCCACATAGCTTCTTATTTGACCAAGAAAATATCCTATAGAATAGGACATTGACTCGGGTAATGCCCAGGTCCCCTACAATTACGGCAAATGACTGTAAATGGACTCTTGGGACCATTTTTATCTTCTTCCATAGTACTCTTCATTTTTCTTCGGCAATTCTTCACTTTATGTCCTTACTTCCCGCACGTAAAGCATTTCGTTGTCCCATTGAGACACTTTCCTCGGTGTCTCCTTCCACATTTCCTGCATGATGAAAATTGAGGGTTATTTTCTCCATGGTCTCCATTGCTGGAGATCTTATCATTCATCACCTTTCTCTTCCTTGTTGAGTCTGGGAGTTGGTTAATATATATGTTGTTGATCATATTCTTGGAAAACTGATTTGGCATAAAGATGATATCTTTTACGCCTATTAACATTCCATTTTTTTGTTCATTGCCACCACCATTCCCACCTTGTACATCATTCTCAAAGTCACTATGACTTCCTTGGAATCCAGCCATTGACTAAAACCAGAAAGCATTGTGTGAGTAACAGTAGTCGTAAAATCATTTAGAGATTAACATGTCACCATATTCTCAATTTGAAACATATTAGGATTAACCAAGGTCATTTACTCTCATCTTATATATATTACTTAAATCGGTTTGTAAAGAAAATGTAAATTATTCTAAGCATATCCCCCGGGAGTGTCGTAACCAAGAGTGCAGGAAGGCCTGTTGTCGTGCACCAGTTCCCGTTCGAGTCTAGCTCAAAGCGGTGTTTTCGGGTTTTACCCCTAGGTACATCTGTTCCAGAGTCGCCTCTACCTGCTCGTATCCAGACAGGGATGTATTGCTCAGAAAACTCACAAAATATCTACAATACCAAAATTCTAGGAAGTTCTTCTATAATAATCCTCAAAGTTCATCTTAGGTCTACGTGCTCTAATCAGAGTTTATCTAAATCTAGCTTCCAAGGTTTGTACTAAACATCCTTTGATACAAACTGTAACGCCCCGACCCCAGTTAACCAGAGTCGGTGCATTATTACATAACATTGGCATGATCACAAGAAATATCAAGTCTCGAAAGACCGATTAGTTTAGTATCCTTGGAATAACTAGATACATTAATAGAGTTTACATTACATCATAAACTGAAAACAACAACATAGTCTCCATAGTCCACACTCATACTATCCCTGCAGGTCATTCATAATTTAATTCTTCACAATCCTGGGAAAAAAATAAAACATTGAAAGGGGTGAGCTTAGATGCTCAGTAAGGATAACATTATAGCAGAAGCTTTCATAGATAAGCATAAACACTGAAGGCAATTTATAATTAAAACAAAAGCCTTTTAAACTTGAACTTCAGCATAATATGGAAAAGATAAAGTGAAATAATGCCATTTACTTATTCACATGGATATTCTACTAGTCGAACAATCACATGCAATATCAATAACCACATTCATAATGATGGAATGCATAATGCCAGACTATCATAACCACATAGCCAAGGCCTCGTGCCAGGACTACAAATAAGATTTTGTCAAGGCCTTGTGCCAAGACACTAGTTTGTCTCATGAGATCTACCGATGCATCGAGGAGCTATAGAGGGCTCCACCCATCACTTATTAAGTCCAATTCATTCCTCATATGAACAGGTTTAAACATAACATAAACATTTGTATTAAAACTAGCATACGAAATGTCAATACTTTAACCACAAACCATGAATGGTATAAAAATAGCACATCCATAGTCAAACATAACTCATTCTATATAATATGGAAGATTGTATTGTATCACATTAACCTCAATCAAGAATAATGAAGGATGTTGACATAGATGAAAATAATCATCAAAAATATTTGAGAGAAATATCCCCCTTTTTCTTGAAATCATTTAAAAGTCACACTATTTGTCAAGAAGCCATTTAAAAATAGATTTTTGAATCAAAGTGTCCCATACCACTTTGAAACTTTTTAAAATGAGTTTTAATTTCTAAACATTAATTTCCATATAAATAAATCCTTAAAACCATTTTTTTAAAACATGGACATCAATGAGAAAGATTTAGAAGAATAAGTCTTTAAAATATTTAAAAATGGTATTTTAGTTAGAGATTCTAACCAAAAGAGCGACACTTGAATACAAATAATTGAGGTAATCAAAACTTTGTAATATCATGAGAATAAAGGTATTCATGATATACTATGTCAAAGTACATTATATACACCACATAAAAGTGATTTGATGTATATCAACAAAGAAGTTTGAATGGAATGTAAATTGAGATGAAATCTCTCATAAAGGCCATATCCTTAGGTTAAGGATAAATCAACGACATAATTATGTGTGAAAAATATAAATACACTAAATATGATTGGATATTCAGTGTAAAACAATCAAAGGATATTCACACATATTCTTGTAAAAACAACACCAACGAATTGGATGTTTAACTCAACAAATGGTGGATGAGTTAAAATTACTCTTATCAAATTCATATCAATGACTTGAGAATTATCAATGGAGTGATTATGTGTATCAAAAGTATATCCACAGGAAGGGGAGTGGAAATTATGACATAATCAAATGAATAGTGATTCCACACATAATCTTTGGGTAATATAATCAATGAAATATGCGTAAAGCCAAATGAGTGGAAATTGAAATCTCAAATTCCCTTATCGATTAGGTAACTTACGAAACATACACCCATGAAGGAAGTATCATACCATGATGATGTAAATACCCATAAATAAAAGTATATTACACAATTAATACAATCATGGGCAGTACACATACACCACATGCAATAATTAAGTGGTGAACAATGGAATTCTCACGAAATTAAGAGTGAGTTAAGAAACCCCTTACCACGTTAATCAACTGAGTCGTATGGCCAAATGTTAATAACCACCAAATGATTTACAGAATAACATGAATATAAAGATAATCATGATAATATATATCAAATGGCAGTACACAATACACCACTTTCAATAATTTAGTGGCGAACAATGGAAATCTCACGGAATTGAAAGTGAGATAAGAAAATCCCTTACTTTGTACTTTTTCCTTGGTCGACGGTAGGTTAACCTCCAGTATAATGGTTAAATAATTGTTATTTAATTATACAAGAATCATTTACTTTAATATGATATCATATATGATCTTTTAACATTGATTTGTTAATAATATCTTAGAATTATCGTCATTTCTGGTGTTAACGGGTTCATTTTACTTTAAATTCTTTGTTATGTGAGGCATATTCGTTATTAATGGGATGTATATTATTCATATCCAGAATGATATAAAGTCGTTATATACTATTTTTAAATCATCAAATTATAATTATACTTGAATGGATATGATGGAGAATGAATCTCATCGCGTTCGTGGAGACGGTAATCCGTACGTACGCACGAGCGACAATATCATTCTTTTGATATTAAAATAATATATAATTGGATGGTATATCATTTATACAGAATCATTATCATGTTATATTTATTATTTACATGAGTTACACATCATTATTATACCCATGAAAATAATAATATATTGAATAACAATTACACCACGACGTGGAGACGGTAAGCCGTACGTACGCACGTATGGTGACATGTTATTCAAAGGTTGGATAGAATACTAAATATGGTTGTACCATATTTATAATAACATAAAAGTATATATATGATACTGGAGTTATTATTTTATAATGGTAATAACAAAGAAAGAGGAAGTGGAAGAAGAAATGAACTTGAAAAGGGGTGGTGAAAACATTACCTCTTCTTCGGGTTCTTCCTTTTAATTTGATCAAAAGGGATCCTTAGGTTGGCTTTCTGATCAAACTAAGGTCTCTAGGTTGTAGTGAGGGATGTTTAGAGAGTATTTGGACAGGGTTTGGCCGATCCAAAAGGCTTTTAAGGTGTGAAGAAATGAGAAGGAGGAGTTCCCTTTTATAAGAGGGGTGAGGGGAACCTTTGGAAAAGATAGAAATATTAATTTATAATAAATTCATATTCGGTTTATAATGGCTCAAAAGTTGATTATTCAAAGGTTAAGGTGGGGATAGGTCGAAAAACCTTCAGACAATATAATTTAGACAGGTTTGGGTCACTATATTAACCTTATATTTTAGTTTTAACTCTTAGTTAATTAGTTTGACATTTACCATGTCACTTTGTATTTTTATATTATATAGTTGATAAACTTACTATATACATCCAAGCAACCCCCAAGTGGTCCATTAATGATATACCTATAATGATATAAGTCTCTTGGCCGATAATTATATTTTTAGGAATTTAATATCAATTAATAATATAATATGTGTTTTAAAAACTCTTTTATGTCAATTTTGACACTATTCAATAGTTGATTTTTGTGAAACACATAACAGAATGATTACTTCGAACAAAGTTAATTAAATCAATACTAATATGGCATATTAACCTATAAAATTAGTTTAATTCAATAAAAGTCTCAAAATATATTTATTTGGGTATTTATAATATCAATTATTCTAATTTTTCACTATTATGGTAATTACTGGATCACCATTGTGTCATAAATAAATTAACTTATTTAATGTCTAAAAATTATAAATAAAATATCACTATGTAGGAAATCTTTTTACCTTTATAATTAATATTTATAGTCTAACATTCAAAATATATAACCCTATGTAACAATTGGTTTTCTAAAAGATATATGCTTGTGTAATTTTTGTATTTATTTTAACTTAATTAAAATAAAGTGTCATTATCACTTGCAAGTGGATCCATGGGGTCCCAAAATCGACCCAAAGATGCCCATGGTCGACCATGTATTAACCAATATGGTTAAGACACGTTTTAGGTTAATTTAGTATTATTATAATATTATTTGTTTAACCATTGTTTACCGGATTTACCCTTTAACCATGGTAAATAAAATATTTACCGAAATAATTATCCAAAATGTCTAAAAATAAAATTTACCTATTTACACAATTTGAACATCCTGATTCCAAATATGGAATCCATTTTTAGAAATTCAAAACACAGAAGTGGCAGAAATTAATTTAAAATTAATTCCTGTTGTTAAAACAAAAAGCGTGTTTTTAAGAGATAATAACTATCAAAAGATTGACACTTGTTTATGTCTGGTTTAAATGTGAAATTATGTTCAATGACCCACATTGTATTAAATGGTAAAAATATATTCTAAATATACTTTAAAACCACTCAAATTCATAATTTATCACTATTAATTATTTTGATTAAAAATGTTGTTTTTAATTAAAATTTAGTAATTTTCACTATTCATCAAAATATGAAAGTTATCCGAAAAGTACCAAAATTTCACCCTAGGATAATTTCGATATTCCGAATCCAAAAATGAAGTCCATTTTGAGAGATATAATTTATAAAATTTCTAAAAGTAGGTATTACTATTCATAATGGCTAGTTTGATTGGTTGTGGTGTGTTAAAATCTCGAAGTTGCGTACAATGCACGTCATTGCATTATTCAAAGGAAAACGTACCGTGGAAGCTTGGGGTGTTACATTTCAAGGGTTAAAAATTTATATAACATGGAAATCCACCTTATAATAGATCAATGATGGTTTTTGGTGAGGTATTGTAAGAACTCAAAAGCAAATTCCTTTTTGTAGCCTTATGGAATTGGGTCTGACAGTGGTATCACAAAATGATTTTTTCACAAATAAATCAATGTAAAGACTTATTAACCCAAAATTTATTATTTTTATTAGTAAATGTATTATAAGAAATACAATTTGATTTAGGTATCTCATATCAACCATTATTAAAATAAAATTCATATATAATATTCTTATATTTTTTATAATATTTAAGAAACATATTTTGAGAAACAACTTTTACAAAAATAATATTTTTTTATGAGATAGATTAATTTTAAAAAACCCATAAATATTTATCTTAAAATAGTAAGAACTGGTTATATTTTTAAGATTTTTTTCATCTTGGGGGAATCTATGATGATAGATTTTGTCATCTAGTATTTTAGATTAAAAATATAAATATCTAATTTCTTTTCTAACATCAAAATTAAATCATATTTCGTTCATGTTATTATTTCTAATTAATATATTTCTTGTATTTATTATCATGTTATTTATATAAGAAATAAATATAATGATTTTTTTGAGTTTATCAGGAGAAAATTTAATGAATTTATTATCATGTTGATAAAAGGAGTAAAAAGAAGAAGAAGACGTATGTGAATGAGAGTGATAAATTGGATAAATAACCACATCACCTTCCTTGAGATATTCCATTTGGAATTTAGAACAAGATTATCTTGATAATGATGAGTCTATGGAGTCATTTATAGTACATTATGTCAAAACATTTTAATATTTCTTACCTTTATTCATATCTTACAAAAAAAATTATGTAGACTATATATTCCCATATAATATGATACTTTTTTTTGAAATCAATTACTATAACAACTACTGTTTCAATTTAATTTTTATATTTGTCACATTGGGATGATTTTTTCTTATTTAAGATCATTTCATCATTTTTGAAAAGATTTTATATTTCACTAATGTCATTTGTGTTACTTTTGGAAGAATAATCATATTTGATTACATTACAAGATATGTTCTTTTCTCTTTCACTATCTTCTATTCCATATTCTATTTCTCAGAATTTCATTGTCATTTCATATGTTATTTTTAATCTATTGAGCTCTTTGACTACCATATTATTTATTTCTTTTTTCATTGATTTTTATCACTTTGTGAACAAAAAATCTAGGTAAACTCTATAGTATTTTCATTATGATGATTTCTATAGATAAATTGTCCCCAATAGATTATCTACTATTGTATTTGTCAGTAAATCTCATAAAAATTCTAGAAGAGGATTCTATATATTAAATAGAAAACATTCAGAAACATGAATATGCATATTAAATATAGTGAATTTAAATTTTTTTCATGAATTTCTATGTAAATTCATATAATTTCTATATTTCATGATCCATTTTACATGTATATGTTTAATTAAGTTCAATTTTTTCTAATCTGTAATTCTAGGCGATCATTGATTTTACAACTAATTCCAAAGAAAAATTATCCTCAATAGTCTATTTGTCTTTATGATTCCTCATAGGGGTTTAACCATGTATAAACATTTTCTAAATAGTATATCCAATGCATCTAGGAAAATAGAAATTAAATTTTTATAATAAGAGAAATTATATCAATAAAATAAATGGACATGATTATAAGAGGCAAATTTAATTCCAAAATCATACTTTGAAATCGATAAGTATTTTGAAATCCAATTTTCATAAAAAAATATGTATTTTAAAATAATTAAAAAAAACTCTTCGGATTTTATCAATTGGAATCAAAGGGGAGAGGCTATTTGGTTGTTGGTTCTTCGATATTTTTTCAGAGAGGGAATATTTTTTATATCAAATGCGGGATATGTTTCTCTATTTTTTGTGAGCTGTTTGTTTATCTATTGATGAAATTTCAAAATATTTTCCCTAAGTCATGTGCATTTTGAGTATTTTAAATTTTTATATCTTGAACTACCTGGATGCATCTTAATACATTTATTTTCATATAATTTATATTTTTTGGGTTATGTGTTTGTTATCATAAAAAAGGTAGATATCGTTGTACATATCTCTTAATATTATAGTGTTTTGATGACTAAAAATCATAACCTATGTATCTCAATATTGTGTTTAAGTAGATTTTAGTTTTTATATTCAATATAAAATGATGAAATTAAATGAAATCTTGATGGCTTTGAATTTTTGTTGAAGATATTTGAATAATATTAATGGACATGTTGAATCCTTGGATGGAAGCCTAAATAACCATAAAATTACATTAATTAAAGTCAAGGAGTATCTTATTAAAGCTAGTAATATAAGGAAAAAATAGCTAGTCGGTGTCCTAAGGTAAAACCTTCAAAACTATAGAAGGCTCATTAGTTAGATGGTGGGATAAGACATAAAGAAGAGACCTCCAGGTTATACACGAGCTACTCAGCAGTGAGTACTATATATATATTGGTGTCAATATATAATATTCATGGATTTATATATGATGGTTAAAAAAGGTACAAATGTTTCCTTTAATGACATATCTTTACAATATACTCCCTCGTTAGAAAACAAATTCAATAAATAGAGGTTTAAGGAGGCTTATATCTCATCATAATCAATCACCATGCTTGTGAAACGAACATATGCTCCAATCAAGATGTGAAATCACTATAATACAAAATTTATTTTCTAAATTTAAAATTATATCAATGTTTTCACAATATATCTCTCTATCTAAATTTGGTCCATCCTTAATGAGAAATAGAAGACTGGAATTATAACATATTTTCACCTGTAAAATCCTCTTTTCTCGTCACACCTTTCTAACTTTGGTTATTTTGTCTCCATTAAGCCCATGTAAATTTTGGTTCTTGGGACTTCATTGAAATTATAGAAATTTTGGACCTTGGTTATTCATTAATACTCTTGGATTCTTGTTCTTAGGGTTCTATTAAAACGAATGGATTGTCCTAATAATACATATCTTTCTAATTGTTGGGTGTAAAGAAATGGTACTATCATATGATATTCCCAAACTCCTTATAAAATTATATTTGATATCTTATTTGTTTTATACATTGCATCATTCCCTACATTATATACATAAAGTGCATAAATTTGATAAATTCACTATTTACTTTTAACACACACATAATTAATGTATATATAAACTTTTTAATAATGGATCAAATTTATCAATTTATCATTTCATCATATTGTAATCGTTTCATTTTTAAATATTCAATTCTATTTATTGATTTATTTTTAAAAATAAAATTCATCTCCTCTCTTATATGTTTTCTTTTTTGGAACAACACTATGTTAGTAAAAACTCTAGTGGATACAGAAGTTATCGTATGAAATATAGTTGCAAAATCAAAAAAATATATACATGAGAACCCAATGAATTGAAATAACTATAAGGGATCCAAACCATATATCCAAATTAAATGACAGAGTGGATGAGTGAGATTCATGGGATCATAAAAAAACTTGAATTTTCTAATGACCCCCAAACTACCAATCTTCTAAATCTAGATTTCTTGAAGTAATAATTTGTTTTGGTTTTTATTTCTTATATTCTTATCTGACTGGTGTTTTATGAAATTATACGATGAACCATTAAATTATTCAATGCCAATGGAGATTAATAAAATATTTTCTAAATAGAACACCAATACTCAACTGCAATGTTGGTTTTTTATAATTTATCACTATCCCCATTATGGTCCCTAATCTCTTATTGATTATCTATGATAAACAATATATCATGGCTTCTGTTAAAGTAATCTAGTCTTTCAACACCCTCATAAAAATCTAAATCAGTTGTAGTATAGTCCAGGTGAGCCCCACTACCATGAAACCATATCAATCTTCACATACTTATCAAATGAGTAACCCTTTTCCTCCTCTTTCTAGTTTAGATAATCATGGAGATTCATCAAAATTCATAAACCAATATAATAAATACCCAATTAATATTACTCATGGATATCAAAATATTAGTCATGATTTATATTCTAAGAAACCATAGAAACATTTTGTGGTAGAACTCACCTCATCCACCTAATAAAAACAAAAAATCCTTGAAAATTCAATTGGATATAATAAATTAAAATTGACAAACCAATTGGAAATTATTCTTCAAAAAACATTCCAACATTACCCATCCTCCAGGATAGTGTGTGTATAATATCACATATAGCATGAATGAATATCTCAATTCCTCTTATTTAACCCTAAAAAATACTCAAACTATTAATCTTAAATATGGGAAAGAAATTTTTTTATGGTTTCCTTAGGACTAACTAACATTTAGTCAGTTTAATGAAAACTTCATGATACTGAACTCCAAGAACCTATATTTATAAAACTCAAAACATGGATATTTAAAATTAATAAATTACTTTTTACTAGATTCCCTTTTCCATTGTATATATATGGATTTAAATAATCACCCATCATATGGGCAGGAACCATCCCCATCCCAAAATAAGATATTTTTTCTTCAGGTAAAAAGATAAATAAGTTGACATGTTTTTTGGGAAGGTAAATTCGGTTAATTATTTTTTTAGTTCATACAATCATCCTTATAGGTACTACCTCCATATATAATCCCTTGAAACACTCGTTTGTATTCAATAATTAACTCATACATATATAATATTAGGGTTAAATATTTAATTGTCTATGAATTAATGATATGAATTCACTGATGATCCTCACTTGAGTTTCATCATATGAAAAATTCTTATTTTTGATATCCAATGATGAAGAATCAATGGTACCTCCTTAATTTTTACCGTGATAATAGTATAATTTTATAGTAAAATTACACTAAATTTTAGATTATTATGATATTAACAATCATAAACTATGACTTTGTTAAGGTAGTAGAAAAATATGGCTTAAAATGTGTTTATATCACACCGGATGATATGTAAAAAAATCGTAATGTGTTTTAAGGATTTTTGGAATATCTCCTTTAATCATCCACTTTCACTTAAGCTTAATACGATTTGTAAAAATACAATTTTTATTGTATATTATATAATAGAATTAGAAATAATATCAAATCCCCATTTGAGTGTCTTCCAAAAAAATTCAAAAATTTATAATCAACTTCACAATGTATCAAATTATATTCAATTCCTGGCTAGTACCCATCCAAATTTCAATTTTGATAAACAGTAATTTTATTTAAGAGTAGCACACTAAGTTTCATAAAACTTAATCACCATTGATTCAACTACATATTAAGACCCCACTATCTATTGTATCATTGAAAAAAAAATATTATTTCCCAAATTTATAAATGTATGAAATTAGTTTCATTTAGTAAATAATTAGTTCTACACAATATATAAAGGGGTTAGGTGTGATGTATATAAAATTCATGTATCCGTATATATTTTTCCACCACCTGGATCATAATAAATTTTTCATTTTCATATGATCCATCTTTTTAATACATCAAGTAACCATGGGTAAAATACTATTTAAATATTACATTACTATTTATATGTTCTCAATTCTCTAAGTAAAGATTTTCCATGTTGGTTAATATATCACATTCCATTATGCTTTGTGAATGAGTATATCACATTACCCTTACATAATAAATAGGTACATCATATTTCTTTTCAACGTATGGCCATAAAATTTTTCTAGTGTATCTCAATAATAGGACTAGATGTTATACTCATAATATTAGTGGAAAAATACCAACTCAATTATAATCTAACCAATGACATGATCAACAAAAAACCCAACCATCCTGGATCATCTATAATTCAAGGATTGTGTAGAAAAGCTATCAATGTAGAAAGTTTGTCATTCTTGGTATCTTTAAAACCTCATTTTTTAGGGAAATCCTAATATGAAACATGAAACCCTAGTATTACAATGGCATTATGTGTGACACTCCATGTGTTATACTTCATGGGTCATCCAGCACGTTGTTTTTGAATCTTTCATTGCGTCCTAGTTGCATGTCGATATAATACATGCACTATATTTTTGTTTCCTTGTTTCTTACTTATAAATGAAGGTATTTTTCATAACATTCATCAACAATGTATACTCCTTTATCAAAATTGGATGATGGGATTTTGGTTTCTCATTCCATGGATTCATCATTGGATATCATTTTCTAGTCTAGTTGTCCCACATAAATTTAATTCAGGTTTGTGTAACTCATTCCTAGCACCATCACTTTGTGGATTCCAGTTAATTAAACTACTTTTGTCTTAAAAGGGTAGAAAACTTCAGTCAAGATAGTATTCACATAAGAAATTTTTGGGCATGGCTGTACATTGGTCGCATTGGTCACCTCTAAATCTTCATCTTGGGAGGTAATTTCATGTGAGGTGTCTTATGTGTGGAATTCAAGGCATCATGTGTCGATAAAGAGGTAATTAATGCCAAGTTCATAAGTATTTCAGGTATTTTTTCCTTCTAAATCACACATTTATAGCATGGGGAATGCATTCTGTTTTAGGTCACAAGTTTTATGACCTATAGAGATAGATCAGAACATCCTAGAGAGATAGATTAGAGAATTAGTTTATTTTCATGTAGAGAAGGGATTATATTATTAGAATGACCCGTGGAGGTGGATCAATAACGTGTGTCCCTATGAGGGAAGATGTCATGCCTAGATAGTTTACCAATTTCAGGATGTAACATCAGTGATGCATCCTACATTATTTACAAAGAAAGCATGAATCAAAACCCACATAGTTTGATAACGCAATTTAAGGGCATGTGACTGGACTGATCCATTTAGTTTAACATCATTAGGTAAGGATTCTCATTTCCCAAAAGAAGAATCCATTAGGGAAGGTGGTGGGATTACACGTAGAATCCTCCCTTCACTATAAGATTACTCTTGGGAAAAAGGTGTTGGGTTTACGCATGTATGTTTCTAGGTATGAGAGTCACATACCACAGATGGGGAAGATGATGTGGGGCTTATTAATTAGAGATTACTAGTATGGGTTTCACAACTTATGGATTGGGGGAATGTTTCATCCCATTATGATCATACATGGGGAAATATCTTCTCATCACACAGGATCATACTACAATTTTACATTATATGATGAGGATATTTTCATGCAATTTAACCTCATTTAACTAAAATGTGTAACTAGGCAGTTTTATGTCATACAACTTAGACATGGGTAAGCTCACTCCCTACACCTGGGTCATATTTGACCACCACTCATGTGCCTTTGGGTGGGGCATGGAATTTTCACTACCCTGTAAGAGTGTTTAATCATGAAATACACAAAGGATTCCCTATGTCTAGAAGAAAAAGGGGTCAGATTACCCACACTTAAAAGAAAAAGGTAGGTTAATGGTTGCACTATGGGAAAAGAAGGTTTCATGTAGGGGACTAGAAAGTTGTTGTGTGACATTTGGCGGGGTTTCATGAAAAAGTTTTCTGAGTAGAGGGCACTAGAAAAAGAACATTTGATTTAGTTAAGAATCATTGTTTCATGAAGGTTTAGGGGTTGCGTGAAAATTAAGGTGGCACATAGGCACATTCTCTTGGAACACACCAAACTGTACATAGGGGTAGTTGTGCAAGGATCACTCTACAATAGGCCTAGTAATATTTGGGCATCCAAAAGGTCTTTCACGTTAATTCTCTGCCTTTGAGGGTCCATAATCACTAGTTTTGAATGCATTAATAGAATATTGAGAGTTGCGTGCAGTAGAGAATCACTTATTCATCTAGATAGCCTATTAATGGGTGGGGAGAAATTATATTTATAGATAAAATCATTGGATATTGGTGTGAAATTCCTTGGTTTTGGATCTTTATTTTCACGTGTATCTACCCATTGCTGCTACGGCTTGGATGCGCAACATTTCTGAATTATCATAACCATTGGCGTGTAAAACTATGGTTTCAAAAAAGGGTTATTGACAAGGATTCACATTTTCAGGCACCAAATATTTCTATCATTAAAGGGACTATAGCTCTTTTCTTCCACTAGAGTGTCTTAGGAACAATACATCGCCTTTGGAATGGAAATCCATTGTGTGTGAACTTGTATCTTTGTGCACAGTCATTGAAGGTTTCACATTACCACTTTATCAGAACTAAGGGATGAAATGGAAGGAAACAAAGATATTTTACAAGTATAGAGAATCATTTTCAACAACTAGGAACATTTGAACATGTCAATAGAAGACTAAGGGAAGTAACAATTAAGAAACCAACTTCCATTGTGGAATTTTAGATTGATGGATGAAGTGTACTTTCCGATAATTTATGTAAAAATTCTATCCACCTAGTTCACATATGAACATGATATCAACTTCTATAATATCACTACCCATAGTAAGCCATCATTGGAGAATGGGTACCATGACATCTACATGTTGAGTATATGGACAAGGTCATTCAGGTGAGAGTAACCATAGGCCCAATAATTTCCAACCTGATCTTCCAATATCTTCAATAGTAGCATGTGAGAAATAATCAAGGGATGGTATAAGGAATGAGATCTATGAGAATGAGAAAACCACAAAGATGAATGTTCCTTTCCATACAAGGTATTCTACAACTATATTTAGTACCGAGATTATCTACACAACATGTGACTATTTGAGGAAGCATGGATATCCCAATTTCATACATACTACCATCATGAGATGATTCCTGAGCTGCTCAGTCATTGGCCTCTCAATAATAACAGGTTCTACCTTCAACATGGGAAGGTGGGAATCATATTTTGGGATATGCACTGTTTCAATGGCATATCACTTGATGGGTTCCAATATGATGAATTTAATCAAGAACCAAGTGTCATGTTAGACAAGCAGTATACTGCACTTCTATGGAAATACACGATGGATGCATTAACCAATGTGCTTAAGTAGAATCCCCGCTTCCCCATGGTTATAAAATTCAAGGAATTGATGATCATGTTCCTAAAGAAACACACAAATGGGAAGATGTTGGCGAAGTCAAAGCAATTTTCAGAAGCATGAAAAAATGAGTTTGTGATCCTACTTTCTGATTCTGAAGGATGAACACTAAAAATGATGGGGCTATATCATAGTAGTGGGATGGAATCCCCTTTTCTTCTACACGATTTTCTTGTGACATTTCTTAGTTGTTGTATTCTCATAATTATAGATGACTTCATGGGATTGTGCCTAGGGAAATTTATGATGGATGAAATCATGTTATCAAGAAATATGGTGATTCTGGGTGTACCCATTTTGTTTTGGATTTATAGAAAACTAGGGTAGGTAGTAAGGAGAGAGAGGACCAGGAAGATATTTGGCCCATTCATGTTTCTGAATGGCTGGATCATGACACATTTCATGGGTAATGACTTCCCAAATTCCATTATCCCTCCAAATTAAGATCTAGGTAATTATATGCTCTACATCATAAGGGTTTGGCCAGTGATTCTTAGCAAGACCAAAATTATAGTTTTCAATTGGAACTATGAAAGACTCAACTTTCATCCCTTCTCAACCTATATTATGGTAATGGTTATCAACCTACAAGGAAAATTGGAGTAATGTGAGTACCTACAGTCTTTATAGGGTGGAGTGTTAGTGTCCATAATTGATGGAAACTCTTACTAAGAGCCATACATGATGAACTGGTTTACCATGAAGTTTAGATGCTTCCAGAAGCTGATGAGGAGAGTTTACTTGGTGTTCCATGAAGAGAGGCATCCATGTATCCCTCATCAGTTGTGATGGATGCAGACATGCTAAGGATCAGGTGAGACAATAATACTACTACCATAAAATGTGAATACCATCTTTTCTTAAGACTATTCCAAAAATTGGGTGGGATCATATTAGGGTGTGATATTAGGAAATTAATCACTGGGATCCTAACTATGAACATGGAGTTGGAATATATAGGAGGTGAAAGGGATACTCTCTAAGGGGAAATACATGCATGATGAGGATCTTAGGCCAGAGTTGTGGAGGGGGTCATAACAGTTGTTGCTACACCCCCATATCCTGGAAGAGATGTATCCCAAAAGTGGTCTTGGGAGCAGGTAGAGGGCTCTTAGGCAAGGATGAGTAGAACCAATGAGGATCCAGAGAAGAAGCTAAAATATATTCTGCAACCAACTTATAATTTTACCTTCTTAAAAATCATGATGTCTTGGAGTATGTTGTGATTGTCCAAGATTATGGGGGACCTTTAGCAGAAGCTAACCTACGATGGAGTCATGCTTGAAGAATCCAAGCTTAATTGTATCATGGATATTGTGGGATTACATGGGATACATATGTAAGTAGAATCCCAAGGACACATTTTATTATCAATGAGGAGAACCTTGTATTCCTTTCATCTCATTAAGAGTAATGTTTTTCCGAAAGTTAAAATGCATGGAGACACCACATGTTCATGATTCAACCGAGAAAGCATCAGATGGTAAGGGATTGGAACTCTCAAATAATGGGGAATCTTGGGGTCATACATTGAACATGCCAATTACTTAGAGAGTGGAGATATGAAAGCCTTACATGAATTTGATTTGGAAAAACATTTCAACATAATCTTATGAACCATTCCCTTTTTTAGCCCTTTATATTTTGTTGTTCATAATATCAAAAAAAAATTGTCTTATGTAAGAGAAACATAAAAATAGGAAAGGATCTCCCAATGGAGTGTCGAGGGAATTCCATTGGATGTTGAGATACATGCTTTGGGGCCTCTTCCTGGAGATTGGGAAAATGGTTGGTCTATTGGGGAGGTCAGAGTGGTGACCTTGGAGTCATTATTCCTCTTTATAATCTATGGGGGACCACCCCTGGGAATTCCTATGGAATCTCCCACTGTTGTGGAAGTAGAATGCTTAGGCAAGATTATCATCAAAATACCTCTACCCCAAGGTAAATTTGAATATTAATTCAGTACCAAATTTTAAAATTTCAAAGTGATTTTTCATGAGCATACAATTTGATCTCATATAGCTCGTGCTCAAAATAAATTAGGGGGCTAACACTATCTATCGAGGTACATATTGGAGTCGAGGGGTCTCATGTGGGGAGCATTCTAACTGATATTAAAGGAACAAGTTTTCATATGCTCAGCATTGGTAAGTCTTTTTCTCTCAAAAAATCCCTACTTTTCATTTATTGGTCATTGAGTCAACTGATGTGCTCTTATTTCAAGATATAAACAAAATGGTGTGTTCCAAATAGGTTTCTATAGTAAGGTAATCTGGGGCCCTTACCTAATGGCGACTACATCCTTAGAGTCACCGGTCATTCAAGATAATCTAGCCTTGGTCTTGGAGGAATAGTCTACTATGGTCATGGGTGACACCACTAATGGTGTGGTGCATGAGTCTGGTGGACACAATCCTACCAAGTAAGGGTGAGGTGAGGACTACTAACCTCTTAACATGGATCCCACCTAGTCTGAGAGGATCTTGAAAAATGGATCCACTAGTTCAATATTTTTGTATTTCCCTAAATTTAAGCTCCAACAACCTGATAAGCAAGAAGACTCTAGGTTTTTTGACCTTGAGGAAAACTAAATTTTCCATCACAGTTCTCGGATAAGCATATAGAGTTTCATTTTACAAACACTTGAACCATACCTAGTGAGCTGGATGGGGTCCCTTCGCCACTGGTTGTGCAATCTTGTCACTATTGGGATGGATTCTCACACTATCCACATGTTGGTCCTAAACTTCCTTATTGAGAGGATGCATGAATAAAGCTAGAACACAAATATTTACTGGTAGAATAAGAAATATGAAATCACTAGGAATCTCCAAGAGGCAAACTTGGAAATCCAATGTTAGGAGGAGCAGGCGAATGAGTGTTCCACCATTCTCAATGATCAAGTAGAGGTTATCATCCAACTATAGACCCAAATTGAAGTGGATGTGGATCAAGATAAGCATTAGATATCTCAAATATCCAGGATCCAAAGTGAGTAGGACTTGGTGTAGATCACGGCCAATGAGTTCATCATGTAGCTAAATAGTAGGAATTAGATCATGGGAAGTATTAATAGGTCCATGAAGCTACATGCTAGAGGTTAGAGGAATAGGAACTCCAAATTTTGGGGGTGGAGATATAAGAATTTTTTTCCAATACTTGTAAGAGTCTTTAGTATGGATATGAACCTTCCCTATTACCAAAGATTTTGACATAATCTTTCTTAAATACATTGACATATTTATTTCATCTCATTCATTATCACACATTCAACATATTGGTGAAACAACCAATGACCAATCCCTAAGCTCAAACGAGTCATTCTCATTATGGGTAACAAGGGACAACAATATGATTTCTCATTTATATGAGAGTTTTGGATAATCACTAAACACACATTGGTATTATATTTTTGACTAACAATTGAGACTGTCCAGGATGATAAATGATATGGTAGAGAATGAGGATTTCCTAAACAACTGAATTTTTATTCCAATGTGTGCTAGTGAACAAATGGGGTGCCACCATAGAAGTTAAATTATACCTAAACCAAGGGGAATGGAAGGTGTGAATCACGATGCCCAAAACCTAGAACCTAATGAGAATGGAATAATGATACAGGATAACAATTGACTATTCTTGAAATAGAGACTCTATACAACATAGTTGGGAATAGGGACATGAAATTAAGTCTGATAGCTGACCACATTCTAAATAGAAGACCTATTATCAGAATTTCATCCAAATTCCTCTAGGGAATTGGAACAATATGGTAGGTGATCCATGTTTTCCAAATGTTGTCATTGGTAGGGGTTCCGTTTAGATATGGAGGATGAATAGAATCCAAATAATGGGAACAAGAATCGTGGGGATGAATTTAGGGAATGTTTGAATGGGTTATAATCTTCCTGTAAATATGGAAATGTGGTTTAAAGTACATTTGAGTGAGAGTATCAGTCTGAGAAAATTTCAAACACATCTTCTAGGGGCACCATCTCATATGTCCAGAGACGATCAGAGATCATGTATGATGCAGTAGGTGACCGACATTGAAGCAAATGGCACCACAGGTGAGGGCCTAAGATGCCTTGTAGTTTTAGATTTTTCAAGGGGATTGTAGAAATTCAGTTTGACATCATGTGGTAAGGATGTTGGACACAGATTATAATGACATATGGTAAAGATTATAGACATGTAGTTTAACATCATACTATGAGGACGATGTATCGCGTAGTTTAACATCATGTGAATGGGACATAGTATATGGGTTTTACGCACTGTGTTTCCCATAATTTCTTCCTCATGTCAATCCAAAAAGAAATCCCACATCCATTTCATGGGATGAGGTTAAATATGTGAAATGATGTGTGAACATGCATGAATGGGGGACTAAGAGGACACGGACCATAGAATATCCCAGAGAAAGAATCTATGCTTGCAGTTTAAGTTCATGTTTCTTAAACCAAATACAATTATTTTAGGTTCATAGTTCTTGGACCAAGGATTATTGTTTATGTTCTAAGATCATAGTATTATTGTAAATAATTAATGGTGTTAACGTGTGGACTGTGATTGGGGCCATGTGACCGAAGGGTGTATGATTTTATATATGGTCCCAAATATGGGGATTTTGGGTGTTACTACATAACCAAATTGAATGGGAATTAATCCACAAGTAGTTATGGAACATAGTGTAGTAGAATACTATCACCAAAAGTGTGGGGAAATTCTCACTAGTGAGGGAATCGAGAAAAACCATGACTATCATGGGGAATCCTATACTTATGGAATGGGTTACGTATATAAATTAACATCATACACTGAGTAAATTGTTTTTTATCTCATATCATATTAGGCATCCTAATTCAGAACAAGGTATGATTTTTGACCATCTCAGAATGATCACATGAGGAAACCCAATTTAATATGGGTAAGACCATAGTTTAAACTCATGCACTAAGGATGTTGAGATTTCTTGTTTCAAGTAATACAACATAGACTATAGGGAGTGAAAATAGTATAATGTAACAATTCTTGGACATAGGTTGAGTGTTTCCTCAAATAAATGTGTAGTGTGGTGGAGTTAAAAACCAAACGTGAATAAAGGTTCAACAAGAATCACAACCACATAATTATTTATTAGTAATAATCACATATAGTTTAGTGTATTTAGGATTATACATTGAATCCTAGTTTAATATCATTGAGTTTTCACCTTCAGGCCTCTGAGTGCAATGTATTAATTAAGAAACATGGTGTTGGTAGAAGGTGTGATACGCTCTCCATACATGGTTACCATATTGTATACTCCAATTGAATATACCTTATGAATTACGTAAGGCCCTAAACTCATGGGATCCAACTTTTGGGGCTTTATTATTATTATAATTTTTGTTTTTTGATCTTGTACCATGTCACCCTATTGGAAGGAGTGGATGAAAACCTTTTTTTGAGTGATTTTTCTATCTTATCCTCATCCCACTCTCTATTGAACATTTCTGGGAGACTATTCTCTTGAAAATATTCCATCTCAACTAATTGAACTTATTTTATTTTTTATACATTCTTCCGGTCATATACAATTATTAAGAGTTATGGAAACTGAACTTCTATGGGTAGTAATACCTATGTGTCATGAACCAATGGGTATGGGGTCACCTGGGTGGAATTTCTAGTTGTCTACTGATAGGCCCAGACATCATTGAGGATATTTTCAAAAAAAACTTTTTATTTTTTCCTATTATCTTATGAAAAATGTTTGAGAGGTTTTTATTGAATGCATCAATATTTTTGTTTTATTGTGCTTGGTAGTGGGAAGTATGGTTGCATCAAATATTGTATATAGTGTACTACCTATTTAGATTGGAAGTTCAAAATCTTGTTCCATTATCATTGAGAATAGCATGAGGAACTCCAAGTTTTGGCTGATGTGGGAGCTTATATATTCAATCACGGAATGGGACTTGACTTCATTGAGGGGAATCACTTCTTCCAAAATGGAAAAGAAGTCTATTACGGCCAAAATTTACTTCCATTGGCGGCATATTGTCGGTGTATATTGACCCACAATGTCGAGTCCCTACACTACAAAGGGAAAAGAATACTTGGGGGTGTGTAGAATCTATAGAGATCAATGATTAAAGTGGTAATGAACTTTTCATGAATGAAATATCATTTAAAACATGATGTTGTCATGGACCAAGGTAGGCCAAAAGTACAACAGCCTCATAATCTGGTGGGATAGCTTCAATCATGTCCAATGGGTGTCATACGACCTATAGTGAACATCCTTCATAAAATATGGATCTTATTTAATTTGATGAAATTGAAGATAATTTCATCAAAACCACTTCTTTAGAGATTCATCTCATGGTTAGGCACACTCTGGATGGGTAAATGTGATGTGCGTTGTGGTATTCAGTCACATTCGACTTCGCCTAGTTGGGAAATTCCATGTTGGGTATACTCAATAAAAGGATTTGTCCAATCATGTGTTTCCCCTATCATGGGGGAATCCAAGGTTGTGAAATTGAAGAACTGGAAGCCAGCTGGTTCATTGGTTTCGTATCCTCATCATCTGATATGATGGGAGTGATGTCTCTATGATGATCCACATGAATGAAAAAGTCATATTGGTCAGGATCAACAAGAGATACATGTAAAATAGATAAGGATTTAGTTTTACCATTATATGACTGAGGTACATGAGTCACTACTTGGTGATAAGGGAATTGGGCCATCTGCTAATGAGTGTGATCTAGTAGGGGAAAAAGCTCTATCATTCTAATGATGCAGTCACCATTAATCTATTTAATGACTAACTTCAAGTATCTCTTTACATGAATGTGGGGTAAATCAATATCAAGGAATATATTAAGATCAGTGATGAGAACCTTGTACTCCACCTCATTATTATTGAATCCTTATAAAAAATAATTAGTATGATAGGACCACATGTTCCTGAGTGATGAAAATGATCCCAAGTCATAAACTATTAATCATGGGATCACTGTGCCTTTTACTGGTCAGGCTTCAAGAGGCACCATCAAAAACCATCCACCAATGGGGAATATCTTGATCTACTAAGAGAATGACCTCATCTAGGAAATCAATATCTCGATGGAATTATTTAAGGGTCGTATGGGAATTCATGAAGTCTACAATTTCATGAACCTTGATATCTTTTTATAGAATGAACCGGATGTCGAACTGCTAAATGATCACTACCATTCTCACCAATTTCCCTATTAACATGGGGAGATTTAGGATATACTTCAACAATTACATTCAAGACAGCATTTTTATCTCATGATGTTGTACATAATTCCATAACTAATTCACCAGAAAAAAATTGAGGTATCACTTATCAATAGAAGATTATCTAGTCATTATGTTGAGGATCATGTGACAGATATAGTATAAATTGTTTTCTCTACCCTTATTGTTCTTATGAGAAATAATGTCACTGAGGGACCATTCCAGGGTGGTCACATAGAGAACCGAAGGATCCCTAAATATGGGTGGCATCATCATCAAAGACTATTGGAGATACTACTTGATTTCTTCAAAGGAAGATTCACACTCCTCATCCCACTAGTAAATGATTCCTTTCATTATGATCCTCGTAAAGGGGTTACCCATTACTAAACAATTTGTGATGAATCATCATATATATGAAAAGTGGACTTAGAGGCCTTACATATCCTATAGTTTTATCAATAGAGGCATTTGGTTGATGGTTTTATCTTCTTTAGCTCAATTTCAATGCCTCTGTATCATACGATGAAGCCAAGAAACTTATCAGAGGTAACCATGCTTGCACAATTCAACGGGATCATCTTCATGTTCTTGGTGTGGGGGAAGCTGAACACTTTCTCAATATCCTTGATATGGCCTTGACATTTTCAATATTTGACTACCAAGTCTTCCGCATAGAATTCTACCAATGTCTTGAGAATCGGTTTGAATATGTGGTGCTTAGATCACTGGAAAGTGGCCCGTGCATTATTCCGGCTAAAGGGAATCACCAAAAAGTAAAAATTAAATTAGGTACCCAAAAGGTGGATAAATCTTCATCCTTTGGGTTCACTCAGACCTGGTTGTCCCCATAGTATCCATCTATAAATAAAAGGTCTTTGAACACAACTGCAACATTGATAAGTTACTTTGTCACTCGAAGGGGAAAGTAATCCTTTGGACAATGATGGTTGAGGTCCAAAAAAGTGATATATAAACTAATTTTTCTATTATTTTTCCTAACTGGGATGATTTTAGATATTCATTTGAGGTACTGTACTTCTCTAAAAAAATTCTTTGATAAGATTATCAACATCTCCCTCAAAAATAACACCCTGAGAGGGGTGCATATTTCTTGGAGCTTGACCGTTTGATGACTCACACGGAGACCAAGATAGTGAATCATTAATTAAGGGTCTAGTCCAAGAATTTCATCATATATCAAGTAGAATAAATTTTAGTGCTTCTTTTGAAAGGCCACATACTACTACTACTCCACTGGAGACATGGATGCACTAATTATCATCATCCTCGGGTCTTCCTTATTACCAAGGTTCACCTGAACAACTCATCGATGATGGTGGAGACACCCTATTCAAATATATGAGGGTTTTCATCCATATCCTCTTCATTATCTAATGTTGGATAATCAATAAGAAGTGGTGGATCTTCTAGCATATCTAAATCAAGATAAGCACTATTCCCTGCATGAGTGGACACAAAAATATCACCGAGGGGTTCATGCTCTACTAAAAACATGGCCATAGAAGATGTTTAACCAAATACATCTAGACTTCAAACACAAGTCCCATTATTGATTTAAAAGTATTTGTGGATAGTAATATTTATTATATTCAATCCTGATTCACTGAATATGTAGGAATTACAAAAAATGGTGGTCATAGGGAGAACCTCTCAATACCATATAGGAGTGGGGGCATATGGTTTCACCCTAGACTTCCATGTGTTAGAGTACAAAGAAATATGTATGCATTCATTATATTTGGGGACACTAAAACCCTTCTTCTTGGATTGGATGAAGCATCCTCTTAGATCTTTTGTTGTGGTCTCCAACTTATGAATCGAGAGAATGAATGTATTATCTGTGACTACCCACAAATTAGACATGGTGGTTGTGAGACCATTAGTGTGATCAACCCCATTGGAATGAACCTTCTTATCTTATCTATTGTATTAATCAATGTCTATATAGAGAGATTTACATGATTCAAAAGTAGACACATCACCATAGAGTACCCCAAATCAACCATTCAAGGAGTACTTGGGGAACTAGTGATACGAGGAGTGGAATGCTACATATCAATAATGTTGGGACCAACCCAACAACGTGTTATAGGTGACATACTTTATGACTAGCATTAATTTGGTACATTATATCAAACCACCAATTTCTCTCTACATCCAAACCTTTTAACATGGTTTTTTCTAGCCCCTACAATATACCTAGATTTTCATGTCTAAGGGAGTCAAATCTTTTTTGATCATCCCCATCTTATGAAGCATCATGGTCAGGATGAGGTTGATACTAGATCTTATGTCCACCACAATGTATTGGATTTCCATTACATTTAACGAGACTCTAACATATATGGATTTTACATGCACCTCTATAAGGGTTCCTTCATCTTCCATGAAGAACAAGATGGTGGCTTAGCACTACCCTTTCTTGGCCTTCTCATTATAGTTATACATCGTAAAAAACTACATCGACATCAAACTGGAGGGGCTTTTTCAAGGGTTATTCTGGTCCCCACACATTTATTTTGACAAGTTCAGGGCCTCAAGGATCGAGATCACTATGTGTATGCTAGTGAGGTGCTTCAACAGGTCACACATCGGCTCCAAATGCATGTTTTTCTTGTGGGGGATTCTCCTTGGTAAGATTCACAACAGATGTTGTTGTCTATACCACTTGGTTCAGGATAATACATGAAATATCCAAATGATAACTAGAAGACTCGATGTGAACCAATCCCTTCCAACTATTTGTTAGTTGAGCCCTAGATCTGGATGGATGTGGATGATCACAGTATAACCACGACTAAACTACTTGTTCATTTAACATAATCGGATGTGAAAACACATCTGGAAAAGTGGGTTGTTAAGAAAATGACTATTGATATAATGGTCAATTAATTACATATATATATTACATCAAAATTGAATAATATTTATTTAATAACATTAAAAAACCACTCTAGGACCATATAGATTTAGTGTCTTTAGAAACTGGGAAACATAAACAACTGGTTCATAAAACATCCACATTGTCACCCACTTATTTCTCCACAACTAGACTCCTTTTTAACATATCTTACTTAGTACCCTTCTTCCTGACATTGGGAAAATAAACATATGAAACAGTGAGCTCAAATGCTCAGTAAGGGTTAATATTGGAAATATCATTAAAATAATTATCATAAGAACATAACATTTGAAAATATAATCCGACATATAAAATATAAAAATGTCATGTCGTGAGATAAATCATAAAAATAAAATGTAATCCCAATAGTCATAACATAAGACAAGAAATTATGTGGCATACAAACATATGCATATAAAATCATTTAATTTTAGTCAAGTTTCATTGCCAAGACCATCATAGTAGACAAATTCCATTACTAAACAGAGTTCACTCCTCGTTCTAGCCCTATATTACTAAACCAGATTTACTTGTCATTCCAGTCATGTATATTTCATGAGATATAAATTATTACCCAATTCATTAGAGGGAGATATAGGTACCACCAATATCATAATGAAACCCTTTCAATGTGTGCCAAAAAAACATTAAAATATTTACCATAGCATAACCCATGACAGAAAATGGGTTTCATAAACACTATTCTATAAAAATTGATATAAAACAAATGGATTTCCTAAATAATATTCTACCAGAAAAACAATAAAATAATACTAATAACAGGGATAGATATATAAACCTATTTAAAGAGTGTCATCTTCGATGGAAAATAAATTTTTGAAAACACATGAAATTAATTCCTATGTAAAATATCCTTTCTTCTTCAAAAAAGGATTCCTTCCTCAAAATGCCAAAAAACTTTAGAAGAAATAATTTTATGTGAAAATAACCATGTGATATATTAGGTTAAGATTCAAAGAAATATGTAATTATTAATGAGTAAAAATCTTTTCATGTCATACAAGTTAAAACATTCTTCTCGTACTTTTTCCGGAAAAGTCAAAAAGTTCCTCACACCAAAAACGTCAAAAGATACCATTCATACCATTTTGTAAAAACTTATTAATCTGTAAAATTGACTTTTAACAATTATAAAAGGATAGAAAGAATATTTTGAAATAATTATTTAGGAAACATGGATGTTTATGATATGTATACACCAGTAAATACTTACGAATAAACAATCTTGGATAAAAATGAGATTTGCAAGGTTATCCTTTACCTTAGGTCTGATATGCATTGTAAGTATCTAAATATCATGTAAAATTATTTAAATGATGTTAATGATTTATTACAAAATCATAATCTTTTTTATGATAAAATTAATGATAATATTTTCTCTCTTTGTTAGTAACATTTCATTGTTACTTCTAATTTGTGTATTAACGACTTTATGTTCGTTTCCAGGTTTTATCGAATAAGTTCTTATTCTTATTTTTAGGTTATATATATATCATTTATAGAATAATATTAGTATAGTATATATCTTTTTTTCATTAAATTCATTTATATAATCATGTTTTAATAAATATCATGTAGAATGAATATCATCGCATCGTGGTGATGGTCGGTCGTACGTACACACGAGAGATGATATCACTCCCAAATGGTTGAATGTTATTTAATTTGATAGTGTATAATATTTCAGAATCAATATCCTATTATAACAATAATTTATAGTTATTATTTCCATCATTATACCCATCCATGTATGGTGGTGTTGAAAAACAGATTACGTCATAACTTGGAGATGGTAAGTCGTACGTACGCACGCATGGTGATATCACTTTTCATATGTTTGATAGAAAAAGTAATATGTTTGTTTAAAATTTATAATAACATATAATTATATTATTTATACTAATTTTATTATTTTATAATGAAACAACATGTGAAAAGGATGTAGATGAACAAAGATGTTTGAAAGAATCGGTAGAAGAGATTACTACTTCTTCAACGTGCTTCCTCTAAATCTCATCTTAGAGCACTAAAGATCATCTTTGAAGATGATGATAAAATCTAGAATGAAAATAGAGAAGTTGAGAAGGAAAAATGGTAGGGGGTGTCTGAGCATAAAGGATCAAAGTGATGTGAAGAGATGATAGAGGAGGTTCCCTTTTATAATTGAGGTTTGGAGCACTTTCAGAAACTCCGTAAATAATAATTTATAATAAAACGAAAACCTACACAACACACCCAATGTGTCCCAATTTCAAAGCTGAGATGAGATAGTGTTGTAATATCATCAACAAATAAATTTTATACAACTTTATTTTTCAATTTAACTATATTTATTAATTGAAACCTAGTTATTCTTTAATATTTTAATAATGGTAATAAAATTATAAATATTTAATGGTTATAAATATTTACTTATATGGTGTTAATTGACCATAAATGGTTATTTTTTGCATTTTAGACCATTTAATTATCACTTTGTAATTTATACATATTTTTGTGAGTTTTAAATAATTTAATAAAATGCAATGTTTATAAAATATCAATAACATCAATCTTGACACTATTCATTTAGTTGTCTTTATATAAAATCTAAACAGCAGATAAATTCGAACATAAATATTTAATACAATCCTAAAATGTCATAGTCATATATAAAATTCGTGGAGAACATTAATTAGTTCATATGATATTTATTTTAATATTTTAAACCATTTATTTGATATTTCTATTAATTAAATAATTTTTACATCACTATTGTATAATCATTAATGGTAATTATTTAATCTATAAAAATTATAAATAAATTTCTATGATATAGGTATTTTTTTTCTATTTCAAGATACATTATATAATCAATATTATCTCTTATTTATACATATATTAAAATTAATATACTTATATAAAATGTGATTGTGACATTTTGTCACATGCATTAGTTTTTATTACAATCATGTCATATTCATAGGTAAGTGTCCATTAAGTGATTAAATTTCTAAAAATAGATTATAAGGGTAGAATTTAGTCATCTAATAGTATTATTATAGGTGTTATGGTATGTTTATAATATTACTTTTACCCTTAATTACCCGATTTACCATTAACCCTAGCAATAAAAATAATTACCAACGTTACTATTCATAATGCCTAAAAATAAAAGTAGTAAATTAACATAATTTAAAACTAATGATTCCAAATATGTTATCCATTTTTTATAATTCATAACCTATAAGTTTCAGTAATTATTATATAATTAGTCCTATTGTTGAAATGAGGAAATGAGTTCCAAATGTTAAAATATTTCAAAATATTGAAATGTTTTTACTGATGAATTCAATATAATATTAATTATAAAGAAATACATTATATTGAATTATAAAAATATATTTTATTTATACTTTAAAACCCCTAAATATTATAATTTAACCATATAAATTATCTCGAGGAAAAATATGTTTTTTATTAAAATTTAGCATATTTTTACTATTCATCAAAACATGAAAGTTATCAGAAAAATATAAAAAATTCATTGAATGTAAATTTATATATCCTTCTTCAAAATAACATTTTTATGTTGTCATATATAAATTATTAAGTGCATATCGTGGTTTATTTAAACTCATGATTTCCAGGAAATCAAGCTACTGAAGAATAAAAATTATTTAAAGAAAATATTTAATAAAAACATTTGGCTGCTGCATTCTACCCCCCTTAAAATGAATTTATCCCACAAGATTCATCACTTGGAAACACACATAATAGGACACCTCTCCCTCACCATATCCTTATGTTCCCATCTAGCTTATTCAAATTAGTGGTTCTTCCACAACACTTTAACCATGCGTGGGGTCTCGTTTCATAGAACTTTTTCACTATAATCCAGAATCTCATTCTATTATTCTTTATAAGAGGGATCTTTCTCCAGCAGTATGAATTCTGTTTATTGTACATGTGAACGATCATGTATATACTATCTCATGAGAGATATACAGAACATATTAAGAATTTTAGAGAGATTCGGTGGAAGCATCAATCAGTAAGCTACCTTCCAAACATGATAAATAATTTTAAAAGGGAAGATATACCTAGGGCTCAACTTAACCTTCTTTCCAAATATCATTACTCTCCTTCAGGGTGATATTCATAGAATCACCTTGTCACATACTTCTATGTCGATGTCTTTTCTTTAGTTGTCAGCATAAATTTTCTGTAAACTCGGAGCAGCTCTTATGTGTTGTTGAATAGATATGAACTTTTCTGTCATTTCCTCAACATGATCAGGTCCTAGTAGCTTTAATTCCCTAACTTCATCCTAGAAATTTGGAGTTCTGCACTTCTTTTCATAGATGTCTTCATAATGAGCCATATGAATACTACAGTGAAAGATATTGTTGTAAGAAAATTCCTATAAATGTAGGTTTTGATACCAACCACCTTTGATATACAAACAACAATTTCTCAACATGCCTTCTAGTGTTTTAATTATACTCTCAGACTGACTGTCTTCTTGAGTATGATAAGCAGTGTTGAAACATAACTCTTTATCCATAACATGTGGAGGAATTCACCAGAACATCAAGGTAAACCCTGGATCCCGATCAGATATAATGGAAATTGGTACTCCATGTAATCTTACCACTTCCTTTACATATAACCTAGAAAGCTAATCAAGAGAGAAATCCTCTATAATAGTAATGAACTGTGATGACTATGTAAGGATATCAACTATAACCCACATAAAAATTAAGTCCTTTTGATATTTTGGGAAGTCTAACAATAATTTCCATAGTGATGTTTTCCCATTTTCATTCTGGTATGGGTAATTGTTGTAAAACCCCCTTTGACTTTCGTCTCTCAGCCTTAACTTGCTAAAAAACCAACCATCGAGAGACATATTCGGGGACTTCTCTTTTCATACCATTCCTCCAAAAATACTCTTGAAGGTCCATGTACATATTTGTGCTTCTAGAGTGAATAGAGAATCAATAACTTTGAGCCTCATCAAATATATCCTTATTTAATTCTGGTATGGGAGGAATATAAACCTTATTCCTAAAATTGTTTATTCAATCATAATTCATGTTGAATTCAGGAAAATTTCTCACCTTATTTTGTAGATCTAAATCTTCCTTATAAGCCTCCTTAATATTCACTTGTATATATTGCTGAGTATTCTTCTGAGAAAGATAATATTTCTCCACTTCCTTTAAAATTTGAAGATCCATCCTTTGAAGATCTATAAATACTAGAACTTTTGTGGTCCTCATCATGGATAGGATTGCATGGTCTTGTCCACTCAAAGGAACTTCCTCCTTATTCACTTTCTGAAGGTGGAAATGTATTGAGATGTAGTAATCTTTCATCAACTACAACCATATTTTTTGGCACAGATTCATCTCCTTTTGTGTGAAGATATACTTTAAACTTTGTTGATCAGTATAAATATCACACCTTTCACTGTAATGATAATTCCTCCATATCTTTAATGAAAAGATTACCAAAGCTAACTACCAATCACGACTTCTCTAATTTTGACATGGATTTTCAACTCTCGTGAGGCATAAGCTATCACCATATCATTTTCCATGTGAACACATCCCAACCCCTTCTTGAAGTATCACTTCAGATCAAAAACCATTCTCTACTAAAAGGCAGTGTCAGCACAGCTGCACTAGCTAAATAACTTTTTAGCTCTTTTAAATTCTATTCAAATTCCTCTGTCCAAACAAACGTAACTCCTTACCGAGTCAAAATGGTGAGTGGATTATATAATCACGAAAAAACTTTCAAATAATGTCGATAATATCCAGTCAAACCCAAAATTCTTCAGAACTCAATTACCATTTTTGTCTCGGCCAACTTTCAACAATATCAGTTTTTGATTGATCCATATATATCCCTTCTCATGAGATTATGTGACCCAAAAATGAAACTTTCTAAAGCCAAAATTCACACTTGGCAAATTTTTCAAAACACTTATCATTTATCAGGGTCTTTAGTACAATTCTCATGTGGTATTCATGTTCTTCCTTTCTCTTCCAATAGAGAAAAATAACATTTATAAAGAGTTCCCCAAATTGATCAAGATAGAATATAATGACTATATTCTTTAGATCAATGATGATAACTGGGGAATTAATAAGACCAAAATCCATCATTATAAATTCATAGTGTACGTACCTTGTACGAAATGCCTTCTTTAGTATAACCTCCTTTTTTACCCATAATTGATGATATCTTAAATGAAAATAAATCGTGTAAAATTATTGATCTCTGCATAGTTGGTCAAATAAGTCATCAATGGGGGGAAGAGAATATTTTTTCTTGATAGTGATCTTGTATTGTTCTATATATTCAATAAAGTGTCTCATTGATCCATATTTATTCTTAAAAAAGAGAACATGTTATCCCCAAGGTGATGCCCTATGGCATATGAATACCTTGTCAAGATTTTATTGGAGTTTCTTCTTCAATTCCTATAACTCAATTGGGTACATTCTATAAAGTGTATTTGAAATAGGCATAGCACCTGATATGAGTTCTATTGAAGACTAAACCTCATGATTTGGTGGAAGACCTAGAAATTCTTCTAGAAATATGTCGTAAAACTCCCATAAAATGGGTGTATTTTTAATCATGAGTTTTTCCCCAACCATTTGAGATAATTAACCTTCATGTATAAGAATCAAGACCCGTAAGATGGATGAACATTCTACTAGAAGGATATACTTATCCTTGAATTGATAGACGATCATATATGGATCTAAAATATGGAATGTGACTTCCCTTCCTTAGAAAGTTATATAAGCTATATATACAGAATGCCAATCCAAGCTAATAATCACATCAAATTCCACTATATGAAGGATCACAATATATGAAGGAATAAAATTCCCTCAAACTTAAATTGTAGAAGAATTATATTCTTTTGATATGACCATTGTTCTATTATGAATTTTCATATCTAACTCAAAAACTAATTTTTGAGGTAATATAGAGATACCATTAGAAAAGTCTTCTGAAATAAAAGAGTAGGTGGATCCAAGAACAAATAAAATATTTTATAGTTTAGAGTGGATGGTAAGTGTACCTTTCACCACTTCATTATCGTACTCCACATCGCCGACAGTGATTCCATGTGACTTTCCTTTGTTTTTGTCCATAAGAGTTTTTTGAATTAAAACATCATCAATACACCTTGGATTAAGACATTGATTGGCATAATGCCCCATTTTCATTAACATGTATCAGTAAAGTGTAGAAGGTGCATTATGTGTAGCCTTTTATTTGTTCATATTCTTAGACATTGATTGGAATAATGCCCCATTTTCTTTCCACACAATGAGAATATAGAAAAACACATCTTATATTCAGTGTAGTCATTAGATTTTCCTTTGAATTCCATTTTTCTTTTCAGATAAAACCCATATGACTGATGGGATAATCCAATATTCATATTAACCATGTGATCACATCAAATAATTTCATCACATCTATTGAAGACCCTTATGGATAATACCCATTAGACAATTGTTTTTAAGCCACTAAAGAATTGATCATTTTTACTCTCAGGTTGGATAATAATTGTAGAAGCGTACCTTCCAAGTCTTGAGAATTTTTCTTCGTAGGAATCAACGGATTCATCATCCTTTTGCTTATGTTCAAGGAACTCTTTCTCAATCTTTTTTCAAAAAAATAAGAGTAATATACTTATTGAAAAATATGTTCTTGAACTTATCTCATTCCATAGAGTCAATTTTATCTCATTTCCTGATATTCTTGATAATATCCCACCATAGATCAGCTTCAACATCTAAATGATATACTACTAAGACTACATTATCATGTTCAGAACATTATAGAACAGAAAATATCTTTTTTGTGGTACTGATTCATTGGTTAGCCACTAATAGATCAGAAGACCCACTGAATGAAGGTGGACGCTGCCTTATGAAGGATTCAACATAATGATTCTCCATTATTTTATTATTTGGAGGTCCAATATGATTCATAGCTTGATAAAGTTGTGTTAGCATATCTAAAAACTTTTTTATTCTACCTCCATTATCATTTGTTTTCTTGGGAGGACAATCGTTTCATTTTTTATTGCATTCAGCATTAATGTGGTTCCATTGGCTTCCGTCCATTGTCTAAAACCAAAAATCATAATATGAGAAACAATAAAAATAATGTTAAAACCACATAATCACGAATATTCTTTCAATATAGAACAAATTTTGAATTATCATAGCTTTTCCTTGAACATCCCTAAAATACAATAATTGTAACTTAAACATAGACATATCCTAGGTTTCTTACTATGGTTATATCATCCTAGTTTTGAAAGGTCAACTAGATATTTTATATGATAACAAATATAATGGCCCATACATTACATATATATTTTACATCTAAATTGATGAATAATTATTACATATCATAACAAATACCACACTAGGACTGTATAGGTTCAATGTATTTTGAAACTGGGAAACAAAAACAACTGGTTCATAAAACATCTACATTATGTCCTACTTATTTCTTTATAACTAGATAGATTTTTTACATATCTTACTTAATACCCATCTTCATGACCTGGAGAAAAGAAACATATGAAAGGGTGATCTCAAATGTTTAATAAGGGTAAAAAGGTAAATATCAATCAAATCATAATAATAAGAACATTACATCTGAAAATATTGTCCGGCATATAAATGATCATAATATAATTTCGTGGGATAAATCATAAAAGTAAAATGTAATCCCAATAGTCATATCATAATATATGAAATTTTGTGACATACACACATAATCAAATAAAATCATTTCATATTAGTCAAGGCACATTTCCAATACCATCATAGCAGACAAATTCCATTAATGAACGGAGTTAAATCCTCTTTCTAGACCTGTATTACTGAACCATAATTACTTATCGTTCAATTCATGTCTATATCATGAGATTTAAATATTTAACCAATGAATTTTAGGGAGATATAGGTCCCACACAACCAATAATGAAACCATTCTAATATGTGCCACAAAAAACATCAAAACATTCACCATATCATATACCATGAAATAACACGGGTTTCTTAAATATCATTCCATCATAATTCATATAAAACAAATGTATTTACTAAATAAAATTCCATACAGAAAAAATCAAATCATCATAATAATAGGGATAACTGGATTTAAATAATTTCATCTTATATGGTAAATAATTTTTAGAAAACACTTGAAATTAATTATTGAAGAAAATATGCTTTCTTATTCAATTTTTTTCTTCCTGAAAATGTAACACAAATTTAAAGAAATAATTTTATGTGAAAGTAAAATTGTAATTTTTTATTGGAATATTAATGCTAATAAGGTGTTATGAAAGCGTAAAAATCTATTCATGTCGTACAAGTTAAGAAAATATTCTTCTCATACTTTTCCCAGAAAAGTCAAAAAGTACCTCATACCAAAAATGACAAAATATTCCACTCACCAATCAGTATAATTGAATTTAAACAATTATAGAATGATATAAATAATATTTTTAAATATTTATTTTGTAAGCATGGTTGTGTATGATAAATACACCATAGTAAATATTTATAAATAAACAATCTCGAATAAAAAGGAGATTTGAAAAGTTATCTCTTACCATAGGTCCAATTTGATTTTTATGCATCTGAACCAGTTGTATAATGATTTAAATAATGTTACTAATATATTACAGAATCATTATAATTTTTATGATAACATTTATGATCATATTTTCATCCTTTTGTTAATAACATTTCATTGTTAATCATTATCTGGGTGTTAACTACTTAATGTTCTTATGCATGTTTTATCAGATAATTTAATTTTTAGATTTTTATGTTATTGTTATATCATTTAAAGAATGGTATTTTTATATTATATATCATATTTATTCGATTCAATTCATTTATGTAATCATTATTTAATGATGATTATGTAGAACAAAACACTTCGCATAGTGGAGACGGTAAGTCGTATGTAGGCACAAGCGACGATATCATTCCAATAATTATTGAATAGTATTGTTTTGGGTAGAATATAGTATCTCATAATAAATATCTTTTTATCTTAATCTTATATATATGTATTAATTCCATAATTTTATCCATCCATGTAATGTGGTGGTGAAAAACGGATTACACCATAGCGTGGAGACGATAAGTTGTACCTACGCACGTGTAGTGATTTCATTTTTCATAGGATGGGTAGAAGGTTGAAAATGGTTGTTTCATAATCATAATAACCTCTTGGTATATATGTTATACTTTAATTTTTACATTATAATGAAAAAAATCATGAGTTGGAAGTATGAGAAGAACGAATTTTGATAGAATCGGTAGATGATATTACCTCTTCGTCGACGTGCCTTCTCTAGATCTCCTCTTAGAGCATTGAAGTTGTCCATTGATGAATACCGGGACATCTAAAATGTTTATAAGGACGTTTATAAGGGAAATTTTTAGGTTATGGTGGTTATTGAAGGCTCAATATGATTTTAATTGTTCAGGGAAGAAGTTCCCTTTTATAATTGAGGTGAGGGTCACTTTTGGAAACCTCAAAAATATTAATTTATAATAAAATGAAACCCCACATAAAACCTCAAAAATGTCCCAGAATAAAAGATATGATGATATAGGGTTTTAATATCATCAAAAATAAATTTTTCGACAAGTTTTTATGTCAATTTAATAATTTTTAATTTAATTAACACTTAGTTATTCTTTTTCAATTTTAAATAGGTTAGAAAATATTTCCATTTTAAAAGTGTTAAATATATACTTATTTGAATTAAATTAGACCATAAATTAATAATTTAGAACATTTTATAAAATATAATAATTATTATATATTTTTAAAATTGTTTTATGATTTTTATATAATTTAGGGAAACCTTATTTTGACAAAATATAAATACTGTCAATTTTGACACTATTTATTTCATGTATTTTTTAAAATATAATAATAAAAAGTGAACCTATATAAAAATATATTATTATATACCTATGTAGTCAAGGTAATCTAGAAAACTCATTTGAAATAATAATTATACAAAATTGTATTTATTAAAATATTTTTAATAACATTTATTTGATATCTTCAATAATAATGTAATTACTACCTCAATTTTGTGTAGTTATTTAATATACTTATTTGTTGAATAAAAATCAAAAATAAATTAATATGTTAAATATAAATCCATTATATTTCCTGAAAATACTATCAGTGGAATTTATCTTCTGAAAAAACCTAGTATAAAAATGTTTTAATCTTTTAAAACATGAATATGACAAATTTATCTTCACATTAAATAAAATAAAATAATTCTCACAATATCTTATATAATCCTTAAAATGGTCAATAAGTTGAACCATGTTTGTTTATGGTCGATATTTACTCGTTAAATAAGGTTTTGGAATGTTTTTTGACCTTTTCATGGTTATTAATATTTTTTAAAAATGGTATTATTGCTTTCTCATAAATTAATAAATTTATTCATCATCCAAGTATAAGTCTTTAGGGTAATTATTTATTTCCTATAAATTAAAAATAAATTGTTATGATAAATAAAAAAATTGAATTCAAATGAGTATCCATAATATAATTTATCTTTCATATAACCTTATATTGAAAACAATTTAATTATTAAAGTTTGAGTAAGACTTATTTCACTTTTCATTAAATAAAATCAATTAGATTTACTATTCTCATACATGTGGGTTTTGATGGATACCATTTCTACCCAAGTATGTTTTATGGAATATTATAATCATCCAAATATTTAATAAAAGTCTTATGGTAATTTTATAATAATATGTTTAACCTTAATTAAACGATTTACCCTTTTACCAAGTTAATAAAATTCACTGAAGTTACTATTCATATCACCCAAAAATAAAATAAAAATGTTTACATAATTTGGACCTAATGATTCCAAATATGGAATCCATTTTACAAAATTCAATACATATAAGTTTTTGTAATTAATTAATATTAATCCCATTTTTTAAATGAGAAAACAGGTTTTAAAAGTTAAAATATTACAGAAGATTGAAATGTTTTTTACATATAAATTTAATATCAAATTAATTATAATGAACTAAATTATATTAAATGGTAAAAATATATTATATTTATACTTTTAAACCACTATATAATATAATTTAACCTTATAAATTATTTCAATGATATAAGTTATGTTCAATTAAAATTTAGTGTATTCTTTCAATTAAGAAAAACATGAATGTTAATAGAAAATAAGTAGAAATTCATCCAAAGTAAATTTGTATAACCTGTTTCAAAATTACATATTTATGTTCTCATTAAATTTTTTTTAATGTGTCAATGTCTTTATCTAAAAGTGGTTTTACATTCAAAGGTTTAAAATTAACCATTTAAAAAATTGGTTTTTATATATCAATTAGGGTTTTATTCATACCCTATGACTAAAATATCCATGGGATGAATACTGAAAATATTTTATTTAATTACTAAAAATAATTCACTAAAAAATATAAATATTTAGTTGATTTATATTTTTCATAAATATTTGATACCTAGATAATTCAAAATGTATTTTTATAAGTTAGTTATAATTAATCTCGCTTACCTAATAGATAATCTATAATAGTAATTTTATAATAATGACATGTAAAGGTTTGTTTAAACTCACAATTATGTGTGAAGAATGATACTAAATAATAAAAGTTATTAAATGAAAAATATTTCATAAAAACATCTGGGTGTTAATATTGATTCCTAGGTAAAACCTGCTTCCTAGTCTCGATAGCATACATGCTTTGCCTTGAGGTTCTCACCTGAGCATTCTGGTTATTTTCATTTCCTCATCCATTTCGTTGATGGCTTCAGCTGGAGACACCCGAGGGGTTTTCCTGATATTCATCACTGTCAGGAATCGTGAATGGATCCAACAACTCAATTGAGTTCATAGATACATACATCTTCTCTTTATGATAGGGTTCTTCCAGTACTGGGAAGACACTAGGTGTAACTCCTAACACATGGGACATGAAATCTCCAATGGCATGAGATGGTTTTGGCCCCGGTGAGGGAATATTTTTCCCTAATGGTATCAGTTCCTGCTCTTCATATACTTGGATGGCTATGATGAAAACGCAGAATCAAAGGTTAGAGGAGGTGTGGAAGCCAAAGGAGGTTGTCACATACCTAAAGGAGTACAAATTTCACCATGGGAACTTTCAATTAATTTGGGTTCCAACTAGTCTTCCTAATATCAGCCACAAAGATGGAAACTTACTGTTATTCACCTGAACCCTCACTATTGATGGCTAGGTCGGTATAGATATACATTAACATAACTGAGATATCTCCCAACTTGACCAAACCATGATTCACTTGGTCTTGGATCCAATCATTTAACACATAGAATTATTTTATGTAATGTTTAATGATCTTTTGGTATAATAAACGGTTGTGTTGGTCAGTGATTCTGGTATCCAATGGCTTCTTACAATATAGAATATTCGGAATCACCTTCTCCATGGAATTGATGAAATAGACCATGAAAAATGTATCCTTATAAAAAAAATTTTGTTCTTTCTGTCTAAAAGGGGTTCCCTAGAATCTTGTCCTTGATGAAGGGTTGGAGCCTCATTTTCTCATCCAGACATTTATTCTTACTGAAGTGGTGTCTGGCAGTTGTGTGTGGGGTGAGCCTACATTGGGTAGGTTTGTTGCACTCAATGGGTCTTTTTATTGAAAGGGGCCAATAACTCTTCTGGTTCGGGGGCCTCCAACTTTATGGGGATAGTAGAAACATTATTGGAAATCCTTCTTTGAGAAGATGGAATAGGAAATGAGAATATATTATTAACCTACAAAAAGGATTCTTCTAGATGAATTTACTTATTATAATACTCATAGAACCCACATAAAAATTCTCAATGATAAAGGTGGGGAACTTCTTAGTCTTGAAATTCCCCATGCACATCATTACCTGGTGTTCTTGAGTCAAAAACTTATCGATTGAGTGCATGAGGCCATTCCATCATGCTAAAAAAGTCTTCAACTCGCTCATCAGTTATTTTATTTCCCTTAAAGAAGTTGAAATTGCTAGTATTGCATGTGGTAGATCAGAAATGATAGAGGAACTATCGATGGAGATCATCCCAACCTACGATGGACCATATGGGAAGCTGGTTTTACCATATGAACATTGGTCCTTCCCGCATATAAACAAAACTTTGAAGCTTGGCATCCTCCTACTTCTTTGGGGATCCCAACATTGGTCCACACCATGAGATGATGTGGTCCCAATTCTTCATTGTGTCAAATATCCCTTTAAATGGGGAAAATTTTAAATTCTAAAACTTTGGGGTGCCCAAATGTTATCCACCCCTGTCATGTATGGCTTTCCATCAAGCGATATCTCTACCTATCATGTTTCTGATGCCTCATAGTCTGTGGTAAGAGAATTTATCATGTCATATTTGAATGTTTCTTGATCCTGATTTGGATATATGTTTCATTGAGTGTCTCTAACTCCCAATGTTTCAATAGGCCCATCAATATGGGGAACTGGCTCATCGATTCGCGGGGCGGCACAAATCGGCTCCTGAGGAGGGTAATTATAATAGCCCATACATTACATATATATTTTACTTCAACATTGTAGAATAATTATTACATAACATAATAAAAACCACACTAGGAACGTATAGGCTTAGTGTCTTTAGAAACTGGGAAACATAAACAACTGGTTCATAAAACATCTACATTTTCTCCCACTTATTTCATAATAACTATACTCCTTTTGACATATCTTACTTAATACACATATTTATGACCCGGGGAAATGAAATATCTGAAAGGGTGAGCTAAAATGTTCAGTAAGGGTAAAAAAGGGAAATATCAATCATATAATATTCATAAGAACAAAAAACTCGAAAATCTTATCCTACATATAAAAGATAACAATATCTTGTCATGGGTTAAATCAAAAAAGTTCAATGTAATCCCAATAGTCATAACATAAGACATGAAATTTCGTTTCATACATACATAAGCATATAAAATCATTTCATATTAGGCAAGGATCATTTCAAAGACCATCATAGTGGGAAAGGTCTATTAATAAACCGATTTCCATCCTCGTTCTAACCATGTATTACTAAACAAGATTTACTTGTCCTTCTAGCCATGTTTATCTCAGGAGATATAAATATTTACCCAATGTACTGGATGGATATATAGATCTGACACATCTCATAATGAAACCATTATTATGTGTGCAATAAAAACATAAAAGCATTCATTATAGCATAACCCATGAAATAAAATGGGTTTCATAAACACTGTTTTATCATAATTCAAATAAAACAGATGGATTTCCTATATAAAATACCATCATAAACACAATTAAATCATATTAATAATAGGTATAACCCTGTTTAAATAATTTAATCTTATATGGAAAATAATTTTGCGAAAAAACTGGAAATTAATTCTTGAGGAAAATATGTTGTCTTTAACAAAAACCTTTTCCTTCAACAAAATGAAACAAAATTTTAAAAGAAATAATTTTTTTTTTAAAATAGCCTTGTTTTATTATAGGGGAATTTTCAAGGAAATAATGATTTATAAAATAAAAAATTCATGTCGTACATGATAAAAAAACATTCTTCTTGTATTGTTGCCGAAAATGTCAAAAAGTACCTCGTACCGAAAACGACAAAAGATTATATTCCCTGATGAGTGAAATTGGATTTAAACAACTATATAAGGATATAAAGAATATTTTTAAATGCATATTTATGATGCATGGATGTGGATGAGAAATATACCCCCATAATACTTACAAATAAATGATCTCGGATAAAAACAATATTTTCAAATTCATCCATTACCTTAGGTCAAATATGCTTTGTATATATTAGAATATCCTGTATAATGATTTAAATATTTTTAATAATTTATTCCTTAATAATAATAATTATTATGATAACTTTTAATATCATATTTTCATCTTTTTATTAGAAACATTTCATTGTAACTAGTTATTCAGGTATCAACTGCTTTATGTTCTTATGGATGTTTTGTCAGATAAGTTCTTTTTTATATTTTTAGGTTATAGTTATATCATTTAAATACTTATATTAGCATAATATATACCATATTTATTCATTCAATTCATTTAAATAATATTTTTTGACCCCTGAAAATGCGTCCCAAATTTTCCAAACGTCCCCATAGATGATCCCGAGCGTAGCTCGTTCCGCAAGCTTCGATTTGACTGGTCATGGGGCCCAAACGGAGTTACGGATCAGATGTTACGGCTGTTTGAAGTTAGACTGCTTGGGATGGCCATCCAGGACGGTTTCGGGGCGAAGTATGGATTTGCGTGTAAAAAAGGAGTTCCGTGCTGAAAAGCATGTGCGCGCGCGGAATATTACGAGCCCATATTTGCGCGCGCGAAATTTTAGGCGCAGTGCTTTGCCCGCGTGCAATTTTGCGCGCACCGCCTTTGCCCGCGCGGAATTCTCCGCGTGGTGCCTGGTGCACGGAAAACACATCGTGCGCGCGGAATTTTCCGTGCACCGGCATCCGGGTTCCGCCTATAAATACGAGGGCACCCCCCTTTGGAAAAAGGGGCCCCGGAAGTCGGCCGCCGCTCTGATGTGCGTAAGTCCGCAGTTTCCGCGCCCGCGCGGAATACTCCCCTCCAGCACGCAAAACATTAGTTTTGCGCGGAAAAGGGCCAACCTACCCAGTTTTCCGCGCAACTCATAATTTTTGCGTGCACCAGTGCCGCTGAGCCCGACTCTTCGTGCGCCAGTGTAGCACCGGTCCTATTGCATGCAAGCCCGCCGCATATTGCACGCCCGCCGCATATTGCGCGCCCCGCCGCATATTGCGCGCCCGCCACCGCTATTGCGTGCGCCACCGCATATTGCGCGCCCGCCGCCGCTATTGCACACCCAGCTGCATATTGCACGCCCGCGTCTGGTATTGCGCGCCCGCATCCGGTATTGCGCCGCTATTGCGCGCGCCGCACCCTATTACGGGCCCGCAACCGGTATTGCGCGTCGCCGCACCTATTGCACGCCGACTCGGTGTTTCTCCTGCATCGGCCTCAATTCCGCGCATGTCGGTCCCTTCGCTACTGTCACAGACCCCCATGAAAAATGGAGACTCGCACCTCAAGCTTCTCGGGCCGGGACGTCGGGGTTTTCCATTGCGCCCTTATGCGCAGCCACCTTCCCCCTAGGGAATACCATGATTTGAGATACTCCTCCACACGCTGCGAAATTCCTTGAGTTGACATATTCCTCTTGGTTCATTTCCTATGTCGTGAGTTGAGATTCTCATCATCAATTCCCCCGAGTACCTTGAGTCGAACCATTCCTCAGGCAGCTCCGTCAAACCCTATCCCCTGGCTCTCATGTCAGGATGAACCAGCATGGGCCGCCCTTACGTAAGACCCAACACCAGCCATTCTAGGCGTGTTATGGCAGTAGTCCTATCAACATGACTTTAAACTGTAGTACTCCCTATGTTCCAAACATAGGATTCCTCTTGCCCTATACGAGAGATGCCTTATGCTCCTAGCATGATATTCTAGTAGTACTATCTACATGACTATAAACTGTAGTAATCCCTATGCTCCAAACATAGGATGCCTCTCGCTTCTAACGAGAGATGCCTTATGCTCCAAGAAGGAGACGCCAGTAGTCCTATCTACATGACTATAAACTGTAGTAAACCATGTGCTCCAAACATAGGATGCCTCTTGTCAAAATAAGAGATGCCTTGTGCGCCAAGCATAAGATGCCTAATGCCATGATTACAGTGGCGTAGTTTCAAGAGCGTTGGAATCCATTCAAACATTCCATCACTCCACCTCGCGCTTTGCGTGTCCTTCGTTCGGATCGTCACTCACTTCCAAGTCTGGAGGGACCCCCTAACAGTATGGATGCTCGACCTATGGTCCGCCTGCTGTCCTGGGCCAACGCCCCGGAAGACTGATCACGTCTGGAGGGACCCCCTAACAGTATGGATGCTCGACCTATGGTCCGCCTGCTATCCTGGGCCAACGTTTCGGAAGACTGATCGATGATATTTGAGTTAGGCCCCGTGTTGCGAACATGGTCAGCGGTCAGCCCTCATTTGTTGTCCTCATTTCTAGCTAACGTGATATGGATGCTGCGTTTCCGCCACGGTCAACAGTTATCCTCCATCACCACGCCAATCTCACAACGTTCTGAATATTGGGCATGTGATTCACACTTTTCATCTCCCTTTGTTGGGATAGATTCCAATTCCCTTGGCATTATCCCGCTTGTGCACTAGCGCATAGGTGATTACCTCGACCCGCTAGTGAGTTGGGATGCCCTCATGGCCAGACATGAGGAAGACATTGTGGGCCACCTCAGAGCGTAAGCCCCATCCACCATGGGCCGCCTCAGAGTGTAAGCCCCGTACACTGTGGGCCGCCTCAGAGCTTAAGCCCCATGCCACCTTGGGCCGCCTTAGAGCTTAAGCCCCATCCCACCATGGGCCGCCTCAGAGCGTAAGCCCCATATCCACTTTGGGCCACCTCAGAGCTTAAGCCCCATACCACAATGGGCCGCCTCAGAGTGTAAGCCCCATACCACCATTGTGGGCCGCCCCAGAGCGCAGACCCCATTCACCATTGCCGCTCCCTAGCGGCACCCGGGCAGCACCCTTGCGTAAGCCCCAATCCATCCCGAACTACGCAGACTTGATTCCCTGCCACGGGGATACGTAGGAAGCCTCCACGAGGTTCAAACCCACCACCCAGTTGTTATGACCTCTTCACGTCGGTTCACATACAATGTGGGCTACCTTAGAGTGTAAGCCCCATATCCACTTTGGGCCGCCTCAGAGATTAAGCCCCATACCACAATGGGTCGCCTCAGAGTGTAAGCCCCATACCGCCATTGTGGGCCGTCTCAGAGCGTAAGCCCCATACACCATGGGCCGCCTCAGAGCGTAAGCCCCATACACTATGGGCCGCCTCAGATCGTAAGCCCCATCCACTATTTCCGCTCCCTAGTGGCACCCGGGAAGCACCCTTGCGTAAGCCCCAATCCATCCCGAACTACGTGGAATTTGATTCCCTGCCACTGGGATACGTAGGAAGCCTCCTCAAGGAACAAGCCCAACTTCACTGTCATCCTTACGATGGTCCAATTTCATTCCCCCTCCACCTCATTCATCCATCCACCACCCATCCCGATTCGTACCCGGGCCGCCACATCTCAGTGAGATCATGCCATTCATCCACCAACGCCGCTCCCTACGGCACCCGGGCAGCTATCTATGCGTAAGCCCCAGCATGTCTCCGGGTCGTTGTCCTTTGTGTACACCCCGGACCATCACCCCTTTGAAGTACGTGGGTTTTGATCCCTGTCCTCTACACAGGGTACGTAGGAAACCTCCATGAGGCTCAATCCCATCCAATGGTAAACCCTGGTGTCTCCCATTTTAGGGTGCACTCTCCCTGATCCGCCCTTAGTGGTGTTCAGATCAGCCACGGTGTGACTTCTCCCCTACATGGGGTGCACCACCATGGATCCATCCTCATTGGGAATTCTGATTCATTCATCTTCCAGGTGTTCTCCCTTTGGGATATACCAATTTGATCCGTCTCTATGGGATGTTCTGATCACCCTCATACCGTCTCCGTAAGACGTTAAACTCGCGGCCTACCTCGTGATAAACATGAGATGCCTGAGGAAAACCTCAGATGACACGCCTTTCGCGTAACCGCCTCCGCAAGATGTTAAACTCGCGACCTACCTCGTGATAAACATGAGATGCCTGAGGAAAACCTCGGAAGACACGCCTTTGGTGTAACCGTCTCTGCTAGACGTTAATCTTGAAACATACCCTGTGTTAAACATGGGAAGATGAGGAAAACCTCAGATACATTCCTCGGGTTCTGCACCCTTGAGATGCCCTCTTATGAGGAAGAATACAGGTTCCCCTATGTCCATGCACCCAGAGATGCCCAGACATGCCTGATGCTGTCGTCTACTCCGACTGAAGGTCACTACCATGTCAAGACCCCATGGAATGTCTCGACAGAAGTAGTGTAATTAACCAGTGTCCATGAAGATATGGCACCGGGAACGAGATTCACGAGCACGTCTTAAATCTATGAGGGAGACCCGGACTAGGTGATGAGCTCTGAGGAGGAATTTGCGGAAGGAAGAACCGACATCCCATCATCCCGTTTCGATCAAGGAGCAGACGTACCTGAACAAGGAGCGGATGCCGCCCGACTTTGGAAAGCGGGAATGCGGGGCCGCAAGCAGCGCGTCCTCCCCACAGACGGATGCGCACGCCCCGACGAAAGCGTCGAAAACAATATTTTTTTAATTATGATTATGTAGAACGAATCACATCGCACTGTGGAGATGGTAAACCGTATGTATGCACGAGTGATGATATCATTCCCATAATTGATGAATGGTATTGAAGTGGTTGCTTTATAGTATCTCTGAATCAATATAATTTTATATAAATCTTATATATATTTATTAATGACATCATTATTTCGATCTATGTAAGGTTCTGGTGAAAAATTGATTACACCACGACATGGAGTTATTACTTTATAATGAAACAACTCATGAGTTTGAAGTATTAGAAGAACAAAGTTTGAATGAATTGGTAAATGATATTACCTCCTTTTCAGCGTGCCTCCTCTAAATCTCCTCTTAGATAACAAGAGTTGCTCTTTAAAAAATACAAGGAGCACTAGAATATTTCTATGGAAGTTTAGAATGGAAAAGGGAAGTGTATGGTCGATCTTGAAGGCTCAAAATGAAGCGAAGAGTTGAGAGAGGAAGTTCCCTTTTATAATTGAGGTGAGGGGCACTTTTGGAAACCTCAAAAATATTAATTTATAATAAAATGAAACCCCACCTAAAAACCTCTAAAATATCATATGTTTCGAAGATCATTTGCTTGTTTTTGAACATTGAATATGGGGTCCAGTTTGAATTTTAAATCTGTAAGGTGTGATCGGTTTTGTACGGTTCCCTCTTTTCCTTGAATGCGGCTTTTTCATGAAACTAACAAAAAAAATGATTTCGAGGTGCTATTTAATTTTTAACTAGGGTAACCAATATTTCAAATTAAAAATGGTAAAATATTTATGTATTTTAAGTAAATTAGATAACAAATGAATAATTTAGAACATTTTAGACCATATCAAAATTAATATGTATTTTTAAAAATGTATTATTAATTTTAAATAAATTAATGAAACCTTATTTTGACAAAATATCAATAGTTTCAATTTGGACACTATTTATATCATGGATTTTTAAAAATATAAAAATAAGTAGTAAATTTAGATAAAAATATTTTATCATATCCCTAATGGGGCAATGTAATATATAAAATTAATTTTACATAATAATTATCAGAAATTATATTTATCAAAATATTTTTAAAAACATTTATTTGATCTCTTCATTGATAAAATAATTACTACCTAAATATTTTGAAATTTTTTAATATACATATTTTTTAATATAAATTCAAAATAAAATAATATAATGAATATAAATCTATTATATTACATAATAATACTTTTATTCAAATTTTTATTCTGAAAATCATACATTCAAAATGATAAAGTCTTTTAAAACATGAATGTGACAAATTTATCATCACTTGAAATAAAATAATATAAGTGCCATAATATCATTTATAAGACTCAAAAAGGACCATAAGTCTACCCTTCAATTCTTATGGTCGAGATATACTAGACCAATAAGTTTTGGTCATATTTTTGGGCCTTTTATGGTTATTAATATTTGAAAATAAAATTACTGATTTCTCATCAATTAATTAATTTTTTCATCATCCATGTATAAGTATTTAAAGTACTTATTCATTTCCTAAAAATTTAAAAAAAAATCACGATAATAAAAACATTTTAGGTTTTAAATGAGTATTTATAATTGAATTTTTACTCTATAGAACCTTATATTAAAAATATTTTAGTTATTAAATTTTGAGTGAGACATATTTCACATTTTTTAAATAAAATAAATTTAATGTCCTAATATCATTCAAGTGTGTTTCAATAGATACCATTTCAACCGAATTATGTTTTTGGTAAAATCATAATCATTGAATTATATTAAAACATGTATTAGAAAAAAAAATTAAAATTATTTTTACACTTAATAACCCAATTTACCCTTTAACCGTGTTAATAAAATTTACTGATGTTACTATTCATATTTCTCAAATATAAAATAAATCTATTTACATAATTTGGACTTAGTGATTCCAAATATGGAATCCATGTTTTCAAATTTCAAAACACATAATATTTTGTAATTAATTTAACATTAATCCCATTGTTGAAATGAGAAAATGGGTTTTAAAAGTTACAATATTGCAAAAGATTGAAATGTTTTTAAATCTGAATTTCATTTCAAATTAATTCTAATGACATAGATTATATTAAATGGTAAAAATATATTCTATTTATACTTTTAACCAATTCAATAATATCACTTAACCATATAAATTATTTCATTTAAAAAATGTATTTTCAATTAAAATTCAGCGTATGTTTACTATTCATAAAAACATGAATGTTATCAGAAAAATATCAAAAATTAATCCAAAGTAAATTTTTTTATCCCGCTTCAAAATAAAATGTTTATGTTGTCATATTAAAATTATTAATGTTTCAATGTCTTGATTTAAAATGGGTTCACCATTCAAAGGTGTAAAATTAACCTTAAAAACAATAGATTTTTATACATCAAATATGGTTTTATTCATACCCTATGACTAAAATATTTCTTAGATGAATACAGAAAAAATATTTTATTAAGTATATTACACCATTATATCTCATTAATTTCATTACCAAAAGTAATTCATTCAAAATTAAAATATCTAATTGATTTATATTTTTCATAAATAATTGATAGCCATTGAATTCACAATAAAATTTCATAATTTAGTTTTAATTATTCCTGTTGAACTAAAAACTAGGCTATGACCGTAATTTTAAAATATGGGAATCTCACGATTCATTTAAACTCGTGATTTCTTGAAAATCAAGCTACTGACGAATAAAAATTATTTAAATAAAAAATTTCATAAAAACAATTGTGTGTTACATTCTAACCCCTTAAACTGAATTTCACCCTCAAAATTCATCACATAGAAACAAATAGATAAAGTTACCTCTCCCTAATAATATCCTCAAGTTCCCATGTACAATCTTTAAATAAATGGTCCCCTTATAAAACATTATCCATGCAAGTGGTCTTGTTTCGTAGAACTTTTTCACTACAATCAAAAATATTTATATGTTATTCTTTATAAGTAGGATCTAGCTCCAACGGTACAACTTTTGAGCTTAGTACATGTAAAAGATTGGGTATGTAATTTCTCAAGATAGAGACTTGTGAAATATAATGAACTTGAGAGATATTTCTTGGAAGCATCAATCGGTAAGCTACCTTCCCAACCCGATCCATAATTTCAAAAGGGTTGATATACCTAGGGTTCATCTTACCCTTCTTTCCAATTTACATTACTCTCTTCTATGTACATTTTAGTAGAAACACCTCATCACCTACTTCTAAATCTAGGTCTTTTCTTCAGTTTTCATCATAACTTTTTTTCATCTCAGAGCAACTCTTATATGTTGTCAAATAGATAAGAACTTTTTTGTAATTTCATCAACAATATCAGGTCTTAATAGCTTTATTTCTCTAACTTCATCCCAGAAAGTTGGAGTTCTGTAGTTATTTCCATATAGGTCTTCATAAAGAGACATCTGAATACTGGAGTGAAAGCAATTTTGTAAAATAATTCCACTAAAGGTTGGTGTTGATCCCAAACACCTTTGAAATACTAAGAGAAATCTCTTAACATGTCTTCTAGTGATTGAATTATCCTCTCAGACTGACCATCTGCCTGAGTATGATAAGTAGTGTTGAAACATAACTCTTTATCAATAGCATGATGAGGACTTCGTGAGAACTTAGTGGTAAACCTCATATCCAAATAAGATATAATGGAATGTGGTACTCTATGAAATCATACCACTACTTTTACATATATCCTAGCAATTTGATCAAGAGAGAAATCCTCTTTAAATGAAATAAATTGTGCCGAATTTGTAAGGTTATCAATTATAAACCACATAGAATTATGGCCTTTAGATGTTTTGGGAAGTCTAACAATAAAGTATATAGTGATTTTTTTCCATTTCCATTCTGTTATGGGTAATGGTATTAACATTCCCTTAGAATTCTGTCCCTGTGCCTTAACTTGCTGGCAAACCAACCATCAAGAGACATATTCGGTGACAACCATTATCATGCCATCCCACTAGAAATACTATTGCAGGTCCCAATATATCATTATACTTCTAGTGTTAATGGAGAATGATGAACTATGAGCCTCATCCAATAACTCCTTTAGTTCTGGTATGGGAGGAATACAAATCCTATTCTTGAACTTTATTATTCCATCATAATCATGGATGAATTCTAGAACCTTTTTAACCTTCTTTTGTAGCTCTATAACTTCCTTCTCAGCCTCCTTAATATTTACTCATATAGATGGTTGAGAAATAATTTGGGAAAGATAATATTTCTCCCATTCCTTTAAAACTTCAAGATCTATCATTTTAAAATCCATAAATATTGGATCTTTTAGTGATCCTCATCTTGGATAGGCTAGCATGGTCTTGTGGACTCGAAGCATCTTCCACCTTATTCTCTTTCTAATGGTGGTGATGTATTAAGAAGTCATACTCTTTAATCAACTCCAACTGTCTTCTAGGGCACATATTCATCTCCTTTTGTGTGAAAATATACCTTAAACTTTTTTGATCACTATAAGTATCACATCTTTCACCGTTAAGATAATGCCTTCAAATCATTAATGAAAAGATTACCGAAGCTAACACCAAATCATGAGTTGGGTAATTTTTCTCTTTAAATTTCAACTACCATGAGGAATAAGCAGTCACCATATCATTTTCCATGAGAACACATCCAAAAACCGTCTTGAATGTATTACTATTGATCAAAAACCATTTTCCACTTAATGTATGTGTGAGAATTGGTTCACTAGCTAACCATATTTTTATATATTTGAAATTATCATCACATTACTTCATCCAAATGATCTTAACTCCTTTATGAGTCAACATGGTGAGTGGATTATATAATCATAAAAATTCATTCAGATAATGTCTATAATATCCATCCAAACCAATAAAACATCATATCTTAGTTACGATTTTGGGTCTCAGACAAATTTCAACAACTTCTATTTTTGATGGATCCATAAATATCCCTTCTCTTGGAAATATGTAACCAAAAAATGAAACTTTATGAATCCAAAATTCACACTTTGTAAATTTTTCATAAAGCTTCTCATTTATCAGTGTCTTTAGTTCAATTCTAAAGTGGTATTCATGTTCTTCCTTTCTATTCGAATAGACAAGAATATATTCTATAAATACTACCACAAATTAATCATGATAGTCTCTAAAGACTCTATTCATTAGAACCATGAAGATAAAAAGAGAATTAGTAAGCCTAAATGGAATCATTATAAATTCATAGTGTCCATACCTTGTACGGAATGCATTATTTGGTATATCCTCCTTTTTACCCTTAATTGATGATATACTGAATGAACATCAAGCTTGGAAATGTATTGTGCTCCACTAATTTGGTCAAATTAGTCATAAATGCAGGGAGGGGTATATTTTTTCTTGATAGTGATTTTGTTATGTTCTATATATTCAATACATAGTCTCATTGATCCATATTTATTCTTAAAAAATAGAACAGGTGCCTCCAAGCTGATGCTCTAGGGAATATGAATTCATTTTCAATATTTTCTTAGAGTTGCTTCTTAAATTCCTAGAACTCAATTGGGTCCATTCTATAAGTTGTCTTATAAATAGACATAGCACCCGTTATGAATTCTATTGAAAAATCAACCTCATGATTTAGTGGAGGACATGGAAATTTTTTAGGAAAGTCCTCAAAAAACTCTCGTACAATAGGTGTATTTTTAATCATGAGTTTCTCCCCAACCATTTGAGATAAATAATTTTCATATAGAGGAATCAAGACCCGTAATATGGATGAAATTTCTAATAGAATGTTATGTTCATCCTTGCACTGATAGATGATCATAGATTGATCTAAAATATTGAATGTGACTTCCCTTCCTTTGAAATTGATTTGATCTTCATATAGAGAATTCCAATCCATGCCAATAATCACATAAAATTCCACTATAGGAAGAATTATAAGATTGGACAGAATACATTTCTCACAAACTTCAATCATCGAAGAATTATATTCTTTTGATGTGATCGTTGTTCCATTAAGAGTTTTCATAGCTAACTCAACATCTAATTGTTGAGGTAATACAGTGATACCCTTAGAAAATTATTCATAAATAAAAGAGTGGGTGGATACAGAATGAAATTAAATATTTTCTACTTTAGAGTGGATGGTAATTGTTCCTTTCACCACTTCATTATTGTACTTCACATCACCAATAGTGATTGCATGTGACATTCCATTATCTATTTCCTTGATAGTTTTATTGACATCGATAATCATCAATAACAATTGGATTAGGGAATTTATTGGCATAATGCATATTTTCCTTTAACTTGTAGCTTTGAAGTGTAGGAGGTGAATTATGTGTATCCTTTTCATTGTTCACATAATTATACATCTTTTTCCCATCACTTCGGCATTCAACTACCCGATGTCCTTCTTTTCCATACTTAAAACATTTATTAGTCCATTTAAGGAAATTCCCCCCATGTTTCTTTCCACACTTTGAACATAACTGAAAACTCATCTTATTTTCATTGTGATCTTTAGATTTTCCATTGAATTCCATCTTTCTATTCTTATAAAACCCATATGACTGACGAGTTAATCCAATATCCATCTCAACCTTGAGATAACATAGAATAATATTCTTATTTCTATTGAAGTCCCTTATGGTTAATACCCATTAAAGACTTGGTTTTAGGCTACTAAAAATTGAAAAACTATACTCTCAAGTTGCATAACAATTCCAGAAGCATACATTGTAAGTCTTGTGAATATTTCTTTGTAGGTACCAACTGATTCATCATTCTTTTGCTTAAGTTTAGTGAACTCCTTCTCCATATTTTTTCAAAAAATATGAGGAATATACTTATTGAAAATTATATTCTCAAACTCATCTCATTCCATAGAGTCAATTTCATCTCCTTGCCTCGTATTCTTGATAAGATTCCACCATTGATCAGAAACACCTTTTAATCGATAAACTACTAAGATTACTTTATCATGTTTAGAATATTGTAGAACTAAAAATATAATTTTAGTGGTACTGATCCATTATTTAACCACCAATGGATCAGAAGACCTACTGAATGTTGGTGGACACTTACTCATGGAGGATTAAACATAATGATTCTCCCTCTTTTTACCCTTTGGAGGTCCGGTCTAATTCATATCTTTAGAAAGTTTTGTGGGAAAGGCTATAAGATTTTTTATTCTAGCTCCCATAACATTTGGTTATTTGGGGGGACAATCATTGCAGTGTCCATTGAATTCTGCATTAACGTGGTTCCTTTGGGTTCCATCCATTGTCTAAAACCCAAAATCATTGCATGAGAAACTTTAATCATAATGTGAAAACCACATAATCAAGAATAAACATTCAATTTATAAAATATTTGTATTTATCCAAGCTTATCCATGAGCATCTCAAAAACACTAGGATTGTATCTTATACTGAGACATATCCTAAGGGTTCTTACTGGGGTTCTCTCATCCTACATTCCAAATGTGTTACAGACCTTTTATCTGATAACAACTATAACATCCCATACATTACATATATATTCTAATTCAAATTGAAGAATAATAATTACATACCATAACAAAAACCACACTAGGACAATATAGGTTCAATTTCTGTAGAACTGGGAGACATAAACAATTGGTTCATAAAACATCTACATTGTCTCCCACTTATTTCTTTATTACTAGACTCTATTTTTATATGTCTTATTTAATATCCTTCTTTATAACCTAGCGAAAATAAACATATGAAAGGGTGATCTAAAATTCTGAGTAAGGATAAAAAAGTGAAATATCAATACATATCATAATCATAAGAACATAACATTTGAAAATCATATCATGCATATAAACGATCATAATATCATGTCATGTGATAAATCATAAAATTGAAATATAATCCTAATAGTCATAACATAATACAAGAAATTTTGTGAAATACACACATAAGCATATAAAATCATTTATTATTATTCAAGTCTCATTGCCAATACCATTATAGCGGACAAAGTCCATTACTGAACAACATTCACTCTTCCTTCAAGCCCTGTATTACTGAACCATATTTACATTTCATTACATACATGTTTATCTCATGATATATAAATATTTTCTCAATGAATTGGAGGGAGATATAGGTCCCACCCATCCAATACTTAAACTATTATTATATGTTTCACAAAAACATAAAAACATTCACCATAGCATAACCCATGAAATAAAATGTGTTTCTTAAATATCATTCCATCATAATTAATATAAAAAAAATTATTTCTAAAATATAATTCCTTATTAACATAGTCAAATCATCGTAATAACAGAGATAACCCTATTGAAATAATGTCATCTTAGATGGAAAATAATTTTGAGAAAACGCATGAAATATATTCTTGGAGAAAATATGATTTCTTCTTCAAAAATTTATTCCATCCTCAAAATGAAACACAATTTTAGAAGAAATATTTTTATATGAAAATAATATTTTAATATTATCGGTGAATCTTTATGGAAATAAGGTGTTATGAAAGTGTAAAAATATTTTCATTCCATACAAGTTAAAAAAACATTCTTCTCTTACTTTGTTCAAAAATGTCAAAATGTACCTCGTAAAAAAAATGACAAAAAATTCCATTCACCAATCAGTAAAATTAAATTTAAACAATTATAGATTGATATAAAGAATATTTTTAAATACATATTTAGGAATCATGGATTTGGATAATAAATATACTATAGTAAATACTTAAGAATAAATAATCTAGGATAAAAACTAGATATGCAAAATTATCTCTTACCTTAGGTTTGAAATTTAATTTTATTTATCCAAACCTCCTGTATAATAATTTAAATAATGTTATTTAAATATTATAGAACCATAATAAGTTTTATGATTTCATTTTTGATCATATTTTCATCCTTTGGATAGTAACATTTCATTGTAAATCATTATTTTGGGTATTAACTACCTAATGTTCTTATACAATTTTTGTTGGATTTGTTCTTATTCTTATTTTTATGTTATATTTATAACATTTATGGAATGGTATCAGTATAATATATATCATTTTTATTCATTCAATTCATTTATATAATCATTCTTTATTGAATATTATGTAGAATGAATCACATCGCATCGTGGAGACGGTAAGTCGTACGTACGCGCAAGTGAGGATTTCATTCCCATAATTGTTGAGTGTTATTGAAGTGGATGGTGTATTGTATCTCAGAATAAATTTTATTTTATATTGATCTTATATATATTTGTTAATTCCATCCTTATATCTATCCATGTATGGTGGTGGTGAAAAATGGATTACACCATCGCGTGGAGACGGTAAGTTGTACGTACGCACCCGAGGTGATTTCATTTTTCATAGGATAGGTAGAAGGTGGACTATGATTGTTTCATAATCATAATAACCTCTTACTATATATGTAATAATTTATTTATTACTTTATAATGAAACAACTCATGAGTTGGAAGTAGAAGACGAAATAAGTTTTATAGAATCCGTAAATGATATTACATCTTCTTCGATGTGCCTCCTCTAAATCTCCTCATTGAGCACTAGAGTTGGCCCATTAAGATGACCAGGACCTCTATAATGTTTCTAGGGAATCTTATAAGAGAAATTGATATGGTATGGTGGAGATTTAATGCTCAAAATTAACTGAATAGTTGAGGGAGGAAGTTCCCTTTTATTATTGAGGTGAGAGGCACTTTTTGAAACCTCAAAAATATTAATTTATGAAAAAAAACCCACATAAAAGCCTCCAAAATACCCCAATATCAAATATAAGATGATATATAATTTTAATCTCATCAACCAATAAATTTTAGTGAAATTTTTATTTCAATTTACGTACTATCATTTTAATTAACACTTAGTTTTTCTATTTAATTTGTAACTAGGTCACAAATATTTAAATATTAAAAGGATTAAATATTTACTTATTTGATGTCAATTGGACCAGAAATTAATAATTTAGACCATTTTAAACCATATCATAATTATTCTATATTTTTTAAAATGTTTTTTTATATTTTTAAACAATTTATGAAAACCGTATTTTGACAAAATATAAATAATGTCAATTTTGACACTGTTTATTTAATGGATTTTTAAAAATATAAAAAATAAGAAGTGAACCTAGAGAAAAATATTTTATTATATCCCTAAGGTGTCATGGAAATATAGAAAACTTATTTGACATAATAATTATCCAAAAATATATTTATTAAATTATTTTTATTAAAATTTATTTGATCTCTTCAATAATAAAATAAATACTACCTAAATTTTGTGTAATTATTTAATATAATTATTTGTTGAATAAAAATTAAAAATAAAATATTATTTTGAATATAAATATATTATATTTCTGAATAATACATGTTGTCTAATGTAGCTTCTAAAAACCCCAACATTAAAAATGTTGTACTCTTTTAAAACATGAATTTGAAAATTTTATCTTCACTTTAAATAAAATACTATAATTCTCACAATCTCTTATATAAGCTTCCAAATGGACAATAAGTCGATCCTTTGATACTTATGGTCTAAATATACTTGGCTAATATGGTTTGGGCAAGTGTTTGAGCCATTTCCTGGTAGTTACTATATAAAAAATGTATTATTGATTTCTCATCAATTGATTAGTTTATTCATCATCCATGTATTTGACATTAATGTAATTATTAATTTCCAAAAAATTAATAATTCATTTTCATTATAAAAAAAATTAAATTTTAGCTTTCAAATTATTATTTTTAATCTACTTTATCTTTTGTATAACCTTATATTAAAAATAATTTAATTATTAAAGTTTGAGTGAGACATATTTCACATTTCTTTATATAAAATAAATTAAATGTTCTAATCTCATCCAACCGGGTTACAATAGATACCATTTCGACCCAAGTATGTTTTAGAGAAAATTATAATCATCCAATTATATTAATAAAAATGTTAGGGTAATTTTATAATATTATTTTTACCCTTAATTACATGATTTACCCTTTTACCTTGTTAATAAAATTTACCGAAGTTTCTATTCATATTTCCCAAAAATAAAATAAATATATTTACATAATTTGGACCTACTGATTCCAAATATAAAATCCATTATTTAAAATTCAAAAAACAGAAGTTGTAATGATTAATTTAATATTAATCCTATTTTTGAAATGAGAAAACCATTTTTAAATGTTAAAATATTACAAAAGATTGAAATGTTTTTAACTATAAATTATATTTTAAATTAATTCCAATGAGCTATATTATATTTAATTGTAAAAATATATTCTATTTATACTTTTAAACCATTGGATAATATAATTTAACCATATTAATTATTTCAATGAGAAAATTTATTTTCAATTAAAATATAGCATATTTTAACTATTCATCAAAATGAGAATGTTATCAGAAAAATATAAAAAAATCATCCAAAGTAAATTATTATAACCCTCTTCAAGATATAATATTTATTTTGTCATATAAAAAATATTAATCTATAAAAATCATAATTTGGAAGGGGTTTTCCATTCAATGGTATAAAATTAACATTTAAAAATATAGTTTTTTACACATCAAATAGGGTTTTACTGAAACCCTATGACTAAAATAACCATTGTATGAATAAAACAAATATTTAATTATGTATATAACTCATATATATCACATTAAGTTCTGTACCAAAATTAATTCACTCAAAATTCTAATATCTATTTGATTTATATTTTTCATAAATAATTGATAGCCAATGAATTCCTAATGCATTTTAATAAATTATTTATAATTATTCCTTCAAAGATTACAGTAAGGATATAATGGCAATTTTATAATAAGGGTGTTTCGTGGTTTGTTTAAAATTGTGATTTCATGAAAATCATGCTATTGAAGAATAAAAATTATGTAAAGAAAATATTTCTTAAAAACATTTCGGTGTTACTGTAATCACACTTTTCAGGATGGTTTTTTGACTCATACCTCAGTTTCATTCCATATACTCCCTCCTCCTCTCTTCCTGGAAGTTTAGGTCCACCAAGATCACCTAGGGGTATTTTTAAAAGGAGAACGTGCTTCCTTGTTGTGTGATAGATGGGGTCTCATTGAGTTATACCATAATTCGGGAATTGATCATAATGGAGATCAGTAATTAGCCTTTTATACTCTTTGAGATACTAGAGTGGGGAGGATACCATGTGTTCATACAATGTTTTCATCAAACCCTTTGATATATTAGAGGTTCCAACATACATCTATCCTTTTTTAATGTTCTGAATGGTAGGAAATAATGCCTCATTAGAGGGATCCCTCAAGACAAGTGCCTACCTTTTCTGACAGGTGATGACACCTGTTGAAGGCTCTGTCTATTAAGATGCCCCTCTTGAGATGTTTTTTCCCTACCAAGACCTATATCAGAGACCCTATTATTAGGATGCTTATGAATCCCCATGTTTATAATGAATATACCCGTCGAGGAACCCTCATCATTATTGGGTAGGTCAGGTTTCCACAAGATATGGTTGGAGTGGAGAGAGGTTTTCTATCCCCAAACCCTGGTCTACACTTGTGGGGATACCTATTTCATAACCCAGTGAAGCATTTTGAGGATATTTCCACAATACTATTAGAGCATATAGAGGTATCCCAAAGAAACAAGCCACTAAGCCCCATGAAGTGTCATAATCTCAACTTTATGGAACTATTGTTTGATGGTGTCGAGGTTCTCCTATCTTCTAGATTAGGAAAATTGATAAATACATTGGTGATGAAGAATCGCCCAAATGATCTAGCATAAACACATAGCTTGGACCTTAGTGAGGAACTCTAGGGTATCAATGTTTGGATTCATAGTTGGCCAAAACACCACTAATAGATGCTTGACAATAAGAACCTCTCATATGCCATATTGGTCAGAGGTAGATTTCTAATTTTAGTCGGCCCAACCAATGGATAGACATCTTGGTAGTTAAATTCATGTAAGAATTCATGTTTGAAATCATAGAATAAGTCATGATAGACATCTTGGTAGAAGAATGATTGTGATAAATTTTCACATTGATATTCCTCCTTCCTCAGTGCTTATGGGACTTTGGTTTCTGATTTCCTATAGATGGTATCCAATAAGGTAGGTGGATTCAACTATCATTACGGGTACAAGGAAATCAATTATCAATTCCACAACATTATTCAATCTTTGTAATACTGAGAGGGATCTATGCTGATAATGTCATAGAGTGAGAATATCTAATGATAACTACCCCAATGCACAAGTGAGTTTCATATTGCGACAAAAATATTCTTGGTGGGACCTGGAGTTGGTTGTTTGGATCCAGTGAAATTAAAAAATTATTGCTTCCATAATGATAAAAATCCCAATGTTTAGGATTGTAGTTTAATCTTAGGTTCACTGCTTTTATTTTGGAAGCTTTCACCAAGGCCCACTTAAGCGTTGCGATAATACACACACTAGCTTTTTATTTACCATTATTACCACTTTCCAAAGGCAGGAGGCTTTCATCACATTCCTTGTCGATTTCTGATCTTTGATCAAAATAGTATTATGGGATGTGATTTCCTCCTTTTATGGATTCCTTGTTCAAGATCATTGCGTTTTCTAGGTCTCCCTTATTAATATAAGTCTTTTTAATGGATCTCATTTGGTTTCCATATCTTTATGGATTTGGGGTAATTACACTAATTCTATCTTGATAGGGTAGCAACCTTCAGTTTAGATAGTAGTCGCATTGGGTATCACTAGGAAAGTATGTAAAAAGGGCGTATTGGTCACCTGTAAATCATATTCTTGGGATGGAATCCCTTGTGAGGCATCATAGGTGTGGAACCCAAGGCATAATCTACCAATCGTGAGGTAATTAACGACAGGGTAATAAGTCATCCAAAAAATTTAACCTCAGTCATCCTATATTTATTTCATGCGGTAGGTATACTTGTTCAGGTCACAAATTCAGTATCTTATGGATACAAATGAGAACTTCCTATAGTCTAACTGAAAGTTAACTTTTTATTGAAGTAAAAATTAAAGTGTACAAAGAGACCAAAAAAGGGGGGATCATGGGGGCCTGAAATGATGCAGGCCAAGATAATCATCAAGAATAGACTGAATGCATCTCCCTATAATAGAGTGGACACTATCATCGATGATGAGGACCTCACCTTCTCGAGCTTCCCGGGCCAACTTGTCAACATTGAAATTTCTATCATGCTAGACATGGTTGATGGAATCGCCATATTTTATGAGGCTCCTGCACATCTGATTGAGGTAGCAACGTTCCCAAGGATGCTCGTCCTTCCCTTGGAGATAAAGGTAAGTAGCAGTCGAGTCAGTTTAGATGACCTCCACCCTGAGGCTGAAGCACCTGCATAACTTCAAAACAGTGTTCATGGTTGTAACCTCCGCTTCCACAGAATTTCCCTGACCATAAAAGGCATTGAATCAGAATAAAAAAGATCCAATCGCATCCCTAACCACCCCTACACCCCTCATTTAGCCCACAATAAGATATCCATCCAGATTGAGATTCAATCCTCTTCCGGGCGAATTCCATCTCACCTAGTTTCCCCAGGTGATGTTTTTTGCACCCACAAAATTTCCCTTAGGATGATTCTTCTGAAGAAAGACGAGCCCTCACCTCCCTGAAGAGATTGCCCCAACTTGACCACTAAGGTGTGGGTTATGACCTGAAGTGCACCATGTGAATCTTGGATTCCCTCACTGGTCTTGTTCCTTGCCTCCCATATGTTCCAGCAAGTCGATGCCACTGTGATGGAAAAAAATTTCTTTTCAATATCTGAGCCCCCTAGGAACTGTATCCAACTCATGCATGTATCATGGAAGGATTTACCACCGCTGGTAACATTCAAACTGGATTCTATATAACCACACAGTTTTCAACCCCAATCACTACGGATGAAAAGATTATCTGTGGTTTCCACTTGTAGGTTGGGGAAACAATGACTGTGTGGCGCTATGCAAACGCCCTGGAGCTTGAAATTATCATCTGTCGGAAGAGCCTGATACTGAATGCTCCATGTTAGGAAGTTGAGTGTGGTTGAGATCACTTTTCACCACTAATTTTCTGAGATCTCATCGTGTTCTATTCATGCATGCAAGGACAATAGCTAACCGCTGCATGATAATTTTCCTGATGGAGAATCCGTGAAGCAGGAGTTGTTTGGTTCGTCCACCAAGATAATAATTTGGACGATCTACCTCTTATTAGGACTAAAGATGTCTTCCATGAGGCCTTGGTAACTATTGGCCTCCCTGAAGGTCATGGTCAGCATAGGGTAGCCCAGATATTGTAGTTTGCTTCCTGCCCAGTTAACATTCCATAGGTTGATGTCACTACTCCCAATCAGCCAGCGAGGATGGTCCTGCAATATGGGGAGGTGGGAAAACATACATTTGGCTAGGTTGGATAGGTTCCACCTCTTGCATGACCAATACTCTCATTTAGCACCATATCTATTTAGAATAAACCTATCCCCGATAGAGGAGCCTTTGATTAGATACCATGCGAGCCTTGTATGCATTATATGCATGGTTTTTGTTATGCTATGATAACCGACACCTCCTTCATCAATAAGTTTAGACATGCAGCTCCAGGAGGCCCAATGACATCTCCCTAGGTTATTGGAATCCCATAAAAAGGTCTGCTTGATGTTTCCAATCCTCGAGATAGTTCCCTTGGGTGGATTGATGAACGAGAGCATGTGCATGGGGATCAAAGTAAAGATGTTGCTTTTCATAAAACAATTAATTCATTATAATATTTTAATTTAATAAAAATAATAAATAAAAACACGGTAATTTATAAATAAATAATAAACATAATTGAAATATAAGTAATTAATAATTGATATTCACATATTGAATATTTTTATATCATAAAGAAAAAATATTAAATTTTATCATTTTTTATATTCATTATATAACAATAAATTATGTAATTAAGAGATGTTTATATTTTATATCATATGGAAAAAATATTAACATTTATAATTTTTTATATTAATTATATAACCATAAATTAAGTAATTAAGTAATGGGTATTTAGAGATTGAATTTTTTATAAAATACATTATTATATATTATATTTATTTAATATTACAAAATTAATAATTTTTATATTTACGTAATATTTTTTATATATAAATATGTTTTAAGTAAAAATACCTACGTCATCCCCGATCAGCCGAGGGCACCCCCCCCCCCCCGCACCCGCAGCCGCCGCCAGCGCTACCGCACCCGCCGCCCTAGCTCCCGACAGGCGCCGCACCCGCCGCCCTCGCCCCAGCAGATGCCGCACCCGCCATGCCCCTCACCCCGCAGTTATCTCCAATTAAATCTTCTGCGCGGGACCTTCAGGTGTCCCGGGAAATCTTCACCCGCCAAATCCACCCCATGCACGCCTCTTTCCCCAATCTTTAGGGCAAACGTTCCCACCCCATAATCCGGTTTGGCAGCATATAAGGTACCATGAAATACCTTAATCTCTGATTTCTGTTGCTAGGTATGGGCTGTCATCACCTAAGATTTATTGAGTCTTTGATTCGTTTAATAGCCTCCTAATCATTTGTGTATGTATTCCTCTACTACCCCCCTCTTGTCCCATATTCTGCTGCAACATTGGTGAATTTTATTTGAGATAATAGTTTATTTCATTGCCCTAAAAAAATTGATGAAACAAATGAGAAATCGGTATTCAATTTTAGTTAATTATCTTTTATGGTTCGAGGATTTTTTTTTTTATGATTTCATGTTGATCAATTTTATAATCTATATTAAATTGTAATACGATTTAGCTAAAAATTGTTTGTTTATTGTGGTTAATTGCTTGAAAATCGAATAATATGCAGGAATATTCATAATTAATATATTCGTTGATAAGAGTTGGGTGAAGTTAAGGAGAACATATCAAGATTATTTAAATGGTGTAGATTTATTCCTTGATATTTTTTTTGCAACTTTGGAAAGGGATAACATGATTTCGTGTCCATGTCGAAGTTGTTATAATCGACATTATTTGCATCAAGATGTTGTGAAAGCTCATCTCATTATCAATGAAATGGACGCCAATTATCAAAAATGTATTTGGAATTTTCATTGGGAGTTGACGTTCAACGGTGATAATAATTTTTTAGTGTTGAACATGATATTTATTATGAAGATGATATGCTTGACATGTTGGGTGATGCCTTCAAATTTGAGAAACAAGACAACACCTCATCATGTCGTTCTAATGTGGCACAAATATTTTTTAAATTGGTTGAAGATGCTGGGAAACCTTTATATTTCAGATGTGAATAATTTACTAAATTAACTTTTATAGTTGAAATGTATCATCTAAAATGTTTACATGGGATCACTAACGTGGCAATTGATGCTCTTATAAAACTGTTTAAGATAGATCTTCCCAATGATTCAACATTACCTGACTCATTTATGAAGGTGAAAGGGATTATCATGAAACTTCAGCTTGATTATAATAAGATTGATGCATGCCCAAATGATTGTGTGTTGTTTCATAAGGAAAAACATTCCCATGATAATTTCCCAAATTGTGGTGCTTTGAGGTGGAAAACTGCTGATGATGGAAGTATAATGAAATTAACAAATGGTAAAAAAGTACAAATGAAGGTTTTGCATCACTTCCCTTTGATACCCAGGCTTAAAAGGCTATTCATGTCATCTTAAACGACCCCTCTCATGACATGGCATGAGCATGAGAGAGTTAAAGATGACAAGTTAAGGCACCCGACAGATTCGTCTATTTGGAAAGATTTTAATGATAAGTATCCTTAGTATTTAAGTGATCCAAGAAATGTTAGGCAAAGCTTGGAAAGTGATGGGTTTAATCCATTTGGAATGATGTCTAGTCAATATGGCATATGGAATGTTGTCTTGATGATTTATAATTTTTCTCCATGGTTATGTATGAATCCATCATATTTTATCATTTCATTATTGATACCTAGCCCAAAGTCACCTGGCAATGATAATGATGTATTTTTAGAACCTTTAATTGATGAGCTGAATGTGTTATGGGTGATTGGTATTGAAACATTCGACACATCAAAGAACGAGTTATTTGTATTAAAAGGAGCATTAATGTGTACAACTAATGACTTTTCTGCATACGGTAATCTTTTAGGTTGGCGGACCAAGGGTAAAAATGCATGTCCATGCTGCAATGTTGAAACATGTTCATTTTACTTGAGAAAAAGTAAGAACATGTGTTACATGGGCCATCGACGCTTCTTGGATCGAAGTCACAAATTTCGTCGAAATAAAAAGGCATTTAATGGGGAAATAGAAACAAGGCAACCGCCTAAATCTCATAATGGATTATAATTGTTAGATCAAATGAAAGGATTGGATGTCGTATTTGGAAAAAATATGGAGATTCAAAGACATAATAAACAGAAGAGATATGTTGATGTACCTTGGAAAAATAAGAGTATTTTCATTCAACTCCCATATTGGGAGAATCTTCTTCTACGCCACAATTTGGATGTTATTCATGTAAAAAAATGTCTCTGAAAGTTTGATTGGCACACTTTTTGACATTGAGGGGAAAACTAAAGATACTTTGCAATCTCGACTTGACTTGGTAAATTTAAATGTAAGACATGATCTTCACCCATACAAGGATCATGGTCAAACATATCTACCTGCAGCATGCTTTACATTGACGAATCAAGAAAAAGCTGAAATGATAAGTGTACTAGCCTCTATCAAAGTTCCACATGGGTATTCATCAATCATTAAGAGGAAAATTATTGATGGAAAATTTGTTGGTTTGAAAAGTCATGACCACCATGTTTTAATGCAACATCTGTTACCATTGGCTCTAAGGAAAATGAAAAATAAGAAGGTAAGTGGTGTGTTGATTGATCTGAGTAACTTTTTTAAGGATTTATCTTCAAAAGTGGAACAACTGAATATTTTCAGAGGTTACAACATCATGCTGCTGCCATGCTTTGTCATCTGGAGTGCATCTTCCCACCTTCATTTTTTGACATCATGGTATACTTAGTAATTCATTTAGCACAAGAAGCCATGATTGCTGGACCTGTTTATTATCGTTGGATGTATCCAATTGAGAGGCACGCAAACTTCGTTTTCATATTTTCACTTTTGTATACATTTGATTAAATTATTTATGTTGATTTATTGAATGTTTTTGTAAAGATTGAAAATGTATGTTCGTAACAAAAGTCACCCAGAAGGATCAATTGCTTAAGGATGCATTGTTGAAGATTGTATGGAATTTTGTTCAAGATATTTTCATGACATTCAACTCAGAGAAAATAGGTCTATAAGAAACAATTTTGGTGAAGGTGATGAAACACGTAAAGGGCTATACATATTCTCTTTAAAATGTCATGAAATGTCTAAAAAGAAAGATATTCTACCTGACATTTCAATGATATTGAAATTACATAATTATGTTTTGGGAAACTGTGATGAAGTTCAAGTATATGTATGTTAAGATACATACCCATAAATTTTGTTATATTTGTATTGTTTATAAAATTCTTACCTTATTATTGATTTGAATGGAGCACTATGAAATTCTCCCTAGAAAATATCAGCATAGACCAGAAATAATTGATGACATCCATAAAAATGAGTTTTATAAATGGTTTTATGATAATATGCATTTTATATCATACTTTGAATTTAAAATTTTATGTTTCTTTTTGTTTCTAACATTTCTAGTTTTCATTAATTATTCAGGTTATGAATTTTCTAAGGACACTTGTATAGCAACTGATTTAACACAACTAAGTCAGTTTCCTAACACATGGATTAAAATAATGACCAAAGTCACTTGCAATGGTTATCAGTGGCGTGTGAAACATATTGATAAGAGGAGTGAGACCAAAAATTTTGGGGTTCTTGTGAGTGTAACAACAAATACGGGCAATGTATCATATTATGGCGTGTTGACAGAAATTATTGAGTTGACTTATCCAGTTGGAAGGAGTGTTATTTTATTTCGGTGTGATTGGGAAAATCCCATTGAAGGCATCAAAGAAGATAATTTTGGAATCACTCTCGTCAACCTTAAGAGGATTATTAAAACTGATGAGCCCTTTGTACTTGCATCTTAATCCTTACAAGTGTTTTATACGGCGGAATCGAAAGAGAAAATTTGGCATGTTGCAACCATCACTAAACCAAGAGACTTATTTGAAATGGAGGAAGATTTCATACCTGAAGTGTATGGCTTACAAACAAGCTTGTAAACTGATGTCGTTGTGGAAAATTATGACATTTAGGATGAGGAAGTAGTTTTAATTGATGATCATTCACTTCATTTCATTGAAGGATGGCATGAAGACATCAGTATATTGATAATGAAATTCCAGAAACATGATGTTTGTGTCTATGATCATGATAATAACATGTTTCGTGATTCTGATTATTACATTTTCTGTTGACACTTAATAATATATTTAGTTTTGGGTTTTAAATATTATTATTTGATTTTGGTTAGTAAATTTTACTTTATATTTGACACTTGTATATGCTTATTCGGTATTTTAGTTATTGTATTTCATATATATCTTTGAGATGAAATCTATCGAGAACTCTTCAATCAAGCAAAATGTGGATTCAAGTGATCAATTGATGTTATTAATTTATGAATTTTATTTAAATTTACCCCTTCTCCTTTACTTACATTTTTTATTGTTTTATATTGACAACCTTTTCTTGTTTATTTTTAGAAACTGTTACCCTCACATGTTAGAAAAAAGGGACAGGATACATCAGATAAACCATTGAAACATTCTTTATTTTCGACAGAAAACCCTTCCAATGCCTCCGAAAAAAAACGTCTAATGTCATTGATAGTTGAAGATGAAATGCATGATTCAAATTGTAAGTTTCTTACAATTTACCAGTAAGCTGTATATGATATTGTTTTAGGCTGTCTTTAGATATATTATAATTTTTTATTTCTTGTATTTGTTTTAAATAGTGCATGAAATGATAAAACATAAAAAATTGAAGAGATATCCTTGAATAAGTGGTGCATGTTATTTAAAAGAATGGGTAAGTTAAATAAATTTATGGCCTTATTTCTTTTATTATTAAATTAAATATACAACCAAGGTTTTTCTTTATATAGTGGACTATCGAAGGGAAGACACTCAGATTGTTGGTAAGTGGTGTTCCATTATTTATTCAAATTATTGATTTTCCTATACAGGTTTATATGTGTTTAAACATATTTTAAAATTTCCATTTTATTTGAAGGGTTACAATCTCATCAAGTTGGAAATAATGAAAATGCTGGCATAATTAGGTCATCAATTTTGAATGCTAAAGAAATATTGGTTGAATTGACGAAACAATCAACTCTTCCTCATTATTCCAATATGAGCAGAAGGAGAGCTCGGGCATGTCATGTGAGAAATGAAAAGGGTCGTGGATTGAGCAAGACTAAAATTTTGTCAGAGCGTGTTTTTGTAGACGTCAATGACTTTCTTCAACCAGTTGGCAATTCAGCAAAAAAATTATCTTCACTCATCGGTTGTTTGGCTCATGACCCTGGGTGATTACCATTAGACTATCGTGATTGGAGATTAGTACATATTAAAAAAAGGACAATATCTGGGATAAAATTAAGGTACATATTTAGTCATTATTATTTTTATTTTAATAATATATTTTTTATAAACATGATATCATTTTTTTATGTTTTAGTTATCATATTACTTTCCCAAAGGGCATGAACCATATTATTGGGGAATAGAAAAAATGGGTTCTGCATGGGGATCTTACAAATATGAGTTAAAGGTATCATATTTTGATAGTCTAACTCAAAATGATGTTATGGAAAAAAGGCCCAAACACATTCATGAAGACACTTGGAAGAATTTGGTGGAGTTTTGGGAATCATTAGCTGGATAAGTAATATTTTTTCCACAATTTTTGTATTTAAACCATTTTCAATTACTAATATATATTTCAGGTCTTGATTAATCATTAATTAAGATTAAAAAATATGTTTCGTCCCAATATATTTTAAATTTTTTTGTTGGCAAGAACTAAGAGGGGTGCAAAAAATCATTCACATTTGAAAATGCCGCATTATGCAGGGACAAAGAGTTTTGCACATATACATGCTGAAATTAAAGTATTAATTTTTTCTCCACTCTTTGATATTGTTTCCTTTTATTATATTTTTATTTGATTTTATCATATATTTTGTGTTTATGAAAAAGAAGGTAAAGAGGCAGATAATCATGAAATATGGATCAAAACCCACGAACCTAAAAAAGGTTCAAAACATGATGACCCTTCTACCTTAGTTAAGGTAATTTTTTCTTCTGTTACCACCTTAAAAAATATTATGTATTTTTAACATTGGATTTATTTTGACATGGATTAGTTTTTTTTACAATAATCAATTGAGAATGCATTAGCTTCTCATTCAGAGAACACCTCCATTATTGAAAAAAAATGAGATTATCAGAAAAACATTATAGGAGGAGATAAAAATGGCTGTTTAAAAACTTTTTTATTGGGTGCTAAGTATTCATGTGATCCTGCAAAGACATGTGTATTAGAGGAAGAGAAGACTAGAAGGATTAATAGTGAGGAAAAAGTTGAGAAAATTGAGAAAAAACATGATGAAGTTGTTGGAAAAATATCACATTTTTCAGATTTTGTAGAAGTTCTTATAACGCACTAGGTATTCGTGCTTGTGTAATTATTTTTTCTTGGAATATGTTTTTTTACATTTTTTTTCTAATATTGTGGGTTTGACCCAACCTTGGACAAACATGGTTATCACATTCTTGTAGAGGAATGTAATTTTTCACATTGTATTTTTTTGTAGGCGGGATCTGCGAGTCGACTCTTACTTGGTGATGAGGAAAATAATTGTGAAGTTGACAGCTCTGATAGTTGTCATGAAGAAAATGACGATGAAGAGTCTCTTTAGTTTTTATTTACATACATTTTTTTATAGCTCTGGTGGTTGTCCCTCCCCCACCTTGTTTTAAGTCACTTTGGTTTTCTGCATTCTATTTTTTGCTGGCATTACTTCTCCTACTGTTGGTGTTCTTGCTACTGGATTTTGGATTTGTCTTGGATTTCTGGAATTCATTGGGTCTTTTTAGTATGGTTGTCTCCATTTTTTGATATCTGGACTTGATTTTTATAATTCTGGATATTCTTTTATTGGCGGTTGTTAGGAACTCTTTGTAGATGAAATGTTCTTGTATGGATCTCTTGATCATGAGAATTTTTTTGATGTTTACAGATCTAAAACATTGGGACTAAGCTGCTTGTAGTTCTCATCATGTCCTATGATTTTTTCATCATTGATATCTTCTTTGTCCCAATGTTTTAGACATGCATTCTGATTTCAAGTGTAGGATTCTGGATCAGATGCTTCCAAAATTCTGGGACTGCCTACCTTTTCCTGAAGTTGAACAGATTCTGTTTAGCTTTTTCTGTGTGTTGATCAGATTTCTACATTATCTACTTTGTCCCAAAGTTTTAAACTTCATTCTTTATCATAATATTTCTCATTATTATTATATTTTCATGTGTAAAGGATTATGAGGATGAATTCTCCAATGAATTGAATGTTTTTTCAGGCAACCAACAATATCACCCACTGTTTTTCTCCTAAAACTCCAATAAACAGTATTTTATGTGCAATTCTTCTGATAGTTTTCAAGTATTCATAATTTCACAGTCAACCATCCTAAATTTTCTCTCGTGTATACATCACATCAAGAAACATTTTATTATCATTGTTAGATGGTTTAGAGGGTCTCAATGAAGCTTTAGATTGGACTGGATTCATCACAGGAAATTTATCCAAAGAAGTTTATGGAGGATACTTGGATATTGAAACATCCCTTATCTATTGATAATTTGGATGTCACGTGAATCTCTCATAAAAATATTTAAGTGGACCAAATATGTTATGTTATTGGGCTTATGTAATGGGAAGATTATTTGTTGGAACTATAAAAAGGTTATACTATCCTTTGAGCACATAAAATGCTTGCCAAAGATGTGTAATATTGAAATGATTTCATCTTTATTATACTCAGGAAATACCTCATATCCTTGCCTTAGAATGTAACCATATTCGTTATACATTTTATTCATATCATCTCTACAAATAGAATTAGCCTAGAAGTAGTCCGTTTTGTATTCCCATTTGGTTGAGATTTTGTCTAATCGCTCATACCTATGTTTCTAAGTATATGAAATCATTATGGGGATAATACTAAATACACTACTTGTATTTTTCAGGCTGTTCTTACATTCCTCCATCAACCTATAAGAACATTCGATATCTTCCCCCACCTTTTTGAACATTTCGATAAAAAATTCTGAAATCACTTGGCCAAGTGCATCGTTTTAGACAAAGTTGGATCTTGGTAACCCTCAATCTCCATTCATTTAACATCTTCATTATCATTTTCAAATGTCTCAGATGATGTTTCCTCTTTCTCCTTCAAATAATTTTGAATATTTTTTAGAATCCTACACACTCCATGGAAAACATCTTAACAGTGAAGTAATAGCTCATGGCCAGCATAACAGCATTTCTTAATTCCCTCAATATCTGCATCTATATTTTGAACATCTCCATCATTAGATAATTTTTTTTTAGATACCACATCATGCTGTAGTTTTCTTAAATTTTCTCTAACAAATTTTAAATCACTTGCACGCTGATCATGTTTCTTATTGACATCATACTAGAACTTCATCCAATCTTCTATACATTCCAGAATATGTATACAATTGTCAGAATTGAGTTCCTATGTCTTGAATTTTATGGAATCAGCAATCAATTTTTTTTGAACTCTTGATATTTATCAAAGGTTGTAGTATCAGATTGTAATTTAGATATTCTTTAATTTACTATTTATAGAAGTAAATTTGAATTTAAAGTAGCTAACTAATCCATAATTGACTTCATCTACACCATAACAGATTCAACAACACCAATCATAACTGTTTATATTCTCCTTAGTAAATATGATTGAGCTTTTAGAATAACTTTAAGCTTATTTATAAATTCTTCATTTATACATGTATCCTATATTTAGAACCTTTTAGAAATTTAGCTTCAACTATCATCAATTGTTTCAACTCATCAAAGGCGATTATGAATCCATTGATGATTTAAGCTCTTTAATTTCTTCTTTGGAAACTGAAGTTTCATTCCACTTATTCATCTCTTCATTTAAATCATTCAAACAGCCTTTCATGTCTGTGGTTGCTTTTTGTAAATGCTGGAAAGAATAAAATATTGTTGTGGAAAACTGTTTAGGCTATTCATGGATGGGGCTGGATTCAAGAAATCCGTTCTAATTATTTTGTTTCCAGTTTAGGTGTGTATCTTGACACATTTATAGGCCTGATTTTTTATTTGTGCATTTTTATTTATCGCCATATTTTTATATGAAAATTTTTATCCTCAGTTTTTGAAATTTTCTAAATATTTACACTTTCCCGTTCCTCTGCAGATATGAATCTTTTTATTCATGTTGTAGGATCATTTCAATTAATAAAGAAGTGAAATGTGCTAGAATCTGCCACACACACCAAGGGGAGGCAATGATTACAGTTTTTTAATGTGTTGGACCCCTCCTGACATGTTATATGTCATTGTGATGATAACTTACATTAATGTGTGTGATTATACATGTCATGCACTTAATGCAAAAGCTTCTCATAGAAAAACATTGGTGGTAAAATTCTCCAGTCGTAGAAGCTGGTTTCATTTATCCTAGAGTTAGACAATGTTTCATTTTAGAGTATATTTGGTTTTTATGTTACATTTAACACACGCTCATGGAATCAAGTGTTGTGTATGTAGCATATGGAATTGGAGGTTCATTTCAGGCGGGATGAGTATGGGTGTAAAAATTTTGCAGCTACTGGATCTGATGTGGGGTGAGCTTCTGGAGCTATTGCGGGGTGGGCATCCCAGCCTTTACCTGTGGCTGCTAGAGCTGTTCTGAACATCTTCAGCCTATGGTGAAAGTTTCCAATAAGAATGTTAATGATTTTTCATGTCAGCAGCATCACATAGTGGTGGGCTTTCCTAAATCGATTTTTTCTTATTTGTTTCTTCCTCAAAGAGGATCTGGTCACATTTTTCACATTCTATTGAATGTTTTTATTTCCATGTCTTTAGTTAGATGTTCACCTTTCTCATGAAGCAATACTCCATTACTAAAATGGTGTGTGTGTGGTTACCCGGTCTCCCTATTCCATTTCAAAACCCAGTAAGGCTACAAATCTTGGGGAATCCATTTAGGAAATTTTTTTATGCTGATTTTCATAATCCCTCTACAATTCATCTAACAGTTGCTAGAATTTGTGTCAAAATGAATATTATTTCTCCTCCACCTATGTTTGTTGGGACTAGAGTGTTGTTTTATATTTGTTTAATGATGTCAAATACACATTATTTCAGTTTATTTTTATTTTTATTTAATTCAAGGATACTTATTAATCTCACATACAAGTCAACAAATACCATGAATTACCAATGTCTGAAATTTGTATTAATTTGGATTGAAAATTAGTGTTGAGACAAAATACAATCATTTTTTTTATTATTTTGTTTTAGTTTTTGTTTCACATGACTTATTAAAATGGTATAGTTTTATTGTTTTTATGATTTATGAATGATTATTAATATTATCTTTAGCTTTTTGTTTTAGGTCCTTTGATATGACATATTGAGGATCCTCAAGTTTTCATTTCATTTCAACATTGAGCATACCGCCTAGAGACATGAGGTATTTCAATGTTTTCCTAATTATTTCTTATTTTTAATATGTAGTTTTAAAATTAATTTTATGTTTTTTAAGTAGTTGTGTTTAAGTGACTAAATTAGTTAAGAAGGTGCTATAAAATAATATGTGAATGTGGGTGTTCATATTATGTGGGTTTACTATTGGTTTTTGGATATTCATGTTATATATGTTTACAAAAATGACCCAATTTGAACTCTAAGCTTATGTGGGTAACTCACAAGCCTTCCATTTGACTATAAGATTCACTATTTACTATAGCTAAATGATTATGTAAAAAATCATAGGTATTCCATTTGAGTCTTAGTAGCATCATCTTTTTTATAAATTCCATACTCATTGAATCATACACTCTTTATTACATTTATTTTTTCAAAACCAATTTTAACTACTATCTTTGAAAATGGAACACTTCAAAAAGATAATGTCTTAAACATTGTTTTTAAATCCTCACACATCTTCTATATTGAATGTAAGGAGATCATGTCTTTATCCTATCAAGTCCTAACTACATTAGATCAACTCTATTTTGGGTTAAAGAATGGAAATCACGGAATGTTATTATTGTAAATATAGTAGTGGATGGGTGGGGGATTTCATTGGGAAGGGATTCTAAGACCCTGGTTTTTCTTATGTTCCATGTAATTTCTAAAATGATTTCATTATTAGTATTATCAGCACTGCTTAAGCCCGTGTATTTGAATTTCTATTCATATTTATCTTATCTGTTAACAATGAATTTATTAGTATAATTCCATATTTCGGTATTTGGAACTTTTCATTAAGATTGAAATAGATATTTTTACTTTCTTTGGTTACCTTTTTTTTATTGTTTGCCTCTTTTTAGGTTCTAAGAATGAAATAAATTTGTTCTTGTGGCTTCGCCTAACAAATTGGAATTTATAGGTTTAACATTTTAGTTTCCGTTCCAATGTTTTTTCAATTTTCATTGAAGGTGTTTTTCAAACAACATCCCTAGTGTTTTTCACTGTTGCTGATCCACAGAGGGAACTCATTGAGTTTGATTTGGTAGAACAATTAATGTACTAATATCATGTGAAAAAGTTTTTTTAAAGAGTAGTCATAACATCATTTATTTATTTATTCTTAGTAACATATATTTCTTTATTTCTGGCTGATTCATAGTGCTAATGCCACCAACATATTCTTGTTTCTGTCTAAATACAGTGAATGCGCTACTTCCATAAATTCCATAACAACTTAGTTGTTTTAATTATATTTTCTTAACATGGTAATTATTTAAATTGACATAAAACACATTGCGATATAGATCACACATTTCTTTGACTGCATATTACTTGAGAAGTCATGTCATGTTGGTAATAGTCTTTTCAAATTATGAAATATTTTTAATCATTACATTTTGTTAATGTAAATCTATCCATGGTCGTTAAAAGATAATGAAAAACAAGGAAAACAACAAATCATTGTTTGTGTTGAGTTCTTAGGGTCTAAATGATGCAATGTAGTCAATGTTTTAATTCCAGGATGATCGAAAGCTGAGAGCTTCTGGTTATTGTCTATGAATCTGAAGAAAAATGTTTAATACAAACCATTACAACATTGTCTGTTCAACATGTCCAGGGTTAGATGATGCTATGAAATAGTTTAGAGCAGTTGAGATGATTACACCATGTTTTCGCATTCCTATTCCATGGTCAGTAAAAAAATCTGGATATATGTATTTTAGATCATTGTTTTCACATTCCAATTCCATGTTCAGTGAACATATATAAATATATGTATTTTAGATTATATATCCTACAGGTTTGGCTGCATATTTACAGTTTAATTCCCATTTTTTACATACTAAGGTGTTTATGGTTTTGGCAGCATATTCATTTATTTCGGGCTGCATATTGAATTTTTTAAGTATAACTAAAAAATGACTATTTTTTATGGTTTATGATAATTGAATGCATAGAACAGTTTTAATTTTGGATGGTTGGTTAGTAATTTTTTTGGCTTCATATTCATTTTGGATTCGTTTTCACTGATAGTTGGTTTGGATTTGTTTTGGCTGCATATTCAATTCATTTGGTTTAATGGAATTTCGGTTTCCTTGGCTATCTTTGTTTGGGTTTCAGGTGGTTTTAGGGGTGTGCATGTCCAGTTACATGATGTACAAGTGACAAGTGTATTCTTCATTCCTTCGGTTGGTTTTATGATAGGGGTTTGTTGCATTAACTCGTTATTTTTCTATTTGGATGACTTTCCTCTGTTAAGTAGGAACTCTCTATCATGAACAGATTCAATCATATCCCAATCCAGCCACATTCGTAGCATCGGTGCCATGAGAAAATGTCAAACAGGATGCCTAAAGGATTCGTTGTTCAATGGAAAATAGTGGGACCAATTTCTATTTGAACCAATTGTTCATCCCTTTCATTTTGATGTTGAATCTTGTCCATCTGAGAAAGCAAATTTTGTACCCTCTAAACATTATCTCACAAATGAATACATCACTGGTAGCTCATACATTTAGGGTGATATAATTCTCCACTTTTAGATACCTTTTTAATTCAATATGCACATCATATCCATCTTTCGAGATGCAATCAAAAGTTGATTCCTGAAATAGATCACATTCAGAGACAGCATCAGGCTAGAGATGATCACTGAATCTCATCCCTTGTGTATCTTGAACTATTTAGAAGGGAACATCACACACTGTCCAGACAGGTCGTGAACATACATAACTGTTGTAGTCAAGTGTGAGAGTTCTGCAAGCATCAACATCTCCAATCTATTTCTATACAGATCATTTTTTTGCAATTTTATTTATTTCTCCTTTGGTATTTTACACTAATTTTTGGTTCTGATCATTGATTATGTGTGGTGTAGATCTTGAAGTTGGATGGTGTGTCATAGCAGCGACTTGTGGGTATGTTATTCTACTGTCAAATTGGAGGCTCGCTGGTCCTGAGGCATGGATGTGTCGTTGGTGCTGGAGCTGGGTCAGTGGGGTATGGTTGTGATGTGGGTACTTGGTGGGTGTGATGTATCCTGCTGGGTGATCCTGTGGGGGAGGGGGGATCTGACATTTTTTAATCTAAAATTTTTGTATTAAATTTCAGTATTAATATTATTAATTTTTTTCTATGTTTTAACATTCATGTCAATCCTCTACGATTTAATAATTAAAATAGATGAATTATATATGATATATTAATAAATATAAAAATTTATATTTTTTATTCAAATGTAATTTATAAATAGATATTATATTTAATTTACAACTTGTTAAAATAGTCTTCGGTTTAATAATTATAACATTTTTATTATATATGATAAATTAATAAATGAGACATTAAATTTTAATGACAATAAAAATTTATAATTTGTATGTAAATGTAATTTCTAAACAAATATTATATATTTGTAATATTATTACCAAGAGATAAATTTGTCATCAGAACCTGTTGCTAAACACTTTAACCAACATATATATTATCTATTGGTATTATTATAATTGGAAAAGATCTATTTTATCTATCGCAAAAAGATTTAGTGACATAGTTTTTACCAATAGTTTAGTGATAGTGACATGTTTTTTGGTAAAACGTTTTCCCAATAGAAAATGCACTTTTACCAACAGATGTGTTGATGTTGGAAAAAGTGAAATATTTTCGAGATTCCAAGGGTGTCCTGGAGAGCGCTACACCTCCTTTATGAGCTATTGTTGGAGATTAAAACCTTGATGTTTCTAGAGATAAGAAGCTACCCACTAGCCTCCCTATATGTCTTTAAAATTCTTTTGAGTTTTTTCATAGAACTAAGTCTTCCATTGGGAAAAATTACGGTGTCATCGGAAAACATGAGATCAGAGATATCTTTCTCCCCGTACTTGGTAACAAAGGGTTTGATCCTTCCCTCCTCTTAAAGATTGTGGGTGTTCATGGAGTGGTCTTCTTGAGCCAGGAGGAAAAGGAAGAGAGATAGGGGATCACCATGCTGCACACCTCTAACATTTATGAAAAACCCAAGATCTTTCCCCTGAGAGAAATTGAGAGCCAAAGAGACGAGTTGCATCTGAAACATAATTCAAAAAACAATACCTGAAAGTTGAACTTCCTCATCACACGGACCATGAAATACTATTTGAGTATGTCATAATCATTTTCTATTCCCTCTTGAATAATTTCGTTGGACCCCACCATTCGTTTGTTGATGTCTCCCATGAGCTCTTTCGCAATACCAATTTCCCCTTGTATTCCTCTTCATTTCACGATGTCGTGCTGCTCAGCATACATGTGTCTTGAAACTAGGTGACTGGGTTTTCTGGACAGCAAACTAGACTGAATTTTGTAAGTGAAATTGCATAGTAAAATCGGCCTGTAATGGGAGAGGATTGAGGGATCCTTGCACTTGGGTATGAGAACATGTTGTGAGGTACATAGACCCCTTGGCAGCGAACCCCACGAAGTAATCTTGAATTGCCTGAGTAGCATGAGTCTTGACAACTTCCCACACTACAACATAGAAAGCACCTAGAAAACCATTTGGATCAGGGAGTTCTCTTGGTTAAGACCAAAGGTGACCTCCCTGATCTCCTCTTCTTCAGAATCTCCACTAAGGCCTCATTATCTGACTCCCTGACAAGACCATGCATGCCTTGAAGAATGTTCACCCCCCCATGATCCACATAATTTCTTCCATCCCCAAGTGTAGTCAGATCATCCAAGAGTGCCTTGAAGTGTTCTAATGCCATGTTTCTAGCAACATCAATGTTCGCGATGAAAGAACCGTCCTCCATCTTCAAGTTGATTTGGATGTTTCTTCTTTTCTCCTTCCAGAAAGCATGAATGTTGGATGTGTTTTTATCCCCTTCTTTAATCTAGAGCGCCCTTGACCGGGAAAGATACTCCTTTTCAGTTTCTAGAATCCTTCCCTCCAACAAGGAAAACCTATCTTGAAGCACCGCAAAAATTTCATCATCCCACTCCCCCTACAGAGAAATTTCGAGTTTATTGATATCTGCATTGAGGCGATCGAACTGAATTTCCGCGACAGGGTTTTCCTCCATCCAGTCCAGGATGCACCCTTTAAGCCTACAGAGCTAGAGATCAAGACTTTCCCAGTCCTTTCTTTAATCTGGTCCTTCCATAATGAATCCATTATCTACAGAAAAGCATCCCTCTTAAGAAAACTTGACATGTAAAAAATTTTATCTCCCTTGCGGGGGTCCTGAGAAGCTTAATCAGCAGGGGGCATGATCGGACAACACACTACTGAGGTGGGTGACCGAGGCATGTCCGAATGTGTCAATACCCTGAATGTTTGCAAAATACCTATCGAGTCTTCTCCAAACATGCTGGTTCCCTTTAGGATTGTTTCACCTGGTGTAATGATTTCTCGCGAAACCCATGTCATGAGGTCTGAGGAGGCAATGAAATGATGTAAATCCCTCATGGCACTTGTGAAGCCCCCACCCCTCCTCTCTTTTCCGAAACATCTGCCACGATGTTAATACCCCCTCTAATGAACCAAGGTTTTCTCGCTGTTCAGAAGACACTCAGTTGATTCCATAAATATAAAGTTTTCCGCACATCATAGCTAGAATAGGCGAAAGTGAAGAGCAGCTCAAGGCCATTGGATTTGATGCAAGTGGTGATATACTGAGCTGAGCTCTCCTCCAATTCCACTTCCACCCCATGTTTACAAATATTCTAGATGTGGGTGTTATCTGGGACAATGTACATGTGATGGTTGAAGCCCATCCGCTTTCCAAAAGAGGAAATACATCGAACATCCTTCTTGGGTTTGAGGATGGCCGCCAACATGATGGAGTGATGCTTAAAAACTGAGGCATCGAATGCACTCTTTGATAAATCCCCCAGACCTCTTTCATTCTAAATAATGAGGGACATCATTAAAAAAATAATAGAGGACTTTCGACCCGCGTTGTATGAAACATGAGGGTACCTGATGAAGGCCGCCTCCTTTGACGTGGAGTGGGTGACGACCCTCGACGAGGAGCCAGCTGATCTTGGGGACCGGCGGAGGGAGGATCTAATATCTAGAGGGGATTCCAACAACGATTCTTCTGAAAACTCCTCCAGAGAAGCAACGTGGTTGGAACTTCTCTGAGAAGGAGATCTAGAGCTTAGAGAGACATCGTCGAAGAGCAGGGGGAGATGCATCTTTCTATCAGGAGATTTGCGAGCCTCAAGATAACCCTACGAACACCCTCAGACATCGCACAAGAAGGCTGCAGACCCAATCCTAAGGAAGTGCTTACGATGTCCATGGGGTGCATAATAGCGGGGTCTTTTTTTATGGGTTTTACGAAATAAATTATTTGGGATAGGGGACTAGGGTTCCGATATTTTTAAAACTGGGTCCGAGATGCGTGAACGGAGTTCACGCATCCCTGCCCCACTGAAGATGCGTAAACCCCGTTCACGCATCCTCCCAAGAGGAGGGATTCGTGAACGGGGATCACTCATCTCAGAGAGAGCTCAAATCCTCCTCAAAATTTATAAGTATTAATTATAAACTAATAAACGTAAAGTAAAAATTTAGAAATATTATTAAATATCAATTAAATAATTGAAAATATTGCAATAATGTTAATAATTATTAGTAAATATTAATGAATAATAGATATTCATTAGATAATTATTAATAGAATGAATTGAGTATTATCTTACATATATTGAGAAAGATATAATCTTAGAATCTTTCACTCACATCATCTCAACATGTTGCTGTTATACATCTATTTCTATAAAGATCCTCATATGGTTCCATTTTTATTCTAAAGTGGAAACTGTTATTATATAAGAATTCCACTAATAAATGTTGTTGATCACAATATCTCTTGAAATAGATCAAGAAATATATTAGCTGATCGGCAAGACTATGAATGATCCTTTTAGACTTACTGTTAGTTTTAGTGTGGTTAGTAGTTCAAATATCATTTTTGTATCCGATGCATGTTAAATAATTCCCAAAAACATCATAGAGATCTTTGGGTCACTATTAGATATAATATAAAGATTTAATCCATGTAAACATACCTCTTTATTTATATATTGGTATGTTGATAGAGTGTGAAATACTCTCAAATAGTAAGGAAGTAAGAAAGCATTGTAAGTTGATCAACTATAAACTGAATGGAATTATTTATAATGTAGGTCTTTATAAGATGGTGATGTTTTATATTTTAATGGGTAATTGTTTAATCATCCTCTTTTAACTCTTTCATTCGTCCTTTATTTACAGTAAAACTATGTTTTGAGATGCATACTCAATAATCTCACTCTTTAGATTGCGTACCAGTAGAAATTGTTTCCTTTTATAAAGTCTGAATATGTATCTTCTCAAAATTGGCCAAATGAACTTCTAATTCATATTGTAGTTATTCCGATCTTCAATCATAATCATCTACTCTTCACAAATATCCATTATTCATTCAAATTCTTCTTCATGCAATTTAATTTTTGTAAACAAATAATCGTGTTCCATGATATTCTAGGATTTTACATCTAATTTTAAATCATTGAGATCGATAATATTTTTCAAGATTGCTTCAAGTTCACACATCTTTTCATCCAGAATCTATTTGATTTCGAAATAATTAATATAATTAATATTTATCATTTAATTTAATCATATTATTTATGATACATATATATATATATATACATTGGTATATAATTTGATAACAGTAAGACACTTATTAAAAATAGAATAGAAGTCTAGATAACAGTAATACATATACAAAATGTATCATAAATCAAATGTAAACCTAATCTATGCCTCTGGCATGGATGCTCCTATGTCCCACAACCAGGCGTATACTGGATGCGTCCATGCCGTGTCTGTCTATGTCTGGGCTCTGGCGTACGCTGCGCATCCTCATCAACAGCCACCTCCACATCCTCCTGTGTGACAGGCGGTGGATGCACAGTCTCACCGCATGTACCCTGGCCCGCATCTATGGATAGTGGAAGCTGGCTGGAACTCTCACTAACATAGAAAGTAGATGTATTCTCTACTGTGGATGACTGCAATAAAACATCGAACTCATTCCAGTCATCGTCTGTACGTACCTGTGGTTGTGCCTGAGAAGCTGGAGGAGCATCTGACTGATCATGCTGAACAACCTCCTCCAGTGGAACAATATCATGTGGCCGAGCAAGATGAGCAGCCTCCTCCTGTGGAACAACAACATCCATAACAGGGTCGTCACCCCCAGGTACATCTATGTGAGGCTCAGCAGGCTCTGCGGCCTCCGCAATAGGTGGTGGATCAAAGAAAATGCCATGATAAATCTAATCCATCGACGGTAGCATATGTCATACAAGGCTGTGAAAATATGATGGGTCAAAGGCAGCTCTCTCCACTGGATCAGACATATGAAGTAGATGACTAATACGAGCATCCTGTGAAAACAAATTTCGTTGTTAACTAATATGAATAAAAAATATGTTGAATAGTGAAAGGAAGAATGCATACCAAGTCATGGAAGCCCCGTCCGTGCCGTGTCAGAAATCTGACTGGGGACCTGATGTACCAGCCTGCATAATCCATTTGATCCATCAAATGAAAACATACTATCCCTGCCCCTTGCAACTGGGACTCCGGTCGTCTGTCCCATATCGCAACATATCTGGCATGGTAGCTCCTCCAATCAAAATCTCTCTTCCCTGACATCTTCATGGAATTCAATGAATCCAACTGACTGGGCGGGTCAGGAACTGGCTGAAGAAATCCAAACTATCTCATGACCCTATCCATCTGATGCCACTCGACTATATGAAAATGAATTAGTGGAACCATGCAGGAGCCGATATCAAGCATCACTGTATAGTATGGGGGCAGACTCTGAAGGATATCATCTATATATGGCATCCATGTAATCTGAAAGAAAAAATGAATAATCAATTAATAAATGAATAGATGTACAGTAAAGAGTAAATATTTGACAATATAAATAATAATCACTTACATCGTCTGGTTGAATGTTGGCTAACATAAGTCTCTAGGCATGAACATCATTTCTGGGAGAATCTGAATGTCGATGCGCCTGACTCCACCTATAGATAATATTTTTATTTTTACATTTCATAAAATAATCTTATACAATTAAGTTATATATTAGAAGGAATTAATAACATACCAACGTCCACGTGGAGCCTCTTCTACAATATCTACGGGTAATGGCGCACGGGCATGTCGAGCTAAACGAGGTATGTGCTCCCATACCCACATCTGTAGAAGAACCATGCATCATGTGATATGCATCTTATCGATGCGACATGCGCTGTATAGGGCCCTGTATGTATATGCTAGGCAGACAGACCCCCAACTATATCGGCCTGCCTATTCCAAATCCTCCAAAAAAGATAGATACATCTGGTGCACAAAAGTAGTAGAGTGGTCAAAAAAAAGCGTGCCACCGATTAGACTCAAAATATATGCGCGTGCAAATCATAGCACGGTGACCTCATCAGCATCATCTGGTAAATGTTTGAAGTGATGGTCTAACTAAGGCATCCGTAATCTACCACGGACGATGGTCATGCCATTATCCTAGACCTCTATGCCCAGAAGTCTATGAACAATCTCAGGCAAATCTGATGGAACTCGGCCTGTCAAAGCATGTCCGTAGATAGGGAGGCCCAACATAATGGCCACATCATGCAACATAATAGTCATCTCCCCCTCACTGAAATGGAAATTATGTGACTCTAGTCTCCATCTCTCTAGAAGTGTGGCAATGAGCTGATGATCAAGAAATGTGAAGTCGCACATCGCTACTCCATAGAATCCAGCTCGACGAAGATGTGGGACGATAGCGGGAGGTGGTGCAGTATGATGGAAATGGTGAGATGTACGTACACTCAATGGAACCAAAGGACGTTACTCTAAAATAAGTCATGATACATGAGTAGCCTGAGATGTAAGCAATGGAAAACCTGCCATATGAACACATGATATCATCATTACTTATTAATAGTGGAAGCATGATATATTAATTTTCATTTGGTTTCACAATCAAAATTATCCTAGTCTCACAATCAACATTATTTAATGATGCTCAGACACTCAGATGCCATTAAAAAGACAAGACATCTTATAAGAAAACCAGAATTTAAAAGTGAAAAATTATTTATTTCTTCTTTTTTGTGAAATTACGTTTGTTAATTTATCCATTATCCATTAAATAACCATTACCATTATTCCACATTATATTAAATTGCATTACATTAATCATCAGAGTAAATTACATTCCCGTTATGAAAAATCCAAACCATGTACTCTTGGAAGACCATCCAAAGCTACCTCTAAGAGGAAACATGCAACCAAGAACATCCAAATTCATAAGTGAGAATTTCATCTCCCAACATCTCTCCAATAGGTATTCCCAGCTTTAACCTTCTCATATCTATAGCACATTAAAAAATTAATAGGATAAAATAAATCCACAGGGAAACTAGGCCCTCAAAACAAGACTTTCAACCTTCTCATAAAAATGATCATTGATGACTCCAAAACAAGGTACTTGAACTCCTACAGAAAAAGTACAACTCACACTCTAGAAAATTATATTTATCACAAAAATGGAGCAGGTACATAGACTCTATCATGGATGATGAGATGTGGAACTCTGTCATGCCACTTGGGGACATCTCCTACGATTATGTCCTTCTGCGTGACAGATACTGCATCATATTCTCCCTCCTTGTTGTTGAGGCCAATCCATCTCATTTCGAATGCGAGTTGAGTTCGAGCTTCCTCGGGGCCGCAACCTTGTAGCATGAAGCCAATAATATTAAAAATGACAGACATTGAAAAAATTATAAATGAAACCAAAACCAACTTATGAAAACCTGGAAATATCAGGTACGATGGTCAGTTGATTAGCAGGTAGTGTGATAGAATGGAAGTCACCAACAGGCATCCAAGCAGCACTATAATAGTTAACCAATGTGCTCATGTGATACACCGGGTCAACATATGGCTCCCATGATATATTTACCGAAGCGCAAGCTGCAATAATATGTACACATGGATATCTCAATGTCTGAAAGCTGCCGCAATCACAGTACCTGTTGTCCAACATCACGACAAACACTCCACCATTAGTGCATGTACCCTGGTCGTAGCACTGTCTTACCCAAAAACTCATCTTTTCCCTGTCAAAGGCTATAACTGTCCATCATGAAGACTCATTCCGTATCCAGTCAATATCAGTTTGAAAATGCTGAGTAAAAAGCATTCCATTTTCCATCCTCTAGAAGGCCTTTTGGGACCGGTCAACAAAGTAGTGAACACATCTAAAAAATGTCTCTTGCACTAACCCTATGATTGGGAGTTTGCGCACACCCTTGAGGACCCCATTTATGCACTCCACTATATTAGTTGTCATATGCCCATATCTCATGCCACCATCGTATGCTAATGACCATTTTTCCTTTGATATTTGCATCATATATTCATTTACCTCCTCATTAACTGTACGGATCTCCCCAAGACGTCGATCAAACCTTTCTTGTTGGGGTTCATATGCTGAGACCATAAGATAATAATGTATTAAGATGGATATTAAATTTTGTTAAAAAAATCATGTTTAGAAAACCATACCCAATTTAAGGATTTACTTCTTTATGGCCTCATCTATAAACTTATTATGCACATTACTTTCAATATGTCTAATGCAATAATAGTGAAAAGGATTCGGCTCAGTCCAATAAACCCCATCACTACTCACGAACTCTATAATCGCTTGATGATGATCAGATATCAGACACACGCCCTGTTTTTGCGTGACATGAACATGTACACATGCCTTGAACCAGCTCCACCATTCAAAATTTTCATTTTCAACAACAGAAAAATCAAGTGGCAGAGGAGAGTGATTACCATCCTGTGTGGCAGCAATGAGTAGAACACCTATATACCTTCCATAAAGGAATGTTCATCTACCCGAATAAATTGTTTACAATAGGGAAATGCAGCAATGCACGGTCTGAATGCCCAAAAAGCCTATTTAACTTCACCTTTGACCGATCAACTCGATGATTCTGGGATACATACTCAACACTGTCCAATTGATAAACAATCTGATTATTGAGAGACAATAATTCCAGAAGCTATGGAAACATCGCATAAGACTCATCCCAATCACCATACACTTTTACAATGGCTTTCTGTTTTTCATTTCAAGCTTTGTTGTATGATATCTTATAGTTATACAACTGTTGAATTCTTTCCTGAACAAGGGCAACATTAACATCCTGACTTGTTCGTATCATCTCAAAAATAATAGTAGATATAACCTCTGCATCAAGGGAAGAGTGATCTTGTGCCAAGCTGGGATGCAAACAAGTGTGTGGGCCTTCTAATTTAGTTATCTTCCAACATCCATTATATTTATCTTAATCGAAATTTATATTCATACCCATATTTTTCACAACGAATGAGATATTTGGTCTTCTTTGAATCATAAACCACAAATGTGAAATGTCACTTAATGTGGTATTGCTTTATCATAGTTTTCATGACCTGTTTAGTTTTGAACTCCTTCCCAACATATATGGAATTATCATTTGATGCAGGCCTATTCCCTATAATATCAGGGAATTCAGAAGCTGGTGTAATGACATCCCAATCAAAATGTTGTTCATGAGACATTCCTCCTAATAAGGAACTCAAAACTGAAGGCCAATTAACACTAAATGGTGGATGTAGGGGATTTCTATCTCTCAAAGGAACCTCATAAGGTTCATTCCCAACCACATCATCTCCTGCTGACTCCACAGATTCTTCTTCCTCAGATGGTGTAATGACATCCCAATCAAAATGTTGTTCACGAGACATTCCTCCAACTAAGGAACTCAAAACTGAAGGCTGATTACCAATAACTGGTGGATGTAGTGGATGTCTATCTCTCAAAGGAACCTCAGAGGGTTCATTCCCAACCACATCATCTCCTGCTGACTCCCCAGATTCTTCTTTCTCAGATAAACATTCATGCACTATATCAGAACACAAAGGGATTTCATCTACATTTCCTTCCAAATTTAGATGATCTTCCTCATTACATTCTTCCACAAGAGTCATATAAGGAGGAGACAATGAATAAGACTGCTGTGAATGACCAGCTTCTACAGAGCTCACAAAGCATGGTTCTATAGTAATCGATTTCACCACATCAATATCAGAAATGACAATAAATAATTCCATCAAATCATTAATACACTGTTTATTGAATAACTGAGAAGCCTCCATCCAATCCTCATCATCAACTATAGGTTAGTCGTTGTGCCACAGATGCTCATGATATTGAAGATGTCGGTATCTAATTGAAGTGATTACTTGTCCAGCACTTAGTTCTGACCGACTACGAATCTTATTACGAACTGTATCAAATTTCATACAACCATCGAGATTTACCACTTTGACAGGTGGTACACTGTAGCTAAAACCCTGCTCGGTATAAATTACCTCACCGTTGCAATATATTTGAGCAGACATAATTACCTATAAAAAATAATTTAAAAATATTATACACTACATTAAAATTTTACATTATTTTATTTGGTTTTGAATAATTGATTAACTTGAGACTTTTTAATGTATTGATTTGTCACTGTTAAGGTATAGTGATTGTGATATTAGAAAAAAAGAAAATTTAATATAATGTTTCATAAAGTTTAATTACTTATTAATATATAATCATGACTTGATCTTGAGACATACGATTAGTATATCATCTGATAAACTAACCACAACCTATGGGTGAACTCCTAGCTCTATTATCAAATATTTCATCAACCGCCAATCTCCTGTCAAACAGCAACACCTCCTCTCGAATGAGTTCTCGAATGCCTCTTCGTCGACACCTCTTCGGGGATGCCTCTTCGTCGACACCTCTTCGGGGAAGCATGTTTGGGGACACCTCTTCGGGGCGTCTGTCTTTTCATTACAAATTTACTCACATGCATGTGAGGGGGTATAGGGGTATGAAATACATAAATTATTTTAAGCAGACACGCAAGTGCTTACACTTACTTAGAGATGAATCGCAGGTCATCAATGTGGAAAAAATGCAATTATTACAAATTGAATAACAACATACACAAAATAAAACATGCAATTTCAATTATGCATGGTCAATCATCTCACGATCAGTCATCACTCATACCGTGTTTTTTGGTATATTTATTATATTATCTGTATTATATAAAATATATATTAAATACTACACCTCTTTTACAAAAATTTTACTTCATGTGTATAAATTTATATATAATTATTAATAAAATTTAATAAATTTTATTATAACTGATCTAATTGACATTTACATAATAAACACTTTTGTTATTAAATCCATTCTCTAACATAAATTATTTTTCTTAAACATTAAACATTTTAGACATAACATAAAACATTCAATATTCAGACAACATACATTCAAAAAATTAAATCATACAAACATTCAACATCAAGAAAATTAAATCATACAAAACATTTCATGCATAACATATAAAATAAATAAATCATACACACAATTAAACATACAAATGAAATAAATAAACACAATTAAACAATTAAATTAATAAATAGAAAATTTTCCTCAATAAAAGTAGAAAATATTTGTTGAGAAAGAATTTCTATAGGGCTTCGCAATAAAAACAAGAGGAGAACAATGAGTTTTTTTTTGGGGGGGGGACCCCTACTTTTATAGAAATTATCGGCCGGATGCGTGAACGCCATTCACGCATCCTTTAGCTAGTCCGCGAAGGAGGCGTGAACGACGTTCACGCATCCGAGCCTCGCACATATGCGTGAACGGCATTCGCACGTCCTTTAGCTGGTGTGCGAAGGATGCGTGAACGCCGTTCAGGCATCACTGCCTGGGTCTGGGAGGCGTGAATTCCATTCACACATCCGAGCTGCGGCAGTGATGCGTGAACGGCGTTCACACCTCCCAGACCCAGTTTTAAAAATATCGAAACCCTGATCCCCTATCCCCAATTATTTATTTCATAAAACCCATAAAAAACCCATAATAGCGTGCTCCAATGAAGGATACATGATCAGGATAAGGGAATGTATGGTCGGAAACATAGGGCTGGAGAGGTCCACATCACTGTAGGAGGCCAAAACCCAAAACCTAGAAGATTTTGAGAGAGTCACAAAAAATGTGTGGCATAGGTACAATAGTAGGGCTAGGACAGATTCATGATAGAGGGAAAATATCTGTTCCAACCACTGAAACTATAGGTAGTTGGTGGGTCACACAATCCTTGGGTGGTGCAGCTAGATTCAAATTCAAACCACCGGCTGTAGCTAAACCGGCGACACCGTTTGTCAGATAAGTTGATGTCACTGGTGGGTCCAATGGCTATGGACCATCCATCTGAGAGGACAAGGAAGCACCGAGGTCCCATCTGAGCTCAGGGCAGGGACTCAAGGTGTGGCTGGGCACTGACTATTTTCTTCTTCGCCTCCTGCTCATCTTGACCGAGTGTCCTTGAATGCCTCAAGCACCACAGAATCTGGGCGGAGATTGGTATAGAAGCCTCTACCCCCATTGGGAATTTTCACCGGCCATAAGAAAGTACCTTGGAGGGAAAGACAGGGAGAGGCCCATATCAATGAAAATCTGAGGGCATCCCGCACCTAGGAGGTGGAGGGTTACTTCTTCTATGTAAAGAAAAGTCTCTACAGAATCGCTGATTTGACAAAGAATGGTCGGGTTGACATGCAACAGAGGGAGACCCGAAAGGGAAATCCATACTGCCACCATTCAGGATTCCTTGCCGAAGTGAACGTTCCACGACCACCAGTATTGATAGAAATGGATAACTCTACATCAATGAACCTTATTGGTCAAGGCAAAAACGAAGTCTTCCATGTTGCACATATGAATGCAAAAACCATACCTGCATAGTGAGAAGACCGCATAAGGATGAAGAAGACCCCATTAGCTGATAAAGGCCCTAAAGGTCTCCAGCGAAGGTTAGTCCCATCCAAACCGGGCATCCATGGAATGCTCGTGCGAAACAAAGGCTTCAGCAAGCTCCCCTTCCGAGATCTCGACCACCAAAACCCCATCCTCGAATGATGGGGCTTGCTGACAGAATAGAATGGACAGAAGAGGCGGAAAATTTACGGCAGAGATAGGCAGAGGATCTCCAGTGAGAATCACATCCTTGAATGAACCCATCATTTTCTCTAAGATATTTTATCAAGTAGTGAGAAAATCCTATAGAGACAGATCGGGGAATGAGTTTAACATCTTGTGGATACATGATTAGTTTATTAGAATTCCCCATTGAGGTAGATCAAGGAGGTATGTCCCTATGATGGAATATTTCACAAATGGATAATTTACTAAAGATGGAATTGAACCTTAGAGAGTCATCCTACATATCATGATTAGAGGACACATCTCAAAATCCATCTAGTTCGATGTCATGGTTTAAGGTTGTGTGATTGGAATGATCAATGTAGTTTTACATTAGAACGTAAGTATGCTAATGTCATGAAAGGAACATTGATGAGTGATAGTGTGGGACCTATGCATATAATCATCCCTTCGTAAGAGGATTTATCTTTGGGAAATGGTGTAGAAAATATGCATCGAATCTTCCTGGTATCGAAGTCATATCCCAAGGATGGGGAAGATAGTGTGGGATTTACGCATGGGAGCTACCTCATATGGGTGTCACATCCTCTGGATGGTGAAGGTGACATATCATGATGATCATTCATGGGGATTCCTGTTCTCATCACACGGTATAACATAATTGTTTTACTTTATATGTTGAGGGAATTTTCATGCATTTTAATTTCATATGACTATGACGAGGAACTAGGCAGTTTTATGTCTTATAGATCAGATATAGGTAATCTCACTCTCTACCCCTAGGGATTATGTGACCACATCTCATGCACCATTTCATGGGGAATAGAGTTGGAACTACTATAGAGGATTGGTCAATAACAAGGCCCTCATTTGATTTCCAATGCCTAGAAGAAAATGAAGTTATAGTAACCATGATTAAAAGAAAAAGGTAGGTTAATGGTTTCATGAGAGGCATAGGGAACATCAAGTTGGGGTCTAGGAAGTTTTTTCTTAAAATGGGTTTGGGAGAGCACAAAATATATGTGAGCAGCGAGATCTAGAACAAGAACAAGCGATGGCGTCAAGATGCGCGGTTACAGACAAGTTTGGGGAGTAGCATGCAGATCAGGGTGGCATACAGAATGGTCCTCTTTGTGCACACTCAACATCCATTATGGGTAATTACATGAGGATCACTCTATCCAAGTCAAATTTGGGCGTACAAGAGGTCTGTGACAAAAATAACCTTACTATTTGGGTTCCGTGGTTACTAGTTTTGCGTGCTATGAAGGAATAACAGGATTTCTGTATATCAAATAATCACTTCATCTTTTTATGATCCTCTTTAAGGGAGGGGGTTACCATTGATTTATAGATGAAATCCTCATTTGATGGTGTAGAACTTTTTGGGCATGAAACTTGAGTTATGTCTTTATCCACCATTTTTTATATGGCTTGGATGTTCAACATTTCAAAAATAACACCTACTTTTTCATATAAAATGATAGTTATACACAGGGGTTGTGTGAAAGGCTTCATGTTTGCATACACCAAGGATTTCATGTGCACCAGTGTCTGTAGTGCGTCATCAGCCTCATGAGTGCCTGCGAAACTATTCATTTCCTTTATCACACAAATCCATTATGCACAGAATTTCATCTTTGTATATGGTCACTAAAAGTTGTGTGAATCTTATTCATCAGAATTGGAATGATCCTTCATGGTGGGTCGCATGCTTAGTTGACATAAAAAAATTCATTTGGGTCCTAAGAAGATTTTTAGTACGAAAACATAGAAAACCCAATTGATGCCTCAAAATCATATTCTTTATCTTAATATAACAATACCTTTCATGTAAGAATTAAAATTTTAACACAATCTATAATACACCTTAGTGAACATCATTTACCGAGAACTCAATGGAATAGTTTGATAGGATGATTACAATTTCACTTCATTAGTATATGCATCCATTATGAATGAATGATGAAGTGTAATTTACCATCTATATTAACCAATACAATTTATATTATTAAACTATTTTAATAATTTTAATAAAAACATACATCTGTGCCTATATTATCATATCATATCTGAAATACTGAAATATCAACCTTATGTTTGACGCACTTTTATGATTCCGTTTTACTCATTTCATCTCAATTTATTTTATGACACATATCTATATGACCATTAAAAAAACATAAAAATAAATTATTTATTGTGTATCATATATAAATAATTATATATTTTTCATAATGCAGAGACTTTGGAATCATATTCCTAATGAAAAACACTTTGATGATAGAATTTGAACACCTTAACATCACAACATCAAATGTTATGATGTTAATAAATTTTTTCATTTTCATAAATTTCTTTTTAAGTTAATCGTCATCATTAAAAGTTTTCGATCACAATTTTCATTGAAATCTAACATGTAAAACTATTTACATTAATATTTTACTGATATACACTGAACCCTTTATACTATTATGTAACATTCACTTTGTATTCTGGCTAGCTTAATCATTTATTTTTTATATTTGATCTTATTAAAGTAAAAACAAATTCCCAATATCCTCTTAGAAAATATATTCTTTTTAAACTATCATGTTATGATACTAAAATATCTTTTTAATTGGAAATAAATCTTATTTCACTTTAATAAAAATATTTAAACAATAAAAAATGACATCTTTTTCATAAATGGTATTATTTGTGTTTAATTAATTTTATTGAAAAGAATTAAATTCTCTAAAATATTACACTAATGGGAGAATAAAATCATTCAAATTTTAGTCGACATCTTGAAATGAAATTTATCCTGGATAAAACATTTTTTAAGATTATTTTCTTTTCAAAACATACTATAGATTCTACTGAATAATTTACCATGTGTATATTTTCTATTATATTATATTTTTCATAACAAAATTTTATTTATAAATAAAATCCCTTATCATATAAGAAAATTCTAGATGAAAATTCATATCCTTTATTCAATTCCAAAGATGATTTATATATTCCTTTAAATTTAACTCCAAGATTCAAAAACCATTTTCTAATTAATTGAATCAAATCTATAATATATATAATTATTATAAATGTTATTTAACCCATTTATATTTTTTCCGTTTATAAATTATACATTTTATATCATATACTTCTCAAAATTGAATAATTTATTTCTATAAAACTAAAAGCTAATATATAAATCATGTGGTGTTTTTTGAACAACATTAGGTATCCAAGTTAATTATATCCTATGGAATAATTTTCCTTGATTTATGAAATTTCATTTATGTTTCAAATACCTTTAATGGATACTTGAGGAAACATTATTGGATATTCCATCAAACATTTCTATTATGGGTTTAAGCTTCTACCCATTTTTATTAATGGCACAACACCAAAACCTGAACATCACTTGACCTAGTTCATTTATTATCATCCAATTGAAAAAATATGTTAAAAATTTATTGAATTAATTCACATTATAAGAAAAATTATAATAATGATTCCAATATGGATTCCATAAAGAAAACAACCCTTATTGAATATATTTAGTTTCACAAATCATTAAATTACTCAATAATATTTAATATGAGTGAAGAATAATGTTCATTCATTCAACATGAATATAATTATTTTGAAACCTTTGGTGAACCATTCCATTCTTCTGATAAGAATATAGATTAACCTATCAAAAAAACTATATTTGAGAACTCTGGAAGGGGTTACTCTAACACATATAATTTTTTCTTATTTCTATTGAGAATTATTTTGTTTTTGTACCATTATAAGAAGGTTATTATATAAAGATTCACATTCTCTATTATTATACTCAAATTTATTTTTACTGAAGATGATCCAATTATATATAATATAATATTTTATTAGATAAATTTCATGTTTTACAGTCACATAATAATGGATATTATTAAATGTGGTAACATTAAAATAGAAACACATTTCAAAAATATCCTTGAGTGGAATAAGATCTATATATAATAATGAAATGAGTCTTATTTTTCTTTCCTCTCATGTATTAGTTACTTAGGTAGGGAATTATCTACATCATATTATATATGAATCTTAAATGTCCGAGCATATAGCTCTGTTACAAATACATCATTGGGATAAAATTTACAACATTTTACTAGTATCCTTACAACGATATTCCCTGGTATGTGTAACCCAATGAGAAGTAAAAATATGGGTCCCCTAACTCTTATTACCACATAATGACTTTATATTCATTTATAATATAATTTTTGGAAATCCTTCTTTAGCAGAACCAACTACGTTAAAGTATTAAGGTCTAGAAAACTATTCACTTCAGAAGGAATCTTTCACATAATATTTTTAAAGGGTATTTAGTCACAAAATATTATCTCATGCTATCACATCAACATGAATTAATGATTATAATGATTTAGTTTGGAATTATATTCTATACACTAGATCAATATGTTCATGTCAGTAGATGTAGAACTCTTTACAAAAATCAAAATAAAATCAAAATATATTTATAAATATTCAAATTTATATCATTTATGGGAAACATGAAATTGTTTCTTATAATGTCTATAAATCATATTAAATTAACAATATCTACTAGAGTAAGATTTTTCTGATTTACATCTAACCCCTACTTTTTTAGAAAATGAATTAACCTCTGGGATAATGAGTAGTTTGTCCCAAAGTCTCTTTACCCTTAGATATTTACCGAAGTGAGACATCAATTTAATCATAATTCTATCACATAATATGTATAACTATAACTTTGTAATACATTATCATAGTTCATCATAATCCAATTTCAGGGAAGAAGAAAACTAAATCAATTATCATACCTAGAAGGTAAATTCATATATATATGTATTGGAGTTTATAGTATCAGTTTAATAATTAAACTATGAAATATATAAATTTATAATATTATGATTTTTCAGGAATAAAATATGAAATATAATTACTAAATGAACAATTCATATATTTTGACATGGTATAAATAATTTTTGAACAATTCATAATCAAAGACAATTATAAATGGATTATAATTTAGCCATGTATTATATATGTTCTATAACTAAATAAATATATAAAAATTATTTACACTCAATATGATATCCTTTGTATTATCTTTTCATATGTAATTTTCATTAAATAAAATATAATATAATATAAACTATATATATATATATATATGAATTTTTCATATATATTTTGTAAAATTAAAAATTTGCACAGATTTATTATTTAAAATATGATTATATCAATTATTACAGATTATTTTCATAGGATTTGAATAATTTTCACAAATTTGGAAATTAATTTAGACAATTGAAATTTAATAATAAGAATATTTCATAATATTAATAGAATAAATTTAAATATTTTTCCTTATTTCAATAATTTATAACATTTTATAAATTGATCTTATAATTTCTATATAAACCATTTAAATTAAAATTACAAAAAAAACCATATAAATTTAAAAGTGTATTTAATGTTAACAATTAATATTTATTTCATATTTATGTTTTAAATGTTTTGTAAACATTTAATAAATAATTATAGACATTTTATAAATAAAAACACTTAAAAAATTAAATTGATACGAAAAAAACTATTTATAATAATTTACAATCATTTATTAAAATTTCCAATTCAACCCATAATTGAAAAATTAGAAATTAAATTCCATTATCATGCATATCACACATGATCACATCCCTATGTTGTAATCTATGACATGTAGTCATTGTCTATTTTATTTTACAATAGTTTATAGTTAGTTGTGACATCTATTCCATGCATGAGGACTCATATTCTATAGATTGCAATGATATCATTTTGATAATACAATGATTTTTTTCATACACAGAGTGGCGTTAACATAAGCTATGATCCCTCATATTGTGTGCTATAGTATAGTGTAAAATCAAAGGAACATGTTGTACCACCACTTATTATCTGTTATAGGGTATGTCATGATATAAAAATTTCTTATGATATCAAATATCATATATCCATCAATAGTTATTTTTCTTTGTTTTCTTAATGGAATCTAAAATGACATTAAATAATTTTTTTTAAATCATGATTTTGAGAATAAAACAATCGATGTATAGGTTTGGTACCCCTTATGGGTTTATTTGGAGTTATTAATACTTAATAAATGTAGAGGAAACAAAATGAAACCCCAATCTAAGACCTACCACGTATAGAACTGAAATGTCCATCTATAAAATAAACGAAATTTATATAACCTTCACTAGTTAATATACCATCATTATATGATTCAATATGTTTGAGGAAGATCACAAGAAAATAATATATTAGAATCATTTTTCCATATTGTATCTATTTGATTAATTAATCACCCATTATAATGGTATGACCCTCCCCCATCCCATGGCATGCTAGTGCCTCTCAAGGTAAAGAGGGAAAGAGGTAGAGATATTTTATTGGAATATATATTTATCCAAGAAATATGATAGTTAATACAATAATACTTTTGGGTTTACAACCTTAGATAATCCATCAAGATACCATCGAGTATTCAAGAGTAAACGTATATGTTATTTAACATTTGAGTAAAATCTTCAGTCATTTGTGCATTCATTATATGAATGAACTATTTGCCCGAATGGCCCAAAGGCCTCATTTTTTTATTCTTATTATGGATAATCCCCCTTTTAAGGGTTCAAGGGGAACCCGTACATGACCCGTAGGCCCAAGGCACAAGGCCCAACAAACCCGCCATACATGACCTGAAGGCCTAGAGGCATACCATGCCCAATACATGAACCATAGGCCCAGCCAACTTGAACTGCCCCTCCCCATCTTTCTGCATCATTGATCACCTAGCTCCACACCTTGCATTGCTGATCGACTAGCATTGCCCCATAAAAAGCTACATGGTGCCTTGTCCCGATGGCGGCTGTCATACCCTCTCATTCTTCTAATCTGGTTAGCTCTGCATCAGGTGGCTGCTACTCACATTGCTCTGATCCACTTCTGGGGCCTGTTCTGTGTGAACTGGGCTACTCCATGGTCTACGTGACCTGAAGGCCATGTGGCCCAAAGGTATTTGATGACCTGAAGGCCCTGGAGACCCGTAGGCCCAAACCGGTGACCCGAAGGCCCAAATCGAGTTAATAGTTCGGGCTGCTACAGTACTGAACAGTAACTGCTACATTGACTACTACAGTGACTGCTACAGTACTGCTGCAGTACCCCTGGAAATTCGCCTCCACCTAGTTTTAAACTAGGGTTTCAAGGAACATTATTACATATTATTGCCAAATATTTAAGAATAAATTATTAATCCTAATAATTCAACATCCATGTTAATCAAAAGATGCTATAACAATAAAACACAATGACTTACAGCTATACAATATGTCCAATCATACAGAATGATTTTTCAATTTTAGTAACATAACATGCCTTTTCATTTACCTATATCATAACGTATAACATTTCCAATACCCATTACATGTTTAATGGATTAAATAAATATATTTTTTATAAACAATAAGGAAAATAAAAAGTGTCCAATTCATCACCTCCTTCCATTATCAAGACTAACTAAATTTTATTTCCCTAATTAGTCACAAATACAAAGAATTCTCTTCTAAATTAATAATAAAAGGTTAAATATGTTTAAAAGGTATGAAGTACAAATTACTATATTTAATTCCCCCAAAAATGTCCCCAATTATGAATAGTACCTTAGATAATTATTCACAAATAAAAGGAATCCTAGAACCTTTGAATAATCTTCCTCTAAATAATCCATTAACATTTTGTGTATTAACCATGGGAGATTAACAGTTTAAGGAAAATTAGGATTAAAAAACTATGATGATGTATTCATGAATCTAGGAGGCTCATTCGATGTAATTACCAAGTACATCATCTCCATTCATTGATTATGTCCCTTATAACCTATAAGTGAACTTTTCCAATTAGCTAATTGAACTGCTGCTTGTTCCAAAAGAATAAGTGAGGATATTTTTGACTGGGCTAATGAGTTAATCTTCCATGTTAATTTCTATGTCTGTAACATTGATGGTGTGATATATTATCTTATAACTCCTTTGATTCCATTAAGAACATTACTTATGATATCCAAAACAAAATTCATGTCTATACTGGTACCTTGTCCATGAAACTTGGTGACCCTCTATTCAGGATCATAATTTTCAAATCCATGATATTACCTTCATATAATCACTATTATTTATATATTTATGATTCCAAAAACTCTCTTGAGAGTGTAGTAAACAATTATCCCTCTTTATTTTCATTTTATAGTGATAGTGGAGTTTTGGTGATTTGATCCCTTACTAATAAAGGGACCAATCATGCAATTGAAATTGGCATTTTATTTCTATATTTAACTAAGATAAATAGTCTTGAACATTCACTCCATTTTCATGAACCCTTAAATAATTACTACTACATAGTAGATGTTAATGAAAAATTACCTAAAATTAACTCGAAAACCTTCTTCTAATATTAATATTTTTAGAATACAAAAAAATAAAAAAATTGATTTAAATCCTCTTCCCACACACATAAGTTAAGAATTCCTCATCCATGATCAACATTACCCAATCATCATCTATTTTTCACATAATAAAATGTAGGAATAGAGACCCATTTATGTGTTAGAGAAAACAAATGCCATAGGCCATGTCATAATTGACCTAAAATGTATTAAACCTACCCTACTCATGAATGACATACATATATAGAAATAATATGATCTTTTTTTTCTACCTCAATGAATAATAAATCCAATATTAATTTAAGTTTTAATGGAATGAATTATGAAGATTCTTAATGATTATATTATCTACTGTATTTATAATAATGAGTGGTTAGTCCAATTCTTGTGGTTCAAAAAATCATGGAATTGTTTTTACCATTTAACATGGATAAATGGTCTTTAATATATTTATAAATATTTTTTTATAGACCGATTATCAAAAATGTAATGATCAAAAAATAAAATACAACTACCCAAAACCCATTTTTGCAACCCAAGCATGACGTACATGGATATTACAATTATTTTGACGAATACTTAATACATGACCTAAATAAACACCCAAAGACTTTATTAGTTTAGTTTCTTTTGTAACCTGGAACCTAATCTTCTAACTAGGTGAAATATCTTCCACATCTCCCATAGAGATCCTTCCCTCATGTTTTTATACCTAAAATAGTTCTTTATATCATGTGAAAAAGAAAACATAAAAATGGGTGAGCTCAAATTCTTAGAAAGGGTAATCATAGAAACTATCTTAAAAACATAAACATAGGAATTTAAAAACATTAACATAACACTTGAAAAAAACATACCTCATTAAACATGTACCAAAAAATTGATTCATGAAATAAATCTTGGTAGTTAATAAGGCAAAAATCATAATGGAATCATGAACCATGAGAAAATATCATTGGCATAAAACATGGAATTGTGGAAAAAAATAAGCACATAATATTATTTTCATTGTATCCAAGGAATTGCTTCCAAGACCATCATAGTGGACAAAGTCCATTACTGAACAATATTTACTTGTTGTTATAGCCATGTATTATTGAACTGGATTTACTGCTCATTCCATTCAGGTCTATATCATGTGATATAAATCCTTAACCAATTAATTGAAGGGGGATATAGGTCCCACTGATCACATAATAAAATCATTCTTACATGTTCCAAAAAAATATAAATCATTCATCATGTAATAACCCATGAAATATTATTTGTTTCTTAGACATCATTCCATCACCACATAATCCTTAAAAAATATATGGATTTCTTAAAAATACTTCTATAATAATCAAAATAAAATCAAAGTAATAATATGGATAGAAACATAACTCTATGTCATCTTAGATTGAAAATAATTTTGACAAAACACTTGAGCTTATTTCCTAAGGAAAATATCCTTTCTTCTTCAAAAACATTTTCTATTCTCAAAATTGCATGAAATTTTAAAAGAAGATAATTTATTTTAAAACAAACTTGAAATCACGTAGAAGAATCTTTATGGAAATAATCTGTTATGAATATGTAAAAATATTTTCATGTCGTATAAGCTAAAAAAATATTCTCCTCATACTTTTATTGGAAAAGTAAAAAAATACTTTCTATGGTAAACAAAAGAAATATTCCTTCTATACCATGTAGTAAAATTTATAAATGGGTAAAAATGACTATAATCATAAATTGAATAATTGTAAACATTTTATGAGAATATTTTTTGAAAACATGGACATTGATGATAAATATATCCCCAGTAAATACTTAGGTTTAAATAATCTCGGATAAAAATGATATTGTAAAATTAACCCTTACCTTAGGTTCAATAAAATTCGTATGTAACTGAACCACCTATATAAAGATTTAAATAATTATTCTGATTTATTCCAGAATCATGATCATTTTTATGATAACATTTATGTTCATATTTTCATCCATTTGTTATTAACATTTCATTGTTACACGTTATTTGGGTTTTAACTACTTTATGATCTTATGCATATTTCGTCAAATATATTTCGGTTCTCACTTATAAGTAATATTTATATCATTATAATATGATATTTACATAATAAATACCATATTTATTCATTCTGAACATTTATAAAATCATTCTTGAATGGATATCATGTAGAACGAACCACATAACAAAGTGGAGATGGTAGGTCGTATGTACGCACGAGCGATGATATCATTCCCATAATTCATGAATGGTTTTGAATTGAAAGGTGTAATATATTTCCTTATAAATATAATTTTATAATATTCATATATAGTTATTAAATCAATTTTTATACCCATCCATGTAAGGTGGTGGTGGATAAACATATTACACCATGACGTGGAGACAGTAAGTCGTAAATACGCACGCGCGGTGATTTCTTTTTTCTCAAGATGGATAGAAAGTGGAATATGGTTGTTTCATAATTATTAAAACATATCATTATATAATTTCTACTTGATTTATTACTATATTATGAAACAACTCATGAATTGAAATAGAAGAAGATTGAGATATGAAATAATCGGTAGAGGACATTATCTCTTCTTTGATATGCTCTATTCAGATTTCCTCTTAATGGAACTAGAGTTGGTCTTTTAAGAATATCGGAACCTCATTAATGTAACTAGGGAATTTGAGAAGAGACATTGGAAGGAGATGGACAAAATTTAAGGTTTAATGGGTTGTGGATAAATGAGGGAGGAGGTTCCCTTTTATAATTTAGGTGAGGGGAACTTTTGGAAACCTCAAAAATATTGATTTATAATAAAATAAAACCCCATATAAAAATATAAAAAATGTCCCAATTTCAATGATTAGATGATATAGGGCTGTAAAATAATCAAAAAAAATATTTAGACAAGTATTTATGTCAATTTAGGCATTATCCATTTAATTAATACTTAGTTATTCTATTTAATTTTAAACAAGGGTAACAAATATTTCAATATTAAAAGGGTAAAATATTTATATATTTGAATCCAATTAGACCATAAATGAATACTTTATAAAATTTTAGTCCATTATATAATTATTATTTATTTTTTTTAAAATGTTTTATGAATTTTAAATAATTTAATAAATCATTATTTTGAAAACAAATATCAATTGTGTCAATTTTGACACTATTCATTTTATAGATTTTAAAAAAAATCAAGATAAGATGTTATCCTAGAAAAATATATTTAATTATATCCCTAAGGGGTCATGGTAATCTAGAAAATTTATTTTACAAATTAATTATTCCAAATTATATTTATTTTAATATTTTTACTAACATTTGTTTGATATTTCCCTTAAAAAAATAATTACTACATCAATATTGTGTAATTATTTAATATAGTTAATTGACGAATAAAAATAAAAAATAAAATACTATTATGAATATAAATTTACTCTATTTCTAAAAAATATATGTAGTAGAATTTATCTACTTGAAAATCCAACATTAAAAATTTTATAATAACTAAAGTATGAATATGAAAATTTTAACATTACTTTAAATAAAATAAAATAATTGATTTAATCTATTCAATATGGATTCAAATGGTCCATAAATAGAACTTTGTATGATTATAGTCAATATATACTCTACCAAAAAAAATTGGTCGTGTTTTTTTACCTTTAATAGTTATTATGATTTTAATAAAAATTAGTTTATTGATTGTTCATCAATTAAATAATTTCTGCATCATCCATATATAAAACATTAAGGTAAATATTTATTTCCTAAAAATTAAAAATAAATTATCATGATAAATATAAACATTTTATATTTCAAATAAGTATATATAGATGAATTTATTTTATGAACAGTCTTATTTTAAAATTGAAATATTTTTTAAAACATGAATGTGACATCTTTAAATTTTCATTAAATAAAATATTATAAATACCATAATATCTCAAAAATGGCCCAAAAACGTCAAAATAAATTTATATCATGGGAATATGTTTATTAAGTAAAAAATTAAAATTTATATTTGTCGATACCACCCATTTTTTCAGATGTGGATACTTAATAAATATTAAGGACAAATAAAATGACACTTTGTGTCTTTCTTTGATTTAAATATTATTTAATTCATTTTAATGAACTAGTGTCCATTAAATGACATAATTTATATCCTTAACTATTAAGTGTCAAATTACATTCATCAAAGGAAATTATTTCATTAGATTTGGTCATTTTATAGTGATTACAAGTTTATTTTTAACCTAAATTACATAATCTACCCTTTATTGTTGTAATACAATTTACCATTGTTACCATTCATATTGGTCAAAACTAAAAGGTAAATAAATACCAAATTGGGACCTCTTGAATCTAAATTTGACATCAATTTTTCAAAATTCAATACACAGAACATTCAGAATTATATTTAAAATAAAAACCGTTAAAATGTCAAAAAAATAGTTTTTTGGAAAAATGCCACTTTTAAAAGGAAATTTTTTTATAATAAATTCATGTATAAAATCATTTTAAAATACCATAATTGGATAAAAAAACTAATTATTGTTTAAAACTAAACCAGAATATAATTTTACTAATTAATGGCTCAAAAATAAAAAAAAATTGTATTTTCACTATTTTCAATAAAAGGAAACATATCCAAAAAATACCAAAATTTAAACCCAAGTAAATTTTTATATTCCACACTAAAATAATAAGTTTATTTTGTCAAATTGGATACAAAGAAGTTGTCAAAAACTACATTTAAAATGTGTGTGCCATCAAAAGCCATAAAAACTGCATTTTTAATACTTCTTTTATCTGAAAAGTGGAATTTGTTCTTATATCATGTTTAGGAAATATAAAAGTTGAATGCTAATGTTATATAAAATTCAATATTTTGGTAATACTATTCATAATGGCTAGTTTATATCCCATTAAATACTAATATTTTAATCATATATTGTTGTTTAGTGAAACTTGGTATTGCGTCCAATGCAAGCTATCAAAGAAGGTATCTCTCGAGTGTAATGCAAGCCAAGTCTGTGTAATGTTTAGTGAAAAAATAATTTGGTGTGGCGTATAACATATTCTAAACATAGTTCGTTTACACAGTGTACAAAATCCATACACAGGGTTTCGTGAAATGAATTCTATCAATAGAACATGAAATGGTGTGTAACACAATCCAAGAATAGTGTTGCGTATACTGTAAGCTAATACGATGTTGTGTATAACACAATATAATATTTGGTTTAGAAAACAACACAAGACATCAAAGGAATTAAAAATAATCTATCTCATTAAATATTTGGGTGTTACATTCTACTCCCCTTAAAATGAATTTCACCCTCGATATAACAACACTACCATAAACATTACATAATCTTGACTTAAATGAATAAGTCACATTGAGGATATTTTTAGGTTTAGAGATTTAGAGAATTAGGCCATAACTATTACATATCAACATGAAAATTATATGTAGACCGTACTACTCAATATCCATTTTTTCATAAAATAAAAAAACTTAAAAAGAAACATGTCTAGTTCCATGTTTTAAATATCATGTCTTTTCATTGATACCATCCTTGACCCTGTTCATATTTAAGTGTTGTGGAAAATACTTCAGAAACATGGGATGAGAAAAAAAAATCTCAATAAGAGTTACCAAATAAATAAATGAAACATTAACCCATCAATAAATACAAATCAATGAAACCATACTTTTAAATCATAATGGACCTCATGAAATCATAAGATGTATGAATAACACGTAGAAATCATAAATAATAAAGGTAGATTATGGCATCCATATCATAATTACATTGTATCTATCATATCTATGTAGGGATTTACGTTTGGAATAATCATCATAGTATATTCCCTAAATCTCTTAGTAGAAACATTAACATTTACCTCCATCACGTTACCCAATGCATTGGAGAGCAATCTCGGGCTCACCTACCCTAGGTTTATCACGGAACCACACATATACATAATCAGTGCTCAATAACCATAAAAAAATCATAAACCAAAAACAGAAGCATAAAGTAAATATAAAATTTCCACATTCCAATCAGAATATATCATATCAAGATATTGAAATAAAGAATGCTTTATCAAACCATTTTCAAAACCATTTAAAATGTTTAATAAAGAGAGTTTGGAATCAAAGTGTCCCAAACCACTTTGAATCTTTTAATTGTATTAACATATTAAAACAATAATATCCATATAATTAAATACTTAAAACCATTTTGAAAACATGGACATTAATCAAAACTATTTAGAATAATAAACCTTTAAAACATTTAATACGATATTTTAGTTAAAGATTTCATAACCAAATGAGAGGCTCATGTATAAAAATAATTGAGTAACAACATTTAATCAGAACTTTATAATATCATGAGAATAAAGGTATTCATGATATAATATTCCAATTAATAGTATATACACCATATAATAGTGAATTGGTGCATAACAACAACGAAGTCTCAATGGAATGTAAATTGAGACGAAATCCCTTATAAAAACTGTATCCATAAATTAATGATAAATCCATTACATAATAATGTGGGAAAAATATAAATACACTAAATATGATAGAATATTTAGTTTAAATCAATCATAGAACATTCACACATATCTTTTTAAAAACAACACCAATGAATTAGTTGTTTAACTCAATGAATGAAAATTGAGTTAAAATTATTCTTATCAAGTTCATATAGATGACTTGAGAATTTATCAAGGGATATATTATGTGTATTAGAAGTATATATAGACAAAGAGGAGTGTAAATTACAAAATAAATAAATAAACCTTGATTCCACCCATAATCATAGCACAACATAATTAAGAATTATAAGATTAACCCAAGGAATGAAAATTGTGTTAGAAATTCCCCTTACCGATTTGGTAACTTACAAAACATACACCAAATGAAATAAGGATAATAAAATTAATATGTAAATACCCATTAATTAAATTATATTACACAATGAATACAATATTGGGCAGTAGATACACCACACAAAAGGAAATAGTGGCAAATATATCATGAATCTCACGGGAATAAAAAGTGAGGTAAAAACCCCTTACCATGTTGTAATAAATCGACTCGTATGACCAAAAGTTAATAACCACAAATTGAATTATAGAATATAATTAATATCAAGATAATCATGATAATATATATCCAATTGATCTACATAATACACCACATTCCAGAAGTAAGTGTCGAACAATAGAAATCCCACGAAATTAAAAGTGAGATAAGAAACTACTTACCTTGGGTCCGACATGACCCGTTCGTTCTATAATCTCTTGAATAATAAAATAAATCTAATTTTTTCATGCTTAGGAACCTTTTTAAATCTAATTATTCCTTTTATATCACTTATTATGCTGTTATAAATATTATGCAATCATTTAAGTTAATAATGGTTGTTTTGTCGATATTTGGTACTTGTGTCAAAAATGAACTGCTTATAATTACAAGTTGTTCATGTGGTAAGAATTACATTATATATAGACTGATATTACTTATTTAGATATAAAATATATCATATATATCTAGTATATTTATGTATTTATAATATTACATAACATTTGGAAATAAGAAATTAAATGCACCGTTCATAGAGACAGTAAGCCATACCTACGCATGAACACTACATTCATTTGTATTTTATATTTAATAGAAAAAAAACATAATGATACAGATATATATTATAAATCCAGTATAATATCATATGATATATATTTTACATGATTTCATTAACTCCATCCATTATACGTTCATTTTATGTCATGAACGAATCATATCACCTTAAGGGGCCGGTAGTCTGCACTTCCTCAAAACAAATTATCGTATTTACACATATTTGAAAGCATAAAGGTATGTTTGTAATTAAATATTACAAAAGAATAGAGAAAAAATAAATATAATATATATCATATATAAATAAACTTCTATAATAGTGGCCACCAGGACAGGCAATAGGAGATAAATGAACAATCATCGTTTCATGAGGCAGTAGTTCACCGTCCACATAAATAGTATGTTCTTTAACCATTAGATGGAGGTGTGTGTAAGTGTATTTTGTATAATTATCATAAAAACAACCTATTATATTTAGTATACTTTTTTATTTATAAAATAAATCAATACAAAGTGTTTATGGGGTTGGATAACAAAAATAAAACCAATGAACTTCTGAGAAAACGTTACCTTTAAATCAGGTATCTCCCTTTTGTTTGAACCAAATGGTTTAATTGAATTTCATTTTTTCTTGGGGAAGGATTCTCAGAGGAGGAGAGGGATGTATGGAGATTAATTAGGGAGAGGATGGATGATCCAAGGGGCTTGAAAAGTGTGATGAATTGGTTTTAATTGAGGCATTTTTATAAGGGGAGGAGGGGCTCTTAAGAGTTGTTTAAAAATATTATTTAATTATATAATGATTTTAGGTTTCTAAAGGACCAAAACTTTTTAATGTAGAAGATGAGATGACTCATGTTCTATGTAAAATCACCCAATAATAATTGAACAGGTTTTGGATATTTTTTTAATCTTTATAATCTAATTTATTTAAATCATTCATTAATGAGGTAAACACTACATCATTATTGTGTCATAAATATTTTTATTTATTTGATGTTTAAATTTTTTTAAAAATTATCATGTCATATGAAATATAATTATCTTTCAAATGAATATTTATAGTCTAAGAGATAACTTATATAAATTTATATAAGAATTGACTTACTAAAAGATACATGTTTAAGTCATTTTTGTCTTTACTTTAAATTAATTAATATAACGTTTCATTATCATTCTCATGTGGATCCATGGGGTCCCAAAAGCGACCCAAGGATTCCCATGGTTTGAAATGCATCAAACAATAGGATTAGTACACCTGTTAGTGTAATTTAATATTATTATAATAATATTTTGTTACCCTTATTTTCCCGATTTACCCTTTAACCATGGTAAATAAAATTTTTACTTAAGTAATTATTAATAATGTCTAAAAATAAAATTTTCCTATTTACACAATCTGGACTCCTAATTCCAAATATGGAATACATTTTTTCCAAATTCTAAACATTTATTTTTCATAAATTAATTTAAAATTAATTCCCATAGTCAAAACAAAAAACTCGTTTTTAAGAAATAATAACTATCAAAATATTGACACTTATTTATGTCCAATTTCAAAGTAAAATTACATCCAATGACCAACATTGGATTAAATACTAAAAACATAATATAATTAAAAATTAATACCAATTTAAAAGATAATATACACGTATAAATAAATTAGACTAAAAGGCAGTCTTGAATTAAAATACAATATTTTTCATTATTCATTAAAAAATGAATTTTATCAGAAAAATACCAAATATTGACCCAAAGTAAATTTTGATGTCCCGATTATAATGAAAAGATGTATTTTATCATATTGAACATACAAAAGTGACCAAAACTAGATTTTAAGAGGTTTCTCAATCAAAATGTGGTAAATCGACCTTTTAATGATTATTAGGGTATTTATGCATAAAATCGGATTCTTTTTTATTTTAAGCCTCTAAAATATATTACATAAAAGTAAAAATATTTAAGAAACATATTGAATCATAATAAAGTTAGTTTTGTTCATTCCCACCAAAAAATGGCTATGCGTTAACTACCTTTTAAAATAATAGTATTATATTAATATTTTTCAGTATAACTCAATGGTGTGTGCAATGTATGTTTTCAATGAAACCTATTGTTGTGTATCAGGTATTCCATCTAACATAGCATCCCTTTTAAGGTATAATTAATATTTAATTCACAAATTTTAATAAATATAAAAAAATGTGTTTTTATTTATTTACCTGGGATGTTACCTCCTTCCCCCCTTTTGGAAATTGCGTCCTCGCAATTTTAAAATTGGGCTTTAAAACTTCATTGAATGTTCCAAATTGGAAAAAGAGTCAATAAAAATATCACTTTAAAGGAAAGAAACATAAATTCAAAGGTTACTAGAGATAACCCATACCAGGATTCCATGTAGGAAAACATGGATATGGAAGAGAAAAATCCATAAAGGATTGATGGAGAGTGGTTGAGAACATGATTAGGAGAAACTTAACCACCAGAAAATCACAAACTTGTGTTAGGTTAAATGGTTTTGATTCCCAAGTTGTAAATGTCAACAGAAGATGTTTTTGTTTTAGGTTACTTTTCATAATGTTGAGGAATTTATTTAGGAGACTAACTAAAAACATAATGATACATACTTACTCGTCATGTAGACTTTCATCCTTTACTAAATTTATACTACAAACTCAACTTTTATCCAAACGATGAGTATTCAAACTGACATGGTGACATTAAAAGTGCTAGAATAAACATCTATATTATCAGATAATACAACAATGATGAACTATATTTTTCTCCTCTCTTAAGAGATCAACCAAAACCAGAACCTTTAGTAGAAGACCAGATAATCCCCAAAAAACGATAATAATTTATAAAAAGAAAAACTATACTTAATCCCCAAAATTTATCAAACAATACCCAAAGTTCAACCAAGACCATTCAATAAACAAATGTTCATACAATTCATCAAATTAATCCAAACTAAGATTGAAACCCAATTACTTGAAGGATTTAATCACACAGTCTTCCAAGATTAATCTTAAACATTATCTCCAAATAACATCAGTTACTCTTAAAGTCTCATACTGAAATATAATTAACCTAATCACATATTCTCCATGATAGGTTTATTATTTCCATAAGTAAACAAAATTGTCATATTTCCACAATAAAAACCAAGAATCTTAAAAAATAATATGTCAACCATTACTCCTCAAATGAGATCCCATAGTATTTTATTTCCCGTAAGCATATAATGTTTCCAAAAGAGAAAAAACATTCTAAAATAACCATTATCACCCAATCACTAAATCGTATTCCAATATTAATCTTATCTATTTTATAAAACATATGTTCCAAAAATAAAATTATTCTTGATCCATAATTTCATTTAACTTAAAAGAATAAGTCATGCTTACTAAGGACATCAAGGAGGATAGTGGTAGGAGACGAACCCTTGTCACACTTCGGTTGTGGGTTTGATTCTTGTGGCTTTTCCAGACACGACGGGTTTTCACCCATCTTATGGGTTGTCCTTTATATAAAAATCAAAAATAACCCTATCATTTTTAACCTCAATGTATTTATTATACCTTTTATATTCATCCCAATACATTAAGATCTCAACATCTAAATTCATGAATCCTTATATATATTGTCCTTTTTTCTTATTTTACCTGTATATAATAAAATAAAACTATTCATAATAGAAATAACAACATGCTTTGATCACAGTGTCCATATGATTTCATCATCATCTTGTTCACGTAGGTAAAATATCCATGAATTGAAACAATGATTTAGGTTTCACAGGGGTCTCCTTCTTCATCACCTTTTTCAAAATCATAATATACTTCAAAATCCTGTGATAAGGTAGAATATTTAAAAATTCCTTGATAATATTTACCTTTCATGAAAATATGAGAATATTGAAAAAATAGGATTTTATTAAATACAACCCATGATCCACGATGATATTTAGGTATAGTGGAGGTGTTTGATATCTCAAAAAACTACTTGCATGTGAGTTATATACTTGAAAAAGTTTCAAAATCATCTGAACATGAATTTTCAATAATTATTACATGCATTTCATCATGAATAGATAGGAATGTTGTATTAGATCCTCCTCTTTCCATTTGTAATCGACTTTCCCGGATGTGAAAAATTTATAAAAAAAAGATTTAAATGAGATAATGAACATAGCGACTAACCTTGTGTTTGACTAAAACTCCTAATCCCGAAAGTTGTCTAAACCGACCTTTTATACAAGATATTAGGACATGGCATTAAAAATTACATAATCATGAATTAAATGAATAATTCACATTGATGATATTTTCAGGTTTATATTTTTTGAGAATTAGGCCATAACTATTACATATCAACTTGAAAATTTCATGTAAAAACTACTACTCCATATCCATTTTTTCATAAAATAAAAACTCATAAAAAGAATAATGTCTAGTTCCATGTTTTAGACAACAATACTTTTACCTGATCCCATTCTTGGCCTTATTCAACTTTATATCCTGTGGAAAACATTTCAAAAACTTTGGATGATCATAAAAATCTCAGTATGGGTTACAAAATAAGTAAAGGAATCATTAACCCATCAATTAATAAAAATAAATGAAACCATACTTTTCAATCATAACATACCTAATGAAATCATAATATTTATGAATAACACATAGAAATAATAAATCATAAATGTAACTTGTGGCATCCATATCATACTTACATTGTAGCTATCACAACTACGTAAGGAGTTATGTTTGTAATACCCATCACAGTATATTCCCTAAATATCTTAGGAGAAACATTAAAGTTTATCTTTGTCATGTTACCCAATGCATTGGAGAGCTACCTCAAGCTCAACCTCCCTTGGTTTATCACGGAACCTCCCGTATTCGTAAACAATTCCCAATAAACATAACATAATCATAACACAAAAAACAAGAATAAATGAAAGATAACATTTCCACATTCCAATCACAATATATCATATCAAGATATTTAAATAAACAATGAATTATCAAACCATTTTTAAAACCATTTGAAAAATTTAATAAGGAGATTTTAGAATCAAAGTGTCTCATACCAAATTGATTCTTTTAAAGGTATTAACATTTTAAAACAATAATATACATATAATTAAATACATAATTTTTTTTTCTGAAAACATGGACCTCAATAAGAAATATTTAGAATAATAAATCTCTAAATCCTATTAACCAATATTTTAGTTAAATATTTCATAAAAAAATGATAGAACATTATAATATCATAAGAATAAAGGCATTCCTGTTGTAATATTACAAAGGACAGCATATACACCATATAAGAGTGAATTGGAGATGAAACCCCTTATAAAAATTTGTATCCTTAGATTAAGTTTAAATAAATTACATAATAATGTGTGAAAAATATGAATACAGTCAATATGATTGGATATTAAGTGTAAATATGTCATAGAACATTCACACATATATTTGTAAAAACAACACTAATGACTTGGATTTTTAACTCAATGAATGGATGTTGAGTTAAAATTACTCTTATCAAGTTCATATAGATGACGTAAAATTAAACAAATATAGTGATTATATTTATCAAAAGTGTATCCACACAAATGGGAGTGGAAATTACAACATAAATAAATAAACAGTGATTTCGCACATAATCATAGAATGACATAATTAAAATTTAGAAGATTAACCCAAGGAATGGAAATTAGGTTAAAAAGTCCCCTTACAGATTTGGTAACTTACGAAACATACACCACATGAAAGAATGATCCTAAAATGAAGATTTAAATACCCATAAATTAAAGTATATTACACAATGAATACAATATTGGGCAGTAAATACACAACACAAAAATAAATAGTGGCAAATATAGCATGAATCTCACTGGAATAAAAAGTGAGATGAAAACCCCTTAACACGTTGTCATCAATCGAGTCGTATGACCAAAAGTTAATAACCACAAAATGAATCACAAAATAGCATGAATATAAAGATATTCATGATAATATATATCAAATGGATGTACATAATACACCAAATGCATGAAATAAGTGGCGAACAATGGAAATATCAAAAAATTTAAAGTGAGATAAGAAACCCCTTACCTCGTGTCCGACTTGACCTGTTCATTCTCTAATCTTCAGAATAATAAGCTAAAGTTAATTTATAATTTCATAAGAACTTTTTTAAATATTATTATTCATTTTATATCACTTATTACCATGTAATAAACATTATGCAATCATTTATGTTAATAATGGCCATTTTATCGATATTTGGTACTTGAGTAAAAAATAAACTTCTTATTATTACAAGTTATTCCTGTGGTCAAAAGTACATTATCTCCATAATGATATTCAAAATTTAGATATCATATATATCTAGTATATTTATGTATAAAATATATTACATAACAATTGGATATAAGAAATGAAATGCACTGTTCATGGAGACAGTAAGCCGTACGTACGCATGAACACTACTTTCATTTTTATTTAATATTTAATGGAATGAAAACATAATGATACAAAGGTATATTATAATTACATTATATTATCATATTATATATATGTTACATAATTTTATTAATTCCATCCATTATACATTCAATGTATGTCATGAATGAATCATATCACTGTGAGGGGTAGTAGTCTGCACTTCCTCAAATGAAATTATCGTATTTACACATATTAGAAAGAATGAAGGTATGCATGTTCATAAAAATTATAGAAGAATAGAGAAAAAATAAACATAATATATATCATATATAAATATAGTGCCATCATAATGGACACCATGACATGCGGTAGGAGATAATTGAACAATCATCTTTTATTGAGGTAGTAGTTCCGAGTCCACAGAAATAGTATGTTCATTAACCATTAGATGGGGGTTTGTGTATGTGTTGTTAGAATATTCTCATATCAACAACCTAGTTTGTTTAGGATACTAGTTTTGTTATAAAATAAAGTAATAAAAATAGTTTATGGGGTTGGAAAAGTAAAATAAAACAAAATAACTTAAGAGAAGACTTACATTTAAGTTGGTTATCTCCCTTAGGTTTGAACCACAAGGTTTAATTGAATTGCCTTATACCTTGGGGAAGACTTCTAAGAGGAGGATATTGATGTAAGGTTATTAATTTGGTAGAGTTTGGATGATCCAAGTGTCTTGAGAAGTGTGAAGAATTGGATAGAAGTGAGGGCTTTTTATAAGGGGAGGAGGGGCTCTTTAGGAATGTCTAAAAATATTATTTTATTATAGAATGATTTCCTATTTATAAAGGTCAAAAAAGTTTTAAAGTACAATATAGAATGACTAATTTTCTAAATAAAATTATCCAATAATAATTGGATATGTTAAATTTTTTCTTTAATCTTTATAATCATATTTATTTATATAATTCATTAATGAGGTAAACACTACATCATTATTGTGTCATAAATATTTTTATTTATTTGAGGTTTAAAAATTATAAAACAAATATCATGATGTGAGATATATTTTTAGATTGAAAATGAATATTTATAGTTTAAGAGATAACTTATTTAACCACATGTAATAATTGATTAACTAAATGTTATATGTTTTAGTCATTTTTTCTATAGTTTAAATTAATTATGATAAAGTGTCATTATCACTCCCAAGTGGATCCATGGGGTCCCAAAATTTACCCAAGGATTACCATGGCTAGAAATGTATAAAAAAATATGATTAGGACATATGTTAGGGTAATTTAATATTATTATAATACCATTTTGTTACCTTTATTTACTAGATTTACCCTTTAACCATGGTAAATAATTTTTTACTAATGTAAATATTCCTAATGTCTAAAAATAAAAGATAGAAATTTACACAATTTTGACATCCAGATTCCAAATATGGAATCCATTTTTCTAAATTTAAAATACAGAAGTTGCATAAATTAATTTAAAATTAATTCCCACTGTCAAAACAAAAAGCGTGTTTTTAAGAAATAATAACTATCAATAGATTGACACTTATTTATGTCCAATTTCGGAGTGAAATTAATTTTAATGACAAACATTGAATTAGAAATTTAAAAAAATAATATAATTAAACTTTATAACCAATTTAAAATATAATCTATCCTTATAAATAATTTAAATTAAAAGGCAGTTTTGAATTAAAATAGAGTATTTTTCACTATTTATTAAAAATGAATTTTGTCATAAAAATACCAAAAAATTACCCAAAGTAAATTTTTATATCCCAATTATAAAGATGAATTTTATTTTTTCATATATAACATATAAAATAGACCAAAACTAGATTTAATGAGGGTTCACCATCAAAAGGTGGTAAATCATCCTTTAAATGAATATTAGGGTATTTATGCTTAAAATTAGATACTTTTTTTTGAAACCTCTAAAATTTATTGGATAAAAGTAAAAACATTTAAGAAACATATTTAATCATAATATGGTTAGTTTTGTTCATTCCAGCCAATACAACGACTCAGTTTTAACTATATTTAAAATAAAAATATTATATTAATATTTTTCAGTATAACTCACCGTTGTGTGCCACGTACGTTTTCAATGAAACATGTTGTTGTGTATCAGGTATGCCAACAAAAATAGATTCCCCATTAAGATAAAATTAATATTTAATTCAAAAATTCAAATAAATATAAAAAAAGTTATATTCATTGTTTACCTAGGATCTTACATCTTTCCCCGGCTTTTAGGAATTGCGTCATCACAATTTTAAAATTGGGCTGGAAACTTCATTAAAAGTTCCACATCGGAAAAATTCAATAAAAATATCACATTAAAAGAAATAAAAAGAAATTCAATGGTCCCCTTAGAGAGCCCATACTAGGATTCCATGTAGTAAAACATGTATATGGAAGAGAAACAAACCATCAAGGTTTGATGGAGAGTGGTATAAAACATTATTAGGAGAAAGTTAACCACACGAAAATCACAAACTTGTGATGGGTTAAACGGTCTTTGATTCCATAGTATGAAATGTTAATGGAAAATATTTTTGTTTTAAGTTACTTTAATAAATTTGAGGAATTTATTTATGAGTTTAACTAAAAACATAAGGAAACATACTTACTTGTCATATAGAATTTCATCCTTTACTAGATTTCTACCACAAACTCATCTTTCCTCCAAACGATGAGTATTCAAACTAACTTGGTCACATTAAAATCACTTGAATAAACTTCTATATTAAAAAATAATCCACAAAAGATAAAATATATATTTCCCTTATCTTTAGACATCAAACATAACGAAAATGTTTAACATAAGACTAGATTGTCTCCAAAAAGGATCATATGTTATAAAAAACTACTATTAATCACCAAAAATTGACAAAATATTCCAAAATTTCAATAATGTATAGTCAATAAACAATTTCTATAAAATTCTTCAAAGTAATCCAGACAAAGATTGAAACCCAAATCTCAGAAGGACTTAATCATATAGTCTTGAAAGATAAATCGTAACATTTATCTCCAAATTACATCAGATACTCTTAAAGTCTCATATTAGAAATTAATTAACCTAATCACATATTCTCCGTGATAGTTTAATCATTTCTATAAATAAATCAAATTGTCATATGTCCGCAATAAAAACATAGATTATTCGAAAATAAAATTTCAACCATTACTCTACAAATGAGATCCCATAGTATTTTATTTTCCTTAAGAATATAATGTTTCTAAAAGAGAAAATATATTCTAAAATAACATTTATCACTTAATCCCCAAATCATTTTCCTATAATAATGACATCTATTTGATAAAACATAAGTTCACAAAATCAAATTATTCATGATCCATAATGTAATTTAACATTAAAAAATTAGTCATACTAACCAAGGTCTTTTCATAGGACAGTGGAAGGTGAGGCACCCTTATCGCCCGTCAGTTGTGGGTTTGATTCTGGTGTATTTTCTAGATGTGACGAGCTTTCAACCATCTTATGGGTTGTCCTTTTTATAAAACTCAAAAATAACCCTAACATTTTATAACCTCAAAGGTTTTATTATACATTTAATTTTCATCCCAATATGTTAATACCTCAACATTTAAGTTCATAAAGCCTTATATATATTGTCTTTTTTTCTTATTTAACCTCCATATGATAAAATAAAACTATTCCTAATAGAAAGGACTGCATACCTTCATCATGGTGTCCATATGGTTTTATCACCATCTTGTTCAGAAAGGTAGAAGGTCCATGCATTGCAACAATGATTTATAGATCCTTCAAAATAATTTTCTTCCATCATCCAAAGGCACCTTGTACCACTTGGGTCATACATGTGTTTGTAGAAAAACAGTTCCATAAAATAATCATGTATGACATATAGTTTCAAAAAATCTGATAAAACCTGATTTTTATAAAACCTTCGGACTGATTTTGAGTTGAAACTTTCAATCAATGGTCCTTATAAAATACCATAAGTATGTGCTGAGAGACTATATTGTAAAAGAAAATAAAATACGTTTCACAAGGGTCTCCTTCTTCAGCTCCATTTTCAAAACCATAATATGCTTCAAAATCCCATGATAAGGTAAAATATTTAAAAATGCCTTGATAATATTTACCATTCTTGAAAATATGAGAATATCGAGAAAATAGGATTTGATTAAATACAACCCATGATCCATAATGATATCTAGGTATAGTGGCAGTGTTTGATATCTCAAATAAGTACTTGCAAATGACTAGTATTCTAGAAAATGTTTTAAAATCATCTGAGCATGACTTTGCAATAATTATTTCATGCATTTCATCAGGAAGAGATATGAATGTTCTTTGAGATCCTCCTCTTTCCATTCTTATCCAACATTCCTTGATCTGAAAAATTTATAAAACAAGGATATAACTGAAATAATAGACATAGGGACTAACCTAGTGTTTAACTAAAACCCTTAATCCCTAAAGTAGTCTAAACCGACCTCTGATACCAACTATAAGGACCAGGCCATAAAACAATACATAATATTGAATTAAATGAATAATTCACATTGAGGATATTTTTATTTTTATATTTTTATAGAATTATGCCATAACTATTAAAAATCAACTTGAAAATTACATGTAGAAACTACTACTCAGTATCCATTTTTTCATAAAATAAAAAATATTAAAAAGAGACATGTCTAGTTCCATGTTTTTGATAGCATGAATTTTCCTTGATACCATCCTTGACCCTATTCATCTTTAAGTCCTATGGAAAATATATCAAAACATGAGATGATCATAAAAATCTCAATAAGGGTTACAAAATAAGGAAAGGAAACATTAACCCATCAATAAATACAAATCAATGAAACCATACTTTTCAATTATAACATGCCTCGTGAAATCATAAGATTTCTGAATGGCTCATAGAAATAATAAATAATAACGTTAACTTGTGGCATCCATATAATACATACATTGTAGCTATCACAGCAATATATGGAGTTGCGTTTGGAAAACCCATCACAGTATATTCACTAAATCTCTTATAATAAACATTAACGTTTAACTTCATCATGTTACCTAATGCATTGGAGAGCTATATCAGGCTCACCAACCCTAGGATTATCACAGAACCACCCGTATACGTAAACAATTCCCAATAACCATAACATATTAATAACACATAAAACAAGAATAAAGGAAAGATAATACTTCCACATTCCAATAACAATATATCATATCAAGATATTGAAATAACCATTGCATTATCAAAAAATTTTCAAAACCATTTAAAAATATTTAATAATGATATTTTTGAATCAAAGTGTCCCATATCACTATGATTATTTTAATGTGATTAAAATTTTAAAACAATAATGTCAGTATAATTAAATACTTAAAACCATTTTGAAAATGTGGACATTAATGATAAATATTTAGAATAATAAATCTTTAAAACATTTATAACAATATTTTAGTTTAAGAGTTCATAACCAAATGAAAAGAACATGAATTAAAATAATTGTGTAATAAAATTTAATCATAACATTATAATATCATGAGAATAAAGAGATTCATGATATAATATTCCAAAGGACAGTATATACACCATATAAGAGTGAATTTGAGAAGAAATTCCTTATAAAAATGTTATCCTTAGATTAAGGATAAATCAATTACATAATAATGTGTGAAAAATATAAATACCCTCAGTATGATTAGATATTCATTGTAAATAAATCAGAGAACATTGAAACATATCTTTAAAAAAACATCACAGATGACTTGGATGTTTAACTCAACGAATGTAAATAGAGTTAAATTTACTCTTATCAAGTTCATATCGATGACTTGAGAATTTATCAATGGAGTGATTATGTGTATCAAAATTATATCCACACAAATGGGAGTGTAAATTAAAACATAAATAAATAAACATCAATTCCATACATAATCATAGTATGACATCATTAATAAATAGAAGATTAACCCATGGAATGAAAATTGGGTTAAAAAGTCCCCTTACAGATTTGGTAACTTACGAAACATAGACCACATGAAAGAAGTATCATACAAAGAAGATATAAATACCCATAAATTAAAGTATATTAAACAATGAATAAAATCGTGGGAAGTACATATACCACACAAAAGGAAATAGTGGCAAATATAGCATGAATCCCATGGGAATAAAAAGTGAGATGAAAACCCCTTACCACGTTGTAATTAATTGAGTCGTATGACCAAAATTTAATAACCACAAAATAAATCACATAATACCATGAATATATATATAATCATGATAATATATATCTATTTTAAGTACACTATACCCCACATGCATAAAATAAGTTCCGAACAATGGAAATCTCACGAAATTGAAAGTTGCCTTACCTCATATCCGACATGACACGTTAATTAATTAATCTCTTAAATAATATGATAAAGTTAATTTTAACTTGAATAAGAACTTTTTAAATATTATTATTCATTTTATATCACTTATAAGCATGTTATAAACATTATTCAATCATTTATGTTAATAATGGTTGTTTTGTCGATATTTGGCACTGGAGTCAAAAATGAACTTCTTATAATTACAAGTTGTTCATGTGGTCAGAAGTCCATTATCTACATAATGATATTAGTGATTTAAATATCATATATATCATATATATCTAGTGTATTTATGTATTTATAATATTACATAACATTTGGAGATAAGAAATGAAATGCACCATTCATGGAGATGATAAGTCGTACGTACGATTGGACACTACTGTCATTTATATTTCATATTGAATGGAATGAAAACTTAATTATACATAGGTATATTATAATTTCAGAATAATATAATATGATATATATGTTATATATTTTCTTTAACACTATCATTTATATGTTCCATGTATGTCATGAATGAATCATATCACCTTGAGGGGGTGGTAATCTCCACTTACTCGAATAAAATTATCATATTTACACATATTGTAAAGCATAAATTTATTGTAAATACAAATTACTAAAGAATAAAGTAAAAATAAACATAATATATATCATATATAAATACAATTCTAGAATGATGGCCAACATGAGAGGCGGTATGAGGTAATTGAACAATCATCATTTCGTGAGGTAGTAGTTCGCTATCCACAAAAACAGTACGTTCTTTAACCATTAGATGGAGGTGAGTGTAAGTGTAGTTAGAATACTTTTAAATAAAAAATCCTAGTATATTGATGATACTTTTTTGGTTTTAAAATAAAGGAATAAAAAGAGTTTATTGGTTTGGATAAGTAAAATAAAACTAAAAAACTTAAGAGAAGACGTTACCTTTAAATCGGGTATCTCCATTTGGTTTGAACCAAAAGGATTTATGGAATTGCCTTATACATACGGAAAATATTTTATGAGGATGAGGGTTATGTAGGGAGATTAATTGGGTAGATTTTTTATTATTCAAGGTGCTTGAGAAGTGGGAATACTGAGTTAGAATTGATGGTTTTTATAAGGGGGAGGAGAGGCTCTTTAAAAATGTTTAAAATTAACATTTTATTATATAATTATTTTCGGTCCCTAAAGGTCAAAAACATATTAAATTAATTGAAAATATGTCTCATGTTAGAAATAAAATCATCCAATAAGAATTGGATAGGTTTTGGATATTCTTTTAATCTTTATAATATTATTTATTTAAATAATTCATTAGTGAGGTAAACACTACATCATTATTGTGTCATAATGATTTTTATTTATTTAATGATTAAAATTATAATAAAATTTCATGATGTATGAATTATTTCAAGATTTAAAATGTATATTTATAGTCGAAGATATAACTTACATTATTCCATGTATGAATTGATTTACTAAAAGATATATGTTTAAGTCATTTTTGACGTTACTTTAAAATAATTAATATAAGGTGTCATTATCACTCTCAAGTGGCTCCATGGGGTCCCGAAATTGACCAAAGGATGCCCATAGTCAAAAAATGAATCAAAAAATTATATTAGGACAAATGTTAGCGTAATTTAATTTTATAATTATAATATTTTTGTACCCTTATTTACCAGATTTACCAATTAACCATGGTAAAAAAAATTACTGAAGTAAATATTCATAATGTGCAAAAGTAAAAGTTACCTATATACACAATTTAGACCTCCTGATTCAAAATATGGTATAAATATTTCTAAATTTAAAATTCATAATTGGAAGAAATTTATTTAAAATTAATTCCCACTATAAAAAAACTTGTTTTTAAAAATAATAACTATCAAATGATTGACACTTATTTATGTCCAATTTCAAAGTGAAATTACGTTAAATTAACAATATTAGATTAAATAGTAAAAACATAATATAATTACACTTTAAAACCAATAAAATGATAATCTATACTTATAAATAAATTATATTAAAAGGCATTTTTTAATTAAAAAACAATATTTTTCGCTATTCATTAAAAATTGAATTTTATCAGAAAAATACCAAAAATTTACCCAAAGTAAATTTTGATGTCCCGATTCTAAAAAAGAATTTTATTTTTTCAAATATCACATATAAATGTGACCAAAACTATATTTGAAGAGGGTTCTCTATTAAAAGGTGGTAAATCGACCTTTTAATGAATATTTGGGTATTTATGGTTAAAATCAGAATCTTTTATATTTTAAGACTCTAAAATTCATTAGATAAAATTAAAAACATTTAAGAAACATATTTAATCAAAATATGGTTATTTTTGTTCTTTACTGCCAATACAACAACTATTTGTTAACTACCATTTAAAATAATAATAATAATATATAAATATTTTTCATTATAACTCAATGTTGTGTGCAGCGTGAGTTTTTAATGAAAACTACTGTTGCGTATCAGTTATTCCATCAAACATAGCATCCCCTTTATGATAAAATTAATATTTAATTAATTTTTTTTATAAATATAAATAAAATTATATTCTTTATTTACCTGGGATGTTACACTCAAAATTTTTCAAGGCTATAAATTGTTTACTACTTGAATGTTTCTTTCATGGAAACCCATGTCATAAAAAGTATAATAAAACATCACTCTAAAAAGAAAAGTTATAAACATAATGTTTACCAAAAGTAACTCATCATTGGGTTTCCATATAGAAGAACATAGGTGGGAAGTGTAAACATGGATATGTAAGAGAAATCTAACCATCATGTTCTGATGGATAAGGATAGAGAATAAGGTTTGGAAAAAGTTAACAAATAGAAAGCCATAAATATATAATGATTAAAGGGACCATCTAATTCATCCGATAAGAAAGTACTAGGATATATTTTTGGTTTCTATATCCATTACATAAAGTGGATAAATGTTTTCATAAGGAGAAATACTTACTTTATTTCAGTACAATCTCATCATTGGTCATTCACTGAACAATTTTCACTTCATCTCTTATTTAGTGAATTGAAATTGAATTTTTCATTCTTGATGTGTTAGCAGATCATACATCATAATAATTGGCCATTCCATCTATCTCAATAATATGTTAGAATAGGTTATGAAATATTTATAAGGCCACATATAGTGAGATAATACAGTAATTAAAAAATCCTCAAATAGAATATAAATTATATTCTTCCAAAATGTATAACATTACAGTCCTTACCAAAACTAAAACAATACTTTATAAAGAGGTGAACTAAATAGAATTAAAATTTATTTCAAGTATCTCATAAGTTAGTTCGTGGTTTTCACATTCAAACATCTGAATAACTTAACCATGTATTCTATTGAAACATGGTAATGACATGAATTACTATACAACTTTAGGGAAAACATGCATTCTATGAAAATCAACTCTTTCCACACACCAAAAATATCATATTTTTATACACTCAAACCATGATATCAGTTTATTTATATCATTCATTAGCTCATTAATACTATCAAACGTCATATTATCTTCTTATCCCTTCATTATGCACATATCATATTCTTTAGAAATATATTTTAATCACTTTTCATGGTTACCATTACCATATGTTTATGGAAAACCACAATGGACCAATACACAGATATTCTAATATTCGATAATACCATAAAAGAGATTATATAGCACTATTTTGGAATCACATTACATAAACACTTAATAATTCCACCACATCATTCTCACAATTAACATATCCAATAGTGGTCTTGCATGATTTTCCTTTGTCATTGGCTTTAATAGGTTGTTAACATCAATTGTCAACATTAACCCTTTGATTTGGGAATTGTTTAGCATAATGCCCCATTTCCTTGCACTTCTAGAATTGATGTTTGGGTGGTTCATTGTATGTAGTATTTTCTATATTCACATCATTAGTAACCATTTTCACATTACTTCAGCACTCAACTTCTCGATGACCTTATTTCCACACATAAAACATTTGTATTCCCTTTAAGAAAATCTCCACCATGCTGCTTTCCACACATTGAGCATAACGAAACATTCATTTTCTTTTCATAATGGTTTTTAGATTTTCCATTGAACTCCATATTTCTTTTCTTGTAAAAACTATGAGATTGATATGTAACACCAAATTCAATTTCTACCTTGATATCATAACGGACAGTATATTCTTTTCTACAGAAGTCTCTTATAGCTAATTCCATTCGATGACTTGGTTTTACAACACTGAAGAATCGATCAGCTTTACATTCAAGTTGGATGATAATTCAAGAATCATATCTGGCATGTCCTGAAAAATTCACTTCATAAGTACCAACAGATTCATCATCATTTTAATTAAGTTCAAGGAACTCCTTTTCTATCTTTGTTCGAGGATGCGAGTAAAGTAATTATGAAAAATATTTTCTTGAACTCATCACATTCCATGGATTCAGTTTCATATTATTGCCTTGTATTCTTGATTAGAGTCCAAAACTGGCCTTCTTCACCATCTAAATGATAAATAGTAAAAATTAAATTTTCATGTTTTATATAGTGAAGTATAGAAAATATACTTTCAATGGTACTGATCCATGATTCAACAATAAGTGGACTAGAATACCCACAGAAAAATGGTGTACGTTGCATCATTAAGGACTCAACAGAACTTTGTTCCCTTCTCTACTCATTTTGGAAGTCCTAAATGATTCATAAATTGTGTAAGTATAGAAATAATATTTTTAATTATATTTACCATAAAATTTGGTTGTTCGGGAGGACAATCATTGCATTTCCCTATGCATTGATCATTAAAATTGTTCCTTTGGGTTCCTACCATTGACAAAAACCCAAAAATAATAGTGTCAGAGGCTGAAATCATACTAGGAAAACAACATAATCAAGGGGGAGTACATTAATTCTCTCAAATATTCGGTTTAATCCAAGGTTATTCATGATCATTAACATAATTATTAGACTATAACATATAGTTATACGTAACCATAGGGACCTCTCTAGACATACCGTAGAAACAACACTAGGGTTCCCACTAAAGTTTTTGCATCCTAGTTTTCAAAGTTTAATTAAACCTTCACTCTGACACCAACAGTAGCGACCCAAACATGACTTACATGGATATTAAATTTCTTTTTTATAATACTTAATACCTGAAAAAATAGTTTCTAAAATACTTTATTAGTTTAGTGTCTTTGGAAACATGGAACATAATCTTCTATCTTGGTGAAATATCTTCAACATCTCCCATAAAGATCTTCCCCTTTTTTTCCTACTTAAAACCTTTATTTATATAATGGGGAAAAGAAAACATAAAAAATTATGAGTTCAAATGCTCAGAAAATTTATGCATGGAAACTATCTTATAATACATAAACATAATAATGTAAAAACTAAAACATAACAATTGAAAAAAACCTATAGCATTTAACATATACCAAAATCATTAGTCATGAAATAAATCATGGTAGTTAATAAGGCACAAATAATAATGGAATCATGAACCATGAGAAAATAGAATTGGAAAAAAACATGGATTTGTGTAAGTCAAAAAATAACATAATATGATTTACATAGTATCCAAGGCATTTCATCCATGACTATCATAATGAACAAAGTCTGTAACTAAACCGAGTTTACTTGTTGTGTTAGCCATATATTACTAAACATGATTTACCTAACATTTCATTCATGTTTGTATCGTGAGATATAAATATTTAAACAATTCATTATAGGGGGATATAAGTTACACCAATGTCATAATGAAATCATTCTTACATGAGCTATAAAAACATAAATCATTCATCATTTCATAACACATGAAATATTATCGGTTTCGTAAACATTATTACATCATAAAATAATCCAAACTGGATTAATGTATTCCATAAATATAATTCAATAATAAACCAAATAAAATCAATATAATAATAGGGATAGAAACATAACCCAATGTCATACTAGATGGAAAATAATTTTGATAAAACAATTGAGCTTAATTACTGAAGAAAATATCCATTCTTCTTCAAAAACGTTTTATATTGTCAAAATGTCATGAAATTTTAAAAGAAAATAATTTAGTTGAAAAGAAAAATTAAATATTATAGGGGTAGATTCATCTTAATAATTCATTACAAAGATGTAAAAATTAATTCATTCCATATAAGTTAAAAAAAATTCTCCTTGTACTTCTACCAGAAAAGTCAAAAAGTTACGCATGTAGTAAAAAAAGAAATATTCCTTTTATACCATGTAGTAAAATTAATAAATAGATAAAAATGACTTTAAAAATACATTGGATAATAGTAAAAATTTGATGAAAACATTTTTATAAACAATGGATATTGATGATAAATATATCCCCCATAAATACTTACATTTAAACAATAACGGATAAAAATGAGATTGAAAAATTATTTCTTACCTTAGGTCTGATATGATTCACATGTATCTGAACCTCATGTACAATGATTAAAATAATGTTACTAATTTAATCCAGAACCATGATAATTTTTATGATAACATTTATGTTAATATTTTTATCTATTTGTTAGTAACATTTCATTGTTACTCGTTATACGAGTATTAACTGCTTTATGATCGTATCCATGTTTCATCAAATATGTTATGGTTATCCCTGTTAAATAACATTTATATCAATATAAATTGATATTTACATAATAAATACCATATTTACTCATTATCTTCATTTAAATAATCATTCTTGGATGGTTATCATGTAGAACTAATCACATCGCATTGTGGAGACGGTAATCCGTACGTGCAAACGAGCGATGATATCATTCCCATATTTCTTGAATGGTATTTAATTGCATGGTGTACTATATTTAACAATAAATATAATTTTATAATAATCATATTTATTAATTACAGTAATTTTTAAACCCATCCAAGTAAAGAGGTGGTGAAAAATAGATAACAACATGGCTTGGATATGGTAAGTCATATGTACACACGGTCGATGATTTTATTTTTCTTAAAATGGATAGAAAGTGGAATATGATTGTTTCATAATTATAATAACATCACAGTATATAATTAATAATTTAGTTATTATTCTATAATGAAAAAAATTATTATGTGGAAGTAGAAGAAGAATAAAATATTAATGAATCTGTATAGGAGATTACATCTTCTTTGAAGTTCGCTCTTTAGATATCCTCTTAATAGAACTAGGGTTGGTCATTTCAGAAAACCAGAGCCTCTATAATGTAACTAGGGAAGTTGAGAAGATACATGGGCTAGGTATGGACTATCTTTATGGCTTAATTATTTGTGGAAAAATGAGGGATGAGGTTTTTTTAATTGAGGTGAGGGCACTTTTGGAAACCTCAAATATATTAATTTATAATAGAATAAAACCCCACTTAAAAATATAAAAATTGAAACAATATAGAATATGAGATGATATAGGGTTGTAATATCATGAACCAATAAATTTTAGACAAGTGTTTATGACAATTTAATCATTATATTTTTAATAAATACTTAGTTATTCTAATTAATTTTTAACTAGGGTAACAAATATTTCAATATTAAAAGGGTGAAATATTTACTTATTTGAAGTGAATTAGACCATTAATGAATACTTTAGGGTATTTTAAACCATATAATAATTATTCTATAAATTGTTTCTAAAAAAACATGTTTTTTAAGAAAAATAACACATCATTATTTTGAGAAAAAAATCATTTATGTAAATTTTGACACTATTCATTTCATGGATTTTTTCAAATATCAACATAAAATTTTATCCTTGAACAAAATATTAAATAATATCCCAATGGGGTCAAGGTAATATATAAAATTCATTGTAAAAATTAATTATCCCATATTATATATATTTTATTATTTTTAATAACCTATATTTGATATTTCCCTTAATAAAATAATTACAACATCAAAATTGTGTAACTTCTTAATATACTTATTTGATTAATAAAAATAAAAAATAAAATACTAATATGAAGATAAATTTTCTATCTTTTATGATAATATAGGTAGTCAAATTTATATACTTGAAAATCCAACATTAAAATTTTATACTTATTAAAGTATGAATGTGACAATTTAACATTACTTTAAATAAAATAATACAATTGTCCAAATCAATTCTATATGGCTCCAAATGTACCATAAATATAACGTTGGATTATTATGGTAGTTATATACTCTAAAAATAAAATTTTGTAAAGTATTTTGGACCTGTAATAGTGAATACCATTTTAATAAAAATTAATTTAATGATTCCCCATTAATTAAATAATTTATACATCATCAATATATAAAACATTAAGATAGTTATTTATTTACTAAAAATTAAAAATAAATTTTCAGGATAAATATAAAGACATTTTCATTAAAATAAGTATTTATAGTCAAATTTATCTACTATATAACCATATTTTAAAATTTATATATTATTTAAAACATTAATGTGACATCTTTAAATTTTCTTTACATAAATTATTATAAATACAATAATATCTCCAAAATGGCTCAAAAATGTCAAATAAATTTATATCAGGGAAATAAAGTAATTATGTTTAAAATTACAATTAATATTTGTTGATACAACCCATTTTTTCAGATGTGGTTACATAATAGATATAAAAGACAATGAAAATGACACTTTGTGTCTTTCATTGATTTAAATATTACTTAAGTTATTTTCATGGAAAAGCTTTCCATAAATGAAATAATTTAGATTTTTAACTATTAAGGGTCTAATTCTATTAATCAAATAAATTTCTTTTATTTTTTTGGTCATTTTATACTCTTTATAATTTTATTTTTAACCTAAATTAACTAATTTACTCTTTACCGTGGTATTAATATTTACCACGGTTAATATTCATATTGGTCAAAACTAAAAGGGGTAAAATTACCAAATTTAAACCTCCTAAATCCAAATTTGACATCCATTTTTTCAAAATTCAGTACACATAATTTTCAATATTAAATATAATATAAAAACTGTTAAAATGTCACGAAAAATAGTATTTGGAAGAGTTACCCTTTTAAAAGAAAAATGTTTTTATAATAAATTAATGTGTAAAATCATTTCTGAAAACCAAAATTGGATAAAAATGAACTAATTAAATTTTAAAACTTATCGAAAACATAATTTTACTATTTAATTAACTTAAAATAAATAAAAATCGATATTTTCAATATTTAAAAAAATTAAACTTATCCGAAAAATACCAAAATGTTAACAAAATTAAAATTTTATATTCTTTAATGAAATAAAACGTTTATTTTGTGAAATTTAACATAAAAAAGTTTCATAAATTATATTTAAAATGGGTTTACCAACAAAAGATGCAAAAAATTTAGTTTTTTTTGAAAAATATTTCTTTTATCTAAAAAATTGATTTTGTTCTTATATAATGTTTAGAAAATACAAAATATGAATTCTAATGTTATATAAAATTGAAATTTTAGTTAATAATATTTATAACGGCTGGTTTATATCTGATTAAATAATAATATTTTAATAATATATTGTTGTTTAGTGAAACTCAGTATTTCATACAACGCAAGATATCAAGGAAGGTAGCTCTTGTGTGTAAGCAAGACGAGGTAGTGTTATATTTAGTAAAAGAATATTTGGTGCTGCATATAATATAATCCCAACACATTTCATTTATAAAATGAAAAAAATCTATACTTATTATTCCGTGAAATGAGTTCTATAAACAGAACTCCAAATTGTGTGTAACACATGCCAAGAATAGTGTTGTGTATATTGCAAGCTAATACGGTGTTGCGCCAAACATAAGATAATATTTGGTGTTGAAAAAAACACAATAAATAAAAGAAATTAAAAACAATATATCTCATAAAATATCAGGTTGTTACACCCATGCAAGACAAAATGCTATAAATATTAGATGAACAGTCACATTATTACTAAATTTATGTCCACACAGAATTCTATTAAATTATGATTTCTCCTTAGGACCATGAGAAAACAATATTCAATTTCCCATATGGAGGATATAATTATATTATTTTACATTTTTGAATTTGAAATGCATTAATAACATTATGAAATTTCATGATGAGAATTTTTTTAAACTCATCAATCATTTCATGGAGTTTTAGGGTTGATTTTACTATTTACATTGATTCATTGAATAATTATTTCATTTAATATATTTGGTATTAATTATTATTGTTGATAATAACAATTTTTTATTCTAAAAAAATCATTTAGTGGTTGATAATGGGATTACCCTATGATAAATAATATTTTATAAGGACATTCTAGTTGATTCTTTTAAGATTGTGGTGATCCAATTACATCTCAAAGCATCTTTAGTTCGTGATGTATGATCCTTTCATTGATATGACCGTTTAAATTCTCCATTGATCTTTAATTTTAGTAGTATTTTAATACTACTAACCCATTTAATTCAAAATTATTCATCATTTAGTATTGATGAGGATTTTAAGATATCCTTCATTACAGTCAAAAGTGAACAAACATATAGTCAAATCATCTAATCACCTCACCATTATATTCCCATTGAATTGGTCTTTATTACATTAGATTGTGAATTTGGGGTTGTCCTTACCCAAAAAATATAAAATACTTATATTTCAATCTATTATTCTAAAATTAATTCAATGAAACTTGATATTAATACACTATCATAGAAAAATAACTTTAAACAGTTGGTTATTTTACTCTGGATAAATATATTCCCGGTCTATTAGGTTGTGATTCCCTTATCATCATTAAAAATTTTATGAAATAAAATGTCACATAGAAAATTTATTCTAAAATTATTCTAACAAAAATGATTTTCATGATTCAAAAATTTGATGAAGAGATTAAGGACTTACATGGAAATGAAAATCTTATGAATGATCAATTTATTATAATTTCACATTTTTCTCATTCTGAAATTATTGATCCCAAAATCCTAATCACACAATTTTCACATGTCTCTATAAAATTACTATGGTATGAATTTTTTGGAATATTTTGGTCAACATTGTTTTCCTAAAAAATTCAAAATAATGAAAAGAAAATTTTGAAAAGTGAGTATAAAAATTTTCTACGAAGATAATGAACTTCATAAAATTTGTGCTTTCTTTGTAATTATTACATGTGATGTTGAAGTGGAACATCATTTAATATTGGGTTTCTATCACTCATTGACTATAGGAGTACACCACATAAAGGAACTCATTAAACGTCATAAACTCTATTTTCATATAGACCTCACACATTAAGAACTCAAATGAGTTCCATTAATCTAGTCCCAGGTGTAATTTTTTTTCACAATTTCGAAATGAAACGAGACACCACAATAACTGTTAAAAGTATATAAAAATAAATTATGTTTTTTGTATCGATTTTAGGGTTACATTACATCTATCTAATGGATTCACATATATCCTTTTTTATCATTGACTATGATTTTAGGTGGGTAGAGGTCAAACCCTCTAGTAAGAAATATGTACAAACTATTAATTAGTTACTTAAAACAAACATATTCTATATATTTATAACTCCAATTGCATTAGAGTGTGAATTGGGAATTAATTACTCTAATATATCTATGGGTATAGTCTTGAAAATAAAATGGGTTATATATAAAAATAAACTTCTTATAATCCTAATTAAATTTCATGATTAAAATTTCAAATAGGTATTTCAAAATATTACATTAAAGAACTATTAATCCACAAAAAAAATTGTACCGAAACACTAGGTGGAGAAATATTAACTTATGAAATAGTATTTAAGTTACACAACATTATATCTCCCTCTAGGTTTATTATTAGTAAATATTTTCACCTACCAATTTAATATAACATAAATCATCTCTAATTTTTAAAACATATAAATTAGATATTAAAAATGTTTCTAAAGAGTTATTACTAAAATTTAATGAACTATAAAAACATTAACATGAGTCTAACGATGAATTTAAACATTATAAATAAAATTCAATGTTATTCAATAAAACAAATTACCCTTTTTTGTTATTTCATATTAGTGACCAAAAAATACTCTTGAACCCATGATTTCAACTTCATAATGGTAAGAATAATTCTCATTTGAAATTTACTTTTACTATTACAAATGTTTACCTTTTTAGTTTAATGAATTTCTATGATGCTTCAACCAAATTGACATTAATAGTTAATGGGTATTCTGTAATGATTTTCCATGAAGGGAATAATACATTGACAACCAAATCTAATTCCACCAAACTCAGCTCTACAAGTATGAACCCACCACGTGATAGCGAAGGAGGCACACCTAATATAAAATAGGAAGCATGAATTTCAGTCTGAATCTATCTCCCTCCCTTTCTCTCTTTATCCCTTTCTCTATTTACTTCTATTTAATTTCTTGCTAAATTTTACACCTTTTATCTCACTAGTTTTTAGTTTTCTTCCACTTTTTTCATTTCCCAATTCAATTTTTATTTTCCTATCTGTTTTTATATTTGTGTTTTAAAAAAAAATAAAAATATAATAATAACTCTCTATAATTTTTTTAATTCCTTCCAAACATTATATCTGAGTAAAGAGACATTGTTTTCACCCCTAATGTATTTTATTTTCTCCAAAAACCAATGATTAATGATTATTTTTCAGCACCAATAATTGATCAAATTTATATTGTAAAATTATTTCTATACTTCCAAAGAGATAATCACAATGCATTTGAGTTGTGTTTATTCATTAATGCAATTTCATTTGTGTGTTTTAACTATTCATTTTTTTTGTGTTGAGTATGTTGATATTATGGATTTTCCTCTAACGATAGTGTAAATTAATATCAAATATGCATTGTTTAAATCACATAAAATCTAGTATAGCTATATAGAATTCCATTACACATATATTAATTACCATATTAAAATCACCTTTATCTTATGGAAACATATTTTCAATATCAATGTTAACATCCCATGATTTTGTCCCACCTAACATTTTTCTGAATTTATATTTCCTAATTTTAATAAATCAAATTTTTTGGTGTAATGAACATCATTTTGAGCTTATTTTCATTGATTTATATTTTTCTTAAGATTAATGAAAAACATATTTTTTTATGTATGGGGCCGTGTTTGTTATCAGGGGAGGTTTGGGAATTAAATTTCTTCTATGTAATTTTGTGATGATATTTAAAATATATTCAATAAAATAGTGAGAAAGGGTAATAAAACGTTAAAAAATATTTTTAAAAAATGGGAAAATCAAAAAAATAAAAATAAAAAACTTGCATCTTGATTTCATATGTTATTTTAATAATTTATTTTTTTATATACTTTCAATTTTCACTCATACCCAAATACTTATGTCTATTATAACTCACCTAAAATGTATATGCCATGTAAAAAGGTGTTTTTATCTCCTTTATTTCCGCATTTCATTTGTTTTTAATTATATTTCCCATGTTAATTTTTTACCCTTACTTTTAATCCCTTTTGAAGAAAATTTCATCCATACCATATAATTAAAAAATACTCTTCCATATACCCCTTGATTTTTGGGGAAATTAGTATAGAATTGAAAGATGGTAGACATTAAACACAACTTTAATATATCTCTTTGTTGGTGAATGAGTGAACCGCATTTATAAATTTTCTTCATCATTAGAATTGTGAATTTTTTGTGATAATATTTTATCATTCTAATTTTGAGAATGAAAATGGAATTATATTTTGAAACATAAATGTGGTAAAGAAATGTGTTGGAAATAATTATGGATTAGTGAACTAATTTATACCCCATTATTGGTGAAAAAAATATTAACATTTATTGGTAGGTGAAAATGATTTTGTTTTGTGATTTTGTTGTGTCCATGTTTAATAATAAGAATATGTGTGTGGGTGTTTATGTTATAAATTTATTAATTTGTTTAAATAAATTGGTATACTATATTTTAAATAAATAATAAACATTTATGAAGAAATGTTCAGGTTTTAATACAATAGAAAATTTGATAACATTGTGTATTTTCATTACTTTTGATGTGTAGTTAAGCATAATTAGTATAAATTTCTTGATATTGTTCAAAATTATATGTTTCTTAATTTTGATTATTTTTTATTAATATTCATACTTTTCATAAACTACATACATGGATATATTGTCCATTTGAATGGCCATTTGGGTATCAAAAGAAGTACCAAATAATCATTTATGAAACTAAATAAAAAAAATGATGATTTATTATTGGTTTAATATATGGGTTATAAAATTAAATGAAACTAAAAATATGTTAAACAACATTCATGGTCAGAATTAGTAAAAATTTAAATTATAAACTCATTTCATATGTTGCTCAATCTGTGCATGAAATTAAGACCCATATTTTTTTCAAAAATCAAACACCAAGAAACATTTATTGACTTTCCTAAAAATTCAATCATTAAACTATGATGAATTTATTTTATATAAATTAAATTTTAGGGGTAAAATTGTTTACAATATTGGTATTTGATATGGTTCCATTATATTTTCCATACACATTATACCTGGAATTATTTATAAAAATCAAGCAGAACAACACATGGATAAATAAGAAAAGTATTTAATTTTCCGAAAGGTACTATGGACAATATAATTGACTGTTTTATTTACATTACAAGGATACAAGACATTTTATAATTAAATTTTTTTAAGATAAGCCTATCTCAATGGCCAAATTAGATAGCCAAAATGCAGGATATAATTGTATATAAACCAACACATCCCCTTATATATAAATACATGGAGTAAATTAATTATAATATGTTGAAACTTTATAACACTTTGTGAATATATTGGAATAAAAAACCCTTGATTAAGGATTTTAATTACTTACCAAACTCTATTACTTACCAAGAGGGGACTCCGCTACAATATTCTTTTACATTATTTACTCTCTCAATTTTAATCAATTAAATATGTGTTTCAATTTTTTTGATGTTAAATAATTTTTATTTATAATTAATTATTATAATGATATTTTTATATTTTATTTTTTTATTTTTTCAATTATTTTATTATACATTTCCTCATCCCATTTAATTTTTTTTAGGTGTGAGCTAATTTATTTTTTTATGTCTCGGAGTTTCGTTGTGAAAAAATTTTATATTTACAAATTATTTTATTCCTTTATTTAATATAATCATTAATAAAACCATAATATTAATATTCACCATCTCAATGAATGTTAAATTCTCCCATTTGGGTGACTTATGATTAGGGGATGTAATGATGTTAAGATCTATTCTAATTTAACATTCATTTAATTGAGGTTGTGTTTGTTTGATTAGATATTTCATAGGTTAGTGAAATTTCTTGATGAACTTGTGTATTATATATATCAAATGAATATTAAATACATAATTATTTATAGATTATTAAACCTTCTATAAATAAAAATTTCTTAATATTAGTAATAGATTTTATAATTGGATTAAAGTTTACAAATTTTTTAAATTTGATCAAAATTATATTATGAAGTATATGTTAATTTAATAAAATGATTTTAAAATCTCATATATATCATAGTATTACCTCCCTGATTTTTATTTTACCACAATCCATATAAAGTTTTTTAATTAAAATTCATTCATTAGTCAATTAATTTTCTCATTGAATGACAATACAACATTTGAAAAGAAAAAATAAAACAAATGGTTCCAATATAATGGTACCATTTTCTACGTATCAAACTGAGTCCTAGTATATAAATTATTTATTTACAATTATAATTAACTCATTAACAGTTATACAACATTTTCTACTATATTTTCAATTAAATAATGCTCTTTTTAACCGAACTATTCAAAAAATAATAGTAGTAATTTCATTTTATTTTATTTTTAATAATTAATTTTCATAATTTTATAACCCATAAAACTAATTCAAAAATAATAGTTATGTATTATTAAATAATAAAAATATATAAGGGTAGTTTAATATTATTTTTTATTAGTGAGTAATAATATGATTTATTATAGAAAAACTTATCTTCCTTATTCTAATGCAAGTGATATTTAATTATGTTAATTTATTTTCAAAACCATGTATTAGAGAACATCCCATTTAGAGTTGGTAAAGTAGAATTTTTCTAGTCTTTATACATTGAAAAAAATAGAATGTCAAAATAAAAATTATAAAATTAAAAAAACATAATTTTTATGATTTTATAAAAAAATTCAAGGATGATTTTTTTTTTACAATTTAGAGCAGATCCAATTAGGATAAAATTTTATTTAGGTACTAAAAAATTATTACATAACCTATGATGGTATGTTTCTAATAAAGTTGAATTGTTGGATAATTTAGAGGAAATAATAATAAACAATTCATATAGTCTATATTAACAACTTTGTTTATTATTTTCCAATGGTTGTGAACAACCTCTATTTTTAATTAGGATAAAAAACTTACCCAATTCAATTTTCATGGGGTAGTCATTGGTAGATAAGTGTGTGGTCTAAATCGTCAAATGATAGTGCATAAAATATTAGAATATCCATGTTTTATTATAAATGTTGGAACATTATTGATTAATTTTCAATATCTTAGTATCACCAATTATTTATTCTTTCAATTTTTTTCTATGTGTGTATATATAAAGTGTGTTCCTTCCAAACATTCAAGAGGTATATTTGTGAGGTATTATTTTTATGATATTTATAATGTTTGTGTAACCACATTACCAAAGTGATATCTTTATATTTTCCCATTATTTTTTATCATATATTATTTTGTGATGTTTTCCATGTAAAATCCTAAATTAATTTATTGTCATACTTTTTTAACATTATCTATTAAATTGATATCATTAAAGTTCTTTTGGATAATCATTTTGATTTAAAAAATTTATAATAGTGTTAGGTTTTGTTTAGGTATTATTAATATTAATAATATTTTTATAATTCTCATAATTATGTGAATATACCTTGACCATGACTCTATCATATCAAAATAAATATTGAGTTGATTAAATAAATAAGTTTATAAATAGAGGTAGATATAGAACAAAATTGTGTGTAGGTAGAAATAAAATTCATGATTATAAAATTAAATGATAATAAATTTCAATTATGGAATATTAAGAAGCCCGCATTAGGTAGATATCCAATATTCTTTTAGTAATTGGTTAAAAATTATTGGGTTCAATATAATATTGGTGGAAAGAAATTGTTTGGAATATTATGGAAAAATTCAATTAATAATTTAATATCAAGGACCTATATTTTAATTTAAATTAATTGAAAATAATTTAAAATTGGGATACATTGATGATGTAACACCCTGAGGCAAATCATTGGTTCAAAGCCCAAGAGTCACATAACCTTGTACTCACCTCCCTATACACAAGAGGTTACCAACTTGTTGTGAGGGTCTAATGAAACATAGAAATATTATACCCAATGTAATCATATCCATCACTAAATAATAATGTCATAAATAAAATCCAAATAAAAAACATAATGTAAGATTACATGAAAATTTTTTATAATAGATGACATGCCATGTAAGACAAGTATAATCAAACAAACCCACAAAGTGGAAGATTAATAAGAATAATGGTAAAATTGGAACTAATTAAAATAAAAGTGTTACAGGAGACATCTAGAGTCTTTCCTCATACCATGTACATCTGAAAATTCTAATCACATTTGAAACCTACCACAGAGCCCTTACCCTTCTCTAGATCATTCATCATGTCGTCTACACATGCACTGATATACATATTCAGGGTGTGTGTATAACCCATTAGGACACCACCAACGTGTCCTTAACATTTTTTCACTTGTATATAGAAGTTTATAACAAAATGTAAAGGTAAATACACACAAAATAATACTACCAATAAAGTGTAGAGTGATCATGTGCTAAAAAATATCCCCCCAACCATAGATGATACAGTCAAATGCCAGATGTATATCTTATATGGATGACTGTATGACTTAGATCATGCAAAGTAACACCATCTTACTTTAAGGATAATGCATTATTCCCAATCAACTCATGGTTACCTACTCACTCGTGGTGTTATACACACATGGAACAATATAAATTTAACTCTCTCTCAAAAACATATATTCTCCCCATCAATAAATCATACTATGATATATGGAAACTATTATTATGGTTATATGAAGTTCCCATGGGTTATGAAAATGTAAGGTACTAAACATCTAGTGTAATTACATCACCAATGAGACATGTTGTACACACCCCACACTACATAAGGTTCCGGGCGCAGCGGAAGCGCATGGGTGGATGTGCCCACTTTCCATTTTGTTATTAACAATGATCAATCCGGGATTAATACGACGATAAACATCAGTCTCCACGGATCAAATCATAGAAATGGATAATGAAAAAGAATGTCCCAGAACCAAAAATTAGGATCATTACAGGTTGATTATAATTAAATTAATCAATATAGAAGAAATAAATTTTCGGTTTTATTTATTCGTTGATGTTCTTGATCACGTTCTGATGTGATTCCTCATTGTGTCACAGAATCCAAGTGTCGAATTCCTCTAGCGGTGATCCACACGTGTACCTTGTATCTCGGGACATCACCAAAGGAGTCTCCGAGTGCTAGCATGGAGAAACCATTACTTGGGTTATCCGCCTTAGATCATCTTGATCTGATGGAAGAGGATCACTCTCGGCCTTGAGAGCATTCATGGAGGAAGAGGTTCTTTTGGCCTTGAAATAATTCTCCAGAATTGTTGTGCACAACGATTCTCTTGTGTAGGAAATGAGTTGGGGTTGTGAGGATATTTATAATCATGTTTGAGGTTGTAGAGTTATGAAAATAAATATACACGTTACATGTTTCATTTATTTAATTAACTATTATTGAAAACACCCATGTTGAATAATTAATTCCTTGACATGAGATCATGCTGATTATAATAAATATCATTTAATAATACAATATTATATCCTCAAAATCCTGAATGGAAAAAGTACATGGCGTGTAATAATAAATAAACGGCGTGTACTTGTTTTTCATTGAAAACTACAGGGCGTGTACATTAAATGTACACGACGTGTATATCTTGTTTTCATTTATTCATTTCCTTTACAATATAAAAACGACACAGTGTATACATTTAATAATACACAGTGTGTACTTGTTATCAAAATAAAAACTACACGGCATGTAATAATTAATACACGGTGGGTACTTGTTTTCATTTTATTCTTCTTCTAAAATTAAAATGATTTAGGCTTACTTGAATAATTATTAAACCATATATGGGAATAATCTTTATTCTACTTGAGATAATTGAATACACTTAGTGTGTGACCCTATAGGCCCCTTTCTCATTGCATTAGGCGAGCTTTCCTAAAGTCCAAGATTACTATCTAGCAACGGGTCAAGGCACCCCAAGAGAATGAAGTTGACGCCACATTGACGTATCACCTCATACGAATGCTTACTGTGTAATTTAATCCCTTTGTCTCAATATGCCATCAAGCAGGTTTCATGGTAGTGTCATAAACCTATATGCCTGATCTGCCGTTCTTTGAATGCCTGAAATAAACTCATCGTTTACACCATGGCCATGGAATTTAATGCGACAGTTCTATTTCAATCGAAGGACTGAGATATAAACTTCCACAAATTGAAGGGACAAATCCTTCCTCAACTTATCCCTTAACAACATGTCAGTCATGATGCACCCAACATACCCTACATCCCACCAATTGTCTGCGTGATGGTTTTTGTCAGTAAATATAAGTGTGTGAGTCATGACATGAGTTAATGATAATATTCCAGTCTAAGGACCATTACACACACTCGTAGATAGTAATTTTCGATGACACCAAGACATGCAGAATTACTACTGGTGGGCCTGTTCTCATAATCTCCCATCTTGGAGATTATCAAGTGAGAACTCCATGAGAGAGAGTCTCGTCTTCTTACGAGTACTTGCATATGAAGGTTTGTATACTATGTTTCCTATCATAGTATGTCATCCAACCGCAAAACTTTATTTAAGAATATTGTTATAGCATTTAAAGGTTATCATCATAGTGGAGATCTGCCATGACCTTATTAATGCAACAAATATTCCAGGACATTATTAAATTATAGTCATGCAGAACAATGAAAAATATATAATAAGTGAACATTCATGTAATCAAATTACAAAACAGTTGGTTCTCAGGACACCAACCATTACAAACTCCCACTTGGACTAGAGCCAACTGCCTACGACTTTTAGTCTGATAGACCTCACATGATGATCATGTTTCTGCTGTGTCAAGTCTTTAGTCAAGGGGTCTGCCATGTTGTCTTCCGTGTAAATACTGCTCACTACAACTTCACCTCTCTGAGAAAAATCCCTCAAGATATGATACTTCTGAAGTATATTCTTTGTCCGATGATGTGACCTTGGCTCTTTTGCATGTGCCACCACTGCAGTATTATCACAATAGAGTGTGATAGGATCTTTACTGCTCGGTACTACATCCAGCTCTTGGAAGAAGCTTCGCATCCATACTGCTTCTTTAGCTTCCTCAGAAGCTGCGATATACTTGGACTCCACTGTAGAATCTTCCACCACACTTTTCTTTGAGCTCTTCCAGCTCACTGCACCAACATTCAAACTAAAGATGTATCCAATCTGCGACTTCATGTCATCTTTATCAGTCTGGAAACTAGCATCTACATGTCCTCTGATGACTAGTTCCTCATCTCCTCCATAAACCAGGAACATATCCTTAGTACGCCTCAGATACTTAAGGATAGTCGTGAATTCCATCCAATGGTGATCTCCTGGATTAGCTTGATATCTGCCTACCGCACTCAATGCATAAGCAACATCTAGCCTTATACATAGCATAACATATATGACTGACCCAATCACATATGCGTAAGGGATCCTTGCCATTCCCTTTCCTTCCTTATGTGTCTGAGGACACATTTTCATGGAATGATGAATGCCATGTGACACTGGAAACAATACCCTCTTGGATTGTTCCATACTCAATCTCTTCAGTATCTTGTCAATGTATGTACTTTGACTCAGGCCTAGAATTCTCTTGGTTCTATCATGATGGATATTGATCCCAAGAATATATGCTTCTTCTCCCATGTCTTTCATAGAGAATAATTTATGTAACCTTGCCTTAACTAACTATAAGACAGGTACTTCATTTCCAATTAGTAATTTTTCATCAACATATACTATTAGGAAAATGACTGCACTTCCACTAATCCTCTGGTAGACACAAGGCTCACATTTGTTCTTAACATAGCCAAATTCCATTACAGCTTCATCAAAATGAATGTTCCATGACCTTGATGCTTTCTTTAATACATAAATGGATTTCTACAACTTGCATACCTTGTTGGCATCCTTTGGAGTCGCAAACCCTATAGGTTGTGTCATTTCGACATCTTCCTAGAGGTTCTCGTTATGGAATGATGTTTTGACATCCATTTTCCAAATTTCAAAGTCATGGTAAGCAGCAATGGCCAATAGGATTCTGATGGATTTCAGCATCACAACTGGTGAAAATGTTTCAGTATAGTAAATTACTTTACACTGTCTAAAACCTTTTGCAACCATTCGTGCCTTCTAGGTTCTGACATTCCCCTCCATGTCCAGTTTCTTCTTTAATACCCATTTATTACCAATAGGATTTACATCAACTGGAGGATCTACCAAAATCCAAACTTGGTTTTGGTACATGGAATTCATTTCAGAATTCATGGCTTCTTGCCACTTGGAAATTTCTGTGCCTTCAACTACTTCCTTGTAGGTAAGAGGATCATCATTGTCAACCAATAATGAGTCACCATCCTTGGTGACAAGAAAAACGTATCATTCTGGTTCTCTCACATCTCTCATGCTCCTATGCAGTTCTTGTGTCTCTGGAATAGATTGTTCTTCCACGGGGCTTTGTGGAATTTGTTCTTGTACCAAATCCTATGTATCCTGAGCCTCGACTTCATCGATTTATATCTCTCTCCCACTATCTCTTTTGTAGATGTGCTCCCTCTCAAGGAATATAGAGTGTCTTTCCACTGTAACCCTTTTTTCTGAGGGTTTGTATAAGAAATATCACATTGTTTCCTTAGGATATCCTATAAAGGTACACTTTATGCCTTGGGTTGCAAGTTAGTTACCTGAAGAGGCCTTAACTAATGCTTCTATACCCCACACATGTAAATTCGATAACATGGCTTTGCATCCACTCCATAACTCATATGGAATACCATTTTTCGATTTAGTGGGTACTTTGTTTAGTATGTGTGTTGGTGTTTGTAATGAATATCACCAAAAGGATAATGGAAGACTCGCATGACTCATCAATGATCTCACCATGTCCAACAGGGTGTGGTTCCTCCTTTCACTTACACCATTCCACTGGGGTGTGAATGGAAGAGTGAGTTGAGATAGAATACCAAACACCCGTAAGAAATCAATGAATTCCGGATTAAGATATTCTACTCCTCGATCTGAGCAATTTTTTTTAATCTTCTTACCAAGCTGGTTCTCAACTTCATTCTTTTATTATATGAACCGATCAAAAGAATCTGACTTATACCTCATTAAGTAGATAAATCCATATCTACTAAAATCATCAGTAAAAGTTATGAAGTATGAGAACCCACCCCTTGCTTCAACTGGAAATAGTCCACACACATTTGTGTGAACTAATTCTAGATTCTCTTTAGCCCTTTAACCTTTCCCACTAACTAGGGCTTTGGTCATCTTTCCATGTAGACACACATGACATACACCAAGTGGTTTTAGTTCGAAAGAATCTAAATATGCATATTGATGTAATTTTGCCAAACATTTTTCATTGACATGACCTAGCCAGTGATGCCAAGGTTGGGTGTGGTATGAGTCATGTGAATTAACTTTGTCATCGATTTCCATTACTTGGTTTGTGTATTCTAACACATAAATGTCGTTATATAAATGTGCCCTACCAAAACAAATGTTATCTTTATAAAAGTAGCAACATCCACTTCCAAACTTGAAGATGAATCCATCAGTATCTAATCTGGATAATGAAATAATGTTTTTGGTTACAGAGGGTATATAATAACATCCTTTCAAAACCAAGACCATCCTAGTAGTCAATGTGGGATGGTAGTCTCTGACAGCTACAATAGCGAGTCTGGCTCCTTTGGCTGCTCGTAGATCCACCTCACCTCGGTCAATCTTTCTGAATATACTTGGTTACTGTATTTGGATACAGATGTGAGAACCACAAGCAGTATGTAATACCCAATTAGTGGAAATAGATAGATTGCATTCGATAACAAACGCACCGGAAGCTTCCCCTTTCTTCTTTGGCTGGGTGCAGTTTTTCTTCCTGCGGCCTTTCTTGCCACATGCGAAACAAACAACATCATGTCCCCTTGCCTCCCCTTTGATCTTCCTTTTCATGGAAGGCCTTAAAGAAGATTTGGGATTAAATCTCTTCGCCTTCCCTTTACTTTTATTCACCATAAGGACATATGTTTTTCATGCTTCATGTTATTATCAACATGGCGAATAAGGATAAGAAGATAAGACAGAGACTTCTCAATGTTGTTCATGTTGAAGTTCACAATAATGTTTGAGAAGCTTTGGGGGGTGATGCAAGAATTTGATCGGTACCCAGTTCTTCAAGGAGTTTAAACCCTAGAACCTCCAAGCGCTCAATGTTGCCAATGAGCTTGACTAAATGAGGCCCAGCTGGGGCACCCTCTCCAAGCTTGCTCTGAAATATATCCTTGGAGATCTCAAACCTTTCCTGTCTTGCTCTCTCCTGGTATAGACCACGGAGGTACTCGAGCATGCTATATGCATCCATGAATTCATGAGACATCATGAGCTCACTAGACATAGATTATAGCATCAAACATTGAATGTTGAGTGCATCGCTCAAATGATGATCATAGACGAGGAAATATTCATCACTCGCCCCTTGGGCAGGGGGATCAGGAAGTGAGGACTCTGGCATGTAAAACTTTCGTTCATGGAATAGGATAACCCGAATGCGCCTAAACCATTCTGAAACGTTACTACCGGTGAGGATGTTGTATTTATCCAGAATTGATCATAGAGAAAAGGTGGTTGATGAGTTTGTCATATCGATTCTAAAAATTAAGAGAAGATTTATCAGTACTTTCTTGATTACATTTTTTGAAAAAATAATAAATGAGTTTATTAATTCTCCCACTATTTTATCAAGTCCCAATGTCCCTCACCATTGAACTCGTAATGTCTAGTTTCTTTTACATTCTAGTGGCAAGGATCCATATTCCACTTCACATAAACCCAACAAGGGTTGGTAAAGCTATTTGAAGGTATTTAGGTAGGCAGGTCTTTGCCAACTATGAGCTTATAGTTTCTTGATCTGTTGAGTAGACTCCCCAATCTTGAAATCCTGACTTGGATTTCCTCTACTCTTTCTTCCAATATTACATCAATTCTAGCAAGGGTTACTCCTCTTGATGTAATATGGTTAAGTCAACCCGAAACCTTTCATAAGGGATTCATTTATAAAAGTAAGTTTCCCAACAAGGGTTGGTGAAACACATAGTTTTATTGAGTCTTTCCCTTAATCATGTAACGGAAGGCTTGGTCTGACTTAATATGGTATTTAAGGGATTTTATTCTTTATGCATAGTTTTTCATTATCACATGTGTGGTAATATTAAGTGATTCTTGCTTAAGTGATTAACCATGTTCTGATAATGTTTACGCATAGTCCGGTTTTTATTTGATTCCATCTTTGCATCATTTTTCATGTTATTAATTATGTCATCGTGAAAACACATACATAATAAATAAACCATGGAATTAGATAGAAATAAAATAAGATGGCATGATCATGAGCTTCTATTGGTTAGATTATCTAGCGGTTTTGATAAGATAACCATGACCTAGTGAAAACACCTTGAACCTAATGGTTTGTGTTTTTGAGCTCCCACCTATACACCTTTTTATCTTCTTGGGTTGGTTTCACCTCAGCTTCAGATTTCGAACCATCTCCTATGGCTTGGGAGATTCTCCATTACATGGGGTTTACATTAAAGAAACCATGGGCACGCAGGCCCAACATTTAATTAGAAGAAGGCTCGCAGGCCAACAAATTTATATTAAACAAATTTAAATGAAACCATACACACATACAAATAGTCTATGGACTAGATCATAATCATCCATAGCATGCAACAACATTCACACATATTTAGAATTCAAATTCATTTAATCATTTTATTATTTAAGATAAGTCGCGCTTGAAATTAATTAATTATAATCTTATAATTAATCAATTCTTTATCATAAATTCTTTTCTAAATTTCCTTAATATTATTCTCATCCATATTACTTGTACATGACTTTTTACTTTTGGATGAAACATGGTGAAATTTCTGGAAAGTACACGGCATGTAGTTTATATTTAGACGAAGTTTATTTCTTTTCACCTTTTATCCAAAGTACACACCGGGGCTTTGGCGTGTTTTCTGTACTTTAGAAATTTTGGAGTACACGGCGTGTAGATAAATCATACATGCTGTGTACTTATTTGTTACGCTGTAACTGACCTGGAGATCCCGTGTACGTGGTATACGACTTCTCCATTATACAAAGTTTCATTTGGGTCAGATCGGACTACACGACATGTTGCTTCAACATGCACGCCATGTATTCTGGTTCCCACATGCCATTTAATTCTGGTCAACACGGGGTGTTAAATGCATAGGTGTAATCAATTCACACGGCGTGGTTTGGCGGACCAGTACCGGTTCGTTGAACCTAAGTACACAACGTGTAGTTTTTATTACACGATGTGTATTCCCGTGTTGTACATATAGAATGAGTGGCTCCTCTGGATGAGATCCCCATTTTTATTTTAATCAAAATTAAAATTAAAAGGCAGTTTCTGTGATATGAATCGAGAAACGAAGGAGGAAGAACAAATATCATTTATTCAGATTTATAGAACGATTTATTTCGAATTGAATCAAATATAAATTCATAAATTATCAATGAAAATTAAATAACTGTAGTCAATGTTGTAAACTCCCTCTGATACCATTTGAAGGTTCCAGGAATAGCGGAAGCGTGTGGGTGGATGTGCCCACTTGGATTTTTGTCATTAACAAAGATCAATCCAGGATCAATATGAAGATAAATGTCAGTCTCCACAGATCGAATCACAGAAATGGAAAAAAGAAAAGGAATGTCCAAGAACCACAAAGTAGGATCGTTACAGGTTGATTATAATTAATTTAATCAATAGATAAGAAATACCTTTTGGGCGTTCTTTCTTCATTGAGGTTCTTGATCACGTTCTGATGTGATTCTTCATTGCGACGTAAAAGCCAAGTGTAGACTTCCTCTAGCGGTGATCCACAAGTGTACCTTGTATCTCAGGACGTCTCCATAGGAGTCTCGAGGTGCTAGCGTGGAGATACCTTTGCTTACTTTGTCTATTGTAGATCATCTTGATTCGATGGAAGAGGATCTCTCTCGGTCTTTAGAGCATTCTTGTAGGAAGAGGTTCTTTGGGCCTTGAAAGAATTCTCTAGAATTTTTGTGCACAATAATTCTCTTGTATAGGAAATGAGTTGGGTTGTGAGGATATTTATAATCAAGTTTGAGGTTTTAGAGTTATGATAATAAATAAACGCATTACGCATTTCATTTATTTCATTAACTCTTATTGAAAACCCCCATGTCAAATAATTAATTCATTGACATGCGCTCACGCTGATTATAATAAATATCATTTAATAAAACAATATTATATCCTCAAAATCCCGACTTGAAAAACTACACGGCGTGTAATAATAAATACACGGCGTGTACTTGTTTTTCATTGAAAACTGTACGGCGTGTACATTAAATGTACACAGCATGTATATCTTGTTTTCATTTATTCATTTCCTTTCCAAAATGAAAACTACAAGGCGTGTACATTTAATAATACACGACATGTACTTGTTTTCAAAATAAAAACTACAAGGCATGTAATAATTAATACATGGCGTGTACTTGTTTTTATTTTATACTTCCTCCAATATTAAAACGATTTAGACTTCATTGAATAATTATTAAACAAAGTACGAGAATAATATTTATTCTACTTGAGATACATGAATACACATAGTGTGTGACCCTCTAGGCACCTTTCTCGTTGGCATTAGGTGGGCTTGCCTAAAGTCCAAGATTACTGTCTAGCAACGAGTCAATGCACCCAAGAGAAAGAAGTTGACGCCACATTTACGTATCACCTCATACGAACGCTTACAGTGTAATTTAATCCCTTTGTCTCGATATCTCATCAAGCAGGTTTCATGGAAGTGTCATAAACCATATGATTGATCTGTCATTCCTTGACTACCTGAAATAAACTCGTCGTTTACACCATGACCATGGAATTTAATGCGACAATTTTATTTCAATAAAAGGGATGAGATATCAACTTCTATAAATGGAAGGGACAAATCCTTCCTTGACTTATCCATTAACAAAATTTCACTCATGACCCACCCAACGTACCCTACATCCCACCAACTGTATGTGTGGAAGTTTTCGTTAGTAAATCTAAGTGTGCGAGTCATGACATGAGTTAATGATAATCTTCCAATCTAAGGACCATTATACACACTCACAGATAGTAATGTATGATGGCACCAAGACATGTAGAATTACTACTGGCGAGTATGTTCTCATAATCTCCCATCTTGGAGATTACCATGTGTGAACTCCATGAGAGAGAGTATCGTCTTCTTAAGAGTACTCGCACATGATGGTCTGTATACTATGTGTCCTATCATATTATGTCATCCAACCGTAGAACTTTATTTAAGAATATTGTTATAGCATTTCAAGGTTCTCATCATAGTGGGAATCTACCATGACCTTATTAATGAAACACATATTCCATGACATTATTATATTATAATCATGAAGAACAATGAACAATATATAATAAGTGAACATTCATGTAATCAAAGTAAAAAACAGTTGGTTATCAGGACACCAACCCTTACAAACTCCCACTCGGACTAGAGCCAACTGCCTACAACTTTTAGTCCAATAGAACTCACATGATGATCATGTTTTTGCTGAGTCAAGGCTTTAGTCAAGGGGTCCACCACGTTGTCTTCCGTGGAAATACTGCTAACTGCAACTTCACCTCTCTGAGAAAAATCCCTCAAGAGATGATACTTCCGAAGTATCTGCTTTGTCCACTGATGTGACCTTGGCTCTTTTGCAAGTGCCACCACTACAGTATTATCACAATAGAGAGTGATATAATCTTTACTACTCAGTACTACATCCAACTCTTGGACAAAGTTTTGGATCCATACTTCTTCTTTAGCTGCCTCAGAAGCTGCGATATACTCGGACTTCACTATAGAATCTGCTACCAAACTTTTCTTTGAGCTCTTCCAGCTCACTACACCTCCATTTAAACTGAAGCTGTATCCAGTTTGTGACTTCATGTCATCTTGATCAGTCTGGAAACTAGCATCTACATGTCCTCTAATGACTAGTTCCTCATCTCCTCCATATACCAGGAACATATCCTTAGTACGCCCCAGATACTTAAGGATTGTCTTGACTGCCATCCAGTGGCGGTATCCTGGATCATCTCGATATCTTCCTACCGCACTTAACGCGTAAGCAACATCTAGCCTCGTACATAGCATAACATACATGAATAACCCAATTGCGTATGCTTAATGGATCCTTTACACTCTCTTTCTTTCCTCATGTGTCTGAGGAAACATTTTCTTGGAATGATGAATGCCATGTGACACTGGCAACAATCCCCTCTTGGATTGTTCCATACTTAATCTCTTCAGTATCTTTTCAATGTATGTACTTTGACTCGGGACCAGCATTCTCTTGGATCTGTCATGATGAGTCTTGATCCCAAGAATATATGTTGCCTCGCCCAAGTCTTTCATGGAGAAGCATTTATGCAACCATGCATTAACTGACTGTAAGACAGGTACATCATTTCCAATTAGTAATATGTTATCAAAATATACTATGAGGAAAACGACTGCACTTCCACTAAACCACTTGTAGACACAAGGCCCACATTCATTCTTAACAAAGCCAAATTCCGTTACAGCTTCATCAAAACGAATGTTCCATGACCTTGATGCTTGCTTTAATCCATAAATGGATTTCTGCAACTTGCATACCATGTTGGCATCATTTGGAGTAACAAACCCTTCAGGTTGTGTCATGTAGACATCTTCGTGGAGGTTCCTATTAAGGAATGCTGTTTTGACATCCATTTTCCAAATTTCAAAGTCATGGTAAGCGGCAATGGCCAATAAGATTATGATGGATTTCAGTATCACAACCAGTGAAAAGGTTTCATCATAGTCAATTCATTGACGCTGTCTAAAACCTTTTGCAACCAGTCATGCCTTATAGGTGCTCACTTTCCCCCCATGTCCAGTTTCTTCTTGAATACCCATTTATTTCCAATAGTCTTTACATCAACTAGAGGATCTACCAAAATATAGACTTGGTTTTGTTACATGGAATCCATTTCAGAATTCATGGCTTCTTCCCTATAACGCCTAAGACTTTTATGAGAAATATTTTGTTTTTATCAAAGAAATCTTTCACTACACACAACACTAGCTTGGATTTCTTTACACGCAACCGTGGCCTTCCTCAATAGATTTCATCGTACGCAATACCGAGTTTCACTAAACAACGATATGCTATTAAAATATTATTAAAACTAGCTGTTATGAATAGTAATAACCACTTTTTGAAATTTTATAAATTTTATTTTTCAAAATGGACTTCATTTTTGGATTTGGAATATCTAAATTAGCCTAGGGTGAAATTTTGGTATTTTTCTGAAAACTTTCAATTTTTGATGAATAGTGAAACCACTAAGTGGTAGTTAAAAAAACTGAATTTTTCATAAAACATAATTTTACCGCTTCTGTGAGTGGAATTTCGAAAATCCGAGAGACACAGCTAATATCAAGGACTAAAATGTGGTTCAATGAGATGAAAATAATTTTTGGTGAATAGTAATTTTTTACTTTTTTTTACCACGGTTAAAAGTAAATAGGGTAATTAAGGGTAAAAGTGTTATTATTATTTCCCTAACACATGTCCTAATTCTATTGGATAAGTGTAATTCGACCAAAAACAACCTTATGAATAAAATATGACCATTTAGGCCCACTTGGATTAGATTAGGACATTTATTATTAATTTATTTAAAGAAGGGTTAAAATAGTTAAAATCAAAGTTTAATAAGTAAATCATTTTTAATATGGGGTTATACATAAGATAAATTCATCTATAAATATTCATTAGAAATCTAAAAAACTTTCCTACATAATGGTATTTTATTTGTAATTTTTAGACATTAAATAAGTTAATTTATTTATGACACAACGATGATGCAGTAATTATCTTATTAATGAAATATTGACATAATTGATGTTATAAATTCCCAAATAAATTTAATTTGAGGATTTTTATGAATTACAATAATTTTATTGGTTAATATGACATGTTAGTATTGATTTAATTAACTTTTTTCGAACTAATAATTCTGTTATGATTTTCAAAAAAATCAATTACTAAATAGTGTCAAGATTGACATAAAATAGTTTTTATATAAAATATTACATTATTAATTGTTATTTTATTCCTAAAAATATAAGGATCGGCCAAATGACTTAGATAAAGTTATATATATTAATAATAAAAAACTTGGGGTTTGTTTTCCTTGATATAGTAAGTTTACAAACCTTATAGTGTAAGAAAACAAGAAGACACTGTAAAAGTTAAATTATATAACTTAAAGTTAAATCTAAATGATAAGGTTAAAATTAATACCTAAACTTGTCTAAATTCTATTGGATGAGAGTATTTATACCCATACCCACCTTATCTTCGAAATATATCAATTTGGAGCTATTAAAAACCGAATTTGACTTTATAATAAAATAATATTTTTAGTTATTCCAAAGGTGCCCCTCTCCTCCCTTATTAAAGGGCACCTCCTCCCTCTCTTCCTCACACCACTTTGAGCCTTCAAGCTCGGCCAAACCCTATCAATTTATTCTCTCCACTTCCCTAGAGACATCCTAGAGGTCCTGGTCTTCTTCAAAGACCAATTGTAGTGCCCTAAAAGGAGGTCTCAAAGAAGCGCTTCAAAGAAGAGGTAATGTCCGTTACCGATTCTTTCATCTTTATTTAATCTTCCACTTCTTCTTCTTTAGTTGTTTCATTATGAAGTAATAACATCAGTATCACTAATATAATAATATGTTGTTATAAGTATGGAACAAACCCATTTCACCATCTATCCATCCTACGGAAAACTAAATCACCGCGCGTGCGTACGTACGAAATACCGTCTCCATGCCGTGGTGTAATCTATTTTCCACCACCACCTTACTTGGATGGGTATAATGGTGTAAATAATGACTATATATGATTATTTTAAAGTGATATTGATTCTGAAATAGTATATATACACTCCAATACAATTCGACAATCATGGGAATGATATCATCGCTCGTGCGTACGTATGGAATACCGTCTCCACGATGTGATGCGACTCGCTCTACATGATCTTCATTGCATAATGATTATATAAATGAATTGAATGAATGAATATGATATATATTACACTAATACCATTCTGGAAATGAGGTATCTATAACCTAAAAAGAAAAATAAGAATTTATTTGACAAAACACGCATAAGAACAAAAAGTAACAAACACCCGAATAACAAGTAGTAATGAAATATTACTAATAAGAAGCTAATAATATGACCATATATGATATAATAAAAATAAGTATGATTCTGGAATAATTCAATAACAACATTTAAATCATTATACAGGAGTTTCGGACACTTATGAATCAAATTGGACATAAGGTAAGGGAAAATATCACAATCTCATTTTATCCGAGATTGTTTATACTTTGGTATTTACTGGGGTGTATTTTATCATCCACATCCATGTTTCCTAGATATGTAATATTGTTTCCATCCACCTAAAATTGTTTAAATCCAATTTTACCCTTCGGTCAGTTTTTAGTAAAAGATATGAAAGGAATCTTTTTTCGTTTTTCGTACGAGGTACTTTTTGACTTTTCTGACAAAAGTATGAGAAGAATGTTTTTTTAACTTATACGGCATGAATAGATTTTTAAAGCATTATTTCCAAGAAGCTTCCTTTAAAAGTTTTCAAGTTTATTTTTTAATCAACTTCTTTTAGTTTAAAATTGTATTACATGTTAAGAAAGGAAAATGTTTTTTGGAGTAGAAAGGATATTTTCCTCAAGAATGGAGTTCAAGTGTTTTATCAAAATTATTTTCCATCTAAGATAATATAGGGTTCTGTTTCAATCGCTATTATTACATTGATTTGATTATGTTGTGATAAAATTATTTTTATGAATTCCTCTATCTTATATGAATTTTTTTATGATGTCATGTTGTTTAAGAATCCCATTTTTATTACATGGGTTATGCAATGATGTATGATTTATGATTTTGTGGCACACATAAGAATGGTATCATTATGAGATGGGTGGGACCTATATCTCCCTCCAATGCATTGGGTAAAGATTTTATATCTCATGAGATAGACATGGCTGGAATGGCAGGTTAAACCGGTTCAGTGAAACAGGACTGAAACGAGGAGTGAACTCAGTTCAGAAATGGACTTTGTCCACTAAGATAGTCTTGGAAATGAGTCTTGACTAATAAGAAATGATTCTCTATGATTATGTGTGTATGCCACAATGTTTCATGTTTTAAGTTATGATTATTGGGATTACATTTCACTTCTATGATTTATCCCATGTTATGAAATTATGATTTCTTTTGTAGGTTAAGATTTCCAAAAGTTATGTTCTTATGTATATAATGTGATTGATATTTCTTTTGTTTACCCTTAATGAGTTTTTGAGCACACCCTTTTGTATTTTTTATTTCCCCAGGTCAGGAAGAAGGTTATTAAGTAGGATATTCCAAAAAGGGACTCTAGATATGATGAAATAAATGGGAGGAAAAGTAGATGCTTTATGAACCAGTTGTTTATGTTTCCCAGTTTCTAAAGACTCTATACCTATACGGTCCTTTCCTGGTTTTGTTATATGTTGTAATAAGTTTGCATCAATTCTGATGTAATAAAAATGTATGTAAAGTATGGGTCTTTGTAGTTGGTATCAGAGGAAAGGTATAGTCAACCATTGGAAACTAGGATGTGAAAGCCTTAGTAAGAACCCTAAGGATTAGTCTAAGCATAGAACACAAGATATGGCCAGGAATAACCTAGGATAAGACCTTAAGTGTGAAATTTTATTCTTGATTATGTGATTTTACTATTATAATTAGTGTTGCTCACACTATTCTTCTTGGTTTTAGTCAATGGCTGGAACTCGAAGGAACTGTGTTAATGCAGAATGCAACGGGAAATGCAATGATTGTCCCCCTGAGCAACCAAACGTTATTGGAGCTAGAATGAAAAATCTTGTAGCCATGCTCACACAACTTTCTCAAGCTATGAATCATGCAGGACTTCCAAACGGGAAAAGGAAGGAGCATCATTCTGTTGAATCCTTCATGAGGCAGCGTCCACCTTCATTCAGCAGGTCTACTGATCCATTAATTGCTGAACAATGGATTAGTACTACTGAAAAGATATTTTCAATTATTCAATGTTCTGAACATGAAAAAGTCAACTTACTAGTGTATCGTTTGGAAGGTGATGCTGATCAATGGTGAAATCTTATCAACAATATGAGGCAAAGAGATGAAATTGAGTCCATGGAATGGGATGAGTTCAAGAAATTATTTTTCAATAAGTACTTCCCTCGTATTCTCTGAACAAAGATGGAGAAAGATTTTCTTGAACTAAAGAAAAAGGATGATGAATCTGTTGGTACCTATGAAGAAAATTTTACAAGACTTTCAAGGTACGCTTCTGGTATTATTATCCAACCTGAGAGTAAGATCGATCGATTCTTTAGTGGCTTAAAACCAAGTCTTCGAAGGGCGTTATCCATAAGGGACTTCAATAGCAATGAGGAAATCATTTGATGTGCTCTCAAAGTGGATATGGAGATTGGAGTAACCCATCAGTAATATGGTTTTGATAAGAAGAGGAAAATGGAATTCAAAGGAAAATCTAAAGAGCACACTGAAAAGAATATGAGTTTTCCTTATGCTCAAAGTGTGGAAAGAAACATGGAGGGAGTTGTCTTAATGGGACAAGTAAATGTTTCAAATGTTGAAAGGAAGGTCATCAGGCATTTTAATTCTGCAATGATGGGAAGAAGATGTCTAATGATGCAAACAAAGGAATGGACACACAGAATGAACCTACTACACTTCAATGTTTCAAGTGCAAGGAGATGGGGAATTATGCCAATAAAAGCCCTAATCCAAGGATTGTTGATGATGATCGACATCAAAAAAATCTTAAGGCTAAAGACAAATGAAATTCACATGCAATTTCTATCTGCGATGTGGAGTATGATAACGATGTGGTGAAAGGTACACTTACCATCCACTCTAAAGTAGAAAATGTTTTATTTGATTCTGGGTCCACCCACTCTTTTATTTCTGAAGATTTTTATAAGGGTATCACTGTATTACCTCAAAAATTAGATGTTGAGTTAGCTGTGACAACACCTAATGGCACAACAGTCGCATCAAAAGTTTATAATTCTTCCCTGATTGAAGTTTGTGGGAAAGTGCTTCCTGAAAATCTTGTGATCCTTCCTATAGTGGAATTTGATGTGATTCTTGGCATGGATTGGATTTCTTTATATAGATCTCATATCAATTTACAAAGAAGGTAAGTCACATTTCATATTCCAGATCAATCTATGATCGTCTATCGATGCAAGGATGAACATAACCTTCTAGTGGAAATTTCTTCCATCTTATGGGTCTTGATTCCACTAAATGAGGGTTATTTATCTCAAATGGTTGGTGAGAAACTCACGATTAATAATATTCCCATTGTATGGGAGTTTGATGATGTCTTTCTGGAGGAATTGCCGGGTCTTCCACCAAATCGTGAAGTTGAATTTTCAATAGAAATTGTACCGGGTGCTTTGCCTATTTCAAAGACACCTTATAGAATGGCCCCAATTGAGTTGCAGGAATTGAAGAAGCAACTCCAAAAAAATCATGATAAGGGATTCATACGCCCTAGTGCGTCACCTTGGGGAGCACCTGTTCTATTTGTTAAGAAGAAAGATGGATCAATGAGACTCTTCATTGATTATCGAGAACTTAACAATATCACTATCAAGAAAAAATATCCTCTCCCATGCATTGATGACTTATTTGACCAACTACGCGGAGCTCAATACTTTTCCAAGATTGATCTTCGTTCAGGGTATCATCAATTAAGGGTCAAAAGGGAGGATATACCAAAGACGACTTTTCGTACAAGGTATGGACACTATGAATTTATAATGATGCCATTTGGTCTTACTAATGCCCCTGCTATCTTCATGGATCTGATGAATAGAGTCTTTAGAGACTATCTTGATCAATTTTTGGTAGTCTTTATAGACTGTATTCTTGTCTATTCAATGAGCAAGGAAGAACATGAAGATCACTTGAGAATTATATTGAAGACCATGAGAAAGGAGAAGATTTATGCCAAATTTACCAAGTGTGAATTTTGGCTTCAAAGAGTTTCATTTTTGGGTCACATAATCTCAAAAGAGGGGATATATGTGGATCCAGCAAAAACAGAGGTTATCGAAAGATGGTCGAGACCAACAATAGTAAGCAAGATCCGAAGTTTTCTTGGTTTTGCTGGATATTATCAATGTTTTGTGAAATATTTTTCATGATTATCTAATCTACTCACCAGGTTGACTCAAAAAGGAGTTAAGTTTGTTTGGATGGGGGAATGTGAAGAAAATTTCAAGGAGTTGAAAAGAAGGTTATCCAGTGCACCTGTGCTCACACTACCTTGTAGTGGAGAAAGGTTTGTGATCTACAGTGATGCATTCAAGAAGGGGATGGGGTTTGTTCTTATGCAAAATGATATGGTGATAGATTATGCCTCACGAAAGTTGAAAATCCATGAGCAAAATTACCCAACACATGATTTGGAGTTAGCTGCGGTAATCTTTGAATTAATGATTTGGAGGCATTATCTTTATGGAGAAAGGTGTGACATTTATACTGATCATAAAATTTAAAGTATATTTTCACACAAAAGGAGCTGAATATGCGCCAAAGAAGATGGTTGGAGCTGATTAAGGATTACGACTGCTCAATTCATTACCACCCTGGTAAAGAAAACAAGGTGGCAGATGCATTAAGTCGACAAGACCATGCTAGTTTATCCATGATGAGGATAAAAAAAGATCCAATATTTAGGGATTTACAAAGGATCTTGGAATTATAATGGAAGGGAGAAAATCGTATCTTTCTCAAATGAATGTTCAACCATTTATACATGTGAAGATTAAAGAGGTGCAGAAAGAAGATGTAGAGTTAAAAAAAAAGGTGAGAAATATTCCTGAATTCAACCTTGATTGTGATGGGATAATAAAGTTTAGGAATCGGGTTTTTGTTCCTCCCATCCCCGAATTAAAGAAGGAGCTGCTGGATGATGCTCACAGTTCTTCATTCTCTATTCATCCTGAAAGCACGAAGATGTATAGGGACCTGAAAGAGTACTTCTGGTGGGATGTCATGAAAAGAGATGTTTCTGAATATGTCTCTCGATGCTTGGTTTGTCAACAAGTTAAAGTTGAGAGACAGAAGTCTAAGGGGATGTTACAACCATTACCCATACCGGAATGGAAATGGGAAAACATCACTATGGACTTTGTCACATGACTTCCTAAATCATCCAAAGGCAATAATGCTATATGGGTTATAGTTGATCGTCTTACAAAGTCTGCACACTTCATTGATATTAGAGAGGATTTCTCTCTGGATTAGCTTGCCCGGATATATGTAATGGAAGTGGTAAGATTTCATGGAGTACCACTTTCTATTATATCTGATCAGGATCCGAGATTTACCTCGATGTTCTGGCGAAGTCTTCAGCATACTCTGGATACAGAGTTGAGTTTTGGCACTGCTTATCATCCTCAGACAGACGGTCAGTCTGAGAGAACAATTCAAACTCTAGAAGATATGTTGAGAGATTGCTCTAGGGATTTCAAAGGTGGTTGGGATCAACACCTACCTTTGGTGGAATTTTCTTATAATAATAGCTTTCACTCCAGTATTCAGATGGCTCCTTATGAAGCTCTCTATGGAAAGAAATGCAGGACTCCAACTTGCTGGGATGAAGTTGTGGAAAGAAAGCTATTAGGACCTTATCTTGATGATGAGATGGCATCCGATCTATTCAACAACACATAAGAGCAGCTCATAGTCAACAAAAAAGTTATGCTGAAAACCGAAGAAAAGACCTAGATTTTGAAGTGGGTGATAAAGTGTTCATACGAATATCTCCCTGGAAGAGGGTCATGAGATTTGGAAAGAAGGGGAAGTTGAGCCCTAGATATATCGGTCCTTTCGAAATACTGGATCGTGTTGGAAATGTAGTATACCGATTGGAGTTCCACCAAATATCTCTCAAGTTCACGATGTGTTCCATGTATCTTTCCTGAGAAAGTACATACCTGATCCTTCACATGTACTCAGCTCAGAAGTTGTACCGCTGGAGTAAGATCTTTCTTATGAAGAACAGCCGATAGTGATTCGGGATCGTAGTGAAAAAGTCCTACGAAACAAGACCACTCGATTGGTCAAAGTTTTATGGAGGAACCACCAATTAGAAGAAGCTACATGGGAGCTTGAGGATATGATGAGGGAGAGGTATCATCATCTTTTTGTTACAAAGTGACGAAATTCGAGGGCGAAATTCATTTTAAGGGGGGTATAATGTAACGCCCGAGACTTTTATGAGAAATATTTTTTTTTATCAAAGGAATATTTCAATACACACAACACTAGCTTGGCTTGCTTTACACGCAACCGCGGCCTTTCTCAATATCTTGCGTTGTACGCAATACCGAGTTTCACTAAACAACGATATGCAATTAAAATATTATTAAAACTAGCCGTTATGAATAGTAATAACCACTTTTTGAAATTTTATAAATTTTATTTTTCAAAATGGACTTCATTTTTGGATTCAGAATATCGAAATTAGCCTAGGGTGAAATTTTGGTATTTTTCTGAAAACTTTAAATTTTTGATTAATAGTGAAACCACTAAGTGGTAGTTAAAAAACTGAATTTGTCATAAAACTTAATTTTACCACTTCTGTGAGTGGAATTTCTAAAATCCAAGAGACACGGTTAATATCAAGGACTAAAATGTGGTTCAATGAGATGAAAATTATTTTTGGTGAATAGTAACTTTTTACTTTTTTTTACCACGGTTAAAAGTAAATAGGGTAATTAAGGGTAAAAGTGTTATTATTATTACCCTAAAACATGTCCTAACTCTATTGGATAAGTTCAATTAGACCAAAAACAACCTTAGAATTAAAATATGACCATTTAGGCCCACTTGGATTAGATTAGGACATTTATTATTAATTTATTTAAAGAATGGTTAAAATAGTTAAAATCAAAGTTTAATAAGTAAATATTTTTTAATATAGGGTTATACATAAGATAAATTCGACTATAAATATTCATTAGAAATATAAAAAATTTCCATACATAATGGTATTTTATTTGTAAATTTTAGACATTAAATAAGTTAATTTATTTATGACACAACAATGATGCAGTAATTATCTGATTAATGAAATATTGACATAATTGATGTTATAAATACCCAAATAAATGTAATATGAGACTTTTTATGAATTACACTAATTTTATCGGTTAATATGACATGTTAGTATTGATTTAATTAATTTTTTTCGAACTAATCATTCTGTTATGAGTTTCAAAAAAATCAATTACTAAATAGTGTCAAAATTGACATAAAATAGTTTTTAAAACAAATATTATATTATTAATTGTCATTTTATTCCTAAAAATATAAGGTTCAACCAAATAACTTAGATAAGGTTATATATATTAATAATAAACAACTTGGGGTTCTTTTGGCTTGATATAGTATGTTTATTAACCTTATAGTTTAAGAAAACAAGAAGACACGGTAAAAGTTAAATTATCTAACTTGAAGTTAAATCTAAATGATAAGGTTAAAATTGATACCTAAACTTGTCTAAATTCTATTGGATGAGAGTATTTAGACCCATACCCACCTTATATTCGAAATATATCAATTTGGAGCTATTAAAAACCGAATTTGACTTTATAATAAAATAATATTTTTGTTTATTCCAAAGGTGCCTCTCTGCTCCCTTATAAAAGGGCACCTCCTCCCTCTCTTCCTCACACCACTTTGAGCCTTCATGCTCGGCCAAACTCTGCCAATTTCTTCTCTCCACATCACTAGATACATCTTAGTGGTCCTGGTTTCTTCAAATACCAATTTTAGTGCCCTAAAAGGAGGTCTCAAAGAAGCGCTTCAAAGAAGAGGTAAGGTCCGTTACTGATTCTTTCATCTTTATTTCTTCTTCCACTTCTTCTTCTTTCGTTGTTTCATTATGAATTAATAACATCAGTATCACTAATATAATGATATGTTATTATAAGTATGAAACAACCCTATTTCACCATCTATCCATCCTACGGAAAACAAAATCACCGCGCGTGCGTACGTACGGAATACCGTCTCCACGCCGTGGTGTAATCTATTTTCCACCACCACCTTACTTGGATGGGTATAATGGTGTAAATAATGACTATATATGATTATTGTAAAGTGATATTGATTCTGAAATAGTATATATACACTCCAATACAATTCCACAATCATGGGAATGATATCATCGCTCGTGCGTACGTATGGAATACCGTCTCCATGATGTGATGCGACTCGTTCTACATGATCTTCATTGCATAATGATTATATAAATGAATTGAATTAATGAATATGATATATATTACACTAATACCATTCTGGAAATGAGGTCTCTATAACCAAAAAAGAAAAATAAGAATTTATTCGACAAAACACGCATAAGAACAAAAAGTAATAAACACCTGAATAACAAGTAGTAATAAAATATTACTAATAAGAAGCTAATAATATGACCATATATGATATCATAAAAATAAGTATGATTATGGAATATGTAAATAACATTATTTAAATCATTATACATGAGGTTCGGACACTTACGAAGCAAATTGGACCTAAGGTAAGGGAAAATATCACAATCTCATTTTATCCGAGATTGTTTATACTTTGGTATTTACTGGGGTGTATTTTATCATCTACATCCATGTTTCCTCAATATGTAATATTGTTTCCATCCAACTACAATTTTTTAAATCTAATTTTACCCTTCGGTGAGTTTTTAGTAAAAGATATGAAAGGAATCTTTTGTCTATTTTCATACGAGGTACTTTTTGACTTTTTCGACAAAAGTATGAGAAGAATGTTTTTTTAACTTATACGGCACGAATGGATTTTTAAAACCTTATTTCCAAGAATCTTCCTTTACAAGTTTTCAATTTTATTTTTAATCTACTTATTTTAGTTTAAAATTGTATGACATGTTAAGAAAGGAAAATGTTTTTGGAGTAGAAAGGATATTTTCCTCAAGAATGGAGTTCAAGTGTTTTATCAAAATTATTTTCCATCTAAGATAATATAGGGTTCTGTTTATATCCCTATTATTACATTGATTTTATTATGTTGTGATGAAATTATTTTTATGAATTCCTTTATCTTATATGAATTGTTTTATGATGTAATGTTGTTTAAGAATCCTATTTTTATTACATGGGTTATGCAATGATGTATGATTTATGATTTTGTGGCACACATAAGAATGGTATCATTATGAGATGGGTGGGACCTATATCTCCATCCAATGCATTGGGTAAAGAATTTATATCTCATGAGATAGACATGGCTGGAACGGCAGGTTAAACCGGTTCAGTGAAACAGGACTGAAACGAGGAGTGAACTCGGTTCAGAAATGGACTTTGTCCACTAAGATAGTCTTGGCAATGAGTCTTGACTAATAAGAAATGATTCTCTATGATTATGTGTGTATGCCACAAAGTTTCATGTTTTAAGTTATGATTATTGGGATTACATTTCACTTCTATGATTTATCCCATGTTATGAAATTTTGATTTCTTTTGCAGGTTAAGATTTCCAAAAGTTATGTTCTTATGTATATGATGTGATTGATATTTCTTTTGTTTACCCTTACTGAGCATTTGAGCTCACCCTTTTGTATGTTTTATTTCCCCAGGACAGGAAGAAGGTTATTAAGTAGGATATTCCAAAAAGGTACTCTAGATATGATGAAATAAATGGGAGGGAAAGTAGATGCTTTATGAACCAGTTGTTTATGTTTACCTGTTTCTAAAGACTCTATACCTATACGGTCCTTTCCTGGTTTTGTTATATGTTGTAATAAGTGTACATCAATTCTGATGTAATAACAATGTATGTAAATTATGGGTCGTTATATTCCCACATGGAAACGTATGTGTCTTCAACTGCTTCCTTGTAGGTAAGAAGATCATCATTTCAACCAATAATGAGTCACCATCCTCGGTGACAAGAAAACCATATTGTTCGGGTTCTATCACCTCTCTTGTTCTCCTACATAGTTCTTGTGTCTCTGGAATAGATTTTTCTTCCACGGGGCTTTGTGGAATCTGTTCTTGTACCAACTGATGTGTATCTTGAGCCTCGACTTCATCGATGTCTATCTTTCTCCCACTATATCTTTTGGATATGTGCTCCCTCTCAAGGAATATGGAGTGTCTTGCCACTGTAACCCTTTTATCTGAGGGGTTGTATAGGTAATATCCCCTTTTCTCCTAAGGATATCCTATAAAGGTACACATTGTGCCTCAGGGTGAAAGTTTGTTACCTGAAGAGGCCTTAACAAATGCCTCGCTACCCCACACATGTAAATTCGATAACATGGCTTTGCGTTCACTCCATAACTCATATGGAATACCATTTAGTGATTTAGTTGGAACTTGGTTTTGTATGTGTGCTTATGTTTGTAATACATATCTCCAAAAGGATAATGGGAGACTCACATGACTCATCATTGATCTCACCATGTCCAACAAGGTGCAGTTCCTCCTTTCACTTACACCATTCCACTAGGGCGTGTATGGAGGAGTGAGTTGTGATAGAATTCTAAACTCCCATAAGAAATCAATGAAGTCCTAATTAAGATATTCTCATCCTCTGTCTGAGAAAAGTTTCTTAATCTTCTTACCAAAATGGTTCTCAACTTCATTCTTGTATTCTTTGAACCGATCAAAATAATATTACTTATACCTCATTAAGTAGATATATCCATATCTACTAAAATCATCAGTAAAAGTTATGAAGTATGAGAACCCACCCCTTGCTTCAATAGGAAATGGTCCAGACACATCTGTGTGAACTAATTCTCGAATATCTTTATGCCTCTCACCTTTCCCACTAAATGGAGCTTTGGTCATCTTGCCTTATAGACATGCAGGACATACACCGAGTGGTTTTAGTTCAAAATAATCTAAATACCCATCTTGATGTAATTTTTTCAAATGTTTCTCATTGACATGACCTAGCCAGTGATTCCAAATATGGGTGTCATATGAGTCATGTGAATTAACATTGTCATCGATTCCCATTACTTGGTTTGTGTAGTATAACTCATAAAGTCCGTTATATAAATGTTACCTACCAAAACATGTGATATCTTTATAAAAGTAGCAACATCCACTTCCATACTTGAAGATGAATCCATCAATATCTAATATGGATACTAAAATAATGTTTTTGGTTACAAAGGGTACATAATAACATCCTTTGAAAACAAATACCATCACAGTAGGCAATGTGAGATGGTAGTCTCCGACAGCTACAGCAGTGAGTCTGGCTCCGTTGGCTGCTCGTAAATCCACCTCACCTCGGTCAATCATTCTGAACCAACTTGGTTCCTGTATTTGGATACAGATGTGAGCACCAAAAGTAGTATCTAATACCCAATTAGTAGAAATAGATATATTTCATACGATAACAAATGCACCTAAAGCTTCCTCTTTCTTCCTTGGATGGGTGCAGTTTTTCTTCCAGTGGCCCTTCTTGCCACATGAGAAACAAACAGCATCCTATTCCCTTGCCTCCCCTTTGATCTTCCTTTTCTTGGAAGGCCTTGAAGAAGATTTGGGCTTAAAGATCTTCACCTTCCCTTTCCTTTTATTCACCATAAGGACATAAGGGATTTCACGCTTCATGTCATTATCCACATGGAGAATAAGGATAAAAAGATTAGACAAAGACTTTTCAATGTTGTTCATGTTGAAGTTCACAACAAAGTTTGAGATGCTCTGGGGGAGTGATGAATGAATGAGATCGGTGCCCAGTTATTTGGGGTGTTTAAACCCTAGAACCTCCAAACACACAATGTAGCCAATGAGCTTGACTACATGATGCCCGACTTGGGCACCCTCTCCAAGATTTATCATTAATATATCCTTAGAGATCTCAAAACGTTACTGTCTTGCTCTCTCCTGGTATAGACCACGGAGGTGCTCGAGAATTCTATAGGCATCCATGTCTTCATGAGACTTCATGAGCTCACTAGACATAGATGACAACATCAAACATTGAACATTGAGTGCATCGCTCAGATGTTGATCATAGACGAGGAAATCTTCATCACTCGCCACATGGGCAGGGGGATCGGGAAGTGAGGACTCCAACACGTAAAACATTTGTTCATGGCGTAGGATAACCCGAAGGTGCCAAAACCATTACTAAAAGTTACTACTGGTGAGGATGTTGTATTTATCCTGAATTGATCGTAGATAAAATGTGGTTGACGAGTTTGTTATATTGATTCTACAAATTAAAAGAGTAGATTTATCAGTACTTTCTTGATTACATTTTTTGAAAAAATAATAAATGAATTTATTAATTCTCCCACTATTTTATCAAGTCCCAGTGGACCTCACCATTGAACTCGGAATGTCCAGTTGCTTTGACATTCTAGTGGTAAGGATCCATATTCCCCTTCACATAAACCCAACAAGGGTTGGTCAAGATATTTGAAGTTATTTAGGTAGGCAGGTCTTTTCCAACTATGAGCTTACAGTTCCTTGATCTGTTGAGTGGACTCCCTAATCCTGAAATCCTGACTTGGATTTCTTCAACTCTTGCTTCCAATATTACATCAATTCTATCAAGGGATACTACTCTTGATGCAATACAGTTAAGTCAACCTGAAACCTTTCAAAAGGGCTTCCTTTATAAAAGTAAGTGTCCCGACAAGGGTTGGTCAAACACATAGTTTTATTGTGTCTTGCCATTAATCAAGTAACGGATGGCTTGGTCTGACTTAATATAGTATTTGAGGGATTTTATTCTTTATGCGTAGTTTTGCATTATCACATGCTTGTTAATATTAAGTGATGCTTGCTTAAGTGATTAACAATGTTCTGATAATGTTTACGCATAGTCAGGTCTTTATTTTATTCCATTTTTGGATGCTTGTTCATTTTCTTAATTATGTGATTGCGACAACACATACATAATAAATAAACCATGAAATCAGATAGAAATAAAAAAAAGATGGCATTATCATGAGATTCTATTGGTTAGCTTATCTAGCAGTTTTGATAAGCTAACCCTGACCTATGGAAAACACATTGAACCCGATGGTTCGTGTTTTGCAGCTCCCAATTGTCCACCTTTGTATCTTCTTGGGTTGGTTTCGCCTCATCTTAGGATTTTGAACTGTCTCCTCTGGCTTGGGAGATTCTCCATTACATGGGGTTTACATTAAAGATACCATGGGCACACATGCCCTACATTTTATTGGAAAAAGGCTTGCAGGACAACGAATTTAAATTAAAGAAATTTAAATGAAACCATACACACATACAAAGGGTCTATGGTATATCTCATGATCGTCCATAGCATGAAACGACATTTACATATATTTAGAATTCAAATTCATTTAATCGTTCTATTATTTAAGATATGTCGCGCATGAAATTAATTAATTATGATCTTATAATTAATCAATTCTTTATCTTAAATTCCTTTCTGAATTTACTTGAGATTCTTCTCATCCATATTCCTTGTACGGGTCTTTGTACTTTTGGAGGAAAGTTGGTGAAATTTCTAGAAAGTACATGGCATGTAGTTTATATTTACACGACGTTTATTTATTTTCACCTTTTATCCAAAGTACATGCTAGGGATTTGGCGTGTTTTTAACACTTTGGAAATTTTGGAGTACATGGCATGTAGATAAATCATACATGGCGTGTACTTCCTTGTTACGTGGTAACCGAACTAGCTATCCCGTGTACGTGGTACGCGGCTTCTCCTTTGTACACGGTTTTATTTGGGTTGGATCGGACTACACAGTGTGTTGCTCCAATATAAATGCAGTGTATTCCAGTTCCCACGTGCCATTTAATTCTGGTCAAAATGGGGTGTTAAATGCTTAGGTGTAATCAATTCACATGGCGTGGTTTAGCGGACGAGTACTGGTTCGTTGAACCTAACTACATGGCATGTAGTTTTTATTACATGCCATGTATTCTCGTGTTGTACAAAGAGAAAGAGCGGATCCTTCGGATGAGATCCTCGTTTTTATTTTAATCAAAATTAAAATTAAAAGGCATTTTCTGTGATATGAATCGAGAAATGAAGGAGGAAGAACATATCTCGTTTATTCAGATTTATATAACAATTTATTTCAAATTGAATCAAATATAAATGCATAAATTATCAACAAAAATTAAATAACTATAATCAACGTCGTAACCTCCCTCTGATACCATTTGATGGCTCTGGGCGCAGCGGAAGTGTGTGGGTGGTTGTGCCCACTTGGGTTTTTTTCATTAACAATGATCAATCTGGGATTAATATAATGATAAATGTCAGTCTCCATGGATCGAATCACAGAAATGGACAAAGAAAAGGAAAGTCCCAGAACCACAAAGTAGGATCGTTATAGGTTTATTATAATTAATTTAATCAACAGAAAAGAAATACCTTTTGGGTGTTCTTTATTCATTGATGTTCTTGATCACGTTCTGATGTGATTCATCGTTGAGTCACAGAAGCCAATTGTAGACTTCCTCTAGCAGTGATCCACATGTGTACCTCGTATCTCGAGACGTTGGAAAAGGAGTCTCTGGGTGCTAGCATGGAGAAACCTTTGCTTGCGTTATCCGCCTTAGATCATCTTGATCTGATGGAAGAGGATCTCTCTCAGTCTTGAGAGTGTTCTTGGAGGAAGATGTTCTTTGGGCCATGAAAGAATTCTCCAGAATTGTTGTGCACAACAATTCTCTTGTGTAGGAAATGAGTTGGGGTTGTGAGGATATTTATAATCAAGTTTGAGGATGTAGAGTTATGATAATAAATTAATGCATTACGAATTTCTTTTATTTCATTAACTCTTATTTAAAACCCCCATGTTGAATAATTAATTCCTCGATATTTGCTCACGCTGACTATAATAAATATCATTTAATAAAAAAATATTACATCCTCAAAATCCCGACTGGAAAACTACACGGCGTGTAATAATAAATACACGGTGTGTACTTATTTTTCATCGAAAACTACATGGTTTGTATATCTTGTTTTCATTTATTCATTTCCTTTCCAAAATGAAAACTACAAGGTGTGTAGATTTAATAATACACAGCGTGTACTTGTTTTCAAAATAAAAGCTACACAGTGTGTAATAATTAATACACGGTGTGTAATTGTTTTCATTTTATTCTTCCTCCAACAGTAAAACGATTTAGGATTCCTTGAATAATTATTTAACCACATATGGGAATAATCTTTATTCTACTTGAGATACTTGAATACACTTAGTGTGTGACCCTCTAGGCCCTTTTATCTTTGGAATTAGGCGGGCTTGCCTAAAGTCCAAGAATACTGTCTAGAAACGGGTCAAGGCACCCAAGAGAAAAAAAGTTGATGCCACATTGACGTATCACCTCATACGAACACTTACTGTGTAATTTAATCCCTCTGTCTCGATATCTCATCAAGCAAGTTTCATGGCAGTGTCATAAACCTATATGCTTGATCCGTCTTTCTTTGACTACCTGAAATATACTTTTCGTTTACACCATGTCCATGGAATTTAATGTGATAGTTTTATTTCAATCAAAGGTCCAAGATATCAACATCTATAAATGGAAGGGACAAATCCTTCCTCGAATTATCCATTAACAACATGTCACTTGTGACGCACCCAATGTACCCTACTCCCCACCAACTGTCTGCGTGATGGTTTTTGTCAGTAAATCTAAGTGTGCAAGTCATGACATGAGTTAATGATATTATTCTAGTCTAAGGACCATTACACACACTCGTAGATAGTAATTTACGATTACACCAAGACATGCGGAATTACAAATGGAGGGTCTGTTCTAATAATCTCTCATCTTGATGATTACCAAGTGCGAACTCCATGAGAGAGAGTCTCGTCTTCTTACAATTACTCGAACATGATGATATGTATACTATGTGTCCTATCATATTATTTCATCCAACCATAGAACATTATTTAAGAATATTGATATATCATTTCAAGGTTCTCATCATAGCGGGGATCTACCATGACTTTATTAATGCAACAAATATTCCATGACATTATTATTTTATAGTCATGAAGAACAATGAACAATATATAATAAGTGAACATTCATCTAATCAAAGTACAAAACAGTTGGTTCTCAGGACACCAACCCTTACAATCTCCCACTTGGAATAGATCCTGGTGCCTAAGACTTTTAGTCCGATAGACCTCACATAATGATCATGTTTCTACTGAGTCAAGGATTTAGTCAAGTGGTCTGCGACATTGTCTTCCGTGGAAATACTGCTCACTACAACTTCTCATCTCTGAGAAAAATCCCCCAAGAGATGATACTTCCAAAGTATGTGCTTTGTCTACTGATATGACCTTGGATCTTTTGCAAGTTCCACCGCTGCAGTATTATCACAACAGAGTGATCAACTGTAGAGTGATCATGCGCTAAAAAATATCCCCCCAACCATACATGATATAGTGAAATGCCAGATGTATATCATATATGGATGATTGTATAACTTAGATAATGCAAAGTAACTCTATCTAACTTTAAGGATAATGCATTCTTCACAATCAAATCATGGTTACCTACTCACTCGTGGTGGTATGCACACATGGCATAATAGAAATTAAACTATCTCTCATAAACATATATGCTCCCCATTAATAAATCATACTATGATATAAGGAAACTATTATTATGGTTATATGAAGTTCCTATGGGTTATGACAATGTAAGGTACTAAACATCTTGTGTAATTCCATCACCAATGAAAAATGTTGTATACACACCACACTACTACAAAAACGGGCAAGGGATGCGCTTCACTTTTATCAGCACTAAAAAAAAGCGCCGATAAAGGGGGCCTTTATCAGTGCTAAAAAAGCGCTGATAAAGGGTCGTGTTTATCAGCGCTAGAAAAATCACTGATAAAGGCCCCATTTGTCAGTGATTTTTGTAGCGTTGATAAATTCCCCCCTATATCAGCGCTTTGTTTAGCGCTGATAAGGGGACCCCTTTATCAGTGCTTCTTTTAGTAGTGCTGATAAAGGGGGGATTTATCAGCGCTTTTCCCGAGCACTTATAAATGTTATGTTTAAAAAAAATCATGAAAAATAATATTTTGTTATATAAGTATATTTATATTGATATAAATACAGTATATAATTTTTAAATGTGTTATAGATACGTATAAATAGACTATTACATTTAATATATAAAAATTTAGTGGAAATGGATTCAAAATATTTTAAAAAAATATTATTAATTTATAATTTTCTAATTATTATAGATTAATATTCATTTAATAACAATTTAAAGATTAAAAAAGTAAAAAAATAAAAAGAGATCCAAAATATGTTGAAAACGCAACTCAAACTTCAAACGACCATAACTTTTGATCCGGGTGTCCGTTTGAGCTCTACCACATATCAAATTGAAGCTTGAAATGATCTGTACATCTCTATGACTGGGGGTCCTGATCAAGGGTTTTTTGGGGCCAAAATAGGCCCATAAGGCCTCTAAAACTGAGTTTTTTGTCGCGTTACCCCGATTTGTTAACATTCAAACAGGTATAACTTCTGATCCGAATGTCCGTTAGGCCTGTACCACATATCATATCAAATATTGTTTCATTTTCTTCGATTTGACTGGTTTGTGGTGTTGAAATGAGATTATAGATTATATGTTATGGTCATTTTAACATTCTATGGCTTTTCAAATACACATATATATGTATTTATTCGTAAATATATATGCGTCTCTGTGTGTGTGAGTGTCTATGTGTGTGTCTCTGTATTGTATAAATGTATAAATGTATGTATTTATTTTTTTACTTATAACCACACATCAAAAACATATTTTTTCATAAATGTATTTAAAACTAATCTTATAAGTACATTCTATAGCTTTTCAAATATATATATATATATATGTATGTATTTATTCGTAAATATATATGTGTTTGTGTGTGTGTCTCTGTGTGTGTCTGTGTGTTGTATATATCTATGTATGTATATATATATTTATTTATTTATAAACACACATAAAAATATATTTTTTCATAAATGTATTTAAAACTAATATTATATGTATATATTAATATACAAATAAATATACGTATAAAAAATTATAACTAAATATATATATATATATTAAAATAAGAATTAATATATATATATACTAGTATATGAATAAATATATTTATATTAATATGAATCTATATCAATATATGAATAAATATAAATATATATTTATAGATTTATGATTAAATAGAGAACAAAATGAAATGTCTTAGTGGTAAAGGTGCAGCCGCGAAAGGGGGGAGGTCCCGGGTTTGAGTTCGGGTTGAAGCGAAGGGTGTGTGTGTGTGTGAGGATGCGCGGGAAGGGTAGCACACGAGAGACCTCCTAGCATTGATAAAAGGGGTGCAGAGCGCTGAGAAAATCACTCCCCACATTATTTTTAATTTTTTTAATTTTTTTAATTTTTTTGAACTTTATCAGCGCTAAAAAAAGCACTGATAAAGCGGTCTTTTATCATTGCTTTTTTAGTGCTGATAAAAGCGGCCTTTATCAGCGCTTTTCGGAGTGCTGATAAAAGGGACCCCCCTATATTAGCTCTGAGCTTTACATTGTTTTTTTAGTGCTATTAAAGCCCTTTTTTGGCATTGATATAGGATGTTTTATAGTAGTTCCACCTATAATGATTCTTCTATTTCTGTCAAGGCCAATTAAAAATTAGACTACTGATAGAGATATTACACCAACTATGTAAGAAACAACATATAAGGTATAACATAAAATAGAATAATAATTCAAAATAAGTAATTTCATAGGCTTTGAAAAATTACAGAAGTAATAAATTTCATTATTAAGGAACACATGATCCATAACCAAGAAAATATATCATGGGCCACCCTACACATGTATAGTGCACCTATCATGAATGTTAATTATACAAACCATAAACTCACATTCCAAACATGATAAAAAATTCCATACATAGGACACAAATGGTAATAAAATCCTACCTTTAGTGCGTTGAAGCTATGTTTTAGGATTTTTCAAGAAACGACACCCACATAATTCCTATGCACCCACATTCACTATTCAAAGGTATAATCCATTGACACAAATCCTCTAGGATTAAAATTTAAGGATGGAATTATTACATGGTATGAAATCCGCATTAACATACAAAAATAAATTTATTTTCAATGTTATTTATATGATTTATCAAAGAGATACCACCAAAACCCATGATCCAAATCTAATATATCAATCAATCTTGAATTTTCCATTAGATCCAGTATGAGATCCATAGATCTAAAAAATATATAATATATATATGATTATTTTTTATGATATTGGGATAATTTGTCGTAGAAAATATATATAACCTAAATAGGAATAAATAGATTGATCCATATGAATTTACACTCTAGATCCATCAGATTTAAAGTATATAGGTAGAGGAACCATAATGAATCTCCACTGGAGAGCATAGGTTGCAGATCCCTATAAGTAGGAGAATAAATGAGAGATTACAGAGTGGTTTCAAGCATAAAATATGATTTTCGGATTAATTAATAATACATTATTAATTGGGTCATGTATTTTGTTAAAAGTGCACCAACCATGAAATGATTACTACCCTTTCTAGTATATCTCAAGACATGGTTTCACAATTTTGTAAACCTTGTGAAATCAATGATTTTAACCTCTATTCCAAGCCACAATTTTTTTTCTGTAATTTCTCATTATTTTTCCAAGCTGTGTAGAAACCATGTTCTACCCACTATCCTTCTCTAACATGATTTCTAGTTTCTTGGGGAGACTCACACGGTTTCCCCTAATTGTGTGTCAACCATGAAATCCCTTTAGGTCCTTAAAAAACTATAAACACAACCAAAAGTGTATTGAGAAATCACCTAAGAAATTAATAACTCAAAAAACATAATGAAGGTATATAAGAATGTTATAAATTACTTGAAAAACTCTAGTCTGTTACAGTCTCCCCCACATTGGACTATTTATCCTAGAGTAGTTTATCTATAGTTCATACTCCAATAACTAGATTCATGGAGCTTGTACACATAATTTCCACTCCCAATACTCTTATTGATTATTCCCATACATCCATAGGAATTTTAAATGTGGCATTTTCATTCCTCACAAAATATTCTCCCTCTAGTCTATTATATTCATTCGGTGATCCATAAATGATGTTTTAGGCTACAAATCAACATCCTCATAGTTTCATATATTTTTAAGATTAAGAATATACCATTGAAGCTAATATATGTGGAAAACAACATACATACATTGATATTATGAAGGAATATCCAAATGGTATTCCACTATCCTGACACACAGGGTAATTTTGAAGAGTTCCACAAATCTTGGAACTAGAATCACTTGTTTTAACAACCATCGATTCCCTAGTAGAATATTCTCCCATATGAAAAATTGATCACCGATAATGAACTCCAATGTTCTCCACCACTTGTCGGAATACAATCACTACCTAGTTTGAGTTGTGACTAACCAATTCGAGATCAACAAAACCCTCTTGAAGGTCTCTTGTACTATACACTGCCCCACAACTGCTACTTCACCACCTCATTCCAATATATCGATAAGTGAAAAAGTTGACCATAATGATCCTTGAAAGGTTTCATCTAACATGAATATAAAATCTATTATTGTATATGAACTCAATCAAGGATATTTAACAATTCTAAGATCTACCAAAGTATAGAACACATTACCACATCATATTCTCTTTGATTCATATCATTCTCTTCAACTTTCCATTAGTCTGTGGATGATAAGTTGTGCATAGTTTCAACTATGTACCCAAATCCTTTGGTAATCCCTTTTAAAAACGAAACTTGTTGCAGACATATCATTATGATATGATTATATTACGTTCCACATACATGAATATAATCTCTCAATATATAGCTTCCCAACTCATCCATTGAGAGGGTCTCTCGAATCACTAGGATATGTTTAACTTTCTTCAATTGATATGCTTTCACTAAAACAACATCATGACTACATGGGGTCTTGGCTAACCACATCACAAAGTCCATCATCACATCATCCAAAATCCACATAAGCATCAAAAGTGGTTGAATAAACCCTCCAAAATGATGATTCATTGTCCTTTTCCTCTGATAGTTATGTCATAATGAAATAAAAATAAATGCAATGTCTCTCTTTATAGATGACCACAAAAACTAACATCATATATCATAGTATATATTTTCCAAACCCAGATTCACTTCCCTTTTTTAAACATGAGATTATATCCTTAGTTCTTCTATCATGGAGGCCAAAAAAAACTATCCATCCATGAATGTTTATTTCTTCATTTTAATCTAAAGAACACCCTTGGACATAATCATCTCTAACTGACCATTCCTGTATTAATACAAATATTGGGTCCATCTATTGGATTTATTTCCCATCGTATAAAAAATAGAAAATGGACTAATAGAGATTCAAACACCAATACTCCACGATCCTAAAAATAATCTACTATCCACTCATTATTCAAAATAATCATAAACCATTCCTCCTATGAAGGTTATTCCCAATGCTTAGGTGTCTCTAATTTTTTCTTATTGGGAGAATTTGTAACAAAAATATATTTCTTTTGAGAACAGTTTATCTTAAATTCAAGTGTTTACAAATACTCTAACCAATTCCACTTCCTCATATTGAGATATTTCTAAAATAGGATGTTGCACAATACCTTTAGGTATGACTAAATGATAAACCTATATCTAATGACTAAATATCTCCAAAACATAATAGTATGGACCAAAAATACCAAATCTATGTCATGTGTCATGTTTTTTGGATCATGGTGTTATAATTGATGTGACTCATTGTTGACTACATGATATCATTGCATTAACATATATCCCAACCCAAAACTTAAGGCATCACTATACACTGCATATCCAATCCCATGATTTGGATGAATAAAAACTGGGCATATCATCAACCTCCTCTTTAGCTCAAGAATATCCTCTTGACGCCAATCATGATACTAAACCTTCACCCCGTTTTTAGATCTATAATTGGTGCTTCCAAATGAGATAATTCATGGTTGGAGAATAAATATAACCCCATAATCCCAAGGGTGATCCTTATCTCAAACACATTCATGGAACATTCCAAATGAATAAAAAACTATACTTTATCAGGTTCCATTGGAATACCTTTTCAATATATATCAATCCCAAGGAAACACACTAACTAAATACAGAAGTGGTACATAAACATTTTGGAATAAATTAGATGTGCTCAAAGTGTAATAAATACAATTTCAAGGTCCCAAGCATGAATATCTTATGTCAGGGAATATATTAGGTTTATTCTATGAATAAAATGATGAAGGACTCATCATGTGGATGGAAAATCATATTCATGATATCCATGAACACCGATGCATAATTTTTAAACCCAAAAGGAGTGAAAATATACCCATAAAACCATATCTACTTTTAAATGTTTTCTTGGGAGTATTCTACCCTCCGAACCATAGCTAATGGTAGCCTAAAAAAATATAGATATTAGAAAACAACAAGGCTCCCCATAACTTATCATGTAGATCATTAATCCAAAAACTTGGCACCTTCTCTTCACTATTAATTGATTTAGGTTCATATATTCCATACAGAGCCATATAATACCTTATTCCTTCTTATAAAACAAATTCGGATCACCCTATGTAGGCATGATCGGTAGGATAAATCCATTTTCCTCTAAATACTATAAATTAACCTTTAACTCTCTCAAATTAATTAGTTTCATACAATAATGAGAAATGGACATATTTTTTCCCCAAGAAGAAGGTCAATCTCAATATTAATTCACATTTTTTGATATATTCTTCATAAGGGGTCTGAGAAAACATTCTAGTAATGATCAACCATTGGAGGAAAAATAGAGGGTACTACAGATGATTCTGTTGTGAAGGCCAATCCTACTACCTGCACAACCCATCTTAAGTCTGGTCTGATCAGGCCTTTTCTCGCATCCCACTAAAATGTTCACATAAAAATATATCATTTTGGTGTGTTATAAGATATATATATATATATATGGTAGTAGTCAATATAATATTGATAACTAGAAAAATAGTTAGTTTTTGATGTCACATAGAAATTGATCATCTCTAAGATCATGAAATCCCTATGATGTTAATGGCTAAAAAATATTATGGAACATTCAGGACAAATCTAATGATATTCTACTCTCTTTCCCAAATGTCTGTCATGATAAATCATCTCAAATGATAACCTAATCGGTAAATTTTTTCTAGCCAAAACATCAATAGATTTGAAAGAATGGGGAGCTCCCATATTAAAAACAATTAGTAGATAGTGTATAATTAATCAAAAAATGCCTCTGACAATATAATGGAACCCCTAAAAGATGCTAAAAACTCATCTATAACATAAATCCTACATATCTATTTGTAATGACACTATTTTTATGGTGCATGAGTGGCATGAGTGGCCAATATATATGGTCCTTGGGTCTGAAGCTTAGAAACCTTACATGATCCAAGAACTATGCTTCTCCAATATAGAAATGGAATCATAGAAAATAGTATTGAAGAATCCCCATATTGAAACATCATTGACATTTCTTAGGTGACATCATGTATAAAGTTATAAATTATCTCCTTCATCAATAGTTGTAGTGACTAGTCAATATTATTACGATAATGTGGGTAAATGAGTCCTTTATTTACTACAACTATCTTTTAAAAATTAATAACTCATTCCCCGTCCATTTCCTACCATTAGAGAAGGAACTTTTTGTGAAACTAAAAAGTATGGTTGTTAGTGCACTATATGGTAGAAGGACACCCACAAACCAATCCTCCTCTAGTCCCTTCACAAAATCCAGGGCCTTACAAAGAACCAATGTATGCTTCATCATGTGAAAGTACCTAACCTAATGTCTATGCTCCGGGTGAACACTAATATCAATATTTGTTTCATTCTACACCTCTTCCCCATCCAAAAGTGTAGAAATTCATAAAAACACCACAAAGTAATATTTTTATGAAGAAACCATCATCACCGCCTACTGAAGCTCCACCAACACCTGAACTCGATCTATCTTCTATGTATCAGGAAATAACTCCTCAAAGAACATCTCTTTAAAGGCCTCCAAAGTAATTCCGTCATACCTACCTTCCTAACCCATGAATCCCGACCACATTTTGCAGTATATAAAGAATAAAGGCATCAATATTCACCTTTATGTACCTATGAGTATCATTGATTTCAAAGATACCAGTAGTGATGTTAATCTAGTCCTTTGAAACCTATTTATCACAAGTTCCCTTGAATGATGGAATATCCAGTAGTTGAAAATCATGGGCATATTCAACCATCATCATATACACACTTACAACCTTACCAAGAACAATATGTAAGACTTGGGATGGGGTGGGTTTACCACAAAAACTACCGTAGATATTATAGGTGTATTCTAGATTGAATCCTACTACATAGCCCATGATGGAATGAGCATGTTGTCCCCAAAATGTGTATCCTGGAATCTCCAAGGTGGAAGTTTTTTGAAATTCCAAATGAATATATAGAACCCCTATAGAAATATGATTTTGAGAAAAATATGATCTATTATAAGGCATATATAATGGATTATTATTTGAATTCATATCCTAGGAGATACCCACTGAAAATTTATAATCATATTTTTTATACCAAAGGTTCAACCCTAGTCCTCCATAAATTCATTTTTTTCATAATCATTGTAAACAATATATAACATGATGTACAAATCTAACTAACTAATTCTAGAATTGATATATAAGAAAAAATACTGAATACATATATATATCTCAATAGATAGCATAAATCAAAGAATTTAGTTAAAGAAAAATTGTACAGTACACAATGTATATATATATGATATGTGATAATATGTTCCAACTCGTGATGCATGGACACACCCAAAACCCATAAAACTATAAAAAAAATCCATCATCAGTTAATCTGAGGTATATTACACATGGGATGGATTGGTACATGGTAACTTCCCAACCCAATTTCTATAGTTCATATCCTTATTTTACCATAATGCGAAAATATTATATAGGAAACCTCAACCTTTGATACTGCTTTGTAAAACAAAAACTCAAATAACTGGTTTTGAAATTCAGGGGAACATAACCACATACACACCACCAATGGGAAATAGGCTACCAACTTGAGGTGACATTCTAATGTATCATGTCGAGAATATACCCACGATAATCATATCCATCACCATATAATAATAATACTCACATAACACGAATAGATACTAAAACATATTCCACGAAAAATCAGAAAAGTGTTATCAAATAGGCCACCAAAGTATTAGGTGAAAATGTATAATGGTACTACCGATAATAATAATAATAATAATAATAATAATAATAATGTAGAGACAGCCTTATGGAATCTCTACTGGTACTGCATCCATGTGACAAAACAAAAATCCATAACAACCTATCACAGGTCCCTTTCCCTTCTCTGAATCCCTAATCATGAAATAAGAACATTCACTAATATACCCATTTAGGGTTGGATTTTAACCAAGTAAGACAGCGCTAATTAATCCTTTACATAGCATCACATGTATATAGAAGTGTCTGACATTATTGAATTGTAAATACACCCACAATCCTATAACCAGTCGTGTGTCATGTGATCGTGTGCTAAAAAATCTTCCATGAACCTCGAACATACCTATTGTAGTTCCATGATATATATATATCATATATAGTAAATATAATGACTTAGATGATACTAATTAACTACATCTTTCTTTATGTAAAATGAAAATTTCACCTTTGAGGAACATCTCTATGCCGGCCTTTAAGGGAAATCTATAATAATAACTTAGGATTTTTTCTCCCATATGATGGTACACACACTTGGAACACAAGAAGAATCAACTCTATATCTCATATGAAATTATGTTCCCCATCAATAGGTCATATCATTATATATGAATAGACTTTATATAGTGATATTGAATTCCAATGGGATATGTTAGGCAGATGTGCTAACCATCCTATGAAGATCCATCACTAACGATACATGTTGTGCACACTCTCCCTTTAAGAACTTGAATATGTCCATCATTTCTACCTATCAAAATTATTACTAAAATTGATATTCTATTATCTCATCTCCAAACTATATATAATGGACAACATATTAATGAAATATTTATCATAACAAATAATTCCATAGGTTGTAAAATATTACACAAGTAATAAAAGACATAATTGGGCATAAACAAGTCACAACCATGAATAAGACTCACATGAAACCCAATGAATTTCCAAAAAACCTTTCATGTAGGGTCTCTACACTAGGCTTAAAAAAATAATCTACTTTTGACTCCCATAATTGAGAGATATTTACTTTTTTTAGGGATTTTAAAAGTTTAAATACAATGAAAACTTACTAATTTTTTTATGGTTGACATGAAGGTTTCATCATGGAAGAATATGGATTATAATTTTCCTTATAAGTAAATATATCTTTTTTCCCTTATAATTTTACTTAGAATCCAATTTTAAGCATTTATTAATCTCCATTTTCCAAAAATTAGAGGCCATAAAAGACAAACAACCATTTCTAACTCAACCTAGAATAATGTAGGAGTTACCTAAACAACTCATAGGAAGATATCATGTCTGGATTGTATAGGAAGAATAGGGAGTGAATGATGGTGCCCGTGTAAGAAAGATAGTTCCACATCGTAGTGCAGTAGTGTATCAGGTGGGGGGCGCTAGTGTGCATGGAGGCACGATTACATGAGGGTTAAGAATTTTGAGTTGATTGCTGCATCATTTGACTGATAAACCACAAAGGTAGTGTTGTGTCATTTCTATGTGGGATTAAATTATCATGTCATTTTTCAGACGATTGAAAATTATAAGATAATAATTTTCATCCTCTATTTGACCTTGATGACCTCAATCGTCTGATTGAAATCCCGTGCAACCCCTCTCAAAATAAGCTAATCGTATACTTTGAAAATTCAAACTAATCATGTGTAGTGAATGGTTCTCATATTCTACCTTTTGTATTGGATAATTTTCCATCCAAAATCATGGAATCCATTCCTCCTCAGTTGGTTTATTGAAGGCTCGATACAAGCTTAATCTCACTAAGGAAAGTCATGCAACTTCATCTTGCATGCCTACTAATGCAACCAAAGAACAAAGAAGTTGGGAGACATCATTTCAAGATCCTATCACAAGATAATACAATGGTTAATAATGGAAAGTCATCATATTGTCGTTTGATGATCATGGATCATGTTATTTAAAGGATGGAATTTGACAATCCACTACAAGAATATATTGTCAGAAAAGTTGACGGCCACCATGAAATCAAATAAATTTTTTGACTGAAATGATCATCCATATTTTACAGGTTTATTGGTTGAATTTATTTTTATTTATCAAAATATATCATATAGAATTTCAGAATAAAACTGAATAGTTTCATGATCAATGAAGTGATCATGTGTTGAAGAACAAGACGTCACACGAGGCCCTTAACAATAGTCCAGAGGCTCACTAAATGGAAAACCACAGATTATGAAGGTCCACAGTGTTTTTTTAATGTGAAATTATGATAAAACGTTCATGTGATTATGAGAGTGTTTTCACTTGATGTAAATAAGAACATACAAATCCATTTTTCAACTATTTGTTGTTGATCCTGCAAATTCTCTAGATCCTCAGTCCATACATATAGCATTCCCACCAAGAAAAGTGAAATCAATATTGGATTCATTAGAATTATAAATACCCATGTAACCCTTCAAGAAACACACATGTGGGTAATGAGAGGAATAGAAGGAAGATTAGTAGATAAACCAATGATACTTTCACCACCTTCAAAGATCACATCCAGGTAATCAGAAGGTCCATCTCGAAAGAATATACCAAGTGATGTCATCACAAGAACCCATCAAGTGATCATCATAAGATCATGTGATCACATGATAATATAATATCACATGACTTCCTTATGAAACAATATCTTCCAGAGGTTATGAACTCCCACAGATCATCCATATCCTGTGAACCACCATCCTAGACATGTGACTATGATTCTCAAAAGAACCAGGGGTGAACACGAGAACCATTGAACCTTCATCCATGCACACGAAAACAATACACTTCTTCAATGAAAGATCGTAGAAACCATAACGTAATCCATAATGGGATAATATGATCGCATGATGATCGCAAGATCTCAGTCATGCGATGCATGTAGGAGGCTTGAGAATGTGCTACCTGACCACATGGAGCTAACAACAAGAACCCCTCTATTCAAGAACTCCCCGAATAAGATGAGTAATATAGGCCCTAAGATATGTTGGAAAAAAATTTGGGTATCCCAATACATATATTATCAAACCAGTAATGCCTGTAGATAGTCTTGAAGAATGGATCATGCAATCCTTCCGTCTCACAAGGCTGAAAACCATTTGGTCTTGCGAAGTTCACATGAAGCCCTAGACATGGATTAGTTGAAATACATCACCCCCATAGATTCCTAATATAGTTGTAGAATCCCTCTCAATACCCTTATATGTTAATGTGAATTGGAAGAACAGTGGTTCATCCTAGAAGTGTCATTTTACGAGCATAGGATTCCATGGAAAGGACCTCCATTTCCCAAGAAATTCCTATGGTGTACTCCCTTGACATATATACAAAAGCATGCATAATTTACCATGATAATTTTGGATTAATACCATTGTATAGGTTTCCTCAACCCTCGGTCTTGCCCCCTTTTTCATGAGATAGATCTTAAATGTGTTTGAGTGACCCTTCCACATAACTCTATTAGGGACACTTGATCGCATGATTCTGTATTGGTCATGTGATGTCTTTGAGAAGCCGCTGATGTGAATCTTTGATCGCAATATAGGACCTGGACAAGTTAGTATGATTTCACAAGAACATATTGACATGACACCATTATAATGTGATTTTCAATTGACATGTCAGTATTTTCATGTGATTGCCCATATACAAGATAGGTTGTTAAGCAAGGGACCATCTACATTCCAAAATATTCAAGAGAAGACCCATTTTAATGTTGAGAACTATCATGAGACAACCTAAGGAAAATTTAATTTGATCATATGATAACTTACGACCATATAATCATTCTCATGTGAAAGATCCTAGAGATATAGGCTTTGATTATGTGAGTAAATCCATGAAAAGTTGGTGAAATATGAGAATTACTTTGAACATGTCAGTATTGTCATCTTTCATACATTGTACATGTCATATTTTATTATGTGGAGAAATCCAAGACAATACATTAGATCATGCGAACCATATTATAAAGGTCATAAAGACTCTCGAATACATGTCTTCCATGTCAAACCGGCACCCTAAAAATATAAGGGGTCCAATCAACACATGTACAGTGGGATAAAAAATACAAGTTTGGTATATCCTATAGGACCTGTCCACATAACCCAAAAGAAACAAGTGGTATAATATAATATCTCCCCAAAATAAATTCAATCGTATTGTGTAAGACCTGATTATCTGAACTACTAAAAAATTGATTCTTGTCCAAAAAGAATACATAAGACAACTTCCTAATGCACGAGATCATATGGGATTCAACTTCAGTGTAAGCCCCCTCATGTCTCTTGTAACACCCCGAGATTTTATGATAAGTATTATTTTTAATTTATTTGATGTCATGTGTTTTATACTATAACAAGATTATCTTGTGCTATACACAACACCGTATTAGATTGCAGTATACGCAACACTATTCTTATATTTTGTTACACACAATTTCAAGTTCGTTTGATAATAGTCATTCTACGCAACATTGAGTATATATATATATATATATTCAATGTATAAATGAAAAATGGTTGGATTTTGTTATACCGAAACAAAAAATGAGTCTTGAACAACCCGAAACCCTGACTTGGCTTGCATTACATGCAATCACGACCTTCCTCGATAGCGTGTGTAGTGCGCAATACCGGGTCTCACTAAACAACGATATATTATAATAATATTATAAACCAGCCATTATGAATAGTATTAACTGAATTTTGAATTTTATAACATTATAATTCATCTTACTCATTTTCTGGAATGTGGTATGAAAACAAAATCGGTTTTTCGGATAAATGAAGTATTTTCCAAGAAATGTAGTTTTACCACCTTTTGATGGTGCACCCATTTTAAATCTAGTTTTTGACATGTTTATAAGTTAAATTTGACAATCTAAAATTATTCTTTGGAATCAGGATATAAAAATTTACTTTGGATAAATTTTTCACAATATTCTGGTAACTTTCATATTGTGATGAATAGTAAAAACACGCTATATTTTAATTAAAAACAACTTTTTCATCGCAATAATTTACATGGTTAAATTATAATATTGAATGGTTTTAAAGTATAAATAGAATATATTTTTACCATTTAATATAATTTATGTCATTATCATTAATTTTACATTGAATTCATAGGTAAAAACATTTCAATCTTTGGCAATGTTTTAACTTTTAAAACCCGTTCGCTTAACGACGGGATTAATTTTAAATTAATTACTGAAACTTCTGTGTTTTTAATTTTGAAAAATGGATTTCATATTTCGAATCAGTGGGTCCAAATTATGTTAATATGTTACTTTTTTTAGTAACTGCGGTAATTTTTATTTGCCACGGTTAAAAGTAAATAGGGTAATTCAAGGTTAAATGAATATTTTAATAATTCAAAATTACCTTAACACTTGTCCAAATCTTATTGGATGAGTAATGGCCGACCATGGGCATCCTTGGGTCGATTTGGGGACCCCATGGAGCCACTTATGAAAGACAATGACACATTAGATTAATTAATTTAATGTAAAGACAAAATTGGATTTAACAAAAATCTTTTAGTAATTAATTTTTATAAGGGGATATATAAATGATCATTTCGACTATAAATATTCATTGGAAATATAAAAGATTTAATACATGTTGGTATTTTTTTTATAATATTTAGACTTCAAATAAATTAAATTATATATGACACAATAATGATGCAGTATTTACCTCATTAATAAATGATTTAAATAAATAAGATTAAAATGATTAAAATATTATCCAAAACCTGTACAATTCCTATTGGATGATTTTATTTAAAATATGAGTCATCTTATCTGCGACAATAATGTGTTTTGGACCTATTTAAACCTAAGATATGTTTATAATAAAATAATGTTTTCACACTTTCCGAAAGAGCCCCTCCTGTCCATTATAAAAGGAGACCACTTCTATGCAATTCCACACCCATCTCAAGCCATTTGGATTATCCAAACTCTGCCCAATTAAGCTCTATAGATCCCTATCCTCCCCCTTGAATCCTTAAATTAGTAATAAGGCACTCAAAGAAATCCTTTTGGTTCAATTCAAAGGAAGTTAACCAAATTAAAGGTAATGGTTTCTCTTAAGTTATTTTATTTTATTCTACTTCTCCAACCCCAAAACTCTTTTTAATCAGTTATTTTTTAACAAAACCAGTATCTCAAATGTACTATGATGTTGTTATGAGAACTATTAGAACTACACTTACACCCACCTTCATCTAATGGATGAAGAACATAATGTTTATGTGGATGGAAAACTGACGCCTCACGAAACGATGATTGTTCGATTTTCTCCTACCACCTCTCATGGTGGCCATTTTGATGGAAATGTATTTATATATGATATATATTATTTTTATAATTTCCTTATTATTATTTAATTCCAAATTATATCATGTATTTATGGTTTCCATAGTGGGTAAATACGATAATCTCATTTGAGGAAGTGCAGACTACCACCCCCTAAAAGTAATGTGATTCGTTAATGCCTTATGTGAGATGTATAAAGGATGGAGTTAATGATATTATATAAGATATTATACTGGAATTATTATATACCTATTCCATTAAAATAATAAATAGAAATTAAAGTAGCGTTCATGCGTACGTATGGCTTACCGTCTCCATGAACGGTGCATTTCATTTCTTACCTCTATATGTTATGTACTATTATAAATACATGTATATACTGGATATATAATTAATATATATGATATATAAATCATGATTTACATTCTGGAAGTAAGTAAATAATGATATAAGTAATAAAAATCTCATGAACAACAAGTCCAAACACGTACGATAAATAAGATGATTTTACCCAAAACGTTCCTTTAACATGGGATTTACAAAAGAACGGGTAATATAAAGTCATAAGTGAACCATATATGATATCATAAAAATGAATATGATTCTGTAATAAGTCAATGACATTATTTAAATAATTATACAGGAGGTTCAGATATGTACTAAGCATATTGGACCTAAGGTAAGGGAACTTCTTAACCCAATTTCCGTTCTTTGGGTTGATCTTCTCTTTCTTGTTTACGTCGTTCTTTGATTATGTGAGAAAAGAATTTTTATATCTTATCATGTATTTATACTTTCTCTATGTGAACTTATAGTGAATACACATAAGTGATCTATTTTATTTACAAAATTATCTTTGTAAGGGATAACTTTTCCAATCTCATTTTTATCCGAGATTATTTATTCGTAAGTATTTACTGGGGTTATATTTATCATCCATTTCCCTGTTTTCTAAAAATGGTTTCATGTATATTTAAATTCCTTTTTACCCATTTTTTACCTTTACTACATGGTATGTATGGAATCTATCTTTTACGAGGTACTTTTTGACTTTTCCGGCAAAAGCATGGGAAGAATGCTTTTTTAACTTATACGACACGAACAGATTTTTACGGTATCTTAACGCATTATTTTCAAAAAGCATAATCTACAAGATTTCATGATTATTTTCAAAAAAATCATTTTCTTTTAAAATTGCATGGAATTTTGTAAAAAGAAAATTATTTCAAATAAGAAAGGATATTTTCCTCAAGAATTTATTTCAAGTGTTTTATCAAAACCATTTTCCATCTAAGATGACATTATTTCATATGTGTATGTTTCAAGTATAATGTCTCTATGATTTACATGGTTTCACTTTCCTTATTATGAAATGATATCCATTTCTTTTATATGGATTATGTGATGATGGGATGATGTTTATGAAACCCATTTTATCCATTGGGTTATTATGAATGATGTATGTTTATTTTGTGGCACAAGTAAGAATGATTTCATTATGAGATGGGTGGGACCTATATCTCCCACCAATTCATTGGGTAAAGATTTATATCTCATGAGATATAAATGAATGGAATGGAAAGTAAATCTAGTTCAGTAATACATAGCTACAATGGAAAGTAAACCTGGTTCAGTAAGGGACTTTGTCCACTAAGATGGTATTGGCAGCAATGCCTTGGCTACTATGGAAATCATATCATGTGATTTATTATTTTCCACAATTACAAGTTTTATTCCCATGCTATTTTATCATGATTGATGTCCCATTATGATCTATGCCTTACGTGCTTCCATGTTTTATGTCATTACTCAAGATTTTGATGTTTAAACATTATGTTCATTCTTTTATGTTCAAATATATATGATTTGTTTTATTTTATCCATGCTCACCTTTACTGAGAATTTGAGCTCACCCTTTATATGTTTTATTTTACCCAGGATATAAAGAAAGGTTTTAATTAAGAAAACAAAAGGGGAATATCTTTATGGGAGATGTTGAAGATCTTTCACCATGATTAGAAGATTATTTTTCCAAGTTTCCAAAGACACTAAACTATTACAGTCCTTGTGTATCTGTTTTTATTATGTATTAAGTATTCTGCAAAAGTAATGTAAAATCCATGTATGTCAAGCTTCTGGTCTCTACAATTGGTATTAGAGGAAAGGTTTAGTTACCTTTGGAAACTAGGATGCGAAAATTTTAGTGGGATCCCTAGAGATATTTTTAATGTATGTCTAGGGATGTCCCTAAGATTAAGTATAAGTATAGGTTATAGTCCTAGAATTATGGTAACAATCTTAGAATAAAACCTAAGATGTTAGATATTGAAGTTACTCCCCCTTTATTATGTTGTTTTACCTATCATGATTTTTGCCTCTCACACTATTCTTTTTGGGTTTTAGAAAATGACTTGAAACAGGAAAATTCACGATAATGGAGAATATGATGGACAATGGAATGATATTCTTCGTGATCAAGGAAATGAAATGGGATTTGGAAGGCAAAGCATCGTTATTATGCCTAATCAGAAATCTCATAATATGATCAATAATCTCAGCTTTGGTATTTTTTCTGACCCAGCTAATAAGAGAAAGATGGAATTTCATGATGATCATAGAGGAAAGAAAGTTCAATTTCCCTCATGTAAGTCATGTGGGAAGAGGCATCAAGGAGAATGTTTCAAAGGAACTGGAAGATGCTTTGGGTGTGGAAAAGAAGGACACAAAGCTAGTAATTGCAAAGTAAAAGGTTCAGTTAACACCATGGACAAGGATAATGGTATTGCTAAGACATCAACAACGGTTAAGTGTTTTAAATGTGGAATGTATGGGCATTATGAAAACCAATGCTCTAAGGGAAAATCTCATAGAGAGAATCAGCATGGTCATATGGGTAGTATTTATGAGGATGATGATGAAGAGACTACAAATGATATGTGAGATGAAAGAATTGTTGAAGCTCGGTCAATGGTTTAAGAAGGTAGTGGAATGATTACATGTTTATCAAGAGTAATGTTGTATAAGTAATCTCATGGTACTATGGAATAAAGAGACATCTAAGGATTGTTACACTTTTGTCTTTCCTTATGTTTTGAAAGTGTATGATGAATGGTACCGGTAACCATGAAAGGTTATTCAGAAATTTTTGGAAAGCACCTAATATGCGCATAAAGAAGTGCTAAGGAGGTAATGAAATGTTTGATAGTATTAATGATCTCATGAATTATATAAGGAAAAATTGATATCATGGTTTGATTATATAGAATTTTTCGGATTTTAGTATGTGGAAATAGTTAACTTTTGACAGCATTCATGTTTTCACTAAGGTTCAATGGGTATTCATTTTTCAAGAGAATACATTATTAAGTTATTCACATGATTGGAATGTGATCAACAAGATATATAGGGGATAAATGATGGTATTCACATGATCAGTAGATGAAATTTCTAGTTATTGTTTCTTTTATACTATAAGACTGGACATATGTATTTTGGATAAGACTAAAGATTGCAATGGATTATGTTGGACACAAGTTAGTATTGTTTAAGGCTAGAACTTTTTTCGATATTATTGATGGAATGTCATAATGATGTAATTTTAGAAAAAGGAAAACCTGCAGGACGAGCGACGACCCATCGTGTCGGACAAGGTTGCGGGAATTGAACCCACAACCGAAGTGAGATAGGCCTTTATCACCTACCACTAGCCTACAGGATGTCCATGTTTAGTAGAAAGTAGTTTTATTATATTAAGCGGTAAGATAGATGAAGTATAAGTCCATTTTTAGAACCATATACGATTAATCTCACAATAAATGGACTTATATATATATATCTTTTGCTAACCTTTTTTTTTGAGACAGATGGAATGACCTATCATTCTATCACATGATCTGATAACACTTCACAGAAGACAAATTCACCTTCATTTCTTTAAGAGATTAAGTGGAAATTATTTAAGGCACAAGAAACGATGAGATTGTATAGAAATAAAGTAAGTATTCATAAAATTCATATTCTTCAACTTTAGGGAAATGATCTTGAAAATAAAAAAAATGTTGTCCTAGGGTCCTCATATCTGATGAATCTGTTGGTACCTTAGATCATCAAAAATTTATGGCTTTGTGATTGTTGGCTTTTTCATAGCCATGTTCTCTACCACTCTCCATCAGAACTTGACGGTTAGATTTCTCTTCCATATCCATATTTTCACCTATGTTCTCCTATATGGAAACCCAGTGATTAGATAATCGGGGTAACTATTACATTTCATAATTTAGTTTTTAAATTTAAGTTTTGGTATTCCTTTTTACTATGTGGTTTTCTTGGAAAGAAACTTTCAAGTAGTAAACGATTTATAACCTCGATGAATTTCGAGGGAGAAATTCATTTTAAGGGGGTAGAATGTAACACCCCGAGATTTTATGATAAGTATTATTTTTAATTTATTTAATGTCATGTTTTTTATGCTACAACAAGATTATCTTGTGCTATACGCAACACCGTATTAGATTGCAGTATACGCAACACTATTCTTAGATTGTGTTACACACAATTTCAAGTTCATTTGATAATAGTCATTCTATGCAAAATTGAGTGTGTATATATATATTGAATGTATAAATGAAAAATGGTTGGATTCTGTTATAAAGAAACAACAAAGGAGTCTTGCACAACACACAACCCTGACTTGGCTTGCATTTCACGCAATCACGACCTTCCTCGATAGCATGTGTAGTATGCAATACCGGGTTTCACTAAACAACAATATATTATAATAATATTATAAACTACCTGTTATGAATAATATTAACTGAATTTGGAAGTTTATAAAATTATAATTCATTTTACACATTTTCTATAATGATGTATGAAAACAAAATCAGTTTTTCGGATAAAAAAAGTATTTTCCAAGAAATGCAGTTTTACCGCCTTTTGATGGCGCACCCATTTTAAATCTAGTTTTTGACATGTTTATAAGTTCAATTTGACAAAATAAAATTCTTCTTTGGTATCAGAATATTAATATTTACTTTGGATAAATCTTTCATATTATTCTGGTAACTTTCATATTTTGATGAATAGTAAAAACACGCTATATTTTAATTAAAAACAATTTTTTCATCGCAATAATTTATATGGCTAAATTATGATATTTTATGGTTTTAAAGTATAAATAGAATATATTTTTACCATTTAATATAATTTATGTCATTATCATTAATTTTACCTTGAATTCATAGGTAAAAACATTTCAATCTTTGGCAATGTTTTAACTTTTAAAACCTGTTTTCTTAACAACGAGATTAATTTTAAATTAATTACTGCAACTTCTGGGTTTTGAATTTTGAATAATGGATTTCATATTTGGAATCAGTGGGTCCAAATTATGTTAATAAGTTACTTTTATTTTTTTTAGTAACTACGGTAATTTTTATTTACCACGATTAAAAGTAAATAGGGCAATTCAATGTTAAAAAAATATTATAATAATTCAAATTTACCTTAACACTTATCCAAACATTATTGGATGAGTAATGGCCGACCATGGGCATCCTTGGGTCAATTTTGGGACCCCATGTAGCCACTTATGAAAGACAATGACACATTAGATTAATTAATTTAATGTAAAGACAAAATTGGATTTAACAAAGAAACTTTTAGTAATTAATTTTTATAAGGGGTTATATAAATTATCTTTTCGACTATAAATATTCATTGGAAATATAAAACGATTTACTACATTTTTGTATTTTTTTATAATTTTTATACATCAGATAGATTAAATTATTTATGAAACAATAATGATGCAGTATTTACCTCATTAATAAATGATTTAAATAAATAAGATTATAATGATTAAAATATTATCCAAAAGCTTTCCAATTTCTATTGGATGATTTTATTTATAATATGAGTCATTTTATATTCGACATTAATGTGTTTTGGACCTCTTTAAACCGATGATAAGTTTATAATAAAATAATATTTTCACACTTTTCTAAAGAGCCCCTCCACTCTATTATAAAATGAGACCACTTCTATGCAATTCCAAACACCTATCAAGCCATTTAGATGGTCCAAAATCTTCCAAATTAAGCTCTATACATCTCTATCCTACCCCATGAAGCCTTAAATTATGCAGAAGGCACTCCAAGAAGTCCTTTTGGTTCAATCCAAAGGAAGTTACCCAAATTAAAGGTAACAGATTCTCTTAAGTTATTTTCTTTTATTCTACTTCTCCAACCCCTAAAATCTTTTTAATCCTTTATTATGTGACAAAAAAATTATTCTAAATATACTAGGTTGTTTTTATTAGGAGTATGAGAACTTAAATTACACACACCTCCATCTAATGGATGAAGAACATAATGTTTCTGTGGATGGCAAACTAACGCCTCACGAAACGATGATTGTTTGATTTTCTCCTACCGCCTCGCATGGTGGCCATTATGATGGAAATGTATTTATATATAATATATATTATGTTTATTATTTCCTTATTCATATTTAATTCCCAATTATATCAAGACTTTACGGTTTCCATGGTGGGTAAATACGATAATCGCATTTGAGGAAGTGCGGACTACCGCCCCCTCAAAGTGATGTGATTCGTTAATGCATTATGTGAGATGTATAAAGGATATTGTTAATGATATTATATATGTTATTATACTGGAATTATAATATACCTATTCCATTAAAATAATATATTGAAATGAAAGTAGCGTTCATGCGTACGTAAGACTTACCGTCCCCATGAACGGTGCATTTCATTTCTTACCTCCATAAGTTATGTACTATTATAAATACATGTATATACTGGATATATAATGAATATATATGATATATAAATCATTATTTACATTTTGGAAGTAATTAAATCATGATATAAGTAATAATAACATCATGAACAACAATTCCAAACACGTATGATAAATAAGATGATTTTACCCAAAACGTTCCTTTAACATGGGATTTACAAAAGAACGGGTAAAATAAAGTCATAAGTGAACCATATATGATATCATAATAATAAATATGATTCTGTAATAAGTCAATGACATTATTTAAATCATTATACATGAGGTTAGGATACGTACGAAGCATATCGGACCTAAGTAAAGGGAACTACTTAACCCAATTTCCGTTCTTTGGGTTGATCTTCTCTTTCTTGTTTAGGTCATTCTTTGATTATGTGAGAAATGAATTTTTATATCTTATCACATATTTATAATTTCATTATGTGACCTTATAGTGAATACACATAAGTGATCTATTTTATTTAAAAAAAGATCTTTGTAAGGGATAACTTTTCCAATCTCGTTTTTATCCGAGATTGTGTATTCGTAAGTATTTACCGGGGTTATATTTATCCTCCATGTCCCTATTTTCAAAAAATGGTTTCATGTATGTTTAAATTCCTTTTTACCCATTTTCTACTTTTACTACATGGTATGTATGGAATCTTTCTTTTAGGAGGTACTTTTTGACTTTTCCGGCAAAAGTACGAGAAGAATGTTTTTTAACTTATACGGCACAAACAGATTTTTATGGTTTCATAACACCTTATTTTCAAGAAGCATACTCTACAATATTTCATGATTATTTTCAGCAAAATACTTTTCTTTTAAAATTACATGGAATTTTGTGAAAAGAAAATTATTTCGAATAAGAAAGGATATTTTCCTCAAAAATTTATTTCCAGTGTTTTATGAAAACCATTTTCCATCTAAGATGACATTATTTCATATGTGTATGTTTCAAGTATAATGTCTCAATAGTTTACATGGTTTCACTTTTCTTATTATTAAATTATATCCATTTATTTTATATGGATTATGTGATGATGGGATGATGTTTATGAAACCCATTTTATTCATTGGGTTATTATGAATGATGTATATTTATTTTCTGGCACAAGTAAGAATGATTTCATTATGGGATGGGTGGGACCTATATCTCCCTCCAATTCATTGGGTAATGATTTATATCTCATGAGATATACATGGATGGAACAACAAGTAAATATGGTTTAGTTAAACAGTGCTGGAACGACATGTAAACCCGGTTCAGTAAGGGACTTTGTCCACTAAGATGGTCTTGGCAGCAATGCCTTGGCTACTTTGGAAATCATATCATCTGATTTATGCTTTTCCACAATTACAAGTTTTATGCCCATGCTATTTTATCATGATTGATGTCCCATTATGATCTATGCCTTACGTACTTCCATGTTTTATGTCATTACTCAAGATTTTTATGTTTAAACAATATGTTCATGCTTTTAAGTTCAAATGTATATGATTTGTTTTATTTTATCCATGCTTACCCTTAATGAGCATTTGAGCTCGCCCATTATATGTTTTCTTTTCCCCAGGATATAAAGAAAGGTTTTAGGTAAGAAAACAAAAGGGGAAGGTATTTATGGGAGATGTTGAAGATCTTTCACCACGATTAGAAGATTATTTTTCCGAGTATCCAAAGACACTAAACTATTATGGTCCTTGTGTATCAGTTTTTGTTATGTATTAAGTATTCCGCAAAAGTAATGTAATGTCCATGTACGTCAAGCTTCGGGTCTCTACATCTCTGACATATCAACTATCCGGAAATAATCATCTCCCATAATTCTACCATCTTTCTTCCCCAACCATCAGCGAGTGAGGAGTGGGTTCATAACCGAGCATAATATTACGTATAAGCCTGATCATGCCCTCAAGCCCCTCAAACCCATCAGCGGGTTAAGGATGAATCAAAATATGATAAATCCTAATATTGTTATAAAACATGATAAATTTTGTTCCTTACTAAGGCACTAGCTCCATACCATATCCTCCATGAGTTGGGTAATAATACCTCTCAAAGTGAGACTTTAAAGTGTAATCCCCATAAGGGTATTCTACCATTCAATTTTTTCTATATTTTTCTAACTCTTATATATGAAACTGACCATGACTCATGTGGGATTAGTTAAAAGAATTTATTATAATGATAATTTGATGGGTATTCTCCAAGGTGGGGTCCCCATTGGGATGTAAGTCCGATTACATCTCATCTATGCTCAATGGTCCATACTATCGATGAAGCAATCTAGGGAAGTATTTTATGAATAAGTCTCATCTAAGGATTATGAGGTTATATATCTCACAACATAGAAAATTTTATAAGAACTAAATAGACTATGATTATTGTTTGAAATAGGATATGTTGGATTCCTCATTGAGGTATAAGACCTATATTCAGGTCCTTACCGCATGATGTTAAACTGTATGGATCGGTCCAGTCACATGACCTTAAACTAGGTCAAAAAAACTTTGTGGGTTTTGTTTCCTTCTCTAATAGGATATGTAGGATTCCTCGTAATGGTTCAATCCGATCTCCAAGACACAATCACCCCTAGACGGTAATAAAACTCCAAAGTTCCTAAAGATGGTAAGAAACTAATGAATCAAAAATAAATATGATAGAGATGGAAAAATCATGAAATGCACATAATTGATCTCTTCAATACATGTTCTTAAGAAATATATTGAAATCGGGGAAACTATCCTTGAATCGGAGCATAATAAGGATTTAACAAACATATCTTAAATCTATAAGGCAGTCCTGTATAAAAAAACAATTCCCCACAAAAGGGTGTGATGAGCCCAAACTCCCATCCTCTCGACCAATATGAGTTCCTAATCATCGTTAGGTTTGAATACAAAAAGGACCAAAACCCTTGGAAAGTAGGTCCATACCCAATTATGGATATGGGAATCATTGTTAGATTTTATGTAAGAATAAACAAATGGTAAACCCTGATGTGAGCAATTGATTACAACATTAAAACCCACCACAATCCAATCATCACCTTATACCATACATGAAATTTTTGATGAAACAAAATGGTGAAACCCAAGTGAAATTCCTATAAATGTGTTATTAATTTCATAGGTCAAAAAGGGTAGATTGTCCAGTTACCATCAGGGCCAGTTTGTTCTACACTTGTCACAAAACAAAATGGGAATCCTGACACATATCATTTAACTACTCTACACCTCGTATAAAAATAAGGGACTTCCTCTTAATACATTACCTATGAAATTAATTTTTAGAACATATACTCTTATATATGATGCTGCACTAATAAGGTATAACAACAATAATCATTATTAAAAATTAGTACATGATTTATTATATAAGATTACACATAACACAACCCCAGAGATTGAGAATTCTAACATCTTTGGGAAATTAGGAATATAAAAAAACATCTTGAAAATAGGATACAATAAAATTATTCAAAAATTCCTTGACATGCAACTAAAATTCCATGACTTTTAAAACTGTGTGGGATAACCTGGGGAAATACATAATAAAATGGTGAGAAAAAAATCCCAATAAGGGAATAAACATGGTATATGTTAATACATGTTATAAAATAGACATATCAATAGGGAATAATAATAATGAGAATCGTAAACATGAACGATAAGAATTTATATAGAATGATAATACAAAGGAAATATGGGAAATGTGTAAACAACTAAAAAGACTACATCATAAACATAGGTCAAGGATAACATCCAAGACATCAAGAGAGAAAAGTCCTAGAAAAGAATCTTGTTCACTCCCTTTCCCAACATGACTTATCCCAAGACTAAACTTTATCTAATGCATTGGAGATCTATGTAATTTTGGTCATACCCATCACTTTAATTTCATTCCCATGCTTAGGTGTGTCTCATAGATCCTACAACATGGATTCATTCATTATCTTAATTTATTTCATGATAAAGGCGCATGGAATAAATAAATGTATGTTGATCGTGTTGTTGTGACACATCAAATTGATTTTGTATTTCATTATGATTTATAGATTAGGTCAGGCTATAGGTCATCTCTCAATTATCAATGTTGGTTTTTAGTGTGAATTTTTAATAAAAATTTTAAAAACAGGGTGTTGGTTTTGAAAACAGTTTTAAAATAAAATTACTGAATTCAAAGAGTTTAAAATTTTTCCAACAAGCGGATTTCGAAGTATAAATGATGATTATGTTATAATTTATAAGTTACTAAAAAACTTGAAAAGTTCATTATTATTAATTGATTATTAGGTTTTTGTGTAATTCTTTGATTGAGGGTTAACCAAGATCTTGGGTACCCACAACCCCTAAAATAATTAAAATATGACTACAACTTGAAAAAAAAATAATATAGTCAAGTTACATCCCATTAGAATGAATTAATGTTATTCACGAAACACTAAAATACGAAATTTCTATGAAATAATGTGATTCTTATGATTTCTAATTGGAACAACACAAGCTACATAATTAATATCACACACCAATCAGTTATGAAATAAAAAATGTATCAATGAAATGATTAAAAAAAAGTTTATATATATATAATAATAGTTAAAAATAAAAAATATTAACAAAAAATAAAGATAATTATGTGCCTAAACTCCCTCTTCAAGTGTAGATCTCCCTAGAAATGATCACTCATTGTTTAGCCCGCCATCTAGAGGAGGAGGAAGCTCAGGTTAAACTCTTGCATTCTTGAAAATAATATGAGGATAGAGGCCTCCGGAACATATAAGATGATGAGGAGACTCCACTAGAACTACAAAATTACATGTCTTTGCTTCTGGATAAAAATTTCAAACTGATTTCCCAAGGCACCCTTTTATAGTAATAATGGAAAGCTGTTTTGGGTACCCAATTTTGGTTGTACCACTTGTATCTCAGTTTTGGACTTGTAAAAGGACATATCGTGACTTGGAAAAAAGAGTAGGGTTGTTGGAAGGCCTCTTAAAGATATCTATATCAAATTTATAATCCGTTAGAAATATTAATTGGGATATATTGTCAAAATATCAAGCCTAACTTTTGAATTTGGGCAGATTATGTCCCCTAAACAGATTGGTTTGGATGGGACCTCCAATTGAAAAATTGGGATTGGGATTCTTGGGGTGAGTTGTATCCCATGAACTTTTCGAGAGACCAAAAAAATATCATCCCATTTAAGGGAATTTATTTCTCTAAATGTACAAATTAATTGGCTGGATTCCTTGGGCTTCCATGCAGTTTGGCCCATGTTCCTTCCGGATTATTTTTGAGGCCTCCCAATTACCTTTACCTACAATGAAAATATAAAAAAAGCATACTTTCCCCTTTAAAAGTTATAAATATTATATAATTGAATATAACATGATGTTTAATTTTATATTATTATTGGAATTTAATGTATAAAATTAGTTTATTACAATGGTGTAAAGGTGAAATAAAATCGTGAACCATGGTGCGATCACACCCCCACACAAAAATATTAGCACTCCTAAGAAAAGTAAAATTTCCAAAAAAATTATTCATGGAGATATTATTAACAAAATTAAGATTTAACATTCAAGGAAAATTTAATTCTTGAAATAAATTTGATCAATGAAAAATACCAGTGAGGATTTATTCTCATGGATCATGGAAAAAGATGTCTCATAAATTGTATCAGAATAAAATTCCAAGAGATGTATGATACCAATCAAAGAAAATAATTAAAAAGTTAATCATGTCACTAATTCTCCTTGTGTGTGTGTGAAAACCATTTTATTTTACTCTTTCCACTTTCAATCAAGTAAATATTAGTTAATTAAAAAAATATCATACTTGATTCATTCCATTGATCCTTTCATACATCCTTTGTAATTAATTTTCTTGTCCCACTCACTTAACCATTCCTAGAAGTCAAAACATAATCTCCCAACCTAGATATCGCCATATTTTTTTATATTTCATCACTCCACTCAATGTTTATTTGTATTCTTTGGTTTTTAGGGCATGAAACAGTCAGATAATATGTACATATGCATAGGTCAATCTGGTACAATAATTAAATAAATCGGATAAGGAACGAATGCATGGAAAACTAATTTTTGAAGGTAGAGAAAAATTATCCTAACTTATATTTAACTACTATTAAGTAAGATATTTTCACATTTCATGGTTGGGTGAAAATATGTGTGGATAAATTAAGTGACACAATTTTCCCTTAAATTACTCACCCAAAGGGTACTATTCATCTCAAAGCATTCAAAATTATACAACCATTTATATAATTAGTGAAGAGACAAAATTAAAAATCAAGTCAGACCACATTATTGAATATTTGTTGAACTAAACATTTCATCATATTTTTTAATTTTAAAATAACAAAAAATATGGAAATTCTTCATGAATTTTCAATAACATCCATAATTAAGTGGGAATCATTTTCCATGATAACATGGGCATCAAAAAAGTAAAATTTTGGCCCAAAAGTGAGGGGAAAAATAGGGGAAAGTAACAATATTATTCAACAGGATAAAAAGGTAAATAATAAGAATGATGATGAAAATTCATAACTAACCTTGGAATTTATCCATCCCCCCAAACCTAAAATATGCAGTTTCCTTATTATAATAAAAGATAATTTGCGAAGGAATGAAAAAACCTAATTGGATTCATTCATATATTGCTTCTTGAACATGTATTTCCTCCATCAGGGACTCTGGAAGGGTTTCATGGAAGTGTTTAAGCCTCTACCCATTGACAGTAATGGTTTGTTTGGTTTATTCATTTTTAACCTGAAGAACACCAAATGGATAAACATTAGTAGTAGTGTATGGAACAAAATAGTGGTAATGAAGCTTACGTGGATGAAACTTCAGCATTGCAGTTTAAATGAGGGAATTCTTTCCCATGTGGAATTGACGATAAAGGATGAGTTGGTCGTGGGAATCCTTGGTTTGCTTCTTATAAATTTGTAAGTTCTTATATGAATCTCTTCTCATTTCCTCCAGCTCTTGAATCTATCACTTCCATTGAGAACCTACACCATAAAGATTTGAATTCAACTATTTGATATTCTAGTAGGCTCGGTGCTCTATCTCAATTGGGAGGTGACAACACTTTCCAAATATTAGCTGATATAGTGACATACCACGGGAAATTTTTAATGTCGTACGGTAATACCATAATAAATCATTGAGTCTAAGACTAATTTTTTTTATATTGGGATAAACTATTTTTTCATGCATTTATTTTACCTCTCCATTTGACACTTTATCTTGACCATTTTTCTATAGGTGAAAAGGAGTGGAAACTCAATGCCTGACCCCATAACGATGCATAAGTGATTTCATTGTGTGGTTGAAAAAATGAGAACCATGTTAACTAATGAAAAACCTAGGTAATCCAAACCTACAAAAAATTGGGTTCTCAAAAATTTCCCAGCAGTCTTGGAATCATCAACCCTTTTAGAGAATGATTCAACTCATTTTGACACATAATACACTACCCAAATAATGTCAAGTTGACAAAGGAATTAGGAAATAGAGCCATAAATTCAATGCCCCAAACATATAAAATGTCATGGAAGAGAAATGGTTATTGGGTAATTTAATTTCTTTTAGAGTCATTCCCTATTCATTGATAGTGAAGATAAGATTTACAAAAACCATTGGCATGCCAAAATAAGGTTTTCCAATAGATATAAAAAACAAGAACACTGTGAGGAGTCATTTGGGGTCCAAGGTTGTCCCCACAAGCAAGAGTGTGGAGGAACCTTAAGAAAAGCTAAAACTCACTATTTGGAATACGATGACTAAGGACTAGATCACTATGTGTGCCCCAATGGTAGGGTTCATACAAAATTTTCCAATGGGACTCATGTTATAGAGATCTGTCTTAGTTTTTGTTGAAATCAACAAGAATGTATGATACTACATAATATTTTACAATTTCCTCATACTGAGGAAAAGATTCATGCACTCGGTATAGTTTCTCATCAATAAATATCTCATATATGGGAATACAAGGGATTAGTTAATGCTTGAGGATAGGAGGATATTAATGATATGGTCATCCACCACATTCTATGCTCATTTTTATCTCTAATTTCTAAATTGAATTCATAAAGGAGGACCATCCAGTGAATGTGACACTGTTTGGAATCCGGTTTCTTAAGAAGATACCAGAGGGCTGCATGGTCTAAAAAAATATAACATTGGACCCTCAAATGTATGACCATAATTTATTCATGGAAAATACAATTGAAATGAATTATTTTTCATTTGTGGTGTAGTTTTCTTGGGTAATGTCCAATGTATTTGAGGCATAGGCAATGTCATGTGGATCTTGATCAACCTATTGTGATAAGACAGCCCCAAGTGCATAGTTAAAGGAATCACACATGAGCTCAAATGGTAAATCTCACCTAGGTGGTTGTATTAATTTTGGTGATGTGAGATTCCATTTCAATTTATTAAAATACTCCTTACATAATTTATAAAAAAATTATTTTCATTGTGGAGTAATCGGGAGAGGGGGAGTGAAATCTTATTAAAGTCATGATTGAAATGATCGTAAAATCCAGCATGGCCTAGGAAATATCTCATTACACACACATTTTTGGGGAATATTAGGGAAGAAATGACATCCACTTTGGATTTAGAAACTTGGATATCATCCCCAGAAATTAAATTCCCTGCTATTATTCCTTTTTTCCCTATGAAATAGTATTTCTCATAATTTAATATGAGATTTTTTCAATATAGCTTCATAGGATTTAACCAAGAATACTCAAACATTCATCAAAAGGATATCCATATATAGTGAAATCATCTATCAATGCTTCCATGAAATTATCCTAGTAATCCAAAAAAATACTAACCACACATTATTGGAAATTACCCCAAGCATTGATTTTACCAAATGGAATTATTCTATATGAAAATGTTCCAAAGGGGAAAGTGAAGGTTGTCTTTTCCTGATCCTTGGGGGAAATATAGATTAGAAAGTATCTAGAATACCCATCAAGAAAACAGGAATAATAATTCCCTTCTAGTCACTCTAGAATTTGTTCAATGAATGACAATGGTAAATGTTTTTTTCTAGTGTATTAGTTTAGTCGGCAATAGTCTATACATACACGCTAACTATTCTACACACGAGTTGGAAGAAATTCATTGTTTTCATTTTTAATTACATTTGGACTAGTTTTTTTTGGAACCAATTGTACTGGACTAAAACTTTGTATGTTAGAGATGTGGTAAATGATTCATACATCGAATAATTTTGTTACCTCCTTTTGAACAACATCAAGGAGTTTTGGGTTCAGTCGATGTTGTGGCTGCCACACTAGTTTAGCCTCATAATTTAATAATTTATGATGTATAAAAATTGATGGGATAATACATTAATTTCATCAAGTGTCCATACCAAAGGTTGTTTAAAATCCCTTTAAACATCAAGAAGTCTCAATTCATGATTTGGAGTGAGTGAACTAGCAATGATGAAAGGCTACTTTTTTCCATTCTCAAGATATGAATATTTTAAATCTTATTGTAATTTTTTTAGTTCTAGTTGGGTATTTTGGATTTATGGTAGTTTTTATGAATGATATATGTCACTAATCTAATATTACTACTCAATAGTATCATCCTCAGATGAGGAATGAGCTTTAAAAGCATAGTAGTATCATCGATGGTCATGTGATCCTCAATGTTCAAGAAATCATCTATTAAAAATCATGCATGATATTTTTCTACCCTGGTACAAAATTATAGGCATGATACATTTCCATGAATTTCAATAAATGATGAAAACTCATAAATGGGATCATGGGAATGAAAGGATGTTTTTTGGGTAAGGGATTACATTAATTGAATTAACAGAGAGATATGTATTTTCTTTTGAGGGGTGACCCATGGAATCAACGATATTAAAGTGGAAAAATTCACCACCAAACTCCATATATAATGTACTATTGTTGACATTAATTATTATTTTGGTGGTTTTATAGAAGGGACCCCCCAATATAATAGGGGAACAATAATTCATCATATTATCTTCCATTTATAGAACATAAAAATTACCATGAAAAATTAAATTTTCACCCTCACAAGAACATCCTCTAATACATTAGAATGGTGTTTTTTACTTTGATTTTATAATTAAACAAAAATTATAGTGGGATTCTGTTCCCTGACCTACAATGATGAGTAAATAGGTAGAGGCATTACATTTATAAAAGCACCCAAATCAAGCATAGCAATAGAAAAATAATACTTTCATATATTGCATGGAATTGAAAATGTTCCAGGATCATTAAATTTGGTGGGATGAAATGTCTATATCAATTCTGAGTTGTTCCTCCCCAAGATCACCTTCTCATCACCTCAATGTTTTCTACGGTGTCTACACATCTCCATCAGAAACTTTTTGTATCTTGTAATTTTCTTCACAACATCAATCAAGGGGATGTTAACCAACACTTTTTCAGAACATTTCCAATATTTCATTATTGATTTCAATTTATTTTTGTTTTCTTGTTTAGGTTTTCCTTTTTGGAAATAGAAGATGAATGGTTGGCCTAGGTGACTCATCTATAAACACACTCATTCCTTTTTAAGGGATTCTCTCAAGACATGTTTTCTCAACATTTGAACTAATTTCAACAGTATTTATCATTTTTACTCAAGATATGATAACAGTAATGGATATTTCATTTGTATTTTATGTTTATTTCAAATCATAATGTTGAAGGCACTGACATTAATGTTAACCCTATGGTTTAATAGTTGTTGAGATGGTCATTTATCCGACCAATGACTTTATATTTCCCCCACTGATTTGTTTAGTATGACCAATTGGATTTTTTGGTATTGTCTAAAATCATAACTGCTTTTTTGGAATTGGATATTTTTGGAATTTTTTTTCATTGTGTCTTCTAGGATAGCATGGGTTTTGGAGGGTTTTTTGGAAAAGAATTTATTGTGGTTTAGGATATCTGGGTGGTGGTGGATTACTACTCTACCCTAGTTGGTTCCATGTCTATTGAGGTTAGATTGAATACCCCATTTCCTATAAGCTTGGTTTTCATTCCACTAGGATTGTATGGATAGTAAGGTTCTTTCCTAAAGCGTTGCTTATAGGGGCGGCCTAGAAATATTTTATTACAACTCTTAGAAGTTTTTCCCAATTTAATACATTAGTCAGAGTAGTGGGTGTTAGAAGAACATATTCCACAATGGATGGGAGGTTGATACTGGGATTTCCGTCAAGAAAGTGCAGGTTTTCATAGAAGGGTACTCAACTCTTAACACATTGCATCCACCTTCTTCATAAAATCAGAACTATGAACCTCACGGACACCTTGAATGGGTACATTGGACCTTGAACTGAATTTCTGAGTGTTTGGAACCATGTTCTCAATTAGGTTTCTTAAACAAACTAGGGTATTATCAATTATTGAACCACCTGTAGTAACATCAATCATGTTTTTATCAAAATGAATCAATCCTTCATAAAAATATTGTATTTAATGTTGATAACTTATTTGGTGGTGTGGGAAACTTGACCAAAGCCTCTTAAATCTTTCCCAATATTCATGAAGGGTTTCCCCTTGTTATTTTATTATACCAATTATTCTTTTTATTAATGTTGTATTTCGAGAGGCTGGGAAATATTTTTCAAGAAAAATGCATTTCATGTCTAACAATCCTCTTATTGGTGAATTAAAATAATATATCCAATCCTTTGTAGTGTCTTCTAATAGAAATGGGAATGCCATAATCTTTAATTGTTCTACATCTACATTAGCATTTTTCTATTTTGAATACATAGTATGAAATTATTTCAAATTATTATGTGTATCTTCTCTAGAAAGTCCTTAAAATCATGGAAATATGTGTATTAGACCAGATTTGAGTTCAAAATTGGGTGTCTCACCTTGTATTAGAGTGTATGTGTGTTAGATATCAACATCTGGAGAGTTTGGTTATTTTTATTTTCAATTATTTTCATCCATGTTATGAACTTTTATTTCATTTTTGATGTTGGTTCCAAAAGAAGAAGTGGAAGGATCCAGAAGTGTGTCGATGTTTTGTCTGTCCTCCTTCAGTGGGTTGTATGGTGCTCCTTGGTGTTAATGGCATAAGATCATCTCCGGTTATTATTTGAATAGAACTAGTTCCTATGATGAATATTATGTCTTATACAAGGCCTAATAAAGTATTATGTTATAAATCAACAAAAAATAAAGGAATAAAAGATTAGAACCAATTTTTAAAAAATAAACAATAGTTTTACAAAAAACACACACTAAAAAAAATACTATCCCTAGAAAAGACATGAAAATTAGATCATGTAGTCATGACACATCAACTTGGTTATGTATTTAAATATTATTTATTGTATATAGAAGACACTAGGTCATCTCCTGAGGAGAATTGGTGGGTTTTAGTTTGAATTCGTAATAAAATTTACTAAAACATGGGGGTGGTTTTGAAAATTGTTTTAAAACAAAATGACTTAATTGAAAGTGTTTAAAAGTTTACAAAGAATTTTATTTATAAGAATAATTGATGATTATGAGATCATTAATATGTTTCTATGACACCTGAAAAAGCTAATTGTTCTTAATTGATTATTAGTTTTTGGTGCAATCATTAGATTGAGGGTTAAACAAGATCATGGGTACCCACAACCCCTAAAACAATAAAAATATGAATGAATCTTAACATAACAATCATATAGTCCAGTTAAACCTCATTATCATAAATTAAGGTTTGTCAAGGAACACTAAAATCTCCAATGTTTTGAAAATTTGAGGAGTCTTATATTGTCTAATCAGAACAACACAAGCCACAAACTTAAAATTGTACATGGATCAGTTGTGAAATAAAATGAGTTTCAATTAAATGAATCCAAAAAATTAAGATACATATAAAATAACATTTTAAAACCACAATATACACTAACCAATAGATAATTACATGCTAGAACTCTCCCTTTAGGTGTTTATCTCTCTCAATGATCACCCACCATTTGGCCCACCATCGAGAGGAAGAGAAAGCTCAAGTGGATCTCCTTCTTCATTATTTGTCCCCCTATAAAGATAGCGGCCTCCCAAAACTTATACGACAAGGAGGATAATTTTTTAAGATTCTATAATGGAAGATATTTTCTTATATTTCGAAAATACTAATTAGGTACCAATGGTGCTCTTTTATAGCCAAAATGGGAAGTGGTTTTGGGCACCCGGCTTTGGTTATACCAATTAGATCTCAATTTTCGACTAGTAAAAGGCCATATGACGTCTTTGAAAAAAACATAGAGGTTTGTTTATTCCTCTTTAATATCTCAATATCAATTGTGGTGTCCATTAGAAATATTTATTGGGATATGTTTTGAAAATTCCAAACCTAACTTTTGAATTCGGGCAGATTCTGACTCTTGGAAATATTGGTTCTAAAGGGCACAATAATGGAATAATTGGGATGGGGTTTATTGATATGAGTTGTAACATATTATTTTTTATCATAACACAAAATATAAACACATTTAGAGGCATGTATTTCTTGAAAGTTTCAAAATAGTTGATATGATTCCTTGGGCTTCCATGTTGTTTGACCCATTTTTCTTTCTGGATCATCTCTGGGGCCTCCAAATCACATCTACCTACAATGAAAATATCAAAATAAGTATAATTTCACTATTTAAAAGTGGTAAATTTTAAATAATTTAATAAAAAATTAAGTGAAATTTGATAATATATTTTGAATTTATAGTACCAAATCAGTTTAATACATTGGTGTAAGGTTGAAATGAAACAGTGAATCATGGTGTGATCATATGTCCCAATTAAAATGAGTATGAATGTAAAAAATATGAATACCATTGATAGGAAATGGGTAAGGTATGGATTATAAAAGAAATTTTCTTGGAAAATAAAAATCAAAATTCAAGAACATAACGACGTCCCCTACAAATACAAAAAATGGGTTGATGAGAGCGGAAGAGGTATCAAAATTTTTTGAAATCAATTGGAAAGATAGGTTTTTATGGATTAGAATATACCATAATAATAATGAAATGAATATTGAAGGTGTAATATAAAGAAGATACTTGAATAAAGAAGTGAATGTAAAATATCTCTTACTGGAGTGTGTGACTCCAAATGCTTTTGAGGGGCTTCTTGAGAGCTTTGGGTGACTTTGGAGGAATTTATAGAGTTTATAGGAGAGTAAGAACATTATAAAAGGATTTGGGGTGAAGTGAAATGGTATTTTTGGTGTATTTATATAGGGGAATTGAGGGTATTTATTTAATATTTCTCAAACATATTTTTTGGACTCTATATAATTAAATAACCAAAACCACAAACCTTCACATGATTTTGCCCATGGTTTTTTCCAAACATGAGTGGTTTTCATTATTTTGTTAATCCAAGGTCAAAATATAAAAATATAATTAATTTTCTTATGAGTAGGTGACTCCTACTATTAAAGAAATTATTTTAAAACTTTAAAATATATTAATGATTTTGGAGGATTTATAATGAATTTAAAAAAATAAAAAAATAACAAATTAAATTAAATTATTTTAAAGGAAAAAATATTTATATTGACATGGATTCATTTTATAGTATTTATCACATTACTTTTCTATCATTATGATTTCATAATACATTACATATATTTAAACCGTATTTAATATTTAACTGAAAATTCAATTATCTCATAAAATTATGATAAAATCACCCTTGGATAATTTCAATGTTTTTATTCTGAAAATAATATTCATTTTATAAAAATAATTTTACAAATATGTGTATTTTCACTTTTAAAATAAGAATATACATTTATTGAGAAATGGTATGTCTTTTTGACAAAAACAATTTTCAAACCCTTATAAAAATTAAAATTGACTTCATAAAAATTATATGATCATTTATATTTACAAAATATTATACAATAAGAATATATTAATAGAATATTTTCAATTTAGAAAATAAGTTAATTTTTAAATCACTAAATTTAATCTAAATATTAATTAAAAATACAATTTTTGTTTTATGGTATAAAAATATAATTTTTTTACACTGATTAATTATTCATTTATAAATTATAAAAAATAATGAATAATTATAATAATTATTTTAAATAAAAATATTATACTATTATTTTTTCTCTGTTTCAATATTTGGTTAAATTATTTTTACCCTATATTTTCCTTTTTATGTGGTAATAAACATTTACTATAGTTACTATTCATATTGTTCAAATATTTAGATGATATTATTAAATAATTTAAATTATGATCCTTCAAAATATAGAATCCATTTTTTTAAAATAAATTCACAGAAGTGGAAAATTTAATTTAATATAAAACTAAAAAGCATGATGGAATGTGGTTTTCCAAAAATTGCATTTTCATGGAAAAAATGGGATTACTTTAACTCTATAACTAGGAATATTTTTTATATGAATTTAAATTATTATACATAGATATATAATATAAAATTTTCATTTAAATAATTTATAAATAGTGGTTATTTTAATTAATTAAAATGGAGAAACATTTTACATTTAAAAATAGTTTTCCAAGAAATATGTTTATAATCATAAAATTAAAATTTTATTTAAATCTGGTATAAAATGATATAAATGAAATTAATTGAATTTAAAAAACTTAATAATACTTATGTAACCATAAAATTATATTCATACAATTATATTACTTAATTTATCAAAATAATTAAATATTTACTTAAAAACTGTATTTTCATTATTCACTAAAAAAATATATTTTTTAAAAAACCAAAAATCCACCCTATGTTAATATTAATATGATGACATAAAAAATGGAGAAACTATTATAATATAAATTTTTAAAATGTTCTAGAAATCATTTTTAACATTTTCTTTTAATAAAAAGATATAAAAAATCATTTTTTAAGAAAGTATATTTAGACGAACAAAAAGTCATTACCAAAATATGACTGATAATTAACTAAGAATTTATCAATATAATTAGAAAATATATACATATAATATTGTAGATAATCATAATTATATAAAAAAAAATAATGGAAAGGTCGAAATATTCATATTTAAATATTCATTATTTGTTAAGGTTTGGTGTTGTGTATCCCATATGCTATCGAATGTAGTTTTATCTTTTAAAAACTCAAGGAGTGAAATTATTACCCCATTTAATCAATTTTACACTCTCAATTTATACATTATCTTGGTAATTAAGGTTTTAAAAATTGAAAATATTTTTATTGAAATCCCACATTGTAAAAAGGGTTAATAAAACATCTTCTTGAAAAGGGAGAAAGGGAAATATGAAGGTAATCTCATTACTAAATTTCCCAATTTGAAAACAATATTGGGAAGTTAAAAGATATAAATTGAAGAGAAAACTTACACAAAATATCCTTTATATTATGATAGAGAACATTGTGAGGAGAAATTCAATAAAAATAACACCATAAATCTGTAATGGTTGAAAAGAACATCAATTCATCAAAGATGATAATAATATCACAACATATTCGTTTTTAATAATATTTTCATAGATTTAAGGAATTTTAGAATAATATATAATAGGGACATAAATAAATATATTTTCTTGACAATTATAATTTCATTACTTAATCAATTTCCACTACAATATCTTCTTTTTCTCTAAACGATGAGAACTCAAGATGAAATTTTTTTATGTCTGAAGCAGTATAATAAAATTCTAATATATCACATAATCCACCAAAGAATAAGAATTTATTTATCCTACATCAATACATATACTATAATAAAGGGAAAATTATGGATAAATATTTTTAAACTACTAAACACATAAACAGGAATCCAATGATATTAAAGTGATAACTTATAAATTACATGTATTTCCTTAACATATGAATTTTTTGCCTTCAATCTATGATATCCCTCCTCTACTTTCTAACATGTATTATTGTTGATATTTTTTTGTTCCCATAAAAATATTTCAAAATGAAATAAATTTTTTTGCAAAGAATATCCCCTCGGAATGTCAAACTAGGTGCGTTGTTAGGCATGTTGTTGTGTACCATGTTACGTCGATTCATGCCTGATGCACCTTTTCAGAGTTGTTACCCTTATGTACATATGTCCCAGAACCACGTCCACATATAGTATCAAGATAGGGATGTATTTTATTAATAAACTACTTACACTATAATTAAAAGCATTTAGGGATGTTTTATTATACTTATTAATATATATATGGATTTAATTGGAGTTTTATAATCCTAATCCAAAAAATTACTAAACTTTCCCTTTGATACCAACTATAACAACCCTTTTATTTATTTCTTATTAAAAAGTGATTTACTACATAAGATTATACATAATACAACCTTTAAGATCAATAATTCTAGTTTCTTTGGGAATTAGTTTCATATAAAAACGTCCTTATATTGGGATACAGAAACGTTATTGAAAATTTTCTTAACACGCTTCTTAAATTCCATGGCATTTAAAGCTGCATGGGTTAAACAGGGGACACACATATGAAAGGGGTGAGATATAAAGCCTAGTATGGGAATAAACATATATTAAGTTAATAAATTATAGACAATATTCATATCAATGAGGAATAAAAGAAATAATAGTCATATAAATGAATCATAATACTTGATATAGCATAATAACAAAAATGAATCATGGGAAATGTGGAAACAACATAAAACACTACATCATAAAAATATTTCTAAGACAACTTCCATGAAATAATGATGTAAAAATCCCCATAAAGGAATTAGGCTCACTCCCTATCCCATCATGACATCTTATGAGACTAAACATTACCCAATACATTGGAGCACTATATAATTTTGTGTGCACCCATCACTTTCATTTCATTCACATGGTTAGGTGTGCCCCATAAATCATAAAACATGGATTCACTCATCATCACAATTTATTCCATGATCAAGGACTGTGGAATAAATACATGTAATTTTATATTAAAATACGTATAATTTTATAAAGTTGTACACCATTGACATGAAATGGGTACATTATTCACTGATAAAAAATTATGGCATGGAAAATCATGATGAAATTTCAACATGATAATGATGTCTCTTAAAAATTCATAATATGAGATAATGGGAGATAAATATGTCCTTCAAAATTTTTTAAATCAATTTAGAAATAATGGGTATGTGTAATAACATATCCCATAATAAGGAAATGAAGATATAATATGAAATCTAAAAAAATATTATTGAATAAAGAGGATAAAGGAAAAGATCCCTTACTTGAGTGTGTGACTCCAAATGCTTTGGATGAATTTATTGAGAGTCTGGGAATTCCTTGGGAAGACTATAGAAAGTTTAGGGAAGAGTAATTATGTTTTATAATAATTTTTAGTTAATATATATGGGATATATGGTGGTTTTATATAGGAAAAGAGTGGGGATTTCTTTAATATTTTTATCGAATATAGGTTTTAGACTCTATATAATAAAATAACCAAAAATAAAAACCTTCCCCTGGTTTTCACTCATAGTTTCTTCTAAAAGGGATTGGTTTTAATTATTGTATAATGTCAAGGGGCTAAATTAATAAAATAATTCTCTTGATTTTGTGGAGGTGAACTACACAACTAAAGTAATAGTTTTAAAACCTTAAAATATATTAATGGTGTTAGAGGATTTATAAGGGACTTATAAAATTAATAAAATAAACATAAAATTAAATAATATTAAATTAACAACATATATTTGGTCTTTTATCCATTTTATATTACTTATTACATCTTCTTTTTTCATTATGATGTTCTAATACGCACTATATATTTATGCCATATTTAATTTTTACATGAAAATTTTACTATCTAAAAAAATTATGAAAAATTCACCATTGGAAATTTTTTATGTTCTGATTCCAAAAATAATATTTTTTTATAAAAATAATTTTCTAAATATCTGAATTTTCACTTGTATAATAAGAATCTACATTTTTTGAGAAATGATAATTTTTTTGACAATAACAGTTTTTGAACCCTTATTAAAATTTAATTTGACTTTATAAAAATTATATATGATAATTTATATTTAATAATTTATATTTAATTATATTATTTTATTAAATTATTATATATTAAAAAAACATATATTCATAAATCCCTTAATTGAAATTGAATATTAATTAAATATTAAATATTTATTTTAATGTATAAAAATATAATTTTTTCCAAAATGATTAATTAATAATTTATAATGAAAAAAAATAATGAATAAATATAATAATTCTATCAAATAAAAGCAAAAAAATTATTTTTATTATTAGATTTACTCAGTTTTTAGCCTTTGTTAAATTATTTGTACCCTCTATTTTCCTTTTACCATAGTTATAAATATTTAGTGCAGTTCCTATTTATATTGTTCAAAAATTACATTGATCTTATTAAATAATATTAATTATGATAATTAAAAATATATAATCCATTTTATAAAAAAATTCACTAATGGTGAATAATTTAAATTAATATAAAACCTTCCAAAATGATGGAAACCTTTTTTCCAAAAAAATGAAATTCCAAGGAAAAGAGGATTTTATTTGAACTCTATAACTATATTTCATGATTATATGAATTTAAAATAATATAGATAGATATATAATCTGAAAAAAAATTAATTTAAATCATTCCTCGTTATTGGTTATGTTAATTAATTATAATGGAGAAACAATATACATTTTAAAACATGTTTTAGAAAAATGAGTTTGTAATCTTAAAAATAAGCATTTATTAAAATCTGGTATAATGATGATTTAAATGTAATTAATTGAATTAAATAAAACTAAACAAATAATTATTTACCTTAAAATAAAATTAAAATAATAATGTGAATTTTATATTACTAAATTTATCAAAATAAATTACAGTTTTACATGAAAACATTATTTTCACTAGTCACTAAAAAATTTATATATTTTGAAAAAAGACTAAATTACACCATCTGTTAATATTGATATAATGTTATAAAAAATTCACCACATTTCATAAAATGAATTTTCTAAATGTTTTAGCAAATAATTATAACATTTTATTTTCATAAAAATATATAGAAATAATTTTTTTAAGAAAACATATTTTGAATAAGAAAATAAAATTACAAAAATTTGATTGATAATTAACTACAAATTTATCAATATAAAGAGGAAATATACATATTAAATATTGTATTATATAAATATACATTAGTATAAAGGTTGAAATATTTATATTTAAATAATATTTATTTGTTTAGGTCCGGTGTTGTGTATCGCATACGCTATCGAACATGATTTCTATTTTAAAATCACAAGGTGTTACATAAGATGTATTGTTCCTTCTTCAAGACTTTCCATAATACTAACAATTTAAATGACATCATGTAATATTCCAATGGATTTTGATATCACTACAAAATCTACTTTGGCCTCAAGGCCCCGATGTACATTGTCAACAACACTCCACCTCTTGTACTAGTTAGTGAACATCTTAGTCTAGAAGTACCAAATCGACAGATCCAACACAGTTTTGGAATCATCTTATGAAATATTTTATAGGATGAAATTCCACTGGGCATTATTCCCATGTCATGTAGTTAGAGAGAAAGTGACCCTTGTTTCCACATTCAATCACCTTGGGAACTAGTCCCTAGAGAGCAACAACTCATACATTGCATACCTCAGGGAGGTAGATGAGAACAATAATCTTGTCAAATCAATCACGCAGGTCCTAAAAAAGATGGATCCCATCCATTTTGGTCATAATCTCCAACTTGTGACCATGATTCCATAACGAGATATAAAGGAGGTTGTCCCTATAACAACTTTCCTAGTTAGGGAACCTAGTAGGAGATCCCACTAGGGGTATCCAATCAATGAAGATCTATTGTAGGATTATATCTCTACTAACGTTGATCAGTCTAAGGCCCACTATTGTATCATGATAGTTCCTAGAATAATTCTCAAATCAACACTTATCTAGATCTCTTAACTTCATCATAGATAGGCTTGGTAATTGTGGGATTTGTGAAAGCACCTCATCCCATAGGTCTAAGTGAATTGTTTTTATATCTTACCATTGGATTCTCTTTATTATGGTAAACATCCCTCTAAATGGTATACTAGGGACCAACCCATCAAACAAGATACTCCATAGAGGATGATCTTCATACCACTTATGTCTCAGTCAAGAGGATATCAATTGTATCTTAAGAATCCCCATCAGATCTGAATGAGAACATTCTAGAAGATTACAATCACACCCTCCTACAGTCATCTAATTCACAACAGCTTGGCCTACCTTCTTTCACTAGAATATGAATTAAAGTCTCAGTGGTATCTTTATTGAATCTAAATAATGAGTTATCAACTGTGTTAGTATTTCATAGGGTAATAACAGTGGAGTATATGGATAGTTGGACCAAAAGATTCAGTCTCTAGGGTAAATGTCGAAACTCCCATCATCATAAACGTTCCCTGCCACTGATAGAGGATATGGTGTTTTCTTACCTTTTTCTATTCATCCAATTTAATATTAAAAGAAAATTTTTATATAATTATGGATCACCCAACAATAATGATATAATAGGGATCTTTAGGAAGAAATTTAGGGAATACTCTAGTAGTATCTACCTCTGAATTATGTACTAGTACCTACCTATGGTATCCATCCTTATAGTCAAGTTCCCAAGACCACATGGTTGGGGTAATTTTCATATTTTCAACATGCTCATCGGGTGAAATATAGAAATTCTTCCACCCCTCCCTAAACCACAAGTCATTTGGAATTTCAATATTTTCCACCTCCTCATCAGGGATATTCTAGAAAATTTTTGACATCAAATGTTTCCACAAAACCTTGAGGGGTGTTAGGATATTTTTATTAGTGGAAAGAATATATTTCATCCAAGACCCCCAATTCATCATCCCCTACCCTCGGATCATGACTCTATACCCCAGACACTGAACTCATCAGTTATCCCACATTAATGGAGGCATAGATAACATGAGAGAGAGATATCATGCTCACCCATCTCTTGAGGACATACAATTAATGTTACATTCTTCTAATCAAGATATGTTCCAAGGTATATCAATTATGCCCTGGATAATAGTTTTTAAGAGCTCATGGTTATGATAAATTCTAGTGAGGAATATATGGTGGTCTATGAATATAATTTCCCCTACCATCAACATGTTGAGAACACAATAGAAGGATGATTTTACATTAAATACTTGATTCTGATGAAGATAGACATGGGGATATCAGAACCACCAACACTTGAATCCCCACTCCAGTCATCTGATCACTCTGAATAAGACATGCCATTTGTGCAGCAAAGAATGATCCAAATACCTCCTAGGGATAACCAAAAAATCATTCAATGAAATATTTTAAAAAAAAATATTCATTCCAAAGAAAACATGTCCTCGGGTATTTTTATTGTGCCTTGGAAAATGGTTTTATAGAACTCACAATAATAAAAAAATCGAATTAGTTAAGGTTGATAGGAAATGGAAACCATTTACCCTACCATAGATATTGCAAGAACACTATAGATAGCATATTTATCATCACGGATTGGTTGGATATATAGGTAAGGCCAGGCATGATAGATTTAAAAAATCCAAAAACTCATGATATATGCATGAGTTATCCAAGATCCATTTTAAAATCCACTCTTGTGATACGTTATTAACATCATCATTACCACAAGATGTAAAATTACATAGTATTCATCCTTTCCAAAAGAAGTTAAACTACATGGATAATTTAGTTACTAAAATAAAATAAATTCATAGAACATATCCTAACGACAAGTTGTTATATTATATGGCTGATGTCTATACCGAATGATGCTAAACTTCATGGGTTTCAAGAACTATGTAAGGATTTATTCCCATCCAAATGGGATATATAGGGATGACTATATCATATATCATGGTCCATATACATATACTCGTGTCCTTAATAAAAGATATTAAACTACATGACTGATGTCCTTACCACATGACATTAGACTACATGGGCTTCTAGAACTATATACCACTTGATTCTCATCCAAATGAGATATGTAGGGTAGAATGGATCGTATATCTTGTCATGACCACCAATATTAATTTCCTTACCCCAAGATATTAAATTATATTGTTATTATTATTTCAATAGGAAATTAAACTAAATGGGTTTCTAGAACTACATACGGCTTGATTATCATCCTACGTAGGGATTCCTAGATCCTATATCTTGGCTCATCCACCTATATTCACATCCTTTCTGCAAGATGTTAATATTAATATATGATTTCCTTGAAAAAAACATTAAATTACATGGATTTATAGAACTATGTATGGATTTAATCTCATCCTAATGAGATACATAAGGATTCCTAAATCCTATATATTGGTCTATCTACCTATATTCATCTCCTTACCAAATTACATTAAACTGCACAACAGATTTCCTTATCAAAAAACATGAAACTCTGTGGGTTTCTTGAAATATGTATTCCTTGATTATCTTCATAATGGGATAAATAAGGATGAATTGATTCTATATCTTGTCCCAACCACCTTAATTCTTGTTCTTACATCAAGAAATTAAACTAAATGGCTAATTTCCTTATTGTACAACATTAAACTACATTGGTTTCTAGAACTACATATGGACTGATTCTCATCATAATGAGATATTCAGGGATACCTGGACCATATATCTTGGCCCATCCACCTATATTCATGTCCTTACATCACGATGATAACATTTATGGAACATGTTTTGGTCACATGATGGAAAATCATATGGCATCTCAATCTCTGGGAGACATCATCAATATATGGTTGAAATTACAGTTGCTAGAAGCCGTAGTGATATATAACAATGTTGATTCTAGTTACATCAAAAAATTTCTAATACCCCTTAATCACCTTATAAGGCCATTCTCCAATAGGTCACCTCCTTAAACACTTAGAGTAGTGCATTAATGACACCTTGTCAAATTCATAATGATGTGGATCCGGGAGAGAATTAGCATACCCCTACTAGTTCAAAAAATGTATTATATCATCTCTGAGAATAACGAATGGGGAACATATGAATCTATGACCCTTTCCTAATGTAAAGTAGAATATTCTGGTGGAACAAGGAGGAAATGAGTTGGCGTATATCCCTGATTCAATCAAATATATCAACCCATATATCCTAGAAGCAGAGAGAATACATGAATAAATTTCTATACATAAACTATTGAAGTCCTATAATTTTTTATAACAAAGGAGGACCACTGAAAATATATTCTAGTAAAGATATAGGTATATGCATATATTCCTTTACTGATAGTTAGATTAGTGCAACACTATGATCAGTACGAACAAGTAGATACTCTAGATAAATCATATATTCTTGCTCCCATCCATGAGGATTATTGGAATATTCTAGTAATGGGTATAACATAAGGACCAAGATCATATCCCCATTCCAACTTGGGTTCACCATGTGAGAGTGGTATGTGCCTCGAGACAAGCTCATATTCCTATCACAAAAGATCAATGACATATTCTAATGACCTGGTATCAGGCTCATATTACCATTATGGATGGGGAGAACCAAGTGATAGTGTCACATGACATGTGATAGGCTCATATCCCAATTGAAAAAAGATAGGAGGTGTACTCAAAATGCTTGGGATTAGGCTCATATCCCTTTTCTGGATGAGGATCACCAAGTGAGAGTGAGACATGACTTGGGATAGACTCATATTCCAATCATCAAAGAAACTCAAAATATCCCAGTAGCTTACAGGTGGAGGCTCATATCCCTTATCCCATTCTGGAGGTCCATCGACATATTCCGATTGGGAATGCATATTCAGACTACGCTTATATTCTTATTCTAATCGGAGATCACCAAGTGAAAGAAGAACATACCCTAGGACATGCTCATACTCCTGTCAAAAAAAGACTAGAAGCATATTCCAAATACCTAAGATCATGATAATATCCCTATTCTTGTTGATGCCCAACAAGTGAGAGAGGAACACACCTTGGGATAGGCTCTTATCCCTACTAGAGAAGTTAATTTACATACTCCAGTAGCTTCTCATCAGTGGTCTCATATTCCAATAGCACTAGATAGTTGTCAATAGATATTAGAAGTCATCATATAGTAGGATTATATTCTCGATCAACACCATAAGGAATGATAGAATATTCATTCAATGATGTAGAGTGTGGCTCATACCCCTGACCATCTCAATGCCAAGTTTCCTTGAGGTTTTTCAAGACACATTCTCAACACCCCAAGTGTTATTTAACTCTTCATACAAAGAATAAGGATATCATTACCATGATATTAATCCTCATGGTGGTGTGGAGATGGAATGAAGGGACTCTACTCCAAACATCCTTTGTGGTCAACCTCCACGCAATGATATCTTACATGGACAAGTAACCCCCCCTTTCACAGCCACCTTCCTATAGATAGGTGATCCAAAATATAGTTAACCTTCATATAGAAATATTCTCACAATACCAGGGTTAACCGCATATAGTTCCCCATCAACCATATGAATCACTTCATCATGGTCAGCTGACGACCAAAAGAGGTAACCTATGTGGTCTGTCTAGGGAAATATATATAGATTTGATGGAGAATAATATGAAAAGGTTATATCTAGAGTTTTATCAAGAATAAAACTCCCAAATATACCTAGACCCATTTCCATATCCAATTATGAGATCTCAAATGGGTTAAAAAAGGAGTTATATAGTTTATCTTGACTATATGACATTAAACTGTATAAATAACATCCTAACAACATGACTTTAAATTATACAGTGTTCATCGTAACAACATGAAGTTAAATTGTATGGAGAACATCTCAACCACATTATGGTGAACTACAAGGAGATCATCCTGACCACAATAAATTAAACTATACAAAGCTCATACTAACCACATTATGTTAAATTGTACGGAACATTTTCTAACCACATGTTATTAAACTATAGAGAGTACATCCTAAACACATGACATTAAACTGTATGGAGTTTTCCTAGTAGTATGTCATTAAACTACATAAATTCATCCCAGTTGTATGATGTTAAACTTCACATGAATGTCTTATCCACATAACTATAAATTGTACAGATCACATCCTCACAGGATGTCATTAAATAGTATGGAACCCCCAATGGTTAATCTTTATTCGTATTGGGTGACCCAAGTCCTAGCAGCAAGACATTAAATTGCATCATATCTCACATCCTAACCACATGATGTTAAACTGTACAAAATTTGTCCTTACCATACAATGTTAATATTCACAAAAGTTTTTCTCACTATATGATGTTAAATATTCATGGGAATCGTCATTTCACTAACAACCCACCACACATGAGCAGATATTTATGAATGTGGGATGAAATACGCTCATCCTCATGTGATATTCAGCTCCACATAGGGAATACCTCCTTACAATTACTAAATATGGCTGGATTCATACCACCACACGATACAGAGTGATTCTTGAACACATATTTTTTGCCCCAACCACAGTTTTACTTCTCTTTCACTTTAGTGGACCCCTATCCTCGCCACAAGAATTAAAATTTCATGACTAAGGTACTCTGTGTGTGGAACTCAACTACATGGTTTCTAATTACTATGTGTGGTTTGAATCCTTTTATCAGAGAATACAATGACACCCAAACCATCATTATTGGTTCTATCCACAACATTCCACCTCTTTCTCATTGAGTCACCCATGTCCTTATCGCAACACATCAAACTGAATGGCTGATGTCCTTATCCCATGACATTAAACTGTACTATTTATAAAATTGTATACAACATGATTCTCATTACAATAAAATGTGTCAAAATGGATAAATCATATATCTTGGTCCCTCCACCCCATGATCTAAAATTCCAATGTCCTATACTTAATCTCAACTTCATGGTGAGAGGAATCTTTACTATTCCAAATTTCTCACACTGATCATAGATCACAAGAACTTATGAATTTAGTAAGGGATTCCCCAAATGAATATTGATTTTCATCTCATAATAAGGTTATCATGGTCCTAAATTCAATACCATAAAAAGAATACCATGAGTCCTTGTTGTATTAAATTAAACTGTATCTTTGATGTCTGTTACATGACATAAAACTACACATTATTTTAGACATCCCTAGAGAAGAACAATATTGTTGGTGTTATACTCCTACCACACCACCATTCAAGAACTACATGTGTGTAGATTCCTGAAATCAAAGGATATGTAGTGACACCTAAATCTCAAACCCCAATTCTATTCAGAAAAAATAATCTTAAAAATTACCCCTCCATACATATTGGTAAGACATGCACACAACCTTTCTATTTCAATAAATATATGTTTCATGATTTCTATTACAATAGGATACATAGTGACACCTATATTTCCATTCAAGGATCGAGCCACAATACCCCTTCTCATGTTTGGAAGCCAACAACCTTGTCAAATTAAACAAAAATACCTAGTTCTTCTAGAACTATGTGACACTTGATTCATATTATTACTAGATATGCAGTGATGCTCGAATCTCCAATCCTAGGCATAGCTACAAAAATAAACATAATCAATGTCCCCGTCTTTATATGGGTCAGACCTGGGTAGAGGGTTTCCCATTCTATAACTACATGTAGCTTGATTCCTACCATTATAGGATACGTAGTAGCACTTGGATCTACAATCATGGGCCTATATATAACAACCAATAAAAAAATGCATCCCAAATGCATAGTGGTTAAGACACACAAGTGAATTTTTCTGACAAAGGATTCAGATCATTTTGTTTCCTGGATGTGCATGTAATATATATTGCACAAGTTTTCACATTGGTTCCCACCTCCTTACTACATGACGTTAAACTAAAAGGAAGCAAATATATCCTTACAACATGAAATTAAACTACATGGAAATTTTATTGGTTTCATGACATTAAAACTAAAAAACAAAGATGTCACTAATACAAGATGCTAAAATATACAGGACATCACCCATTTTCATCCCTTACCAAAGGACCAAATGTGCCTTACCCATGTCAAATAGAGTATTAGATGTGTCCATCATCTTTTAAGCACCCCAATTCAAAAATCAAGTTCATGTATTGATCAATTTAGGTTAAAACAAACTTTTCATGACCATTAGTAAGGAAAAGAGATATCTCTATTTGGCCATGTTATCAATGCATAAAGGGCTTAGACCCACCAACCAAATATTGGCTTCGTAAAAAAAGATTATTGATCCTTGTGATCCTGACATCACCATAGAAGAACTCATCCCATGAAGATGTTCTAGGCCATCCCCAACATGATTATCCCGTATCATTACTCATGAACTGTGAACCATGACCAATGATTTACCACATAATTATCTCCCACCCATAATGATGTTGGAGTCCTCTTGAACTTGGGAATCCTAATTGGGCACTTTTTTATTATCCCCCCTACATCAGGTCCGTGTTCTTCTTGGCCTTAAACTATCTGCATTTGGTTAAACTTTTACGACCATAAAATATACCCTTTAATTGTTCAAATTGCAATATCTTAAACTGCTAAGTAAAAGATACATAAAACCTTTTATGATGAATTCCCATAATTCGTGGATTGAGAAAAAATCAAGTCTTAGATCACTAACCTCTTCATCTCCATATTTTATGAGAAAATTTGGAGTAAATAAATAATGTATAAATCTAATAGGGTCTACATTATTGCACTAGTAAAATAAATTATTGGCTCACTGGACCCCCGGGCCTAGGAAAAATTTATAGTAATGTTTTTTCAAATATTTCTCATATTGATAATGTGTTCACTAGGTGGTGACACAACATTTAGGGTGCTCAAACCATTATTGAATATTAAATTCTCCATAAATCAAAATTCATTATTTTAGATCCTTGGGTCATCAAAAACATTTCATATCCCTTAGAAAGGAAAGTATGTCACTTTGTTTTTCCTACCAACTAGAGACATTTTGGCCAAATATAGAGGTATTTTTTTATTCTTATGACTCTAATGTTACAACATTAGAACCTAGAACATAATGGTGTCCTAGTCCATTCCTATTTTGGTTGTCCCATAACATCTACATGACCCGGCGACTTTGAATGATGATTTTCAATCCCTAAACCATACTATTCAATTGGATTTTAAATCCCTAATGTTACATCACCATGTTTTTTACCCATTCTCCAAATAAGGATGCAACACCCAATTCTCAAACCTTTTGGTATCCCACACCTCATGATTCGAAACCATAGGGTGTAGAATTTGAGCTTAAAATGATTAGTGCTAAATTGAAATTGTGTTAAGGAAACCATCACAGATGGCCTCTCCTCTATACAAAAAATCACTATCCATATGCTTGAGTCTTTATAAACCTCTTATAGCTCTCAAAAAAGGGTGGGGACCCCTCTATTTGACCTTAATCTTGATGAAAAATAGATTAGACCTACCAATCAGAGGCATAACCTCCTTGTATGAAAGGAACTCCAATCCTTGTGAACCACGGAAACACCATGGTGGAACCTGTAACCTTAGGGAGTTATGAGTCATCCCTGTCATATCTCATCCATAATATATTCCTTGGCTAAAACTTTTGGGTTTTTACTTACATCATCCAAATTAAAACTATCCATGTTGGCCTAGAATCCTTAGTATTTCTCCATAAACAAACATAATCTCCAAAAATCTACCATATCCCTTGGAAAATAGTATATAAAGCTCTGCTTGACAGTTCTACCTATGCATAAGGTCCTTCACGTACCATTTAGAGGCATTTCCTCCTAGTAAGAAAGGAACTCCAATCGTCATGAACTCTCTAAACACCACTAAGAAACTCAGGAAACTGGGGTATGTTGGTTCTTCCATTGATTGTTTTCAACATATTCAATATTCATCAAACAAGTCCTAGTAGAAAGACTCTAAAATGAATGGATTCTCAAGGACTGAGTTAAAGGACCCTAAATACTGTTGATATAGAAGGTACGAGCCAGAAAACCCTTACTACAGAAATAGAAATTCCAAGAAGTAAGACTTTAGACTACATGGAATCTCAAAGTTTGAGCTAAAAATACTTAAACTAAAAAATATATGGTTTGATCTAAAAGACCATAAACTACAGTAATAAAATTTTTAAGATAGTAGACCCTAAACAATAGCACACCAAAGGTCCAATCTAGAAGACCCTATACTACATACCAATAAATGTAAAATCTAGAAGACCATAAATCAAATCATTGTAAAGGTTGTGATAGAATACCCTAGACAATAGAACAATAATATTGTATATCTTTCAAGACTTAAAACATACTACTGAAAAATACATGATGCTCAGTAGGCTAAAAAATAGATAAAGGGATCCTTGGAAAAAAGTCAAGTCTATGTTCAGTGAAGATGCACTTTGTGTGATTAAATAAATATTTATAATGACCCAGGATTTTCATTAATGGATATTACATCTTTTTAGATGAATATTCATTACATTTGACAAAAACAAGCCCATGGACCATAATAGTTTAGTGCCTTTTTAAACATGGAACACATTATTCTAATTTGGTGAATGATCTCCAACATCATAGAAAAAGATCTCCCCCTTTAGTACTCCTACTCAATACCTTTCTTTATTAACTGAGGTATGGAAACATAAGAATGGGTGATCTCAGATTCTCAGTAAGGGTAAACATGGAATATATGTAAAAATTATGAGATCATAAGTTTATGAAAACATGAGCCTAACATCTGAAGATTATACCCTACATATTCAAAATAATATACATGATCCATGGAATATGTATTGGTAGTTAATAAGACATAAAACATAACAAAATCAAAGCATATGAGCTATGATAGTATAACAATGGAATCAAACATGGAAATTGTGGCAGACTCGTAATAATATAATATCATTCCCTATAATACAAGGTGCATTGCCAAAACATAACAGGGTAATTCATAGGGGAAAAATATACTGGGTGGGATACACCACCATCCATATTTTTAGTTATTTTCCTGTAACAGATTGGGTTTCCCCATATTCCCATAGTGGATCAGGTTTCACCATCTTCCCATAGTAGATCGGGTTTCCCCATCTTCTATAGTTAATAAAGCCTATAGACTTCATTCCATAATTATATCATGAGATATAAATTTACCCAATCCATTATAGGGAGATATAATCCCCCCACTCAAATAATTATTAACATAAATATTTACCCTACTAGAATATAAATCATATCATAACCCTTAAAATGGGTTTCATAATCATTTCATCGTAAAATAACTCATGTAAAAGAAAACTAATTCATATAGATCAATTGATAATAAACAAAAACCATTCATAAAATGTATAAAAATTTAATTCTTGGGTCATATCCATATAAAAACATAATTAAAATGGAATAAAATTTTCTTATAAGGAAAATTATTTTTAAATATCACTTGAAATTATTCTTGGGGAAAATATATTTTCCATTATTAAAAACACATTTTAAATCATTAAAAGTTTTGCAAACCTTTTTCATTTAAAATTTCATTTAAAAAATATAAAATTATCTTGGAATACTATTTTAAATATCTTGTAATTCATATTTCCTTTAAAATAGTTTAAAATCAATTAAAACACTTTAAAACATTTTTAGAAAACATTGTTTAAAAAGAACAATGATTTCTGACCGAAGAGAGAATAAAATTACATAAAGATTAAAATATCATGAAAATAAGGATATTGATGATAAAATATTTCAAAGGGGATTATATACACCTCATAAACTAATATAGGTGCATAACATAAAATTAGTCTCAATGCAGGAATATTGAGTGAAAATTAACTTACTGATTTGATAATGTTTAAACTGTAAACTTAATGAAAGATATATAATAAAATTAATATTTTAATAATCATATTTTTCAGCATAATAATCATTTAATACATTAATTTAAAGTATATACAACACCCAAAAGAAATATGTTCTGAACAAGGCTTATATCTCATGGAAAATAAAATTGATAAGGAAATACATTACCTTATATCACGACTCACATCATACCCATGAAAACGTCCTTTATAATAAATAAAAGTATATTATAAATACTTTATAGAAACATGTCCCAATATATAATAATAGATATTATTTACTTATTACTTAATATTAACCTCTTATTAACATTTCCATGTTAATGTTATGTTTTGGGTAATAATCGCTTTGTTTCTTATACATGTTTTGACATGTTATTCTTGGTCATCATACTTAGATAATGATTTAATTACCTCCATAATGATAAAAATGAAAAAAATATCTCATATATTCATTATATATGTATTTATGGTTATCAATAATAGATATAAATAGAAATTTAAATACACCATTCATGGATATGGTAGGCAGTCTATACGCATGAACGTGGATTTCATTTTCTTTTCATATTAAAAGAATGAAATTTATAGGATGTATTATAATTATAGAATAATTTTTATGTTATATATATCATATATAATAAAAACAATTATCCTTATTACCATCCATGTGCAATATAGATGTAAATCGAATTACATCACATAGTGGAGATGGGAATCAATACGTACACATTAGCGATGTTATCATTTCCCAAGAGATTATGTGGTAAAAAGGTAGATATGATATTATAATTCTAGAAGCATTATAATTTCATAAATATTGAATATAAACATTAAACCCATCATAATTCTCACTCTTAAAATATGGTATTTTAAGATGAATTGTATCGATTCAGGGAGATGGTAATCCGTATGTATGGACGGGCGATACTTTCACTTCTTGTTCAATGGGAAAGGGGTTGTTTAGTTGTGTGTTCATAATAATAATAAGTTTTAAGAATATTTTCTATTATTGATTTATTATTTTATGATATTAATCATATATTTATAAGATGCATATAAAAGTAAAGAAAGAGAGTGATTTGTTAGAGTGATTACCTCTTCTTCGAAACAAATCGTTTAGTTCTCCTCTAAAGGACTCTGGAGTAGGTCTTTTGGGAAGACAAGAACTTAAATAATGTGTATATAGAAGTTTTTTAGATTATTTTTTAGATATTGGTAGATATAGAAGGCTTAATTTGGTGGATGGGGATGAGGGAGGAGGTATCCTTTTATAATGAAGGTGAGAGGTACTTTTGCAATCTCAAAAAATATTAATTTATAATAAATTCAATATCAATATAAATACATCAAAAATGAAATGTATTAGAATATAATATTATATAGGGTTTTAATTTAATCATAAAATAAATTATTGACATCTTTTGTTATTACTTTTAATCTTATCATTTTGATTAACTCTTAATATATTTTAATTTCAACTTTGGTAACAATATTTTCAATATTAAAAAGTGGATATTTTTACATAGAAGGTTTCAATTGAGCTATAAATTGTAAATTTATTATATTTTAGGACATAATTAATCTGTTTTGTACTTATTTATTATTTTTATGATTCTTAACTAATTAAATAAAATATAAGTGCCATAAAATATCATTAGTGTCAATTTTGACACTATTCATGACATTGACATTAATAAAATTAATACTACTTGATAACATCAAAACAATTTATTTAATAAACTAATAATATGTCATATTCAAATATAAAATTTTTGTACCAACTAAATTACTATAAATTAATTTATTTTAATCTTTAAAATATCATTTAATTAATTATTTTTATTAATTGAATAATTATTACATCATCATGTATAATATATTATGATAATTATTTCTACATTAAAATTTTGAAAAAAAATCCATGATGTATTAAAATATCTTATATTTAATGATAATATAAATATTACCTCATATATTCTATTTATCCACTTATTAAAAATTTTATACTTATTAAAAGTAAGAGTGTGACATCTTGTCACTCTCTTTGATTATAATAATATCAAAGTCATTTTTACAGAAAAGTGACCATTAAATTATTCAATTTTGATCCTTATGTGTTAAAGGTCTAATAAACATCATACATTAAAAAAATTAATGTATTAAGGTAGATTTATAATTTTTATAATATTATTTTTACCCTCAATTTACTCGATTGACCCTTAACTATTGTAATAAAAATTACTAAATTCACTTTTCATATTCTCCAAAAGGGGGGGGGGATATTTAATTATTATTTTTTCTTCTAATTCCAAATATGGAATCTATTTCCCCAAAATAAATTCACATAATTTTCAGAAATTAATTAAAAATTAATCCCATAGATGGGATGTAACAATGAGTTTTTAAAGTAAAAATGTCCAAACATTTGTAATGTTTTTTATATCCAATTTCAAAATGGAATTGATTCCAATGAACTAAATTGGATTAAATGAAAACAATTTAGTCAAATTATAATTTAAAATCAACCCAAAATAATTATTTTTTTCTATTACATATTTCACTAAAAAATTGGGTTTCGATTGAAATTCAGTATTTTTTAATATTCATCACAACATTAAACTTATTAGAAAAATATCAAAAAATAAACCAAAGTAAATTTTGATATCCCACATTCAAATAATATGTCTATTTTTTCAAATATAATATATAAAAGTGTCAAAACTATATTTAAAACAAGTCCACCATCAAAAGGTGAAAAAATAACCTTTTTATAAAAATACATCATTTATGCGTAAAATTAGATTTATTCTTATATCATGTCAAGAAAAAACATAACATAAATTTAAAACATTATACTGAATATTATATAAATATATATTACTTAATTAAAAATATGTGATTTTTTATTTATTGGTATAAAACACATTTGTACATATTAAAATAATTTTTCAGAAAAAAATTCCTTTTATTTTAATTAGGGTTTTACATTAATTTATAACTAATTGGTCAATGAAATATGTTTAATACTTATTTTTATAATTCAGTTAATCATTTTTATATCTTATATTCTAATATCTAGGTTATAAATGTATTTTTTAAATATGTATAATAATAAAATTTTGTTTCATAGAAACTCAGTGTCATGTGCAACAGAAGATAAGTCAGTGGTGTGTCTAACACAAAACATCAAAGTAATAAAATTAAATAAAATATTTCATAAAAATATCATTCTTTTAAACTATCCACCCCCCCTAAAATGAATTTATCCCTCAAAATTCATTGGTTTCATCAATGTTTTATTACATAGAAGTTAATTTCATAGAACACCACATTATAAAAATGAATATTAAAACATCCCTTTAAAAATGTAAGCTGGAAACTTAGAAGTTACCCAAAGTAACTTGCAACTGGTTTTCCACAAAGGTGAACATAAGTGAAAAGTAAAAAACCTGAATGTATAAGGGAAAACAAGATATCAGGTTTCGGTGGGGATTGATAGAGAAAATGGTTATTATAAGGTTAATGACCCAAAATCCATGGACTAAATAGGTCTTAAAAACGCCATTTCTATCACCATAAATGATGATAATAGGATATATTTTTTTCAAAATCAATTTATTATAAATATTTACTTTATTTCTCCTCAGAAGTAAAATCTCTCTCTTTTGGTGTGCCTTGATCACTATGAACTTCATTTATTACATGAGTAAAAGAAGATTAAATTGTAATACCTGCAGAATGAGTGGATCATACAATTCATAATATGATGAAAATTCATTCCTTTTATCTCCAGTTATCATCTTAATAAAAATGTTATCACATGTTATCCAATAGGAATGAATATTTATATTTCATAACATTAATCTCTAACAGGTCATCCAACATTCATCATAAACAATTTCATAAATGGTTACCCTTATAAACCTTCCAAAAAATTAAATTTCAAAACATTTGAATGAATTTAATAAAAATTATCATTTATCAATCAAAACCATGTTGTATCACTTAATTATCACATACCAAACAAGTGAATACCATTATTATAACACCCTGAGATTATATGAGAAGTATTATTTTTAAATTATTTGATGTCTTGTGTTGTATGCTACACCAAGATTATCTAGCATTATACGCAACACCGTATTATCTTGCAGTATACACAATTGTATTCTTGGATCGTGTTACACAAAATTTCAAGTTCGTTTGATAGAAATTATTCTACACAACATTGAGTGTATATATATATATTCAATGTATAAATGAAATATGGTTGGATTCTATTATACACAACAACAAAGAAATCCTATAATACATGCAACCCTGACTTGTCTGGCTTTATATGCAATCATGACCTTCCACGATAGCGTGTGTTCTACACAATACCGAGTTTCACTAAACAATGAAGTGCTATTAAAATATTATATAAACTATCTATTATGAATAGTAATACCCACTTTTTAAAATTTTATAAATTTTATCATTCAAAATGGACTTCATTTTTGTATTCGGAATATCGAAATTAGCCTCGGGTGAAATTTTTATATTTTTTCTGAAAACTTTCAATTTTTGATGAATAGTAAAAACACTGAGTTATTGGTTAAAACCGACTTTTTATTTAAATAATCATTTATTTTATTTAAATTTATTTTAGGTCAAAATAGATACATAATACTTATATAAGTTCAATGTAATTCATTGGAGTCATTCTATAATAATTTTAGATATATAAAAATTTTATTGAACTTTTCACAGTCTTTTACCCCCCACCTAGGAGCATTTGCAATTGTACATAAAACATAATTTTAACACTTCTGTTAGTTGAATTTCGAAAATCAGAGAGACACTATTAATATAAAATAGTAAAATTTGGTTCAATAAGATAAAAATAATTTTTGGTGAATATTAACTTTTTACTTTAATTTACCACAGTTAAAAGTAAATATGGTAATTAAGGATAAAATGATATTATTATTACCCTAAAACATGTCCTAATTCTATTGGATAAATTTAATTAAAAAAAAAACAACCTTAAGAATAAAATATTATCATTTTGGTCAACTTGTATTTAGATTAGGACACTTATTATTATTTTATTTAAAGAAGAGTTAAAAGAGTTAAAATCAGTGTTTAATAACTAAAACATTTTTAATATAGGGTTTTACAGAATATAACTATGACTATAAATATTAATTATAAATATAAATAGATTTCATACATAATGTTATTTTATTTATAAATTTTATACATTAAATAATTTAATTTATTTATGACACAATGATGATGTAGTAATTACCTTATTAATGAACTATTAACATAATTTATGTTATATATACCCAAACTAATGTAATTTGAGACTTTTTAGGAATTAAAATAATTTCCTAGGTTACTATGACATGTTAGTATTTATTTAATTAATTTGTTTCGAACTAATCATGCTTTTATGATTTTCACAAAAATCAATTACCAAATAGTGTCAAAATTGACATAAAATAATTTTTAAAACAAATATTATATTATTAATTGTTATTATATACCTAAAAATATATGGTTCGTCCAAATGACCTAGATAAGGTTATATATATTAATAATGAACCACTTAGGGGTTTTTTGGCTTGTTATAGTATGTTTATTAACCATATAGTGTAAGAAAACAAGAAGACACGACAAAAGATAAATTATTTACCGTTGAGTTAAATATAAATGATAAGGTTAGAATAGTAACATAAACATGTATACAACCTATTGGTTGAGAATTTATTGACCCTTACCCACATTATATTCTAAATAAATCAATTATGAGCTTTTATAAACCGAATATGACTTTATTATAAAATAATATTTTATGTTTTTCCTAAGGTGCCCCTCTCCTCCCTTATAAAAGGGAACTTCCTCCTTTTCTCTTTACAAAATTTTGAGTATTCATGCTCAGAAAAACCCTTCCCATTTCCCTTATCAACTTCCCTAGAAAAATTATAGAGGTTCTGGCCTCCTCAAAAGACTAACTCTAGTGCCTTAAGAGGAAGCTTAAAAGAGGTGCGTCGAAGAAGAGGTAATCTCTTCTACCGATTCTTTAAAGTTTTCTTTCTTCTTAAACTTATTATTCTTTAGTTGTTTCATTATAAAGTAATAACATCAGTATCAATAATATACTTAAATGTTATTATAAATATGAAACAATACCATTTCATCTTGTGTCCATCCTACGGAAAGCAAAATCACCGCGCGTTCGTACGTACGGAATACCGTCTCCACGCCATGGTGTAATATATTTTTCCACCACCACCTTAATTGGATGGTTATAATGGTGTAAAGAAGAACTATATATAGTTATTATAACATCATATAGATTCTGAGATATTATATCATCCACTCCAATTCAATTCAATAATTAGGGGAATGATATCATCGCTCGTGCGTACTTATGAATTACCGTCTCCACGACGCGATGAGATTCGTTCACCATGTTAACCATTCAAGAATGATTATAAAGTATATATAATGAATAATAATGAAATATATGACATGATAAATCTAATGGATTTATTTATATATATATATTATCTACATACTTCCATTCAAGTCAATAAGGAAAGAAAAACATCGTTCATGTGTACGTACGACCTACCGTCTCTATGAACGGTGTATTTCATTTCATTTATATATCTATTATATATATATATAATGAATATATATGATATATAAATCATTATTTAAATTCTTGAAGTAATTAAATCATGATATAAGTAATAATAATATCAAGAACAACAAGTCCAAACAAGTACGATAAATAAAACGATTTTACCCAAAATATTACCTTAACATGGAATTTACAAAAGAACGGCTAATATAAAGTCATTAGTGAACCATATATGATATCATAACAACGAATATGATTATTTAATAAGTCAATGAAATTATTTAAATCATTATATAGGAGGTTAGGATATGTATGAAGCATATCAGACCCAAGGTAAGGGATAATTTTGCAAATCTCATTTTTTCCGAGATTGCTTATACGTAAGTATTTACTGAGGTTATATTTTTCTTTCATGACCATAAAAATGTTTTTCATAAAGTGTTTAATATTCTTCCATGTATGATTAAAGTCATTTTTACCCCTCTTTGACTTTTACTTTGTGTGATGGAAGGAATCTTTCTTTTGTTTACCATATGTGGTACTTTTTTACTTTTCTGTTAAAAGTACGAGGAGAATGTTTTTATTAACTTATACGGAATGAACGGATTTTTACGGTTTTATAATGCATTATTTTAATGATTTTTACTCTATAATATTTCAGGGTTATTTTCAATAAAATTCTTTTCTTTTTAAATTGTGTGGAATTTTGTGAATAGAAAAAGATTTTTAAGAAGAAAGGATATTTTCCTCAAGAATTCTTTTCAAGCCTTTTATCAAAACCATTTTCCATATAATATGAAATTATTTCATATGTGTATGTTTCAAGTATAAAATCTCTATTATTTACATGGTTTCACTTTTTTGTGATGAAATTATATCCATTTGTTTTATATGGATTATGTTATGATGGGATGATGTTTATGAAACCCATTTTTATTCATTGGGTTATGATGAATGATTTATTTTTATATTGTCGCACAAATAAGAATGATTTCATTGTGAGATGTGTGGGACCTATGTATCCCTCCAATGCATTGGGTATAGATTTAAATCTCATGAGATAGACTTGGCTAGAATGGTATGTTAATCAGGTTGAGTGATACAGGATTGGAACGAGGAGTGAATTCGATTCAGAAAGGGACTTTTTCCACTATGATGGTATTGGCAGCAATGCCTTGGATACTATGGAAATCATATCATGTTATTAATGGTTTTATACAAGTAAATTTTTTATTCCCATGCTATTTTATCATGATTTATGTTCCTTTATTACCTATGCCTTATGTACTGCCAAGATTTATTTCACAACTCAGGATTTTGATGTGTAAACATTATGTTCATGTTTTGATGTTCAAATGTATATGGTTTGTTTTATTTTTATCCATGATTACCCTTACTGAGCATTTCAGCTCATCCTTTATATGTTTTATTTTCCCCTAGGATATAAATAAAGGTTTTAGGTAAGAAAAAAAAGGGAATATCTTTATGGGAGATGTTGAAGATCTTTCACCAAGATTAGAAGATTATATTCCGAGTTTCCAAAGATACTAAACTATTACAGTCCTTTGGTGTCTATTTTTGTTATGTATCATTTATTACAAAAAAGTAATATAATGTCCATGTTTGTCAATATTGGGTATCTATAATTGGTATCAGAGCAAAGGATTAGTTAACCATTGGAAACTAGGATGTGAAAACTTTAGTGAGATCCCCAAAGATATTTCTAAGGTATGTCAAGGGATGTCCATAAGGTTAAGTATAAGTATAGGTTATAGTCCTAGAATTACGGTAATGATATTAGTATTAACCGTAAGATGTTATATATTGAAGGTATTCCCCCTTTATTATGTTGTTTTCCTAGCATGATTTTTACCTCTCACACTATTCTTTCTGGGTTTTAGACGATGGCTGGAACCCGAAAGAACCATGTTGATCAATGTAATGGATGATGTAATGATTGTCCTCCTAAACAAACCACCGTTATGGGAGATGGAGTGCAAAATCTTATTTCTATACTTACACAAGCTATGAATCATTCTGGACTTCCAAATGAGCAGAGAAGGGAACAATAATCTATTGAGTCCTTTATGAGGCAACACCCATCTTCTTTGAATGGGTTTTATGATCCACTTGTTGCTGAACAATGGATCAGTACCATTGAAAAGATATTTTCCATATGTCGTTGTTCAGAACATGAAAAAGTCATTTTATCTATTTACCATTTAGAAGGTGAAGCAGACTAGTGGTAGACTATAATTTAGAATACAAGGCCCTAAGATGAAATTGAATCCATGGAATGGAACGAGTTCAAGAACTTGTTTTCAATAAGTAATTCCCTCGTATTAATCGAAAAAAGATGGAGAAGGAGTTCCTTGAGCTTAAGCAGAAGGATGATGGATATATTTGTATAAACGAAGTGAATTTTACAAGGCTTGAAAGGTATGCATCTGGATTTATCATCCAACCAGAATGTAAAGTTGATCGATTCTTCAATGGCTTAAAACCAAGTCTTCGAAGGGCATTAGCGATAAGAGACTTCTGTAGTTATGATGAAATTGTGCATTGTGCTATCAAGGATGAACTAGAAGTTGGTGCTATATATCCATCTCATGGTTTTGACAAGAAACAAAATATGGAGTTCATGGAAAAATATTAGAACAATGGTGAAAAGAAGGTGAATGATTATTTATGCTCAAAGTGTGGAAAGAATCATGGTGGATATTGTCTAAAAGGTACTAGAAAATGTTTCAAGTGTGGAAAAGAAGGTCATCGACCATATGAGTGCTGAAGTAATTGGAAAAAGGTTTATAATGATGTGAATATAGAAAAGAATACAGAGAACTCTCCAAAAACTCTTCAATGCTTCAATTACAAGGAAATGGGGCATTATGCTAATCAATGCCCAAATCCAAGGGTTAATGATGATCGATGTGAGAAACCTCTTAAGGAAAAGGACAAAGGGAAGTCACATGCAATCACTATTAGAAATTTTGAGTATGAAAATGATGGGGTGGAATGATTATGTTATTATGTAATGGGATTCCAAAATAATGTTGTGGAATCTATTTTATAGTATTGTGGAACATTGGAATATCTATGTAATGGTTTATTGTGGTTTTTGATAATTATATGGTCCTGGTAACCGTGAAAAGTGATTGAAATATTTTTTGAATGTAGATGATATGTGCATAATGAATGGATAAGGAGAAAATAATAGTTTTGATAGTATTCATGAGCTCATGATTAATATAAGGACTAAGTGATATCAGGGTTTGAGTATATAGAGTTTTGGGGATTTTGGTATGTGGAAAGAGTTAACTTTTAACTGCATTCATGTTTTCACTAAGGTTTAATGGGTTTTCATTTTTCAAGAGAATACATGATTAAGGCAGTCGAATGTTTGGAATGTGACCAACAAGATATATCTCATTATATATGGGGATAAATAACGGTATTTACATGCTTGGTAGATGACCTCTATATCAATCTTTTTACTTATACTGTGAGTTTGAGTAAGCCTAGATATTGGAATAGATTAAGTTATACATCAGATAGTATTATTTAAGGCTATAAATTTTTGATATTATTTATGGAATGTTACAATTGTATAGTTTTAGAAAATGGAAAACCCGTAGGACGGGGGACAACCCGTCGCGTCGGAAAAGGATGCGGGAATCGAACCAATAATGAATGTGCGACAGACCTTTATCGAATACCACTGGCCTACAAGAAGTCCCTGGTTGGTAGAAACAAGTTTTATTTTATTAATCAGGCTGATAGATAGAATATAAATCTATTTTGGAACCATATCTGATTAATCTCACCATAGATGGACTTATGTATATATCTTTTGCTAACTTATTATTGAGACAGATGGAATGACCTATAATTCTATCGCATGATCTGCTAACACTTCACAAATGACAAATTCAACTTCATTTCTTTAAGATATGAAGTGTAAAGTGTTCAAGGAACGACCAACGGTGAAATTGTACCAAAATCTAGAAATTATTTTTTATAATTCCAATTTTTCAACTTTAGGTAAATGATCTTGAAAACCAAAAATGATGTCCTATTGCCCTTATATCTGATTAATCAGATGGTACCTTAGATCATAACAAATTTATGTCTTTTTGGTTATTGGCTTTTTCATCACCATGTTCTCTACCACTCTCCATCAGAACATGATGGTTAGATTTCTCTTCCATATACATATTTTCACCTATGTCCTCCTATGTAGAAACCCAATGATTAGTTAATTTGGGTAACCATCACGTTTCATAATTTAGTTTTCCAAGTTATGTTTTGGTAGTCTTCTTTACAATGTGTGTTTCTATTAAAGAAACATTCAAGTAGTAATCCATTTATAAACCCGACGAATTTCGAGGGAGAAATTCATTTTAAGGGGGGTAAAATGTAACAACCTGAGAATATATGAGAAGTATTCATTTTAATTTATTTGATGTCTTGTGTTTTATGCTACACCATGATTATCTTGCGCTATACGCAACACCATATTAGCTTGCAGTATATGCAACAGTATTCTTGGATCATGTTACACAATATTTCAAGTTAGTTTGATAGAAGTTATTCTACGAATCATTGAGTGTATATATATATATATATATTTAATGTATAAATGAAATATGGTTGGATTCTATTATACAAAACAACAAAGGAATCATGCATTACACGCAACCCTGACTTGGCTTTATTTACACGCAATCGTAACCTTCCACAATAGAGTGTGTTGTATGGAATACCAAGTTTCACTAAACAACGATATGCTATTAAAATAGTATATTAACTAGCTCTTATGAATATTAATACCCAATTTTTGAAACTATATAAATTTTTTATTTCAAAATGGACTTCATTTTTGGATTCAGAATATCGAAATTAGCCTCGGGTGAAATTTTGGTATTTTTCTGAAAACTTTTAATTTTTCATGAATAGTGAAAACACTGAGTTATTGGTTAAAAACGACTTTTTATTTAAATTATCATTTATTTTATTTAAATTTATTTTAGGTCAAAATAGATACATAATACTTATATAAGTTCAATGTAATTCATTGGAGTCATTTTATAATAATTTTAGATATATAAACATTTTATTGAACTTTTCACCGTATTTTACCCACCTCCTAGGAGCATTTCCAATTGTACATAAAACATAATTTTACCACTTCTGTGAGTTTAAATTTAGAAAATCCGAGAGTCACAGTTAATATAAAAGAGTAAAATGTGGTTCAATAAGGAAAAAATAATTTTTGGTGAATAGTAACTTTTTTACTTTCATTTACCACTGTTAAAAGTAATAGGGTTATTAAGGCTAAAAATGATATTATTATTTCCCTAACACATGAGCTAATTTTATTGGATAAGTGTAATTCGACAAAAAAAACCTTATAATAAAATATTACCCTTTAGGTCCACTTGGATTTAGATTAGGACACTTATTGTTTTTTTTATTTAAGGAAGAGTTAAAAGAGTTAAAATCAATGTTTAATAACTAAAACATTTTTAATATAGGGTTATACATAAGATAAATACGACAATAAATATTCATTAGAATGATAAAAATATTTCTTACATAATGGTATCTTATTTATAATTTTTATACATTATATAATTTAATTTATTTGTGACACAATGATGATGTAGTAAATACCTTATTAATGAAGTATTAACATAATTTATGTTATAAATACCAAAATAAATTTAATTTGAGACTTTTTATGAATTATAATAATTTTATAGGTTAATACGACATTTTAGTATTTATTTAATTAATTTGTGTCGAATTAATCATGCTGTAATGATTTTCAAAAATATCAATTACCACATAGTGTCAAAATTGACATAAAATAGATTGTAAAACAAATATTATATTATTAATTGTTATTCTATTCCTAAAAATCTAAGGTTCATCCAAATGACATATATAAGGTTATATATATTAATAATGAACCACTTGGGGTTCGTTTGGCTTGTTATAGTAAGTTTATTTACCATATTGTGTAATTAAACAAGAAGACATGGTGAGAGTTAAATTATTTAACTTTGAGTTAAATCTAAATGATAAAGTAAAAATAGTAACCTAAACTTGTCTAAAACCTATTGGTTGAGATGATCTCTACCCATCCCCACTTTATCATCGAAATAAATAAATTTGGATCTATTATAAACCATATATGACTTTATTATTAAAAAATATTTTAAGTTTCTCCTAAGGTGTCCCTCCCCTCCCTTCTAAAAGGGCACCTCCTCCCTCTTCTCTTTACACAATTTTGAGTTTTCAAGCACAGAAAAACCCTGACCATTATTTTTATAAACATCCCTATAAACATTATAGAGGTTCAGGTCTCCTCAATAGGCCAACTATAGTTCCTTAAGAGGAATATTAAAAGAGGTGCATCGAAGAAGAGGTAATCTCTTCTACCGATTCTTTCAAGTTTTCTTTCTTCTTCAACTTCTTTTATTTAGTTGTTTCATTATAAAGTAATAAAATAAGTATCACTAATATAATGATATGTTATTATAAATATGAAACAAACCCATTTCACCTTCTATCCATCCTATAGAAAACAAAATCACTGCGCGTGCGTACGTACGAAATACTGTCTCAATGCCATGGTGTAATCTGTTTTTCCACCACCACCTTACTTGGAAGGGTATAATGGTGTAAAGAATAAATATATATAGGTATTATAACCTCATACAAATTATGAGATATTATATCATCCACTCTAATTCAATTCAATAATTATGGAAAGGATATCATCGCTCGTGCGTACATACGGATTTCCGTCTCCACAACGCGATGAGATTCATTCTCCATGTTAACCATTAAAGAATGACTATACAGTATATATAATTAATAAAAATGAAATATATGACATGATAAAGCCACTGGATTTATGTACATATATATATGTCATCTACATACTTCCATTCAAGTCAATAAGGAAAGAAAAACAGTGTTCATGCGTACGTACGGCCTACCGTCTCCATGAACGGTGTGTTTCGTTTCATTTATCTATTTATTATAGATATATATATAATGAATATATATGATATAAAAATAATTATTTACATTCTGGAAGTAATCAAATCTTGATATAAGTAATAATAATATCAAGAACAACAAGTCCAAACATGTATGATAAATAAAACGATTTTAACCAAAATGCTACATTAACATGGAATTTACAAAAGAACGGGTAATATAAAGACATAAGTGAACCATATATGATATAATAACAATGAATATGATTATTTAATAAGTCAATGACTTTATTTAAATCATTATACAGGAGGTTCGTATACGTATGAAGCATATCGGACCTATGGTAAGGGATAGTTTCGAGAATCTCATTTTTTCTGAGATTTCTTATATGCAAGTATTTACTGGGGTTATATTCTTCATTAATGAACATAAAAATGTTTTTCATGAAGTGTTTAATATTCTTACATGTTTTTTTTAAAGTCATTTTCCCCCTCTTTTACTTTTAATTTGTGTTATGGAAGGAATGTTTCTTTTGTTTACCATATGTAGAAATTTTTGACTTTTCAGTTGAAAGTATGAGGAGAATGTTTTTATTAAATTATACTGCATGAATGGATTTTTACAGTTTCATAATGCCTTATTTTCATGAAGTTGACTCTATAATATTTTATGGTTATTTTCAATAAAATCCTTTTCTTTTAAAATTGCGTGGCATTTTGTGAAAAGATAATGATTTTTAAGAAGAAAGGATATTTTCCTCATGAATTATTTTCAAGTGTTTTATCAAAACCATTTTCCATATAAGATGAAATTATTTAAACTGTGTATGTTTCAAGTATAATATCTCTATGATTTACATGGTTTCACTTTTTTTATGATGAAATGATATCCATTTGTTTTATATTGATTATGTTATGATGGGATGATGTTTATGAAACCCATTTTTTTCTTTTGGTTATGATGAATGATTTATGTTTATATTGTGGAACAAATAAGAATGATTTCATTATCAGTTGGGTGGGACCTATATCTCCCTCCAATACATTGGGTGATGATTTATATCTCATGAGATAGATAGGGCCGGAACGGTAAGTTAATCAGGTTCAGTGATACAGGATTAGAACGAGGAGTGAACTCAATTCAGAAAGGGACTTTGTCCACTAAGATGGTCTTGGCAGCAATTCCTTGGCTACTATGGAAATAATATCATGTGATTAATAATTTTCCACAATTAAATGTTTTATTACCATGTTATTTTATCATGATTGATGTTCCTTTATAACCTATGCCTTATGTACTATCAAGATTTATTTCACAACTCAAGATTTTGATGTGTAAACTTTATGTTCATGTTTTGAAGTTCAAATGTATATGGTTTATTTTATTTTTCTCCATGCTTACCATTACTAAGACTTTGAGCTCACCCTTTGTATTTTTTACCCAGGATATAAAGAAAGGTTTTAGGTAAGAAAAAAAAGGATGATCTTTATGGGAGATGTTGAATATCTTTCACCAAGATTAGAAGATTATATTTCGAGTTTCCAAAGACACTAAACTATTAAGACCCTTTGGTGTCTGTTTTTGTTATGTATCAGATATTCTGAAAAATTAATGTAATGTCCATGTATGTCAATATTGGGTCCCTAAAATTATCATGTATTCTCTTGAACCATAAAAACATAATAAAAACAAACATGCATTAAAAAATTTACTCTTCTCTCGTACCATAAATCCAAAAATTCTATAAACTCATACCATGATATCATAAACAATATTTTTATATTATTAGACCTATGGTCATAATTATTTTCCCATTGATAATAAAAAAACTCTTTATTTCATTATCGCAACATCTTGCACATTTAAGGGTTACCATCACCTTAATAATGTGTTTTCTAAAAATATCCCCTTTCTATTAAATCAATTTTCTTGTATATAAAACAATTAAACATATTCTTGTAAATCCATTGAGAAAAAATTGAAAAATCTATATATATTTAAAAATTCATATAACATAATTCTTGAATCCAAATACATAAACACTTTTATTATTTCACTTCATCCTTAAGCAATTAACAAGGCTCCCTCACCCTATTACTTTTTTTTATTTTTTTAAAAGGGTGTGGTCGAAGCCTCATTTTATTATTAAATAAAAGAAAATTCCTCTTTTAACTGGGTAGAGGGAGACCCATTACATAGCATGAAGGCCCAGTGGGATTGTAGCCCATTACATAGCCCGTAGGCCCAAATTGTTTAGCCCAAAGACCATTCTGTGAATAGTAACCCGCCTGCTACAGTACCCGCACAATACCGCCGCCGCTATAGTGTATTTCTACTGGTATTGTACCCTCCAATCTATAGTACCACCACTACTACAGTACTTCTACAGTACCAAATTCCTGTTTATCTTCATGAGCTTTCAAGATATTACATCAATTTTCATAATGCACATTCAGTCCACATTTGAATCATTTGTCAATTTATAGTACATTGGGAGGCCAATATTCCCATCCATTTTATTAAATGAACGTTTAATTTTCCGTTTGTATTTAATTTATTATTTTCCTTATTTTCCATAGTCAAAAAATATTTTTTCCTCAAATAAATCCTTTTGTATGTTTCCCCTACATTCTTGACACAAAGGAAAATAAATATTTTTTCTACATGTTATCCAATACCAAAATTCATAGAAATATCTTTCCTTCTATTCAAGGGTGAGTTTGAGAGTTTTTTAAGGTACAAGTTGTTAATCACATTCTGTAAAAACTAATTAGTCATGATCAAAATTTCCTTTACTCCCGTGATAATATCATTTGACTCCTCAATGGAAAATTTTTCATCACATTCAACATTAATCCATCCCCTTTAGTTTCCCGACATTAACTAAAACCAAAAATCATAGAATTATTAAAACTAATCATTGTTTTATAACTACTTAGTCATGGGAATTTAATTATAATATTTCAATCTATAACACATTATGTTTAGTCCTAGGTAATTAATGATTATTACAAAAACTCTAGGATAATGACATATATTTGGACTTATCTATAGAGACATCTCCAAATATATCCTTTGAAATATCTCAAGGGATATCTCTAATTTTTTCTCATCCTTGTTTCAAAATTTAGAATAAACATTTTCTTTGATACCAATAATAATGACCCAAGCTTTTCACACATGGATATTTCATCTTTTTAGATTAACATTCATTACATTGAATGAACACACATCCGAGGACCGTAATAGTTTATATAATTTGGTAAAATGGAACACATTCTTCTAATTTAGTGAATTATATTCAACATATCTCATATATATGATACCCTTTAGTACTACTAATTAATACCTCTCTTTATAACATGATGAATTGGAACATCAGAAAGGGCGAGATCAGATTCTCAGTAAGGGTAAACATGGAATATATATAAACATAACTTGAGGATAAGGGTATGGAAACATGATCAAAAAATTTGAAGATACAATCCTAAATATTCAATATAATACACATGAGCCATGGTATGAAGATTGGAATATCAGAAGACATAAATAAATAATTAAAGCAAAGCACGTGATCCATGAGTGTATAAAAATGGCATCAAACATTGAAATTCTGGAAGACACATAAACATCTAATATTATTCCATATAAGTTAAGGGAAATGTCCAAAACATAATAGGGTAATTCATGGGTACTGGACCTAGTAGACGGGAAACACCACCATCCCCAGTCTCTATCATTTCCTTGTAAGCGATTGGGATTCCCCATCTTCCCATAATAGATCAGGTTTCCCCATCTTCCCAAAGTAGATCACGATTCCCCATCTTTCATAGTGGATCATGACTATAGACTTATTCTATAATTATCTCATGATATATAAATCATTAAACAATTTATTGAAAGGATATATAGGTCTGACAAATAACATAATGAAAACCATACAAATGTGTGCCATAAGAACATAAATCATATCATAACCCTCAAAACATTTGGTTTCATAAACATTTCATCGTAACAAAAATCATGGAAAAGAAAAAAAATCATAAAGATAAATCCATAATAAACATAAACCATTCATAGAAATAATAAAAAATGTATACTTGGGTCATATCCCCATTAAAACTTAAGTAACATAAAAAAATTGTCTTAGATGGAAATGTTTTTGAAAGATCACTTGAAATAATTCTCGAGGAAAATATCCTTCCTAATTTTAAAAACACTTTTTAAATAATAAAACAGTTGGAAATAATTTTTAATTAAAAAAAATTAAATTTATAAAAAATTATTTTGAATATTATATTAAAAATCTTAAAATAAATTTTCTTTAATAATACATTAAAAAGCATTTAAAACACTCAAAACATTTTTAGAAAACATTTTTTTGAAGGAAAATAGATTTCCAACGAAAGAGAGAATAAAATTACATGAAGCATGAAATATCAGGAAAGTATGTATATTCATGATACATCATTTCAAGGGGAATTATACACACCTCATAAAATAACATAGGTGCATAAGATAACATGTGTTTTAAAAAAGGAAAATTTCGAAATTATTACCTTTCTGATTTGGTAATTTTTGAACTGTAAACACCATGAGAGATATATCATAAAATGGATATGTAAATAAACATAAATTTAAGGATAATGGATATAGAATACATTCATTTTCAGTATTTACACCACACAAAATAAATAAGCTGTGAACATGGATTATATCTAATGTAAAATAAAAGTGAGACAGAAATCCCTTACCTTATATCTTGACTCTCTCCATGCTCATGAAAACCTCATATATAATAAATATATTATAATTATAAATATATTACTAAACAATATTAATATATATAATAAAATATATTATTTACTTATGACTTTAAATTTCCCTCTTATTAATAATTTCATGTTTAGGTTATGTTTTGGGTAATCATAGCTTTGTTTCTAATACATGTTTTGAGTTTTTATTGTGGATCGTCATACTTAGATCAATATTTAATTACCTATAAAATGATAAAAATGATAATAATATAATATATTTTCCTTATATATTCATTTATGGTTTTCAATAAAATATAGAAATTGAAAATGAAATATATCGCTCATGGAGACGGTAGGTCATATGTATGCCTAGACGCAGCTTTCAGTTTAATATCATATTAAAAGAAAAATAATTATTTGATATAGTATAAATATAGAATATTTTTAAGGTTATATATATCATATATATTAATAAAATTAATCCTTATTACCACCCATGATAAATATAGACGAAAAGTGAACCACATCGCATCATTTATATGATTAATGCTTGCTCTAAATCATCATCTAGGGCCTTTTACCTTGTAGTGTGACTGGTAAAACTGCATATTCATGTGTCCTGAAAGCCTTTGGGTGGCATGAAGGCCTTCAGAGAAAACTGGCCTAAAGGCCTTGGGTGGCCCAAATTCCTTGTAGGACCCGAGGACTAAACCAATGGCCCAAAGGCTCAACTGGAGTAATAGTTATGGATGCTAGAGTATTGAAATATACAAGATATGATTCCTAATATATTACTACTACAATAACTAGGAAAATTTCTCCACCCATATTTGATCTCGGGTCACTTTGATGCACTTGTCGAGTCCTCACCAATCGGACTGAGGCTCATTTTTGTGGAGATGATAAGCCATATGTACAAACACACGACATTTACAACTCTCAAAAGTTTAGCTGGTAATAATGTTGATATGATATTATCATGAAAAAAGAATAATAACTTCATAAATATCATATATAAACATTAAACTAATCATAATTTCTACCCTTTAAATATGGTGATGGAAGATGAATTATATTGCGTCATGGAGACGACAAGTCATACGTACGCACGAGTGGTGCTTTCACTTCTTGTTCGATGGGAAAGGGAACATATAATGGTTTTTTCACAATAATAATAAAATTTTAGAATATTTCTGATTCATACATTATTATTTTAAGATATTAATCATAGATTTACAAGATGTATAGAATAGTTGAAAAATAAAGTGATCGGTTAGAGCGATTACCTCATCTTTGAAATATCTCCTTTGGATCTCCTTTAAAGGACTCTATAGTTAGTATTTTGGGAAGAAAAGAACATATAGAATGTGAATAATGAAATTTATAAGATTATATGGATGATTTTTAAATATATAAGGCTCAAAGTTATGAAATGGGATGAGGGAATAGGTTTCCTTTTATAATGAAGGTGAGGGGTGCTTTTGGAATCTCCAAAAATATTAATTCATGATAATTTCAATCTCAATAAAAATAACTCCAAAATGAAATTTGTACAAATAAAAGATTATATAGATTTTTAATATCATAATATAATATTTTTAGATAATTTTTCGTATTATTTTTAATCTTATCATTTTGATTTACACTTAGTTAATTTGTTTTAATTTTTACTATGGTGACAATACTTTCAATATTAAAAGGTGGATATTCTACTTATAACGTGTAAATGGAACCATAAATGGCCAATTTATGATATTTTAGATCATAAATTTTTTATTTTTGTCCTTAATTAATTTTTTTTATGATTTTGAACTAATTTAATGAAATATGATTTTCATAAAATATCACAAGTTTAAATATTGACACTATTCATTACATTGACGTTAGTAAAATCAATGAATCAAGATAACATCGAATGAATTCCTTTAATACACTCATAATATTTTATATTCATATATAATATTCTTTCATCACATTAATTAATTCATATTATATTTATTTTAATATTTATAATATCATTTAATTAATTATTTCATTAATTGAGTAATTACTGTATCATCATTTTGTAATTATTTAAAATAATTATTTCCTCATTAAAAATTAAAATTAATATTACATGATGTATTAAGACGAATTATATTTTATAATAATATACATAGTTTATCATAACTTTTAATTAACCACGTATTAAAAATATTATACTTATTAAAAGTAAGAGTGTGACATCGCATCAGTCTCTTGGATTTTAATAATATCCATGTCATTTTCATAGACAAGTTTTCACTAAATTTTAATGTTTAGATCCTTATGTATTAATATTTGAATTAACATCTTCCAATATCATTTTGGTGAGTGTTATGGTAGTTTTATAAAATTTATAATATTATTTTACCATCAATTTACCTGATTTAACATTAACATTGGTAATAAAAATTAGTATAGGTTCTATTAAAATTGTCCAAAAATAAAAGTGGTTTTTAATAATTTTTAAAAATTATGATTATAAATATGGAATAAATTTTTCTAAATTTAATTCATATAATTTTCATTTATAAATTTTAAATAAACCCAGTCGACGAGATGAAAAAATGGGGTTTTAATGTAAAAATGTTCAAAATATGGGAAACTTTTTATATCCAATTTCAACATGTAATTGATTACAATGAACTAGATTGGATTAAATGATAAAAATTTAATTTAAAATTACTTTAAAATCAACAAAAATATTATTTAACACTATAAATTATTTCACCGAAAAGGCTATTTTCAATTAAAATTCAGTATTTTTTACTATTCATCAAAACATGAAACTTTTTAGAAAAATGCGAAAAATAATCAAAAGGAAATTTTGATATCTGTATTTAAAATAATATTTTTATTTTTTCAATTATAATTTATAAAATTGTCCAAAAATATATTTAAAACATGTTCCCCATCAAAAGTCTGCAAAACCGCCTTTTTAGAGAAAACTTATTCTATCCATAAAATTTAATTTCTTCTTATATATTGTCTGTAAAACAAATAATCTGAATATAAAAAATTATATAGGATATTATACATATATATATATATAATTAATTAATATAATTAAACAATAGTGATTTGTTTGTTTGTTGGAATAAAGTGCACTTGTGCATATTAAAATAATTTTTCAGAAAACATTTTCCCTTTATTTTAAAAAGGGATTTAAATTAAATTATAATTAATTGGTCAATGAGCTATGTGTAAACCATAATTCATAATTAATTTAATCCTCTTCATATCTCCCATTATAATATGTATTTTATAATTTTCTTGTTTAAATAAGTATAATAATAAAATGATGTATCCTAGAAACTTGATGTTTCTTGTAATGCAAGCTAATTCAGAACTGTATATAATAAAACACATCAAAAAATTCAATGTAAAAATTTATAAAAATCTTGTGGTGCTACAATATTGAGCATCTATAAAATGGGAGAGGCAAAAGACCTGTCAGGTCAAAAACTCATAAAAAGGCGGCCGAATAAAAAGCTGAGTCCACGTCTGCTAATTCTTCATTCATATAAAGCTTAAGAAAAAGTTAGTTAAATTTAAATAAAGATATAAAGTGCTTAGATGTATCGACATATGATCCAAGAGAAAATCAATCTATTGTCTCCGAGTCCCCTGAATTAGGAAGAAGTTAGATAATTATACATTTGAGAAGGATAACATGCCCAAATTATCATTGTAAATCAAACGATCTCAATACAATTAGAGTAGGTGAATCATTGAAGAATTTCATGTCAATAGGCATTCATGAACAATTATAAGAAGAAAAATATTGTAAGTTAGGCACTCAAATCCAGGTGATTTATTCTATTTGGTATTACATACCAAGGATGGGAATCATAGATGATCTGAGAAATATCTCCCCGAAAACGTAGATCTCTTCCTAAGATTATGTCATAATATTGTGACATTCACCTTCCTGCATATGAGTTATATCTTTGTATATAAATTCATAATAGACTTATTCATCTATGAAACTATGTTCCATGTGCACTATTTTGATCGGCATAATGATTTGTTTCATGAACTATGTACGACTCGATTATTGTTTCCATGTGATACAGAGCGACGTCCATGTGTCGTACTTTGTTTCTATCAAAAAATTTCCATTCCATCCAATCCCTATTCTATTTTGGAATTTACAAACATTATAGATTTAGTGTACATATTCCTCACACCAAATATACTTTTTGTTTTGGATTCAACCATGCATTTGTGTCCAAGAGTCTCATCTTCATAGAATTTAAAAAACATTTATTCAACACACTCTTGGAAGATCCTCTCATGGGGGTCAACATAAATGCTCATCCGATATTAAAATATAAAGAAAATTGTTCTATTTTTATATTAGAATCAGGAACGTTTCCTTCCGAATGAATATTATTCTAAGGGTGAATTTTGTTGACATCCATAATTGTGTGATATGATTTTATGTATGAGGGATTTCAAATGTTTTAAGATAAAAAATATACTAACAGAAATTTCATGGAAGACTCAAAGGTGGAATCATTAAAGAATATAGATTGGGATTATCCATATAAGAGCATACATCTCTGTTCGTTCCTCATTTTACTTATAATATTACTCTATGCATTTATGAATCTCCCTTTGAAAAAGTAGGGTCCAACAAAGAATAACAAGCCTCGAAAACTCAACCCAAGATCTGGTGGGATCTACCTCATCCAAGCCTAGGGTGACAACCTTGACGTCTAGCATAGGTTGAATTGGGAGCTCAAGCATGAGCCCTTTTAAGAAGGATAGATTTGTTTTATATGGTTTAAGGACAGTATGAGGGGCGGAGCCACCGTTCAGGGTGCCGTGGTGGCATGAGGTTTTGTATTTATTTGATGATAGCCACACCATTTGATTGATAAACCAGAGAGGTATCTATTTAGTGATTTTATGTGGGATGGAATTCCCAGAACACTCTTTATTTGATTAAAAATCTAGATATAAGAAGACCCATACAATCTTTTATCCCAATGATCTCGTTCATCCGATTGAAATCCCAAGCAATGCATCTCGATATAAGTCAATCTCGTACATTCCAAAATCAAACTGATTTCATAATGAAAAAAATACCTCATATTCTACCATTTCCATATGATAATTGTACTTACATTCTTGAGTCAATTATTCCTCCTCAATTGTAATGTCGAAGGCTTGAGAAAAGCTCGATCACATCAAAGAAAGGCATGAAGCTTAATCTTCCATGACTACTAATGCAACTGTAGATTAAATAAAGTGCCAGACTTCATCACAAGATCCTCTCATAGAATTCTATATCAGTTAATGGTAGAAAATAAACATATCTTCAAATGACTATCATTGATCATGCAACTATAATGATATAATTTGATGATCCACCATAAAGAGATGTCACGAGAAAAAGAGATGGTCGCCATGACATCACATGATCTTGGATGCCATTGAATGAAGTTTACGACTGTGAGATTCATTTTCCTTTTGAAGGTTTTATGGTTTAATTAATACAAATTTTATGAAAATATATAATGAGGTATCTTAAAAGAAAATATAATCATTTCATGATCAATGAATTAATCATGTGATGAAGAACATGAAGTCACACGATGACCATGGTGAATGTCAAATGCTCACCGCATGTGCAACCTAAGATTATTATATGATGCTGAAGTGGTTTTACAGTATTCCATCATGAAAGTATTTATCATGTTATCGCAAGAGGGATGTCACATGAAGGAATGAAGATCATGTGAAGTCGTATTGCAGTCGTGTGATTTTTATCCCCTTTAGTCTCCACCACCTTAGATAATACATATGGAGTTTCCATCATAAAAAGTTGCATCAAACATGGAATCATGTGACATATAAATACCCCTACTTTCATTAAAAGAACACAGACATGAGGAATGAGTGTAAGAGAAGGAATAGTAGTGTAGAAATAGAGGATTCATCCACCAACTTCAAATATCACCTCCAGGTAATCAGGAGGCCCCTCTTGTGAGAATATACAATGAGATGTCATTTCAAGAACCCATTGCATGATCATCATAAATTCATGTGATCACATGATAGGATAATATTATGAGACTCCCTTGTGAAATAGAATCATTAAGTAGACATGAACTCCCATAGATGCACATCCCTATAACACAAACCTCCCTCCTTGACATGCAACTGTGATTTGCATATGAACCATGGGGTGTGCATGAGAACTATAAAACATTATCCACAAACATGAAACAAACACAAAGCTACATTTAATTTTCATATAACCCTTCACATAATCCCTCAAGAGATCATACGATCATATTATGATCACATGGTCTCAATCATGTGATGCACATAAGAGGCCCATGCACGTTCATCCATACCACACATAGCTAACTTTAAAAAACCCCATGTTCCAATGACACATCTGTATAGATATGGAATTTTGGCCCCCATATATCAGGGAAACTAATGATGGTATCCTTAGACATAAATTAATGAACAAGTAATGTATGTTGATAGTCTTGAAGAAGGGATTATGGGAGACTTTGGTCTCATGACTCTACGAACCTTCAGGTCTTGTGATGTTCACATGCAGCCTTGGATATACCAACTTTAGCATGCAACACCCCCATATATCCTTGATATTGTCATATAATCCCAATTAAGAAACTTCTATGTTCATGTAAATTTCATGAACAATGGGTTATCATGTGGGTTTCTTTTGTGTGTGTATGATTCCATGGATAAGACCTCCTTTCTCTATGAAATCCCTATGGGGTTCACCCTTGATATTCACAATCGGACATAAATCATTTCCCATTTAAATTTTGGAATAATACCTTTGCATATGTTTTTGAAACACTGGGGCATGCCACCTTTTTCATTATATTGATCCTAAACATGTTCATGAGACCCTGCTGCATAATTCTCTTAGGGACACACGATCACAAGATTCTATATTGGCCTTAAGATGTCCTTCGGAAAACTTGGATGTGTCACTTTGATCGTAATACAAACCTAGAATAGTTAGTATGATCTCATGATAATTTATTCACATGACACCATTTTCAGGATATTTCCGTTTGATATGTCGGCATTATCATGTGATTGTATATGGACATTCCAGGTTGATCATGCGACATCCCATTGACATGACATCATTGTCTAGTGAAAGCCCATTAGCATGTCAAGAATTTTCATGTGATAGCTTGAGGACAAGTCAGGTTGATCATGTGAAAAAAATATTCTTGTTAGTATTGTCATGTTCAAAACCCGTGACACATCGTCTTTGATTATGAATGGAAATCCAAGACAAATATGTTAATTATGAGAAAGACTCTGAACATGTCATTATTTTCATGCATGATATATTGGACATTTCCAATTGGATTATGTGGAGACATACAAGAAAATACAGTCAATCATGCAATGCATCTTGGACAGGTTAGGAAGACAATCTATTATGTTTCTTTCATATCACACTGACATCACAAACATATTAGGGAAAAATCAAAAAATGTTTAGTAGGAAAAACAAGATATTCTGAGAATATCCCAAAGGGCACTTCCACTTCACCTAGCAGACACAGTCAAACTCACGACATGTGGAAATTGTCTATAGATCTTCGGTTTCATTACCTCTTTATAAAGGAATTGTCCATAATGAAATATGGTTACGCATTCATGTGACCCTATTTTCCCCATTTTCATAGGTAGGCCCTTCATGTCATTCTAAGAATATCAAATATACCTTTCATTGTCATCATAATCTCTCTTTAATCTATTAGAAGATAAAGAATGAGTATTGAAAAGGGAAACCTCATTGTGTATTCCCTAATTAGTTGTATAAGATGATATGCCCCACATATATAAAAACCCATGTGTGTAAGACCAGATTAACTACACTATGAGAACTCTAATTTCTTCCCAAACAGGATTTGTAGGATTCCTTCATAAGGCCAGAGCTCCAATGGGCATCAATTTCATTGAAAGTCCCCTCATGTCTCCCATATTTCAATCATCAGGACCAGATCATCTCCCATAATTCTACCATACTTATTAGAAACCCATTATAGGACGAGGAGTGAGTTCATACACAAGCTTCATATTAAGTATAATTCATGACCATTCCCCCAAGTATTTCAAACCCATCAATGGGTTGGGATGAATCAAATTACGATAACTCTGATTCTTGTTATAAAACAAGATACATAGGGTGATTTACTAAGGTATGAGATCCATAACATATCATTAATGAGATGGTTATTCATACCCATCAAAGGGAAACTTTAATGAGTTTTCCATGTATTCATATGCTCTCATGAAATGTTTTAAATATTCTTATACGTATTTTTTCTAACACCGATCATGACTCACATTGGCTTAGAGTCTGGAAATGTTTTTACCTATATTGTAATGAGAATTTCCCATGGTGGGGTCACCATCGGGATGTAAGTCTAATTACATATCATCTCTAATCAAAAGGTAATACTTCCAATGATGTAATATAGGGTGTTATTATATGCATAAGTCCCATATAAGGCATATGTGGTTTTATATCTCGCAACACATACACCCCTATGATAACTACATAGACTCTGATTCCATTTTTAAATAGGAAATGTATAATAGCTCATAATGGTCTAATCCCCATATTGACATCCTTACCACATGACATTAAATAGCATGGATCGGCCTAGTCACATGAAATTAAAATATTTCAAAAAAACTACATGGGATTTGATTCTTACTCTCATTGGATACGTATGAAACATCATTATGGTTAAATCCCATCTCCAAGACCCCAACTGCCTCCTTGGATGGTAATAAAACTCCAAAGTCCCTGAACTGGGGGATAAACCAATGAATAAAAAATAAATAATAGAGTGATAGAGAACCCATGACATGCACTTTGTTATTATTATCAATACATGTTCTTAAACAAGATATTGGCATGTGGGTAACTAGCCCCATATCGAAGCCTAGAAAGTATTTCATATTAAATCTACAATAATTTACTAGAGTTTGAAACAATTCCCATCAAAAATATTTTATGAGTCTGACCTCCCATCCACTCGACCAACGTGTGTTCCTACATTTTATTGGGTTTGAAACCCCAAAGGACCACCTACCTTTAGAAAGTAGGTATGTACCTAGTTATAGATGTGGGAACCATTGGCAGTTTTTAGGGAAGACTAAAAAAATAGAAAAACATGATACATGCAGTTGAGTAAGGAATAGAAACCTCACACAATCAAACCATCACCTAATACCATCCATGAATATTCCAATTAAGAAGACACATATTACAAAAAAGTCCATTCAAATTCCTAAAATGGCCAGGCTTTTAAACCTTTAGTGCATCTAGATCAGTTGGGGAACCACACATGGATTACACCATTCCACCAACATTCACTAGAAAATGATCCAATCCATAAAAATGGAACATATAATAGTGAAATTAAATGATATAATTATGTCAAGGGATAAATTCAAAATTAACTTGCCTAAAAGTATTTTCTATCGATGGTAGATCTAGGATTCATCAACTAGTGGCCACCGAATCATGTGATCCAATCCAAACATATCAATCAAGCATGAATTATTTATCATATCTTCGTAGAGATCCATAAATATATAAAATATGTCATTTAACTATGATCAATTCCAATTAATGTTTGAGCCTTATTCTAGAACAGATGGATCTATCTTGGATTGGTGACAGAAAATCGATCAACATGATTCAAAACTCTAGATATTCTATATTTGTAGTATAGGGAGGGAGTAAAAAAACTAACAAGAATTGTCGATTGAGTCCCTAAGTTCGATATCCCAAAAAATAGGATAAGAAATGATATATTTGTTAGGGTTTATAGCTTAGAATAAAATTTTTATCTAAATTTATATCTAGAACATAGTTTGATTACATAGATTGATAAAATATGGTCCAACTGTGTGAGGTTTGAAGCCTCTTCTGGGAACCCACACTTTTTAGACGCACTATTTAATTAATTGAACACCAAATATAATTTTCACCTATATCCCCAGACATATGGTTTTCTGGAAATTGTACACAATTGTTTCTATCCATAAACAAAATATATGCCACTCATTGTCCATCCTCATCAATCCATTCAATTTTCTATTGGGATCTGCATGACTTTCCCTAACTACATTCAACCATCATTCCCATTTAAGGTCTGAAAAAACATCCAATAAAACAAAAGCTTCAAGAGATATCACTCAAGAAAATAAAAACTCAAAACAATTAAATGAGGTATAACAAATAGGCACAAAATACGTGAAAAAATCAGGGCCATTAGAGAAGAAGTTATATAAGACAAAATCACTACAAAACAAAATTTTCTTCAAGAGGAAATTATATGCTCTTTTAATTCTAAATTCATCATCAATGATTGATCATGCCAATACATTGAATGACTTATTCTTCTATATCATAGTGTTCAGATATAAAATATTGAATAATTCTCCCCCAAAATTTTCAAATTCATAAGGTCAAATCATTATCAGTCTAACTAATATTATACTTAGAAACTAAATAATCATCAATGCACCACCTAGAGATTTCAGAATATATTTTCTCTTAAACAGAGATTATATTGATATCTTGTTTCATTGGATACACTGGAAAAAATGATCAGATAAGTATTAGAGAGGAATATTAAAATAGTAATAAAAACTATAATAAAGAAAATGATAATTTAAAATTGGACACACATATAATGTATGATTAATAACAATTAATGTCATAGAAGGGAATTTTTTCAATAAAAGACGTTTTCCATTATATATTTTATAATTAGTTTAAAATATAAATAAATAAATTGTTTTTTTAAATTAATCATTTTTTTGGATTAATAATTTAAATATTATAATTGGAAAATTTTCATTGATTTTTATAAAATATATGATTTTTAAATAAATAGTTAAAAGTATAGGTTTTGAAATAATTATAAATTTTAGGACATTATCATTATATATACATGACATAAAAAAAGATTAAAAATTTTAATTAAAAAACATGTATATAACGGGTAAAATTATTCATTTCAAATATTATTATGAACATATAAAACACATGTCAGAACGTATAAAACATTTTATTTCAATTATTAGAAAATATTTTTGTCTTTTATTTAATTTATCATTATTATTGTAAAATTCATTTTTGGAATGATTTTAAAGCCACATAAATTTTATTTATTTTATAAACAACCCATTTATTTTATTGAAATTAATAACATTGAAAAATTTAACCTACATATAAATTTCAAACCTAAAGATACACATTTTCTAAAAAACATTTTTTAAGCGTCATGAGCGATATTTATAAAATTAAATTTTTTAAACATTATTGATTTTATTTGATGAAGTGATTTTAATATTTTAATATAATTTATCCATAATATTTATTGAGTTCAAATTAATTTTTACACATAAAATTAGATAACTAAGATTAATGATAATCACGATGATAATGGTGAAACAATTATTTTCAAAGAATTTTTTTTATTAATGTTGGGTAATTTTTACCTAATCGATAAAATATTTCTTTTAAAATAATTACAATAATTAAATGTTTAGACACATATATAAATATATTAACAATAATTTAATAGGAAATAAATTATTAGTTATATTAGGAACACTTAATTGTGAAAAAACATATTTCTCTAAAATAGTTTATCTATATAATAAGTGGATTAATTTTGAAGTTAATTCCATATTATTTATAAATTTAATAATACATAATTGGTCATAAATTTTATTTGATCACATAATTTCTTATATGGGTTAAATAATATTTTTAAGACAATATAAACAACCATGGAAAAAACTATTAATTAATATATAATCAAAAAATGGTAAAATGTAAAAAAAATGAAGGGGTAAGAATCATGAATTTTTTTTAAAACATTGTGGAAAATGTATGTTGAAGGATTTATCAATTTCAACTCACTTAGACCTCTATTATTGAAATATTTTAACCCATTGACCCTGGAATATTTTCATTCCATTATTTAATAATAATTCGTGTTTACTAAAGAACACTTTTCTTCACTTTTAAAAGGTGCCCACTTCAACCCTTTCAATGCTCCACATTACCTAAGAAATATACTTTAAACACTAAATAATATTCAAATAATATTTTTAACTTCCTTGTATTAATTCCCCGGTACACTTAATGTCATCCTAAGTCCTTCAATTCTAAGGATTTTATCAAGAGGTAGTTCAAGGTCCCAACATATGTATTACATATTACATACATTTTCTTCTTGAAAATTTTCTTCCAAGAATACCCAAAAAATAGTAATAATATGAAATAATTACAATTAGTATACATAATTGTTACTACATTAATTGATAAAATATTATTCATTCCTTTTTATCCATATACATAAATAAAAGAATGTCAATTCTATGTTGTGCCTAACATAGTCTGCATGAAGTGACATCTTTTATTTTTCAGCACTGAATCTCTTCATTCGTTATAAATATATATTTAATTAATAATTAAATAATATATTAAATAATTATTAATATGTAAAATAATATATAAATGACTTACATTTCCACTCATTCAGTAGTAAATTATAATATTAACATTGCGTTGAACGGACTACCAACTCCAGGAAGTAACATTTTTTATTTTTCATCGTTATTTCAATTTATTGTCAAAACCGCATAAAAATAAGATTCATAAGTATAATATATTATAAATAATATATTCATAGTTCTGTTATAATTATTTTTTTAAAAAAAATTAATAAATTCTTAGCCATGCATACTCATCAAATTGTTATACGTTCATGTTTAGGTCAGTCTAAACACCAACATGAAAAATTTTATAAAACACATTGATGGATTAATATGTGAAATTAAATCGTAATATTATTATATTTTAATCATTATTTTTATGGGTATATGACTTTTTTATTAAGAATTCAACTTATTATTTAAATATCATCATTGATCGCTAAAATTATTGAAATTAGATGATAGTATTTTCATTTTCACGCAACATTACTAAAATAAAAAATGAATAAGGTAGTATATTTATAAATAAATTTAATTTATATATTATAGTACCTTAAATGATTTATGTAGGATAGAATTTTATTGAAGAATAAATAAAAACATCGCTATTATGAAATAAGTTTGAAATAATCAAGATAACTCACACCCAAAATTGAAAATTGATAATTACTAACAAATATACTTATAGATAATAATTATAAATTTATTTTATAAAAGTTTATACATATAAATAAAGTTATGATATAGGTGATTAAGAAAGTAATTTTTTATTAATAGTGATTCATGTGAATTTGTGTAAGTCTGGTAATATGGTATTAGTTTCTCATCTAAAATTTAATTTTTGGAGACATATATCTTATTATGAACCATGTTTTCTTTATAATGGTGTATCTAATACATATTTAATATATTATATCATGATATTCTCATTATTATTGATATTTAATGTTATATATGACATATTTCCCTTCAAGTGGTTTTCATTGGAATGTTCATAATTTCATAAGGGTTTGAATGTCTCAATTTCCGATACATTGTGTCATAGTATTTAATACATGAATATACTTTTAACGAATTATTTTATCCTTCCATTCCATTATTTTATATTATATTTCTCAAGGTAAATTACATCTCATCATTTTTAAAAAATTATTTAATAAAATTGATTCTAAAATAAAAGTATAATGTTGATATGAATAACTCCCATTATTACATATAAGTATTTTCTTTTGAATCTATATTTTCTTTCCCACTAATGTTTTCCTTTATTTATGGTAACTAAAACATATATTAATTCTTTTTAGCATAATAATTATCATCATCACTTATCAAATGGAAATTTTAAATCATATTTTTGATGTGGGATTTTATAAAAAAGGGTTTTAAAAAAATTAAAATGTTGTATTTATCATGTATATATTTCATATTTCTCACTATAAATTTTATCTTTTAAACCTTTTAATTTTTTAAAATATTATATTATTTGAGAGATAATAAAAATTAATGTTTTAATATATCTATAAATGTTCCCTTCCATGTCTTTTGAAAATAACTTTCGTAATAAACTATAGAATTTTGCACTTATAATTTCATTAAAAAAATATTAAATGAATCATATTTTTAGTATATTTTCACATAAAAGGTCATCCCATTATTTTGAATATTCATTACCTTGATTCATGGTGTTAAAAAGTAAATTTGTTTAAAATTATTCTATGAATTTAATTTTAAAGGGGTTTTATGGAAGAATAGTTTATTTTCATTATTATTTTCAATATAAATTTCAATTATTATTTTAAAGATATTATTAATATATTATTTGATTCATTATCTATGTTTTCACAAATGACTGACATTAAATACCTATAAGTGAAATTATTTATCACTTCCTTTTTCCTTGATAATCTTTAGTGCATAACCGTAATTTTTCTTCTAATTATTTCCCCAGTAAATTGCATATTGTTGATTCTATGGATTGTAGGGTGTTCACCTAGATGTCATACATTTATTAATTTACGACATTATTGAATTATTTGTATATTTGTTTATCTATATGTATTAAATAATATATATTTAATTATCTTAATTTAATTTAATTTACATAGAATGTTTTGGAAAATCTTTGTACACCCATTTATTTTCCATGGTTTCTTATGTTATGATTATTGATATAATGATAAATGATTTTCTTATGTGAATCCAATTGAAAATGATTTTAAACCCATTTTATTTTGATTATTTATATATAATGTAATGAATGAAGCCCATTTTCATTCCTTGGCTTCTTTATGATATGATGATGATTGATTTCATATGTAATACATATGTATGGATGATGATGGGTGGGGCCCTATATTTCCATTTGATTCATTGGTTAATGATTTATATTTCACGAGATAAGGTTGTGTGTGTATACATTTATTTATTCACAACTAAAATGGTAGAAATTATTGGACTTGCTCATGACTAAAAAGGTAGATATATTTCATTTTTTTACAACATAACAGTTTACATGCTTGGATTTATTAACAATGTGTTCCTATGAAAATTTTTGTGCCGCAGTTTTATTAATATTATTTTTTCTATGTTATTCTCTCGAGGTTCAAGTTTAATGACTCATGCTTCTACAATCTCTAGATTTATTTATTATATTATTTCATGTTTTATTCCATATATTATGTTTTATGAACTAATATTTATTTGGTATGATTTTCTAATGTATCTAGATTATACCTAAATGTTCATTAAATTATCACTTATGATCATTGATTTTTATCACTTATGATCACACTTAAGGAGTATCTAAGCTCACCCATTTCTTATTATTCCATTTACCCAATTTACAATGAAAAGAAATACATAGGATATTTCTTGAATAGTATCTTGTATAGAAAATTTATAAGAGATTTTGAAGAATCGTTAGGGATTAAGATGATTGTTTTATAGTGGTTAAAATTTCAATTCGTTGGAAAACATAATTTTTTATTGTTAAATTTTTATCTTAATTCCTTAAAACTCTAAACCTAAATTAATTTGTGTGTGTGTTATAATGAAATATTTTTATTTATGTCATGGAATTAAGACATGAACATTTATGGGGAAATATAGTTTTTATTAGAGAATTTTATAGATAAATTTGTATATTATGATGTTATTTGAGGATAATTTAAGTTTTAAATGTAAATAATGATCATAATTTCCAATTTATAGATAACCATTTAGGTTATTTTTGGTAATATTGAATATTTTATAGATTGTGTAGAAGAACATTAGTTGAAACTCTAGGGATAATTTTAAATAATATGTCTATGTACTGTATAATATTCTAATGATTTGGAAAAGTAATGATTATTTGGTTCCTATAAATTACATCCCTCTCTATATATTATCAAGTGGATGGGGCTATGGAATTGATGACCCTAAATGTAATCATCTTGAAAAATACTGGTTTTGTATCAACTCAGTATTCACTCTGGTGCATGATGAGTGGGCTTAATACTGGACACTGGGATAGACACTCCTAGAGGATATGATTTGTTTATTAACATTCAAATTATAAGGTATTATGAAGGATTTATGTCTAAATTACACTAAGATATTAAGTTACAAATTATGATCTATCTAAACATAAAGTTGCTAAACTGAACCAAGATATTTATAGGCTGAACCAAGAGTGGCATTGTTGAAAATAATTCATCATGGTTTAAAATTAAGGGGCCTTGGAGAAGAATCTTATAACTGATCTTTTGTATTACTATGATAATTTACTAAGATGGCTTGAGACATTATCATAATCTTTTTGGTTTTAATTTTTTTTTTGAACTAGGGTCTGGAAATTATGTTGTGGAAGCTATGTCTCCATAAACTCTAAATAAAAATCTATATTGGCTTCTTTGGAATAAATTGTTGATAATATTAACATAAGTTTATAATGAGGGAAATAATATTTTAAATAGAATTACCTTAAATATAAAGGTTTTTATCTCCATGAAAATATATATTATGTAATGATTATACTTAAATACCCATAAATATTTTTATTAGTAATTGATAATTAAAATTTTGAGGTGGAAATTTGTTTAGGGGGAGGATACAACACCCTAATATTTCAATATATATTTTCCCTTAAATAAACATTCTATAAATAGATTGTTTCAAACAAAAAATTAAACTAAAATGATCTGAGTTATATTCGTTAATAAAACTATTACAAGAATAAACACTATCGTATTTAAATATTTTTTAATCAATTAAGAATTCACAAAAATAGGAATAAGAGTAATTAATGTTTTAAAAGAGTATTTTTTCACAAATGAAATTTCCCATTAATTTATTATTTTCATTTAAAAGATAAATTTAAATTTTTATAAATTTTTTATTGTAAAATAAAATACATTTTTTATTAATAATGCCAATAAGATCATGGGGTAGATGTTTTGGGATTTTTTTTTGAAATGGTTGAGATATTAAAGAATTTATTTTTTACCAAAATTTTAAATTTAATGACTTTATCATAATATAAGAATGAAATTTGAATTTATTAAATATTATAATTAATAAATGATATATTTAAAGGGGAAAATCATTCATATTAAACATTATTCTAAACATTAATGAATTATGACAGAACCCAGGTAGAGTTTTACTCAAATTTTAAAACTATTTTTAGTCTTTTTTATTAAATAAACATTTTAATTTTAAAATTTGGTTTTGGATTGAATATATGGGAAAGAGATATTATAATAGATCATTTGATGTTATGGAAATTATATATAATGATAATTTTAATATTAATATGAATTTTAAACATCAAACACACATTTTCTAAAAACATTTTTAAGCATCTGATGTGTAAATTATTAAATTAAATATTCTAGATCATATATGTTTTATTAGATAAAATTATTTTAATATTTTATATAAAAATTAACAAATTATTAAATAAGTTAATTTCATTTTTAAGTTAAAATTTAAGATTAAAATGTTTAAAGTGGATTACTATAATAATGGTGAAACAATTATTTTTAATGAATAATTTCATTAATTTGTATAAATATTTTAAACAAAATTAATAATTTTTTTAAATAATTACATCTATATAATTTCTAATCTTATATATAAATATAATTACACTCATTTTTTTTAAAATCAATACTAAATAATATTAAAAACACTAAATGGAGAAGAAAAAAATTTCTACAAAGCTTTTTTCTATGTATTAAAGGATTTATTTTATAATTTATTTTCCTATTATTTTGAATTTTATTTATAATAAATTTATCATAAAATTTGGTTTCTCAAATAAAAATTTTATTATAAGTTATACTTAATATTTTTAATAAAATATAATCTATGTGGTAGAAACTAGTCACCATGGTAAGAACCAAAATGTAAAATGTAAAAAATCAAGTGGTAAAAAGATTAAAAAATGAATAAAACATTTGAAAAAAATAGGTGGTAGTGTATTTATATACCATAAATCACTAAAAATCAATTATCCTATAATTTTGTAACCATTTACACGTGAATATTGTCTTTCCATTATTGAATGATAATTGGGGTGAAACTCAATCAGGATTCACAAAAGTTCAATTTTCTTCACTTATAAAACTGGATCACTTATACCATTTCAGTGATCCACATTACCATAGAAATATCCTTCAACCCCTGAATAATAGTCATATTCTAGATGTAACTGTCATGTCTTAATTCTCATGGTCACTACAGGTTAGCCTTTTATTCCTTCGTTTTAAGGAGTTCATCAAAAAGATGTTTTGGGTCACAATGAATTTATTACTTATTCCTTACCATTTCATATTAATGTTTATGTTAAAAACCAACACTAAAAATAGTAACATAATGAATGTTTTATCATAATTATACTTAATTATTAATATATTATTTTAACAACACTTACTTATTCCTTCTCGTCTACTCATAAAAAAAGAGCTTCGATTGTGCATTGTGTGGACTACCACCTCTACAAAGTGACATATTTCGTTTTTCACCATTAATTATCATTGATAGTTAGAAGGATGGAATTGATAAATAATTATGATATATATAATATAATTATGAAAATTAAGAGATGAATTATCATCCACCTTCATTTCCTATCATTCATAGGGAAATGAAAACAATAATTGTGCATTGTGCGCACGACCACCACAACCAGGTGATATTTTAGAATTTTCATCTCGATTTAAATTTTTATATAACAAATAATTAAAAATTGATTAAAAATATTAAAAACATGTAATTAATATCATTAAGTTTCTATTATAATGATATTTTGTCAAAATAAATGATTTTTTAGCCGTACTCACACATCAAATCATGGTATATTCATATTTGGGTCAGTTTAACCACTTACTAAAAATTTATATAAAACTATATAATATATTATTATGGGAACAAAAATACAAGTATTATTATAATTTATTCATTATTTATTATTATTTTTAGAATGTTAATATTAATTATTTAACTTATTAATATATAATCATTAATCACTAAAATTACCAAAATAAACAGACACTCATTCCATTTTCAGGAAACGTTACTAAAACACTAAGGTAATTAGAGAATTGTAAATTTATGTTACCTATTTTAGTACTTTAAATAATCTTGAAATGATGAAATATGGGAGAAAAATATGGAATAACAATTCAATTATGACTAGTTCAAAACCATGACTATAACTCACACCCAATATTGAAAATTGATAATAACTTACAAATATATATACTAAGAGTAAATATAAATTATATTTATAAAAGGATATATATATTAATTTAAGGACCCTAGAATACCTTGAGAGATGAAGAGTGAATCATAGTGTAAACCTTTAATTTTAATATGAAAGATCTTGTTCCCACGTTGTTAGTAACTTTTAAAAATTGCCTTTCAGTAATGTACAATAATTTATACATTTACAAGTAGAAGGACCACACATCAATTTTACTTGGTTCACCACTAAGGGCTAGTACCTAGAGAATATTCCTACATGTTGTCAGCCATACCAAAGTACACTAATCTTTACTAGTTGTGGATTACACAAGTTTATCATAGTCACTAAATGCCAAGAACACTGCCATTACAAGGATTTAGGGATAGCACACTGTGTCCCTCAGATCACTTCTGTTGACTCCCACATTCTCATTGCATTAGGAAGAATCCAAAATAATATTATCAACATGAATGTTTCTTCAATGAGTTGGAATTAAATCAGGCATCCTCGACAGTAGATATATTCTCAAATGAAGTCTAGTTTTCTCCTGTGAAATTAATTCAATTTTCCTTGTATTGTTCGTTAGAAAACATTTCTTCCACGGAAATTCCCTCTTCGTCTGTAAGTGCTACCCCTATGAACCGAACTTCTCCATGCACCACCTATACGTACTACATTCATGTACAACTTCTTTTCCATAGACCTACTCTGCTTCTGCGCACTTATTCTCCTTCGTAGGGTTTTCTACTTGTGAACCACTTTTATAATTCACTGAATTCCTTTGAATTTCTAATCAATGTATCTTTTTTGTGGTTGTCTTCCCACAAACCACTCTAGACTTCAAGAACTTCCTCCAACAGTTTTATCTTAGTGCTGCTCATTAATGAATGGATTAGTTATCCTTATATAGTAAAATAGATCTTCATAATCTTCAAAACTAGGATTTACCAAATCAACACCGCATACTATTCTCCAATGAACCGTTCTCCCTACATGTTCCACATAGCGCCATTTTTCCTATAAGGTGGAAAAAATCACTGCCTTGTTTTCACAAACAAAACACTTTTTAGATCCTCATATAATTGTATCATTTTTTTTAATGATGAACCATCCCATGAACCTCATGCCATCCACATTCTGCATTCCATCATCATGAACCATTTTCAGCCTATGAGTTATTTCTCCTATGTGAAATTGTATTGTGCTTTGTAATTCCCTTCCTTAGCTAATTTTCTACACCATTCTATGTAGCACTATTTGTGGTCCAAAAAATATTATTAGAAAACCCATTCCACATATTATAAACTCTTATGTGAGAAAACATCCTTTTCCCAAAAAGATCCTAATTTAACGGTCCAAAAATTTATAAAACACTGGGGAACTGTTCCCCATTAAACACCTACTTCGGCATATACTATAAGAATCCTTGTCTTGGAAACTACCTGATCAACCTAGCATGGATTGAAATGAAACACAAAAAAATACTCTACTTCCAAAAAATTACATCCTTGGTTCCAATATTAATAACATTATTATATAAGGGAATAAAATATTTATTTTTTATAGAGAATATTCAAGTTCATTAGTGGAAGTCTATAATTAAAGAAATGTGTTCTTATCTCAAATTAAATTTATTGAGGCTTATTTTTTTATGAACCATGTATTCTTCAGAATGGTGTATCTACTACCCATTTAATATTTTGTATTATGATCCCCACATTATTCCTTGTATTTAATGTTTCAATTGAAATCATATCACTCAATTGGTTTTTCATTGAATGATTCTATTGTCGTATGGATTTCATTATATCACTTCTTTATAAATTGAATTATAATATTTTTTAAATGAATATAAATTTAAGTATATATTTATCCTTCAATTCCCCTATTTTATATGGAATTTACTCTTATTATATAGATAATTTACAAGTCATTATCTTTAAACATTTATTTGATAATGTTTTTCTGAAATAAATGTTTAACATTGGTAAGAATAATTACAATCCATAACAATGAATATTTTCTTCCATGTCCATATTTTTATAGCCAATAATGTTTTATTTGATATTTTTTAGATCTTAAATATGGATTAATACAGGTGAAAAGATTAATTTTAATTACTACTTTTCAAATAATAATTTTATGACCATATTTTCATTGTTGGTTTTTAGTAAATCTGTTTCCAAATATTAAAAGGAATTTCATATCATGGATATATTTATAATATTCCACTCCACATTTTCTCTATAAATTCTTTATTTATTTATAAATACTTTAATGTTGGATATTTTTTATAAATTAATATTTTTATATATCCCAATATTATTCTTTAAGGAATTTTTGAAAATAAATTTTTAAAAGAAACATGTGACTTCATCTCTGGGAAATTATTTATAAAAACAATAAAATAAATTTTATATTAAAAAATATTCAAATGAATAATTTTATTTCCATGTATAATATTATAATCCATGTTTCAAGGTTTTATATGAGTGTTATTTTATCAATATTCTATGAATTTTATTTAAAATGGTTTTTATGGAAAATGGGCCATTTCCATTATGATTTTTAAAGTTAAATTATGTTATTATTCTAATAAAATTATTCATATTCTGATTTATTATCTTCCAATGTTTTTGAAAATTATAATAAAATAAATATATATAATAAAAATAATCAATCATTGCCTTTTTCGTTCCTAATAATCTTCTGTTTTTGACCAAAATTTGTCTTCTAATTATTTTTCACTATGAATTTCATATTTATGATTCCTTTGATTTGAGGGTGTTAACCGTGATTCCATACATAAATGTATTATTTGAGATTATAAACATAATAGTATTCTATTTATCTAAACAATATAAGTAAAACAAGTTTAACAATATTGATAGAATACTAATTACCAAAAGCTTTTTTGAATATCTTTGGACACCAATTTATTTTCCATGGGGTTATCATTTTATGATTATTGATGAAATTATAATGATTTCATTATGTTAATACACTTGAAAAGGATATGAAACCACTTTTCTTCCCATGGGATAACTATGATGTGATTAATGAAGATGGTTCACTTTCCATGGGTTCTTTATGATAAAATGATGATTGATTTTATGTGGTGCACATATATTTTGATGATAATAGTTGGGCTCATATATTTCCTTAAAATTAATTGTATAAGGAATTATTTATCAACTAATAATGATGAGTAGGTAAACCTTTAATTGGTCATAACTAAAATGGTGGACATACATAGATTTTTTCCAAGCATTTAATATTTGGATTTTTTCACAACATAAAGGGTGGGTAAATTTGAATTTGTTCAAAATGTGTTCATGTTATTATTATTGTGCTATATTTTTATTCTTATCCTTATTAATATGTTATTCTCTCATGTTTTATGTTAAATGGCTCATTATTTCACATTTTCTTGATTCATTTATTATGTTATGTCATGTAATAATCCATGACTCTTGTTTTATTATCTATGGTTTATAGGTTGTGATTTTTTATGTATATTGATTATGAAAATATACATATATTATAATCATATATTATAATTTATTATTATAACTTATGTTTACCCATACTAAGTATCTAAGCCCACCCATATCTTATGTTTCCATTTCCCCATGTTATGAAGAAAATTAAAAAGTTATATGTGTCTAGGATATTATCTTCTATGGAGAATTGTTATTTATATGTTTCATAATTTTAATGGATTAATATATTACTTATATTATGTTACAATTTTTCATAAATTGAAAAATACTTCATTTTTTATTTAATTTTTTTATAACTCTCTAAAATAATAGATTTAAAGGGCTTGGGAATATGCTATATGGAAATTTTTTATTTATGAATTGTAACTGATTATAAGATCCTAGATTTTATAAAATATATAAAACATTTTATTTTCCATTTAATTATTTATTTTTATCCTTCTTCAAATGAATAATAAGGTCACATTGGCTTTAAGGGTGTCAAGATCTTGTTTAGATCTGATATCCCTGAGTTTTGGAGGAAACAAGTGGACCAAACGGTTAGTATAAACTATGCCTCCTAGTTTTCATGGTTTGTTAAAAGGTTTTGGGGTGATCCAATGCATTTCATGGGTAATACTATTTGTTCTAACTATGAATCCTAGGGTATATGGTCATGTGAATGTTCTGGGTCTCATTATAGAGGTGTTTTTCTCGAGTCGTGCATGGTCAGTCTAACAATGTGCCATGCCCATAAGTGGGATGCCTTTAAATACTACGTGTCACACATTTGGTGCATGGTTTGTCCAAACATGTGGTCCAAACATTAAACTCCTTAAATAAGGGTGAATTTATAATTTTTCCTCCATAATTTTATTTCTCACCCTCTTTTATCCTCCACCTCCATTCATAGAACCCCCCCCTTTATTGGAGCTCCCCTTTGGCTTTAACCTTGAAATTGAAGTATCTCTCTTATTCAAACTCCGATCATACCACCATTTGTATTGTGTTATTCCTATTGTTAAAATCTATAATTCAATTCCTTCTGTCATTGTTTGTCTGTACATCTTTGACACTATTTTTGTAAACTCTAATATGCCCTATTTTGAGGGTATATTTATATTCTTAAATTTTATTCTGATTTATAACAAACTAAGAGAAAATACTATATGAGTGCTCATATAAGTGATAATATAAGGTTTATAGGAATTTTACCTCAAGTATAATCAATTTATAATTGTATTTATTATGCCACATGCTAGTTTCACTTTCTCTAAGACTCTAAAATCAATTTCATTAAATATGTTGTCTAATTTGGAATGAAAGTGTGGATTAGAACCTTTTTAATTTCATTTGAGGTCTATGACCTCAATTGAAGTCATCCCTTTTTGTGTTCCATTGTTATTTTAATGTTCCCCTCTTTATGATAATAACTAAAATTCATATTTGTTTGTTCTGTTCAACTAAATCTATGAATTAATTAATTTATTGGATTATTTGAACCATCAAAATAAAAAATCATGTATAGCTGACTGGAAGCCCCTTTTCTATTAAAAAAACAACACTAAATAATATAGGAATAAAGGGTGAAAAGTAATGTATCCCCAGAGAATCATGTTTAACAATAAGATTAAAATCATTAGGAAAGGATCCCAAGTTGTTGTAAACAATAAATTTATTCCCTAGGATACCATTTCTTGACAACAAATCAACCGTGTAATTCCCTTCATGACAAAGGTGTCTGACCTTAGTGTTCTGATTGATGTAGCTCCAGTAATATCTTACGGAATACACCAAACCCCATGGAGCATCACCTTATCCAAGAAAAAAATTTAACTAGCATCGCATAATCAGTTTCCACTTTTGAAATATGGATATAAGCTTTTCTGCATAGGATGAGACCTGTGGCCAAGGCCTTGGCCTCCACCACCATTGAATTACCATCACCAAAGTAAGCCATGAACCCCATGAACATAGATCCATGACTTTCCCTAACTAGCCCTACCCCCCCCCCCATCGCACCATGGAGGCCGGACCCATCCACGTTCAGCTTAAGGCCCGCTCAAGGTGGGCTCCATCAAACCCACGGGCCTTACAGCTGAATCTAAGAGCAAACAAAAATACATAATCTGGGTAAAATGAATCTTAACATGATGGAGTTACCAACATTTTTAATCAGCAACCCAAGCTCCATCACCAAAATCATCACCCGTACCTACATATGGGAGTTGAAGATAAAAGCACCATACCTAGCTTTAATTCGTGCTTCCCAAAGAACCCAACAAGAGGCAGAAAAAACCATTCTCTGCCTATTGACCTCAACCCCAAGATGACCAGCCTCTTAAACCCACTATTCAATCCTATCTTATATCAAAACTTTATTGAAGTGATTGTTAATCCCCTAATGAATAAATCTCCAGACACGACGTGCCTAGTCCCCTTGAAAGAAAATATGTTAGGTTGTCTTACGTTATGCTGAACATCAACACTGACATCTAGAAGCCAGGTAAATTCCTCTAATTTGAATATTCTAATTTGATGGAATTGCGTGTTTTCTCATGCACCAAACCAAGTAGTTTAAATTCGCAGTTATATCCTTTCACCAATGTTTAGAGGCCCACATATTGGTATTACCACAGGAATGAATAAGATCCTAGAATGCCTGGCTCAAAAACATACCAAATGAGGAGATGAATAAATTACACCTATCGGGCGCTTCCACCATCATAATGCTTTAAAAGATCACCCTCTAATCGTTGGTTAATATTTCCTTGAAAAAGTCCAAATACTGGTTGGATTACTTAAACAAAATGGTAGGAGTTGGAAAACCAGAAACATGAACAATATCACCGGACCTATTCATTGTCCACATGATGATGTCACTGCGCCCCACTGTCTATCAAACTGCTTTATCCATCCCTTTTAAGTGACCGATGAGGCAGCAAGACAAGCTGGATAACCTCATGTGATTCTGATATCATCCCCTCCAATCCTCCCCATATCTGACCATAATAAATTAAGACCATACGGACTTTCCTTCAAAGGAATACCAAGCTAATCGAGCCCGCATGGATTTCATGGCTTCCTCAACATCACGTAGGCCAATACCCCCTTTCAAAACTAGTTATCACATATCCTTTTAAATAGGCTTTTTTAATTGTTAAATGAAAAGATATAAAATTGAATTATATATATATATATAATGGATGAACTATAATGGTTATCACATGGTCTCAATTTTTTCCTCTTGGATCCTTTATTACTATTATTAAGACATGGATATTTTGGTATCACCTTGGGCCACATTCCATAATTACTTAAACTGGTACACTTTGGTGTCACATTCAAGACCCTAACTTCTTGTAGGTAACTTATTCAAACATTAATGTTATATACGATTTAGGTATGTTCAATCGAGTATACCTTGAGGAGTATGAACCTAACTTGATTATTATTTCAAAAATTTATTCTACTACCAATATTTATATATGTAAAATACATATTTTTTACTCATTGACATGATTAATATAGACTTCGATGGGTTGTGGCCTACTTAGTATATCTCATATCCTGTTTGGGTAGCCATTTGGTACCCGAACATACTTCATGTATGTAGGAAGGGATAAGCTAAAGAACACGGTCTTGGATTATTGATTGATTGTAGAATGGGATCTTGTGAGCATGGGATAGAGCCTTGGATCATGATTCCATGTGATATCCTTTTCTGTCTTTTGTTCTTTTTGATATTGATTTATGTATGCCTATATTTTTTGTATCTCTGTGACATACTCATCATTTTGTATATGGATGAACTTTTGGATTGATGTATTATTATTGTTTGGATGATTTAATTTCATATCACTTACTATCATTATTATGATTTCACTATCTATTTTTTAACTCACCAATACGACACTCCGATTATGACGATATAGTCTCCACACTGTACCACTATGGAACATCAATGATAGTTGATGTCCTATAGAGTATGGAGAGGTGTTCTTAAGGCCTTATGACCAACTAGTTTTGGATACATATAAGTGAATTAGGTTTGAGACATTACAAATTTGTATTATAGGGTTTTCTCTTCCTCTTTTTCATATTATTGGTTTATTAAATGGGATACTATGATGTGGTATAATTGTTAATAAGTCAACTCCTGGGAGTATCAAACCCTTGTAAGTGGATAATGATATATTATATGGGATAGGGTTTTTGTTTTTTATTATGGATGTTATAGTTTCCCTAGATTCATTGTTGAGTGGAACACATTGATTGTAGATTTAATTTTTATTTTAGAATATATTTTTAAACTTGGACTAGAATGAAAAATAGGTAGTGTATCCTGCATCATTATACACATGTGAGAATTTATTTGTCATGCATTATACCATTCCATGTTTAGTTACTTCATGCCTTATTATTGAATATTATCTATTCTTTGATAATTAAATTTGAGATTATGATAATGTTTCTTGTAGAAATAAATAAGTGGGATAAATTAATTTTCTACATCAACCTAAATGGTATTTTCCACATAGTATGATGATGGTAATTAATTAGTCGATCATATTGAGTTTCAGCCATGAATGTTTTTTTGAAACATTTTATAATGTTATTTTTTTAAAATTGTATGTAAAAAGTTTAAATTTAAAGAGTTTGTGTTCCTCTATAATTTTGGAGTGGTAATCTATATAATTGAACCATGTTAAAATCCTAGTTTCAGTTACATGTAGTACCATTTGTAATTTATAAACTGTAGTACATTATAATTTGGGAATGATAGATGCATCTAACTAGACATTGATATATATATATATATACATAGGGTGATATATAATGAAACATTTAACAATTATGGACTTACAAGTTTAAAAGGGAATTGTTTCTTTTATATAGTGATTTCAATTGCAACATAAATGGGTTTTTCCTATATAAAATGAAATTGACACACTATATTTTGGAAATATGATAAAAAAACATGACCCAGACATGAACTTAGTAGTGAAAAATAGGTAGTATCTATAGTGTTTTAATGTGTTCTTATAAAATGCCCAGGCCTGGTTTTTTGATAAGGCAGAGGGGTTTGATTCTTATATAAGAAGTCTAAAACATATCCAATTTTTCAATAAGTATTTTTTATGAGTTAATTATTATATAAGGTGTGTATTTGGAAATTTTAGAGCTATTCTGCTACTATGTACTCATGTTTAGTGCCATTTACTAGGCAATGAGCATGTACTTGAGGTGGTGGTACCTTACCCTCATGTAGTGCCAACTGTGTAACCTACAATTATACCTAACATGGGTACTCACACCCAATTTTTAGAAAATTTTCTATGATTAATACAAACTATTTAGGGGGCTCCACAGACTTGACCTACTATGGCAGAACTGTATAAAAAGTTTTTAGAGTAGTATCCACCTATGGTTTTAGGGGATAGTGGTCCATAGGCCTCTTAGCCTTGGTTAGAGGCCATATTGTATATTATTTCACATAGATATCCCTCTAGAGAGTATGGTAAAGATCAAAACTTATATGCTTCACGGTTTTACAAAATGTTTTGTGGGATGTTATTACTCAATCAGACCAGTATCGATATTTGATCCGGATATATTTTCAGGATACCATCTGTTAATATTTCTTTCTGTAGATGATTAGATATGATAGAGCTTGGGAGTCTAGGAACATAGTGCAAGGATTATTATAATATATGGATTTCTCTTCTCTCCTTTTGAAGCGTTAAAAATTTTCACCCTCTTTAATTGATGATGAGATTTCTAGAGTGAGATGCTTTGAAGATGGTCTTTGGAACTCTATCTAGTTTTAGGTGTATGTGTTTTCCCGACTACTATCTTATGAATTAAGAATATAGCCCATATTACGATGTGTAATTTTAGGGAATATGATATTTTAGTTCCAAGATAGGTTAGTTGTTAGTATAGTAGCACGAAGCACTATCTAGAGAGTTCTTAATAGAGCAGTGTAATATAGAGTGTCTAAATTGATAGTTTTTTTATATTCCATTAGTGTGGGACATATTATCTTGTAAATCCTCGGTGCTACCGAGACATAGTTGACGGAAGATCCTGTGGTATAATTGGGAATCTTTAGTGGTTTTTTGAACTCTTTCATCTATTATTAGCACAAGAGGATATACACTTTCTCCTACAAACAAAGTAGGATAAGTAGCCTTCCTCCAAGATGGAAGATCGAATACCACTGGCCATAAAACCCAGGGAGTTGGTCATGGTTTGGGATGAAAGACTCAAAATATGAATCACCAATTGGGTGGAGAAACTCTAGTAATTCAGGTTTTAGATTAGGGCCATAGATCAGACCAAATATATGTAGTGTATCCATTACCAGAGGAGCAGGGTGTTGGCTCTTTTTGATACAGGCAGATCACAATCTTTTATCATTGTGGATATTATAGAAATCTTTAGACTTTACATTTAATAGTTTTTTGGTGTAATAAAACTTGATACTGTGTTAGGAATTCGATCTTAGAGTGTTCTCTAGTGAATGGAATACCCCCTTTAGGTAGGGAGATATCATTTTTTATGGTGCCTATTTATCCTAGAGATGATGGGATTTGATTTCATTCTTGGGATGGATCAGTTGGTCCCCTATCATGATTATGTAGAAAACTATAACCATAGGGTATCATTTAGATCAAAAATGGATTATAAATACTGTAACATCCCAAGTAAGTAATGAATAATAGATATTTTTATCTATGTTTATCAATGATTAAGATAGTGTCATAGAGGCTTAAAATGAAAATAAATACAATCTTATGCATGGAATACACTAATATTCTTAAAAGATTGTTTTACTGCCTTTTGATGGCAAACCATTTTTGAATCTATATTTTGACAATTTTATAAACTATGTTTGTCAAAATAAACTTACCCTTTATGATTGGGACATCAAAATTTACTTTGTCTGAATTTTTGGTATTTTTCTGACAATGTTCATTTTTTTAATGAATAGTGAGAAATACTGCATTTTACATCAAAACTGCTTTTTAATCTAATTTATTTATATGATTAGATTATGTTTTGAATTGGTTTTGAAGTGAAATTAGAATATATTTTTACCATTTAATCAAATGGTGGTCATTGGAATCAATTTACTTTTGAAATTAGACTTAAACTGGTGTCAATCTTTTGATACTTATTGTTTTGTAAAAACACGCTATTTGCTCTGGCAGCGGGAATTAATTATTAAATTAATTAATGTGACTTATATGATTTGAATTTTGTAAAATAGACTTCATTTTTGAATTCGGAATATCAAATATAGCTTAGGGTGAATTTTTGGTAATTTTCTGAAAAACTTCAATTTTTGATGAATAGTGAAACCACTAAGTGGTAATCAAGCAAACTGATTTTTCAGTTAAATGAAAGTTTACCACTAATGTGTATTTAATTTTGAAAATCCAACATACATGGTTGTCATTAAGAAGTAAAATTTTGTTCAATGAGATTAAAATAATTTTTTGGTGAATAGTAACTTATTAAGTTCTTAATCACGATTAGTGGTAATTAGGGTAGTTTAAGGTATAAATAATACTTTAATAAAATGAAATGACCTAGACACATGTCCCAACCTCATTGGTTGTGTCATGGCCGACCATGAAATGCCATGGGTCAACTTGGGGACCCCATGGATCCACTTTTGTTGGGAAATGACATAAATTACTTTTTATTTAATGTTAAAGTGAAAATGACACAAACATAATATGTTTTACGAAAACAATTTTTAAGTGGGGTTATACAAGTCCAAATTTTGATTATAAATAGTCATTGGAAAGCTAAAACGATTTCCTATATCATAGTATTTTGTTTATAATTTTTAGACAATAAATAAATTTAATTATTTATGACATAATAATGATGCAGCGATGACATCATTATTTGACGATTTAAATAAAATAGAAAGATAATGTAAAATATATGAACTAAACATGTCCAAAACAAATTGGATGAGTGTATTTCGAACCCTTATCACCTTATCCACGAATTATATCAATGTGGGACCTTTTAAAACCGAAACACATTTTCAAGTAAAGTAATATTTCTTTACTTTCCAAAAGTGCCCCTCCTCTCCTCTTATAAAAGGCCCCCACCTCTACCTCATTTCACACACTCTTAAAGCCTTTGGCTAGGCCAACCCCTGCCCATTTGCTCTCTCCACTTCCCTCTCCTCATACTAGAGGATTACCTTTGGGCATAATCCTTTAAAAGGAAGCCTTTAGGCTCAACTCAAAAGGAGTTACACTTTTAAAGGTAATTCATTCTCTCATGTTCATTTGTTTTATTTTGCTTCTCCAACCCCCCTAAACTCTTTTTATTTACTTCCTTTGTAACAACAACAGTATCTTCAATATACTAGGATGTTGTTATAAGAATTATTTGAGCTACAATCTCACACAACTACATCAAATGGTTAAAGAACATACGGTTTCCGTGGATGGAGAAATTCTGCCTCCCGAAACGATGATTGTTCAATACTCATTTAACACCTTCAAAGGTGGCCATTATGATGTCATTATTTTTATATATGATATATAATATGTTTATGTTTTCCTTAAGCTTCTGTTTTTTTTCATTTTTGGCATACCTTTATGGTTTCCATTATGGGTAAACACGATATCTTCATTTTAGGAAGTGCGGACTACCGCCCCCTGAAAGTGATTTGATTCGTTAATACCATATGTGTGATGTGTAAAGGATAAAGTTAATGATATTATATATGTTATTATACTGTAATTATAATATACTCTTATATCATTATGATTCCATTCTAGAAGATATGAAATAGAAATGGAAGTAGCGTTCATGCGTACGTACGGCTTACCGTCTCCATGAACGGTGCATTTCATTTCTTACCTCTAAATGATTATGTAATATTATAAATGCATGTATGTACTGGATATATATGACATATATGATATCTACATCATGAATACCATTCTGTATATAATGAACCTTTGACCAAATTAACAACATGTAAGTGTAAGAAGTCTATTTTTGACTTAAGAACCAAATACCGACAAAATGAACATTATTAACTTAACTGATTACATGATGTTCATAACATGGTATAAAAGGAATAATGAACTTGAAAAAGATTCATAAGCAAGTAGAGATTAACTCAAGTTTATTATTCAGGAGATTAAAGAACGGTCGGGTCAAGTCGGATACGAAGTATGGGACTTCGTCTCAATCTCCTTTCGTTGAGGCATATTTTATTTTATACACAACTTTCTTTTATACGGTGTATAAACCACTTTGACTTTTACATTTATTCAAAAGGAATCTTTTTTATACGAAGCGTTTACTAAACGACAAAAGGGAATGTTTTTGTCGTACGTATGCGGCGACAACGACTTTTCCGCCGTCGTGACCGTTATTTGAGTTTCGGCTTCCTCTACAAGCCATACCTTCTTTTTAAAAGAAAAATAAATACCATATTTTACTTTTCTTTTATTTTGGTATTGAAAATGGTTTTCATAATGTTTTTATATCAATGTGTTGTATTGATATCTCTTGATTGAAATGTGGAAATTTTATGTTTCCTTTATACATGTTTTATGTGATATGATTATGTTATGGTTCTTGGGCATTATTATGAAGACGGGTGGTTCCGTGATAAACTAAGGGCGGGTGAGCCCGTTATAGCTCTCCAATGCATTGGGTAACGCGAAGGAGTGAAACGTTAAGGTTTCTCCGAAGAGATTTTAGGGAATATACTGTGATGGGTATTCCAAACGTAACCAAGAGGGTTACTCCCTATGTAAGAATGTTATGAATGCCTCAAGTTACCTTTATGTCTTATGATTTCTATGATTTATTCATGATTTTATGAGGTATGTTAAAGTGCCTATGATTTATGGGTAAAGTATGATTTCATTCTTATGTATATATGAACTCATGTTTCCTTTCCATGTTTTTTATAACCCATACTGAGTTTTTATGCTCATCCCAAGTTTTTGAAATGTTTTTCACAGGTCAAGGGAAAGGTACATGATAAGATGATAGAGTCAAGGATATGTCAAGAAATAATCCATGTTTTATTTTAAATGTGTTTCCATTGATGGGAATAAAGAATACTATCTTTATGTAACCACTTTGTTTATATGTGGAATGTAATGCAAGTTTTATGATCTAATTCTCTAAAACTCTAAACTCGAAAAGATCCTCAATGTGTAATCTTGTAATAACTCAAGATTAAGTAAGGTTTAAGGCTGGGGCCTTATAGTTGGTATCATAGGTCAGTTTAGATAACTTTAGGAGTTAGAATTCTATTAAATGATTATCCAAAAATAATTTTTTTTTGAAGTGATATAGTATTTGAAGATTACCATGTTGCTTCATCTAAGACATGTTTGTTAAGAATGGGTTTTCGTAGAGGAAACAGAACAGATTTTTTGGGAATGCATATAGAGGGAAATGACCTTCTAAATCAGCAACTTGAGATGGTCAGAATCAGAATTGAAGAGTTTGCTGTAGTGATAGCTCAGTTGACTCAGGTGATAAGTTATTGGTTGTTTTCATTGATGATATTTTGGTGTTTTCTAAACGTAAAGAGGAGCATGAAAAACATTTAAGTGTTATCTTGCAAACCTTAAAAGAAAAGAAACTGTATGGGAAATTCAGCAAGTGTGAGTTTTGGTTGCAACAAATTTCTTTCCTTGGTCACATTGTTTCTAAAGATGGAATAACTGTTGATCCTGCAAAAACAAAAGTTGTGGAAGAATGGCCAAGACCCACAAATGTAACCGAGATTCGTAGCTTCCTTGGTTTGGCGGGCTATTACCGAAGGTTTGTTAGAAATTTTTCACGGTTATCTAGTCCAATGACTAAGCTAACTCGGAAGGGTGTTAAGTTTATCTGGACAAAAGAATGTGATGATTGTTTTCAGGAATTGAAAAGAAGATTGGTGAATGCTCCAGTTTTGGCACTACCTTCCAGGAATGGTGAGTTTGTTATATACAGTGATGCTTCATTGAAAGGACTTGGTTGCGTCCTAATGCAGAATGATCAGGTAATTGCTTATGCTTCACGACAGTTGAAAACTCATGAGATAAATTACCCTACACATGATTTGGAATTAGCTGCTATTGTTTTTGCTTTAAAAATTTGGAGGCATCATTTGTATGGAGTAAAGTGTGAAATATATACCGATCACAAAAGTTTAAAGTATATATTCACTCAGAAAGAGTTAAACATGAGAAAAAGGAGATGGCTAGAATTAATCAAGGATTATGATTGTACAATTCATTACCATCCGGGAAAAGCAAATAAAGTGGCTGATGCTTTGAGTCGAAAAAGTAATGCTTCATTAACAATGTTGCGTTTGGAACGTGATACTTTGGTTAACGATTTGATGAACTTTGGCATAGAAGTTGTTGGTGCAGGAAGTCCTTCTGTTTTGTTTCAGGTATCAGTTTGATCATCTCTATCAGATAGAATCAAGCAAGCACAGAAGCAAGATAGTGAGTTGCAGAAAAAGGTAGAGCTGGTTCAGAAAGGTAAGTTGCCTGAATTCAACATTGATAATGATTGTGTTTTGAGATTTGGGAAGAGTTTGTGTGTGCCTTGTGATTCACAGTTGAAGAGAGAGTTGTTATGTGAAGCTCATAGTTCTCCGTTTTCAGTTCATCCGGGCAGTACTAAGATGTATAGAGATCTGCGAGAGTATTACTGGTGGGATGGAATGAAAAGAGATATAGCTGATTTTACTGTGAAGTGTTTGACTTGTCAGCAGGTTAAAGCAGAGCGGCAGTTACCGAAAGGGATTCTTCAGCCTTTACCAGTGCCAGAGTGGAAATGGGAGAATATATCCATGGACTTTGTTGTTGGATTACCGAAGACATCTCGAGGTAATAATGCAATCTGGGTTATTGTTGATCGCTTGACCAAATCTGCTCATTTCCTTGCTATACGAGATACTTTCTCTCTTGATCAAATTTCCCGTTTGTATCTTAAAGAGATAGTCAGGTTACATGGAGTTCCTCTCTCCATTGTATCGGATCGTGATCCCAGGTTTACTTCTAACTTTTGGAAAGGCCTTTAGAAGTCGTTGGGTACTGAATTAAATTTTAGTACAGCTTTTCATCCTCAATCAGATGGGCAGTCAGAACGAAAAATTCAGACATTGGAGGATATGCTACGAGCTTGTTCTATGGATTATCAGGGAAGTTAGGACCAACATATTTCTTTGGTTGAGTTTTCATATAATAACAGTTTCCATTCTAGTATACAGATGGCACCATTTCAGGCATTATATGGGAAGCGGTGTCGAACTCCAGCTTTCTGGGATGAAGTGGGTGAAAGGAAGTTGATGGGACCAGAATTGGTAGAAGAGATGGAAGAAAAAGTTCAGTTGATTCAGAAACACATGAGAACATCTCAGAGCAGGCAGAAGAGTTATGCGGATAACCGGAGGAAGTATCTATCTTTCGAGGTAGGTGATCATGTTTTTCTCAAGGTTTCTCCTTGGAAAAGTGTGATGAGATTTGGTAAGAAAGGAAAGTTGAGTCCAAGGTTCATTGGACCATACGAAATTCTGGAGAGAGTTGGATCAGTTGCATACCGAGTGGCTTTACCTCCGAGTTTATCACAGGTACACAATGTTTTTCACATTTCAATGTTGAGAAAGTATATGCCAGATCCATCTCATGTTTTGAGTCCAGAGGTAGTTCAGCTGGAAGAGAACCTATCTTATGAGGAACAACCGGTCCAGATTCTTGACCACAGGGAGCAAGTGTTAAGGAATAAGGTGATTAAGCAGGTAAAGGTTTTGTGAAAAAACCACATGATTGAAGAGGCAACATGGGAATCTGAAAATGCAATGAGGGATAAGTACCCTCATTTATTTGATAAGTAAATAAATTGCGGGGACGCAATTTTCTAAAGGGGGGAAGGATGTAACATCCCAAGTAAGTAATGAATAATAGATATTTTTATCTATGTTTATCAATGATTAAGATAGTGTCATAGAGGCTTAAAATGAAAATAAATACAATCTTATGCATGAAATACACTAATATTCTTAAAAGATTGTTTTACTGCCTTTTGATGGCAAACCATTTTTGAATCTATATTTTGACAATTTTATAAACTATGTTTGTCAAAATAAACTTACCCTTTATGATTGGGACATCAAAATTTACTTTGTGTGAATTTTTGGTATTTTTCTGACAATGTTCATTTTTTAATGAATAGTGAGAAATACTGCATTTTACATCAAAACTGCTTTTTAATCTAATTTATTTATATGATTAGATTATGTTTTGAATTGGTTTTGAAGTGAAATTAGAATATATTTTTACCATTTAATCAAATGGTGGTCATTGGAATCAATTTACTTTTGAAATTAGACTTAAACTGGTGTCAATCTTTTGATACTTATTGTTTTGTAAAAACACACTATTTGCTCTGGCAGCGGGAATTAATTATTAAATTAATTAATGTGACATATATGATTTGAATTTTGTAAAATAGACTTCATTTTTGAATTCGGAATATCAAATATAGCTTAGGGTGAATTTTTGGTAATTTTCTGAAAAACTTCAATTTTTGATGAATAGTGAAACCACTAAGTGGTAATCAAGCAAACTGATTTTTCAGTTAAATGAAAGTTTACCACTAATGTGTATTGAATTTTGAAAATCCTACATACATGGTTGTCATTAAGAAGTAAAATGTGGTTCAATGAGATTAAAATAATTTTTTGGTGAATAGTAACTTATTAAGTTCTTAATCACGATTAGTGGTAATTAGGGTAGTTTAAGGTATAAATAATACTTTAATAAAATGAAATGACCTAGACACATGTCCCAACCTCATTTGTTGTGTCATGGCCTACCATGACATGCCATGGGTCAACTTGGGGACCCCATGGATCCACTTTTGTTGGGAAATGACATAAATTACTTTTTATTTAATGTTAAAGTGAAAATGACACAAACATAATATGTTTTACGAATTTTTTTTTAAGTGGGGTTATACAAGTCCAAAGTTTGATTATAAATAGTCATTGGAAAGCTAAAAATATTTCCTATATCATAGTATTTTTTTTATAATTTTTAGACAATAAATAAATTTAATTATTTATGACATAATAATGATGCAGCGATGACATCATTATTTGACGATTTAAATAAAATAGAAAGATAATGTAAAATCTATGAACTACACATGTCCAAAACCACTTGGATGAGTGGATTTCGAACCATTATCACCTTATACACGAATTATATCAATGTGGGACCTTTTAAAACCGAAACACATTTTCAAGTAAAGTAATATTTCTTTACTTTCCAAAAGTGCCCCTCCTCTCCTCTTATAAAAGGCCCCCACATCTACCTCATTTCACACACTCTTCAAGCCTTTGGCTCGGCCAAACCCTGACCATTTTCTCTCTCCACTTCCCTCTCCTCATCCTAGAGGATTCCCTTTGGGCAGAATCCTTTCAAAGGAAGCCTTTAGGCTCAACTCAAAAGGAGTTACACTTTTAAAGGTAATTCATTCTCTCATGTTCATTTGTTTTATTTTGCTTCTCCAACCCCCCTAAACTCTTTTTATTTACTTCCTTTGTAACAACACCAGTATCTTCAATATACTAGGATGTTGTTATAAGATTTATTTGAGCTACACTCTCACACAACTACATCAAATGGTTAAAGAACATACGGTTTCCGTGGATGGCGAAATTCTGCCTCCCGAAACGATGATTGTTCAATACTCATTTAACACCTTCAAAGGTGGCCATTATGATGTCACTATTTTTATATATGATATATAATATGTTTATGTTTTCCTTAAGCTTCTGTTTTTTTTCATTTTTGGCATACCTTTATAGTTTCCATTATGGTTAAACACGATATCTTCATTTTAGGAAGTGCGGACTACCGCCCCCTGAAAGTGATTTGATTCGTTAATACCATATGTGGGATGTGTAAAGGATAAAGTTAATGATATTATATATGTTATTATACTGGAATTATAATATACTCTTATATCATTATGATTCCATTCTAGAAGATATGAAATAGAAATGGAAGTAGCGTTCATGCGTACGTACGGCTTACCGTCTCCATGAACGGTGCATTTCATTTCTTACCTCTAAATGATTATGTAATATTATAAATGCATGTATGTACTGGATATATATGAAATATATGATATCTAAATCATGAATACCATTCTGGATATAATGAACCTTTGACCAAATTAACAACATGTAAGTGTAAGAAGTCTATTTTTGACTTAAGAACCAAATACCGACAAAATGAACATTATTAACTTAACTGATTACATGATGTTCATAACATGGTATAAAAAGAATAATGAACTTGAAAAAGATTCATAATCAAGTAGAGATTAACTCAAGTTTATTATTCAGGAGATTAAAGAACGGTCGGGTCAAGTCGGATACGAGGTATGGGACTTCGTCTCAATCTCCTTTCGTTGAGGCATATTTTATTTTATACACAACTTTCTTTTATACGGTGTATAAACCACTTTGACTTTTACATTTATTCAAAAGGAATCTTTTTTATACGAAGCGTTTACTAAACGACAAAAGTGAATGTTTTTGTCGTACGTATGCGGCGACAACGACTTTTCCGCCGTCGTGACCGTTATTTGAGTTTCGGCTTCCTCTACAAGCCATACCTTCTTTTTAAAAGAAAAATAAATACCATATTTTACTTTTCTTTTATTTTGGTATTGAAAATGGTTTTCATAATGTTTTTATATCAATGTGTTGTATTGATATATCGTGATTGAAATGTGGAAATTTTATGTTTCCTTTATACATCTTTTATGTGATATGATTATGTTATGGTTCTTGGGCATTATTATGAAGACGGGTGGTTCCGTGATAAACTAAGGGCGGGTGAGCCTGTTATAGCTCTCCAATGCATTGGGTAACGCGAAGGAGTGAAACGTTAAGGTTTCTCCGAAGAGATTTTAGGGAATATACTGTGATGGGTATTCCAAACGTAACCAAGAGGGTTACTCCCTATGTAAGAATGTTATGAATGCCTCAAGTTACCTTTATGTCTTATGATTTCTATGATTTATTCATGATTTTATGAGGTATGTTAAAGTGCCTATGATTTATGGGTGAAGTATGATTTCATTCTTATGTATATATGAACTCATGTTTCCTTTCCATGTTTTTTATAACCCATACTGAGTTTTTATGCTCATCCCAAGTTTTTGAAATGTTTTTCACAGGTCAAGGGAAAGGTACATGATAAGATGATAGAGTCAAGGATATGTCAAGAAATAATCCATGTTTTATTTTAAATGTGTTTCCATTGATGGGAATGAAGAATACTATCTTTAAGTAACCACTTTGTTTATATGTGGAATGTAATGCAAGTTTTATGATCTAATTCTCTAAAACTCTAAACCCGAAAAGATCCTCAATGTGTAATCTTGTAATAACTCAAGATTAAGTAAGGTTTAAGGCTGGGGCCTTATAAATATATTCACAATGGGGCACGATATTTCTAGATAATTATATCTGAACTAGAGAATCGTGGGATGAGTGGGGTGACAACCCAGATTTTTATCCTTTATATTGAGGATTAGAGAATACTTCTGGATGATTTGTATCCAATTATAGATCATTTTAGGGATGTTTTTCCTTTATATTTTTCTTTATTTTCACCTAAAAGATAGTTGGAGTTATTTATTGACATAGTTCCAAGAGAATCACTAGTATCCATTCCTCCTTATAGGATGGCTACTAATAAGTTTCATGAGATTAGAAAGTAGCTAGAGGACTTAGATGATAAAGGTTTTATACAACCTAGTACTTTACCTTAGGGGTTCAACTTTCCTTTTCACCAAGAAGGTGTATGGTACCCTCATGTTTTGGGTGTATAACCATTAGTTGAACCGACTTATGGTTAATTAATCAGATTCTCTATGTTTTATAGATAACCTATTTGACTAGATCTGAGGAGTTAGAGATTTATCTGAGATTTATTTGAGGTTATATTATCATCATGTATGTGTCAGACCTTCATAAATACATCGTAAATTTTTTTATTTCATGTATGGTCTTTTTGAGAATCCCGTTATAAAATTTGGTATCATTATCATGCTATTAGTTTTTATGGATTTGATGATTCAATTTTTTCACCCATATCAAGATTCATTTTTTGGCAGGCTTTATGGAAAATATAAGTGTATTTTTTCACTCAACAGGAACATGTAAAACATATTGGGATCATACTGAATACACTATTATAGAGGGATATATATTCTAGGATTAAAAAATGCCAATTTTGGATTGAAAAGGTTCACATTCTATGTTATATTATCTCAGAGGTAGGGGTTTCATTTAACCTAGAAAAGGTGAATTTTATGGTTTCCTAGGAGAATACAAAGAATTTTTTTGACATATGTGGACTCTTAGGGATGGTTGGCTATTATAGGCACTTTATTTATAATTTTTCACACATAGAATCACCTCTTATGGATTTTAATAAGAATAGAGTGATGTTATTGTGGTCATAATCCCCTAAGATACCCTTTTAAAAGAAAAACGGAAAATTGAATTCAATTGAAATATTGATTCTTCCAGAGGATGGTATAATTTATAAAATTTATTATGATGCATCAAAAATCAATCAAACTAAATAATAATGTATAAATATTGATTCTTGGTATATGGGTATCATCATTTGAGGTCGTATGAGATAAATTATCTGAAACATGATCTCGAGTAAGAAGTTTGGGTTTATGCCTTGCATTGTTGGTGTCATTATTTTCATAGAGATCATTTTTTGGTGTATGTAGCCCACAGAAGACTCAAATATTTATTTTTGAAATTTTAATTAAACATCAGGAAAGAAATTTGGTTTGAATAACTACAATACTTTCATTTTTAGCTTTCCTGTTTGCAAGGGAAGGGAAATTCTGTAGTGAATTCTTTGAGTTGGGTGACTCCTACACATACAGATCAAGGGGCTAGTAATGACTGGTAGTTGATAGACCTATTTGACGAGATACACATATGGAAGGAAATAAGCAAGAAAGGAAGTAGTAAACATGGATGTACTCAAAAGTAAACAATTCCAAAACATCAAATAATTCAGTTCCACATAGCAAGTAAAGAGATAATCACAAACAAGTAACCCTTTGGGATTTACTCATTGTCTAATCCCCTCTGGTACTACCTTGAAAACACAAGAAACCCTCTAATAAGTACACATATTCTAACCCCTCTAGTTCAGCATTATTATAGACTCTCTGGGGTAGCACTTTCCATAAATCCCCCCCCCCTATAGTCTCATATTGGTTACTAAAAGGCCCTATGGGGAAGAAATTACCTCTCATTCCCCCTATGTACCACATCGAAGAACTACAGACACTCTATGGAAGCACTTACGTCAATTCCTCCAATGGTCTCGCATCATGAAAATAATAACAGACACTATGGAGAATCCCTTACGTTCATTATCCCTATGGTCCACTACACCAGGTTCTCACGAACCTGTGTAAGTCAAACAAGAATATAAATAAAAAGTGGCCAATGTAATCCTCAAGACCCACATGTCTAACCAGTCTATAGTTCAACAACATGTTAGATAATAAACCCTCCATCCTATAATACTGGGCATGGAAAACGAACAAGGCAGCCCAACAGGCTATGTAAGACCAAATGGTTATAAACAAAACGTGAATGGTAATACACTTCCAAAGCATATCAATTAACCCTATTCACATTCAATTAAACTCTACTCAAGCATACTAGCATAGCAGGAAATTAACAGGGCTAAAACCATAAACACACAATACCCCTATTATGTGTGTTGGGAAATTTTTCACATATAACTAAAATACATTCAATGGAATGCCAGAAACCCCCTACCACAGTGTTATAGGATCATTATACATGAATCTCAAGCCTTGAATATCCCTATAAAACCATAGATATACAAAAAATTCTAAAACATTCAACCTAGGATAACTCTTAAAAGAAGATGAATCATGAAATGAAGCTCTAGAAGAAGGAAGATCATACAGAGGTGATCCCAACGTAATTGACAGCGGTCGACTCAGAGAACGGATGCTCAATCGGGGGCTCCAGGAAGAATCGTGGTCGTACGGACGCTCTCGGACGAACTAGGTTGAGACAGAGGTGTTTCTGTCCATCAGATGCAACCCTGGTACATTTAAGGAAAAAAACAAAAGTACATGGAGTGTACTTTTGAGGTACATGGCATGTACTTTCCCTTACCGAGCCCTGCTTTAGGCATCCTATAGGTCACCACACACGGACGTGTGCACAACTATTACATGACCAACACATCTACCTGTGGTAACCAATTACACGACATGTACTCGTAAATTACACGATGTGTACTTCAAAAATTTCAAGATACTCCTCTTTTCCTCAACAAACACCAGAAAGAAAACATACCTGAAATGAATATTCGGGTTCTTACAAACCTCCCCCCTTAATAAAGGTTTTCATTGAATTTCCTTAATGAGGTGGCATAGAAGAAGAATCCTCGAATAGCTCTGGACACTACAATAGTACATTGGCCTCTCTCTCCTAGGTCTCGTCATGTACTCTGTTGTGATACCATAGCACTCGTATCAAAAGAACAGACCATCCACAGAGAACCTTCATTCATTAATCAACAATATGAATATGATTCTCCTCAAATGATGCATCCACCTCTAATTCAACCTCTTCAGTTTGAAAAACATGAGATGGGTCTAGGATGTAATGTCGAAGGTGAGAAACGTGGAAGACGTCATGCATTTCCCGATACCTCTAAGGTAATTGCAACAGATAGGAAACATGTCCAACTCTCTCCAATACCTCAAATGGCCCGATGTACCTCAGAGAAAGCCTACTTTGTCTCCTAATCCTCTGGTGTCCCAACCTGGATGTGACATGAATGAAAACCTGATCTCCAACCTCAAACTCTAGAGGTCATCTCTGTCGATCAGCATAAGACTTCTGTCATGACTGTGTAGTATCCATCCACTTCAAAATCCACTCGATCTGCTATGTGGTCTCCTGGACATGACAAGGTCCTAGCATAGCTGCCTCTCCTACCTCTATCCTAAATAAGGGTTATCGGCATGGCCTATTATAGAAAGCCTCATAAGGTTCCATTTAAACAATTTCTTGAAAACTATAATTGTAGGAGAACTCCACAAGAGTTATGTGATTTTCCCAAGAACCTCCAAAATCTAGGATACATGCTCGAAGGATGTAATCAAGCACCTGAATCATATGCTTAGACTGGGCATCTGTCTGGGGATGGTAAGTTGTACTCAAAAGCACATGTGTACACAAATCCATCAGAATCCCCTACCAGACCCGATAAGTAAAACTGGTGTCCTTGTCTGAGACAATGGAGTGTGGAACTCCATGAAGATGTACAATCTCATGGATGCACAACCATCCCATCTCATCAACACTAAAGGTCTCCTTGACCAAAAAGATGTGAGAAACCTGGGAAAGTCTATCAATGACAACCCATACTGCATCATTTCCACAGTGCGACCTCGGCAAACCGGTTGGGAAATCCATTACGACATCATTCCACTTCTACTCGGGAATGGATAACTACTGCAAAATCCCTACTGGTCACTGATGCTCTACCTTCATCTGCTAACAAGTGGAACACCTCATGATGAATCCAACAACATCTGTCTTCATACTTGGACACCAATACTGACAGTGTAGATCACGATACATCTGGGTGACTCCATGATGAACTTCCCAAACTGAGGAATTAATGTCCCACATTAGCTCCTCAAGTATTTCTAATGACACCCATACACTCCCATGAAAATGAAAGATCTCGTCCTTGCCTACGGTCCATCCATAAATAGACACACTCTCTCGTAGGACTGGGCATTCATAATCAGATAGTTTCCTCAATGATACTTGATCATGTAAAGTCTAGGTAACAACTACAAAATAAAGAAAAGTTTTCCCTTGTCATTCATGAACCTTCAAATGCATCTCATAGAATAGATCCATAAGCTTCCACTCACTACTAGCCTCCTAAACAGCATGTATTTTAGTCCTCCTACGAAACACATCTGCTACTACGTTTTCTTTCCTAGGCGTGTAGGCAAACTCAATTTCAAAAGTCTGAAGGTACTCAACCCACCTTCACTGTCTCAAATTTAGGTCACACTGAGTGAAGATATTCTTGAGACTTTTTTGGTCGGTGAAAACCACAAAATGCTCTCTAAGACGATAATGTCTCCAATAGCAATAGTCATGAACAACTGTAGCTAGCTCGAGATCGTGCGTCGGGAAGTTCCCATCATGTGGCTTAAACTACTGAGACTCATACTCAACAACTCCTTCTCCTTGCATAGGCACTACTCCTATACCAATACCTAAAGCATCACAGTAAATAGTATAGCTCTTGCATGGATCTGAAAAAACTAATATCAGTGCTGAATTCAACCACCCTTTCATCTCCTGAAAGGCTTACTCATAAGAATCTGATAACAAGTACTTCACATATTTCTTAGTCAATCCCATCAGTGGCGCTGATAAGCATGAAAAGTATTGTATGAAACGTCTATAGTATCCAGCCAGCCATAGAAAACTTCATACCTCAAATACTTTCTTCAGCTACTCCCAGGAAACTACTGATCTCACTTTCTCTAGGACTACTGATACTCCGGTCTCTAAGATATCATTAGCCATGAAGTGATTTTGGTCAATCCAAAAGTTGTATTTTTGAGATCTTAGCATATAACTGATGCTCTCTCAGTGTACTCCCAATTATATCAATATGTGTGGCATTGTAGTGTCGAGTGTGAGAGTACACCAAGATATTTTCCATGAAGAATACCATGAAAGAATCCAATTATGGATGGAACACTCAGTTCATCAGTGCCATAAAAACTGCAGGCACATTAATGAGACCAAACGGCATAACCACATACTCTTATAGACCATACCTGATCTGAATGGCTATAAAAGGTTTATCAGATGGTATAATGCACATATAATGGTAACCAGATATCAAGTAAATCCTTGAGATCACTCGGGCTCCTTGAAGATGATCAAATAGATCATCAATCCTCAGCAAAGGGATATCATTTCTTGAGCATAAACTGGTTCAACATCCGATAATTGACAAAAAGTCTGATGGTACCATCCACCTTCTTCAAAAATAGGGCTAGAAAACCCCAAGTATAATTATTGGGTAGGATAAAACCATTTTCCTGCAACTACTCCAACTACTTCTTGATCTCCTACAACTCAAGTGTAGCCATATTATAAGGATGAATGGATATCAGTGCTGCTCCTGGCACAAGCCTGATAAGAACATCCACCTCTCGCTCTAGAGGAAAACCATAAAACTCCTCTAGAAAGGTGTCCCTGAAATGATCCACCACTAGAGAAAATTCCATTTGTGAAGTCCCCTGGTCATCTAGATATAGAATATTAAACTAGGATATAAATCCTCCTAACCCATGATGCTCAGGTCCCGCTCTACTCGCCTTGACATCCCATTCACCCTTAGGAAGAAAGATCTGCCCTCTGGTGATGTGAAACTCACCCTATGGTGATAGCATTCAACAATAACCTGGAAGGGTCCTAACCAACACATTCTGAGAATGATGTCATATCCTTTCATCTTTAAGACAAAGAGGTCCCAAAAGAAGTGACACCTAGCAACCTCAAGAGGGAACTCCTTACATTGTTGTGCACTAGTCGTTCATTCCCCCAACAGAGTGTTCAACGTCAAGATATTGTATGAACAAAAGATATAGAGCCCAAGTCTCTCCACAAAAGAAATAGATATACAGCTATGTGATGCCCCTATATAGAAAAGAGTAGAAGCTAAAAGTGAGGCAACTAGAATCGTACTTTGAACTGTATAGGGTCCGGGATCCTGCTCCTACTAGGTCTGCTCCACTGCAAAATTATGGCCTATACTGCGGTCCTGTGACCCTGCCTAACCACTCTGAGCTGATCCACCATGTTGTTGTTGAATTCCTGGCGACTGACAACCACGACCATGGGCTCCACCTCAGCCTGAACAGCCGGAAGAACTCCAGTTCCCAGACTGGTGAGAAACTAGTGGTGCTGCTCTTGAACACATAGTCATAGAAGAACCTAAGTCACCAGCAGCCGATGATATAAAGTGACATAAATGCTAAAGATGACCCATCTAGCCGCAATATGGGAACTCAAATGGTCCTCTCGGCAATGTGGCCTCGTTTTCCCACTCTTCCTGCATTTGTAGCACACCACCTGACTACTAGAAGAAGTGTATCTCCTCCTTGTATCATCGCACAAATACCCCATATGGTGATTCCTGCTATCAGTAGGAGGGATAATAACTCTAGATGTCGAACTGCCATGGCTTAAAACTCTAGAATACCTCATATTTTTCTCCATGATCAGCACCTAGTTTACTATAGAAGTGATGGAATTCAGCCTGAAGATGTTCATATGAGATCGGATGTCCTTCTTGAGACCATCCTCGAAATTCCTTTCCATGAATAACACATTACCTCTTGGAATAGGCGTGAAGCACTATAGCTCTATGAAGTGAGAAGAATGCTCCATAATAGAAAGAGTACCAATCTCCAGACTCATGAACTCTTGAGATCGATCGACCCTCATATTTTCTAGATAGAAGTAATCATAAAAGGCACGTTGGAACTCACCCTAGGCCATAACCTGCTGGAATCCCACCTGTGAGATCAAATCCCACCATCTCTTGGCAGTGTCCCAAAGCACGTACATAGCGAGCTTGACCATCCTCTCTGGAGGCATCTCCAAATGCTTGACGATAGACAATATGGATTCTAACCAAGACTCTATTGCCTAAGGTCCTCCTTCCCCTATGAAGGTGGGAGGATGCTATTTCTGGAAGACCAACATCAACTCTGCAATAGAAGGGGTAGGATGCGGTACTCCTCAGAAGGTCTGTATGAACCTCATGAAGCCCGCTCGGAATTTTCCATCAGCACCTGTGTCCAGAATGATGGCTGCTGCCAAGACTGGCAAAACTGGAGGATCTATTAGAAGCCCTTGATTAGCCACGTCTGGCAGTTGATCAGTGCCTTGCAACTGGAATTCAACCAGAGGATCTCTCAGTGTCATGACTTTGCAAGGTCAAGTGCACACCTTAGATCAATATTGTCAAGGACTAAAAAATAGAAGTGTAAGAAGGAAATAGGAGAAAGAAAACATTCATGTTTTTCATAACATGGATACACGGTGTGTATAATGACTACACGGTGTGTTCCCCGAATCCTTTCAAATGGGCGTGTATTCCTGCCAAAACAAGTCGTGTAATACACCATACATGATGTGTTGTCATAACACATGACATCTACATGAATTTTCTTTCCCTGCTCGAGTTCTTATGCACGGCTATCCCACACGGTTCTCATAGAACAAGGATATATGGCGTGTTCGTGCCAGACATAGCGTGTACTCGGCAAGCTTCACCAACCCATGTTGTTAGTGACACGGCCAAATACACATCTCACACTACACATCGTGTTCAAACATGACGCAACTTGTATAACATAAGGATTCATCCATCCATATCGTTAGTCACACGGGTGGACACATGGTCTACCCCACATGGATTATACATCAAGCACATGGCATGTTCTTCCAGGATTTCCCAACCCAGTGTTTCTGCCCACACAGTTAGTAACACAATTAGAGACTACACAACGTGTACATACAGTATACGGCATGTACTTAAGAAAAACTATTTCTTCTCAACTAGAAGAATAAATGGCGTGTATTCATCATTACACGCTGTGTATTCTAGGTTTTTCTTTACAATAAGCCTCAGAAATATCTCCAAAACCCAGAAAAATACTATAACAATCATTAAAGTGCCAAATTCCATTCTGTGAGGGCCCACACTGCCTACAAATCAAAGTATGGAATCTTGTACATGTTTTAATAAGGAAAACAAGTCAATGATCCTCAAAATTCTAGTCCATGAGGGCCCAAAACACCTCAAGAACCAAAGTTTGGCATTCATTAAAACAAACCTTACACAAAGAATACCATATCAAAATAGGTATTCTATCAGGGCATCTATCACAAAAACATTCATATCTAGCACAACATTTATCACAACAACATGAAATCGCTAATGTACCCTAAATGGCATGACAAGAATGAATGGCATGTGATTTATAGAAAGTGCCTATATGATGACTAAGATGGAATACCCTCATATCATCAGGTTGCAAAAGAAATAGAACCTCAATAACATCAACAATAACATCACAAATCATGTGAATCCCACAACAGTTAAAATCAATTCAACTGTAAATGACGAAGATTGGCTTTTGAGGTACACAATGTGGACTTTCCCTTACCGAGCCCTGGTTTAGGTGGCCTCCATGTCACCACACATGGCCGTGTGCACATCCGTGACACGGCCAGTACACGGAAACCTATGGTAACTGAGTACATGACGCGTACTCATAAAGTACACAACGTGTACATCAAAAATATCCAGAAACTCCTCTTTTCCTAAAAAAAAACTAGAAAAAGGATAACATACCTGAAAAGAAGATCTGGGTTCTTATAGGCTTAAACTAACAAAGGATATAAATAGGTTAATAGAGGAATGTTGAAACCATGAATTAAAGTAAAAAATTTAACATTAGTTATTTTTAATTTATAACATTGTTTAAAAATAAATGTGAATACAAATATTTTTAAAATAATGATTTTATCATCAATTATTTAAAACAGACAGTAAAATTACTTTAATCATTGGTTACTATAAAAACTAACATTGAAATCCACACTAAATATAGTTATAGAGATACTTTTAACATAATATTCCAATAAAAACAAACAATGAAATTGGATTTTGATATAGGTTTTTATTGAAAATTTATATTGAAGGTTACTCTATAAATAAGGCTATATAGGGGTTTTCAATGTCAATTGTGATGAAAATTAATGTTAAAATCACATCAAATGTCATTTTTCAAAAACAGCGATGTTGAAAATAAATTTTAACATCATTTGGCAAAATAAATAATGTTGAAATCCCAAATAAAAACCAATAAAAAGGCTCTTTGAATATTTTTTATAATGAAAAATAACATTGATATAATCTGTCATTTTTAGTTTAAAAAAGTGATGTTAATAGTGCTTTTCTTATTGAATTTCAAAATAAATGGTGTTAAATACTAATTTATTTAATTTAAATTATAAAATAATAGTGTAACCCATGACCAGTAACATTGATTTTAGTGGAATCAAACCACATCATATTGAAGTAAAAAATCATTAAAAAAATTCACTATAGTAAACTTTAAGATATAAATATTCAAATTAATCAAACCAATAAAGTTATTTTCAAATAATACACAAATTTGGTTTAATTATTTTTTCATACATGCTGATACATCATAAAAAACCTATGGAAGTAATATATATATATATATATAATAATATTTAAGATATAACATTGCAGTCTAAAAATAATATTTTTAATAGAATTAAACATTGGAAAATCTATCATCATTCAAGGTATTATTATTTCAATCATTAATCATAAAACATAACAAACCACATTCCAAACTTCTAATTTAATAATGAAACTATATTTATTAAGCAACAATTTTAAAATAAGAAAAAAATTATATATGTAATACAAAAAATTGTTAACTAGTACACATGTTATCTGCATGTACTGTCACAAAATTATTTTTTTTGGATTTTTTATCGATAAGGGCACCCTAATAAACTCTTTCGATTATTTTTTATGTTGTCATAAATCAATTAAAAAACAAATACAACAATAAAAATATAATATTAATTAAATAATTAAATCAAATTAAATTTTCAAATTCTATATAAATTGAAAACAAAATTAATAACTCATCCTAATAAAGTGAATAACCAATATGATATGAATTCATATAAATTAGATTCATATAAAATACTATTTCAACTAAAATATTAAATGTTAAACATTAATAAAATTTTAATAGATAATAGTTAATTATAATATAATTCTTCTTATCTGTCAATTAATAGATGAATGAAACAATTAATCTCTATATTTTTATATCCTTAAAATGTATAGTTAAATATATAATTATTTTATAGATATTTCAAAAATATTGAAATGTATTTTGGATCCCTAAAACCATAAACCAAATTAATCTCATTTTGGATGCAAAGAGTGTGAATATACCTTATTAAGTAAGTGATAAGTTAATTCACTACATGTTATATTTATTTAAATAAATAAAAATTGAAATTGAAATTTGCATGCATGGAAAACTTTGGAAACACAGGTATAGAGAAATCATAACAAATAACTAGAACCATAATGTCTTTTTTAAATATTTTTAACCTACAGTATCACGTTAATAGTTTAAGATCCATTAAGAAACTCATAGAACTCTACCAAATAAAATTATTGTAGTTCTAATTTTGTTGACCTATACAAAAATTGAGAAGCATATGAAGCTACGGGTTTTTGGAAATTTTATTTTTATTTTTTAATTATTACTTATATTTAATATACTCATATACAAGGTAAATGTATGAAAATATAATGTATAGTTTTTAAATAAATGTAAATAATTTTTTTTAAACAACACATATCTCATATAACAATAGAAAAAATATTTCTAATTATCCAGAGTAAAAATTGATATAGAATATCTCAAACTATGTCAATCACCTGTCTAAAAAATACAACTAGAGATTATTGATACATAAAATCATATACCACAACATTTAATTAATACAACAGTTTAAGATGATCATTTATAAAATCACCAAAATAATATATGATTTTATATTCTATAATATATAGATGAGGATTCATAAAATAAATCTCAATGTATACATTCAGGTATGAATGAGGAGGTTTAGTATCTGGGTAAGCAAGATAAGAAGGATACATCTTTCTCAACAATTTCTTGATATTTAAAAATAAATACTATGTTTTATAGCATACAATATTTGAAATTCTAAACATAAACTAACCCTGAAATATTATTATTTAAATATGACAATTACAACATTTTCGTTGAATTGGTGGAAAAGAAGAGGAATAAATTCATTAATATATATTCCCTAATCAATACAAATTCATTGATTAATTCTTAGTTAATAATCATTTAATTTTTATTAAAATCTTTTTATGGTTCAAAATTATATTTTATAAAAATTTTCTTTTTTTGATTTTGTGAGAAAATATTATTAATAATTTACAAGACATGGAACATTTATTTTATAAAATTAATTTAATATTGGTATCAAACATTTCAAAATCATTTTAGGATTAAGTTTTAAAAAATTTCCGAAGATATTGATTTTTCAATGGATTGTTAAAATACTGATTTTAATTGAAACTTGTATTTTATTTTCATGTATTTACAAAGAAAAATTATATTTCTGATTAGTTTTAAAATTTAATCAGTTCATTAGTATTTAAAATTATATAATTCTATTTTTTAAAATTAATTTTATTCTTTAATTTAGAATAATAAAATTTTATACTTTTAAAATGTCATTTTTTTAAAAACTGTTTTTCGACGCATGTTTTTGATTTAATTTTAATTTAAATACTAATAAATATATATTTCTAATCCTGAAAAATAGATTCCATATTATTAACCATAAGTTCAAAATTTATTAAATACATCACTTTTATTTTGGTACATTTTAAATAGTAACATTAATAATTATTTTGAACAATGTAATGGGTAAATCAAGTAATTAGGGGTTAAAATAATATGATAAGGACTAGTAAAGACCGTAACACTTAAGTTATTTTTATTTTAAGAATAAATTTCATATAGAATCATCCATTATTCGATTTTATGAATTTTTTTTTCTTTTTTATATGATTGTGACGTTTGTAATATTTTATATATTGAATAGTAAACAATGTAACACTCTTGTTTTCAATAACTATAATATTTCTATAATGGTGGTAGAAAAAATATCTTTTTGATAATAAATATTTATTTTAAATTTAAATTATTTATTTTCATCATGGAAATTTATTTAAATTTTTTAGTTTATAAATGATTCCCTTAAATTCTTCGACAACGCGGATGCATTAATTATTCAATTAATGGAAAATAAAATAAATGATGTTCCTATATAAAAAGTAATGTAATTTGGAATAATAACTGAGATAAATTTTTTTATAGAAAAATTAAATATTTTAGGGATTTATTGAAATATATTATTCAAATTTCTTTGTTATCATTAAATTATTAATGTAAAGTTAAATGAAAAGTTTAATATTGATATTATTGATATTTTATGAAAATAATATTATATTAAAAGTTTTAAAATTCCAAAAAAATATATTATAATTGTCCAAGTGATTAGTATATAGTTTAAAATACCATATATCATCCATTTATGGGTCTTTTTTCCATTAATAGTAACTATATTTACCCACATATATAAAAGAACCTTGTTGTTGTGGTAAGTGTGAAATGGGTTGACAAAAGGTTAAGAAAAAACTATTAGTGTAAAAATATAATTAAAAAATGGAAAACATTTATTATATGAGATTTATTTTCACTAATAATATTATTATTTAAAAATAATGTCAATTTAGATCCATTTTAACAAAAACAAAAATTTATATTAATTTAATGTTTTAAGAAATTCCAAGAGTATCCCTCCACTATATTATAAAAATTCTCATATTCATAACACTTATTCAGACATGAAAACATTTTAACTTATAAAATAATTATTATAATTACTTACAAACATACCCCCTAACATAATAATGTATTTTTTATCATAAAAATAATTTTGATAAGATTTTGGCGTTAACATTGAGAGGTAGTATGAAGAATAGGAATTGTTCTTAACCAAGTTTTTTTGTTTTATTTCATATTTCACCTCTTTAAAATATTATTTAAACATGAAGAGATAATAAAATAATTATATAAAATATATTTATATTTTATTATGTTAATCTAATAACCTATATCAATCTCTAACCTCTACTAAATGGGAATGAAATCTGTCATTCGTGGGTACGTCAGTCTGTCACATCACGGACTGATACGATTTGTTTTACATCACTACCTCTCATGGATGATATAATTATGAAATAAATGTTTATATATGATATTAATATCATATTTATAATTATATAAATATGAAATGTCATATATTTTCTTACATTTCCATTCACTATAAAATGATAACGACATTCATCCATATATATGGAATACCACCTCCGTGATGTGATGTGATTCGTTTTTCATCACCACATCACACTGATTATATATATGTGTATATGTAAATAAATAATATGGTTTTTATGAAATTATTATTATATAAATATAATCTAATATTAACATTCTTTCCATAATAATCTTTAAAATATAGAAACCTTATATAAGGGAACATATGACATACACTCTCTGTTATTATAACATAATTAATTTATCATATAATTATTTTTTCATATTTTTCAAAAGTTTATTTTATTTATATAATTGATAATTAATTGATAATTATTTATCTATATTTGATTCAATAATTGCAACTTTGACAATTGACATGTTAATGAAATCATTTTAGACATGTGAGTTGAATACCGTCAAAACATTTGACTTAAACGTAAATGATTATGTAATTATATATAACAAGTTAATAAGTGAAATAAAATGAATAATAAACATTAAAAAGGTTCTATGAATTTAAATAATTAACCTACATTTATTATTCAAGAATATAAACAACATATATGGAAATTATGACTCAAGGTAAGAGACTCCCTTTTAAAATCATCTTTTAAAGTTTCCCTTCAAACTATTTTTCTTCCAAATTTATATTTATAAAATAAATTTATTCATGTATTTTAATGTAAATAAAGTAAACTTAATGGAAATTTTATATCTATTTTTACTTTATTTCAATGGTTTTCAGAGGGAATCCCTTTATGTAATTTTTTCTCATTCATTAAATAATAACTAAATGAATGTTCAATTTTATCACATTCAGTGACAATGAATTACCTCACAACCATAACCATTATTTGATTTTTAAATTCCATTATAAGTTTCCATGTTTTATTATAATTAAAAATTTATTTCTATATGTTTTACTTATCATAAAAAAATTAAAATAGAATTGATATTTCAACATCTAGAAATGTTTACCTATGGGCGAAATGAATGTTTTTCTGATACAAGATTTTCTGTATTCAGTAAAGGTTCTTGAGAATTTTTATGATGATGGGTTGTTCAATTAAAAAAAATTTGGGTGATACTGTAATTTATCTCAAATTTATTAGGTAAAGTTATTGAGTAAATTGATTAGGTTTATCCTAAGATATAATGAAAATATATTATGATGGTTATGCCAAGTGTAACCATGATAATTATTTTATGTGAAACCATGATGGTTATTGTAAGTGTAACCATGAAGGATTAACCATTTGAAATATTTATATAAATATTATCAATCATATTTCATAATTATTTATCTATTAGTTATAATTTAATATAAAAATATTATGATTTCAGAAAGTAAGCTAATGAGCTTATGCTCTATGGAAAGTACATCATACATTTTAATAGTGAAAAGTAAAATTTTGTGAAAACATTATGGAATTTTTTATTACTATAATAAAACTATATGATATTTATATTTCCTTTAATTTTTGTTATGGAATTTTTAATTAAAATTTTCGTGTTGATAATTTATTTTATTTTGAATGAAAATGATTATTTTCAACACTATTGATAATTTTTAAAAGAAAAATTTTTATAAGTATCATGGTCTAACAGTTTATTTATTTAATTTTATGTCCCTCAAAGATCTTTTTAGGATCATCCCATGATCTAAATTTCTTATTGGGTTTAATGATGAGTATGTGAAACAAATAAGTCAATTTTAAAGTACTAATGATTTTTCATGAAGGTAAAACATGTGATATTTTAATAAATTTATATTGTGGGAAAAATATATACTGATCAAAAGTGTCTAATTCATAAAATATGGGGTCTTTATTTAACATTTATATCCTATTTCCATAGAAATATAAACCTAAATAATATTTTTAAATGAAATAATATGCATTCTAGTCAAAATATGCAAGATTATGTGAGGTTTAAGTATGAGCCTTTAGAGTTGGCTTCAACGATAACTATAGAAAACTTCAAAGATTATAATGTTTTCATGATATGCTATATTAAGAGTTATGGATTTATAATTGGTTTATTAATTTACGTTTAATAATAACTTCAATGTATTATACACCACTTTAATATTTAAATTTATGTTATTATAAGGTGATTAATGAGATTTTAAGAGACATTTTGTTTGGTTGAAGTATATGTAAGCCTTAGGTTTTATGTGAAGTAATATTTCATAAAAATATTGCTATATTTTTAAGATGTAGGTGGAAAGGTATTAGATTACATTTGAGGTTACCAAATTATTTTATTTTTAAGTTATTAAGGTTATATTTTGGGAATTGTAAGGATAAAGTATTATATGATTTCGATGTGTACTGCCTTTACCACGACCCATTAAATTTTAACATAAAATAATTCATTTCATTTTTTAATGATGTTCTTATATATATATTTAATATATTTTATCAATACTGAATAAAATTTATCTCACATTTCCATATTATCCCTTCCAAATGATTTAATCATTACTATTATGGTAAATAAAAGCTCAAATGATTTTGATAGCTTTTTGAACATCCAAATCACCTCCAAGAAACTGTTTGATCTATCCAACACCTTTTTCATTTCTCTAACATTTATAAGGATCATAAAATATCTTTTATTTTATTTCAACATATCAACTCATAAATATCATTAGGCATGGGTAATACCACTATGGACTTGAATATTTCCTTTACAGAGATATTGATTACATGTTGTAACATAAAGGGGATATCAAGAGTTTTAATGAAGTCTAAGATGTATAGATTTATGGTATGAATTATTTTCTTATAATATGTGTATAAATCGTGATTAAGATGATATTTATGAATCATAAGTATATATCAATGAATAATATGATAATAATAGTTAAAGGATTAACAAAAAAGTTGAATGGAGGTTGTTCTTATCAGTGATATTCTTATATATTTTGAGAATTATGAAACATTCCATAGTTGATTTTGTTTCCAAACTTTTGGACAAATATTTTGATTAAAATATTAACATTGAAAAGTGGGGTAGTTAAAAGGTAATAAATTCTTGAGACAATCATTTAAGTACCTATGAAAAAGTCATGAATAAAACTTTGAGACAATATGTACATGATAATAGTCAATAAAGATGATTTGATATTGTGTTAAAATAAGTTATATAGAAAACATTTGAGGAAAAAACGTTAATTGGTGATTAATGATATTTTTTAGTATGTTCACCATATTTGTGGTAAATTTATAAAAAATATATTAGAATAGTTTTATTAAAATAATAATTGATAGGTTGGGCAATAACTCATCACATCTGACAAGTCCTCAAGGGAATAACCCACAACCAAAGGGTGACAATGGTGCACTACCTACCATTTTCATTGGTGAATTCATAGTTTTCACAACATTAAAAATAATTATTTAGTGGATATTGATAACCAGGATACTCAAAAGTGATTTGGTGGTTAAGTAAATATTGGAAGAAGATCACTATATTTTTGGGACCATTATATAATTAGAGAAAATATAATCTTACGGGATTTTAATTAATGATTAAAGGTCGAATTATATTTTGGAAGAATATATGAGGTTACTGTGGTATTATGATGATATTAGTAATTTATTGAAATGATTAGCTTATTTTGGAGATTATACGATTAGAATATGTTTATTTTGGGCATGAGTCTTTATTAGTGACTGATGTAATTTGGGAGAAAAATATTGGAAGAAGAGATGTTCAAATATTTATAAAAATTAGGTTTCAATAAAATTTAGGGAAGTATTAAATAATTTAAATGGTGTTTATTTACAGAATGATTATGTTTAAAAATTGTAAATTATATTTTAATTTATGAGATTGATTTTTTATTTATTATTATAAATTTTTATTCATTTTGGTTTTGGTAAATGTCTATAGACTGTGGTTATATCTTATTATCCATTTTAGGAAGTATTTGATTTGATGGAAGATGATTTTAGTTCTTAATTTATAAAAAATAATCTTTAGATCTCATACTTTAGAGGAAAATATGAGATTTTAGAAGAAATTGATTAATGGATGAAAGTATACTATTCAAGAAAAGATATTTCCATATGTTCATAATATAGATTTTAATTGAATTCATCAATTCTAGAAAAATTATCTTGAAATAAAAAAATTATCATATAAACTCATGTTCTATTGAATCGATACTCACCTTCAACCCTCTTTGGTTTATGGTTTTTTGGTCGTTGACTTTCACATGATCATTAATTTTCCTATTATCAAAGACCTTTATCACTCATCATTATTTTTTTGGAGATTATTATTCTCTTCCATTTCATATTTTTGACTTCCCACTACTGTTTTCTTATTTGGAAACTTGGATATGTTTTTTTATTGATGGCATGAAAACTTTTCTTTCTTTATTTTAAATTGGAGGTTTTATAAAACCATTTTCTGATGTTCTATTTCAAAAAATTTATTTGTAGATGTAAAAACATTTATTATCAAGATCAATTTCAAATTATTAGGATTTAATTTTTAAAACGGAATGGTTAATATTTAATATCCTAATATTTGAAAATAAAAAACAATGTTTGATAAAATATGAGATATGCAACACTGAAAATAAATAAACCCTAAAATATTAATATTTAAATATGACTATTATAACCTAAAAATTGAATTGGAGGGTATTAATAAGAATAATAAACTTATAATATGTATATATATAATAAACTAATAAAAAATTATTAATTTATAAGAAATAAGCATTCAATTTCTATTAAATTTAGTTTATAGTTCAAAAATATTTTTTCTTAAAAAAAATATTTTATTTCTCTTGTGAGAAAATATTTTTTAATGTTTTAGAAAATACAAATTTTATTTGATAAAATGAATTTAATTTTAGTATTCCCCATTTTATAATTACATTAAGACGTAATTTCAAGTATTTACCATAAGAAATAAAATATTGAATTATTTTTAAAATTAAATTATTTTATTATGATTTAAAATATTCCAATTATGGTTTTAAATTAAATCTAAAATTTATTTTAGTGTGAAAACATTTATACTCTTGAGAGGTCATTTTTCTGAAAAAAATGATTTCATAGTGTTTGGCAGGTATAATTTTATTTTTAATTTTCTAATTTTGTATTTTCAATAATGGAAAGATGATTCCATATTTAAAATTAGGAGGCCAAATTTTATTAATTATATAAATTTTATTTTTGGACACTTGGAATAGAAATATTAGTAATTTTTTATCATGGTAAAGGATAAATCTGGTAATTACGGGATAAAAATAATATGATAAGGACAATAAAATGACACTAAAACTTAATTTTATTTTATTTAATGTGTAAATTTAATTCATACTCATCCAATATTTGGTTATATTAATTTTTTCCATTTTTATGTGATTATGAGATTTATAATATTTTATGTAAATAAAAGTAAAAAATGTCACACTTTTGTTTTTAATTACTATAATATTTTTAAAATGGGTATAAATAGAGGATATGTTCGATTATAAATAATCATTTAAAATATAAATGATTTAAACTCATCATGGTATTTTATTTATATTTTTTAGTAAGGAAATAATTACCTTATATTCTTATACAATGCTCAAGTAGATATTTTTCAATTAATGGAGAAATAAAAATAAATGATTATTAACATTATTAAAAGTAACATAATTTAAAATAATTAATGAGGTGAATTAATTTTATACATAAATATAACATTTTAGGGATAGATAAAATATTTTATTTGAATTTTTATTTTTTTCCTTGATGTTATTAAATTCTATGTAAATGAATAGTTCTAAAATTGAAGTTATTGATATTGTATAAATATAATATTTTATTAAATGATTTAAATTAAAAAACATTATTTTTCCAAGTGGTTATGTTCTGGTTTAAAATATCAACCATGGTCAATTTATGGTTTTTTTCATTTATAGTATATATAATGACTCTCAAAGAGTAAAAAACGTTGTTGTCATGGTAAGGGAAAAAGAACGGTTAAAAGAAAATGATAAAGGTAAGAAAGGGATCCAATCATGTTTGAAATTTATTATATGATATTATTGATAAAAATACTCATATTATATTGAAGTTATTCCAATTATCTTCCATATATAAGTTAAAATTAATTTATATTAAGTTAATATTTTATGATATTCCAAGAGTGCTCATCCCTTCTCTTATAAAAAAGCGCATATTCTTATCAATTTTTCATCCTTTATAATCATTTTGGTTTATCAAAGACCTGAAAAAATAACTTCCTTAAATCCTTATTCAAATCCAAGATTATTTTTTATCATAAAACCATCCTATGAAATCTTTTAGTGTTAACAATATGAGGATTTCCAAAGAAGTGGAATCACTCTAAACCAAGTGTTTTTATTTTACTTCTTGATCCACCATCTCAAAATATTCTCTATCCATTATAATATACCAAAATAAATATCTACCATATATTAATATTTTATTATGTTAATTAAATAACCTATATCTATCTAAAACCTCCAAAAATGGAAAAGGAATCCACCATTCGTGTATACGGTGGACTACATCTCTATGGACTGATGTAATTAATTTTCCATAACTTCATATAATTAAAGGTTATAAAAGTGGAATTAATATTTATATATGATCTTCATGAAATATTTATCATTATTAAAATTTAATTAATCATATATATTCCTACATTTTAATTCACTAAAAAATGATAACGTTATTCGTGCATACATGTGGACTACTTCCTCCATTAAGTGACGTAATTTGTTTTTCATCACCATGTCACATGGATATATATATATATATAAGTATATTGAATTAAATAAAATGGTATTTATTATATTATTTAAAAAAATTTAAATATAAAATAATACTTACCTTCTTTCCATATTGATCATTATAAAAAGGAAATGTTACCCATGCATACGTATGACCTCCCATTTCCATTATTATAACCTAGTTAATTTTTCTTAACAATATTTTATGATTGGATTAAAAATTTTAATAGATGAATAAAATGGTAATTATTTCATAATTATTATTCTAAATATGATTTAATAATGAAATATTTGACCATATTAGTACCACCCTGAGTTTTTAAAAGGAAACACTTTGTTTGATAATACATGATACGACACATTTAGCTTCAACGAACAACTTAATATTTTTAACTAATATGATAGTTATCACATATCCATTAGAATGGTGGGAATAAAAATTATTTAAATAAATTTGAAAATATGGTTTTCACAAGGTTATATAATGATTAATTGGTTTCCAAATTTATTAGGGAATTAATTATAAACCAATTGAATATAGAGGATGGGTTTTTTTTTGAAAAAAAACTTTTTGAATGAAAATAAGTATGTATATAAAATAATAAAATCACCCTTTTTGGGTTTTATTAATGAAATATATATATATTATATATTCAATTTAATGTATAAAATTCATATTATATGTTTTCTATTACATGATATAAGAAGAAATTCAACTTTATGAATAAAAAGAGTATTTTTAAAAAAATGAATTTTTACCGCCTTTTGGTGTAGAAACCTTTTTAAAAATATTTTTGGTCACATTTATATGTTATATTTAACAAAATAAACTTCTTATTTGTAATCAGGACATAAAAATTTTCCTGAGATAATTTTTTTGAGTTTTTAGGAAAATATTCATTTTTTAATGAATAGTAAAAAACACTGTATTTTAATTTAAAATTAAATTTTTCATGTTATTTATTTTTTTGTTAGATTATAATTTAATTTTGTTTTAAATTATATTTAGATTTTTTGTTCTTTGAAAGTAATTTCACAGTGAAATTTGATATAAATGCTTGTCAATCTTTTGAGGGTTTTTACTTTTAAAAAACTCGTTTTCGCATTTTGACAATGGGAATTAGTTTTAAATTAATTACTATAAATTTGGTGTTTCTAATCTGAAAAAAAATATTTCCATATTTTGAATCAGAATGTACAAATTATATAAATAGGTCCCTTTTATTTTTGGACATGATGTATAGTATCATTAGTGATTATTATTATTTACAATAGTTAAAGGTTAAATCTTGTAAATAGGGGTAAATAAATATTATAATAACTTAAAACTATCCTAACACTTGTCTTAATAATATTGGATGAGATATTTCTTACCAAGAATACCATTGGGATGGAATTTATTCTTTTTTAAGCCCCTTGGGTCTGATTATGAAACTAATAAGATTTAATTTAATGTAAAGGAAAATATTTTATAAACATATATCTTCTTAATAAATAAATTTTAATATGGGTTTATATAAATGAAATATTTGACTTAAAAATTTCATTTGAAATATAAAAATATTTCTTACATCATTTTATTTTATTTGTAATTTTTAGAAATTAAATAATTTAATTTAATTATGCTACAATGATGAAGAAATGATTGATTTATTAATGAAGGAGTCAACTAAATGATATTATAAATATTAAAATAAATATTATTTGACATAATATAGGTTATCCATGATTTTATAGGTTAATATGGCATGTTAAAAGTCTTTTTTTTAATTTATATGACTTTTTAGACTTTAGTTAAATTCAATAAAATGAATAGTGTAATAATTGACATAATTGACGTTTTATAAAAATAGTAATTTACTGAATTATTTAAAAATTATAAAAATATTTTAAAATCACAAAGTGACTATGATAAGTTCTAAATTTAAATTTAGTGTCATATTATTTGAAATTCACCCCATATGAGTAAAATTAATTGCCTTTAAATAATTAAATTTTTTTTACCACAATTAAAATTAAAAGAGAATAATTAACGGTATACCCAAAAAAAGGATTAAAATAAAATCAATAAAATCATAAAACTTATTGGATGATAGGATATATAAATATCCTCATCTTATATTATAAATTCCTCAATTTGGATCCATTTGAATTAAAATTAAAATTTATATTAATTTAATAATTTAATAGTTTTCTAGGGTTCCCCTATGGTTGGGATAATCTTTTTTGACTACACATTAGTTTGAGTATGATAATCACCATCTGTATTAAAAAAAATCTGAAAACTCCTTCAAAAAATTGATGTGAAATGGGGGGTCAAAAGCAAGTACAATTGATAAATTTAAACTATGATATTTCACAACATAACCTAAATTATTATGTGAAATATGTCTAAGGGGTTATTCCTCCCTTTTTTCTTGGAAATGTGTAGACATGGTATGTTGTTCATCAATGAAACATATAACATTATTCTTCTTAGATGTATTTGGTAGTCCAATAAAAAGTACCATTATGATATTAGCCCATTTTGACATCAGTATAGGGAGTGGCTGCATAAAACTGTTAATAAGTTTTCTCAAAGATTTTACTTATTGGCATACAATACAATATAAAACATAGTATTCATTTTTCGGATTCTTGTTTTCCCTACATATTTTCTCCCTCAGATAACTAGAAATATTGTTTCTACTAAGGTCTATATATAAATTCTTGATATGATATTTATCCATCAATTCCCTCCTTAACTCATGCATAAAGGGTATAAAAATTATATCATCCCATGTTTTCCTATGAGGTATAGTTTTTTATTCATTTTAACTCCTTTATTTAGGCCTATTTCGAGTGGGAAATGTGATCATTAGAGTATAATGGGTGTTCCGGGATTTTTTATAGCTTTATAGGAACTCAATAATGTTGTATGGTAAGTAAAAAACTATATTGGGTAGGCTGTAGGGTTAGAACTAACCATGTGAGGGATAGACATTGGGAATCAAGAGGATACTCAGTTTAAGAAGACCCTTTAAATGATGGAACATTCCTAGGTAGGACAACCTAATGTTTTTTTTAAATAATGCAACATGGTTTGTGAATTGTTTGTAAAACTATACACATGAACCATATTTGGTGCCCCTTGAGATAGTAAAGGGCGCACGATTTTCATATGGTTTATCCAAATGTGAGACCAAACCATGAAACCTAGATTAAATGAGGGAAATAACCAAAATGACTATAAAAATCATTATAACCTAAATTTAATTCCTATTTCTTCCATAGAAAATAGCTCAAGCATGTGGAAATCCTTTGAAACCAAAACATAGGTTTTCTACACTTTTTTCATCCAAACTCTAAATCAATTACCATTTGTCTCATTTCATTCTAACTGGTGATTTCTTTAACAATATTTCTTTATTCATCAATTGATTTCCTATCAATGATGTTATTTTTGTGTGAGCTAATATGCCCTATCTTCCATATTTTTTCCAATTATTCATTTCTTTTAGGATTTAGACCAAATCAAATCTCTATACTAGAAGAGTTCTCTACCACTATCCGACAGTCAGTGGTTAATACCATTCCTAGGGATTTAGGTTTTATTATTCCAAGTAACAGTTCTGCCGTATATCAAAAATATGGTCATTACACCAAAAATGAATTTAATAATTGAATTTGATGAAATAGAACCTATATAGGTTGTCATTGTCTTCCATTGAGACTGTTGTAGGATTTTTTTCCAAACTGAGGACATCCATGGTGTTTTCCATGTATTTGTTTTTCTTTATACAACCATTTTCAGTGTGTGAGTGAACACCTATTTATAGGGAACCGTTATAATTAAATTAAATTGAATTGAGATTATATGAGAGATCTGATGCCTACATTACAACATATTGACATGATGTGAATTTATTTAACTCTTTAAACTGAAATTGTTATATTAGATTGAGGAACTCAATAAATGAGACTTTATTTAAATGATATATGAAATGAGATTATGATATTAATGGTAGTGGGTTACTTGGTTGGAATATCGTCAATCCAAATTCCATTTAATTCCATGGATTTTTCTCTTGTTGATTCGGAATAAGGTAGTGGATTACATGGGCCAATTTACTCCATGGATCCAGATTCCGTAAGATTCCTTGGCCCTTGGTAACACTTCAATATATCTTGTACTGGCTTGGAGTAGGCATGGTATGTTGACATGATCCTTAGACACCACCAAATTCATTACCATGTTTCCATCAAACTGCACTTAGGACTAGATGTGGATGCCTTGGTATTAAATACTTTAGATACAACAATTTTTTGTTTGAATATTTTGATTACATGGTAATGATGTTGTGGAAGACATGATTATATAGTGTATCCATGGTGAATGTTATTCACCCAATTTTATGGTGTGGCCGTGATGGATGTTATATAAATGGTTGTACAATATGTCTGCGGTGAATATTTTTGACATTATTTACAAATAGTATGGGTATAAGTATCAAATCACATTGTTTAGACTAGACAACATTTTACATGTTTATTCTTACTTATAGGTTCACTTATTTATGGGAGATTTACCCTTGTTTATAGGGATCATTTTTGGTGATGGAAAATATAACATTCTTTTTTCACATTGACTTGGTAGCATAATGTTCTGCACATTTCAATTGGGATATATTGCACACCCATTATTTTTATATCACACAGAATGGATTTGTAACAAATGCTTTTGGGTGTTTCCTATTGATTAGTATATCAAACCATGTTTGGACTAAAATTGGTTACCTAGATCGACTTCTTTAATGTGGGTAGGAAACGGGTCAAGGAGCCATGGTACGAATCATTATTTCTGATATTTTTATGACCATTATAGAATATGACTGAGCTTGGATCGTGATACTATTTGGAAGATTTTATTTTTATACTTTTATGTATTTTGATACATGTATTGTATTATATTCCAATATAAATGTTTAACTTTTTTATAGAGACATGAAATGAAACACCATTTTTATATGATATTTAATTAAAATTAAATTAATATTTGTATTGTGGATGTTTATATTTTGTCTATAGTTTATATATTTATGTTATTGATCTGTATGATTGAAACCATTGTTCTCCACTATGAAAATAGGGCATCCTCCCACCATACACGCAATCTAGGTTATCTCTTCTAGTCTGAATCCTTTTGCATTCGAAGAGGCGCACTTGATTCTATGAGACCAACAACCTTAATGCTCCATTCAAGTGAATGTAGGTTTTGACATTACAATGTGGTATCAAAGAATTTCTTCTCATTTTGTCTTTATATTTTTTGAAAATATAAAAGTATAAGGATTAAATTGGTGTTTTGTAATGAGTTATTCTTGAGATTAGATAACCCACATACTAAAAATGGAAAATTTCCCACAGATGAATATTATTTATTATATTTTAACTATTACAGTTGATTTGATTCCATCATATGGTGATTCACATTAATTGTGATGTTATAATTGGTATTATTTACAATCATCTTTACCATTAACCGATGAGGTGGGGGCATGTTTCTATTACATCATTTTATGAAATTTGTAGGATCCAGATTATTTTTATTATTCCATGAATTATAGGACGCATTTTTTTACAATATAACATTTTGATGGTTTTCTTGTGTGATATTCCTCTTGGCTGAATAATGATTTATCTAAGGAATTGAAATACATATTCTGAACATAAAGTTTTTTTTGTAACCGAAACAATATATTCATGATTAGGCTCTAACTGACACCCTATGATTCCAATTATGGAACATTGAGTCATGGACCATTGGTCCCATGGACTAGAACGTGCTATGGAATATATTAAGGGGATTCCATATATTTTTATTCATGTGTGGTATGGGACCTTATAGATCAGAAGTGCTAAACCATTTGGATTAAAGATTTAAAAAACTATTATATTAATGTAAACTGAAATATAAATTATTAAATTGAGAACTTGACCACAAACTAACTATAGATTGGGAAATAAGCATTGTCTCTAGGAATTTTTACAACTAATTAATTTTACCCAATACCGGAATTAAGAGAGGGAATAGAATCATGTCTTGTTTATAAGAAATTATTTAACTATACAAAATTTTAAATATTAAATTTTCTTATCGATATTTTCTGAGGAATGTGTTTGGAATTTAAATGATATTCTAGAATGTAGAACATTAGTTTTTCAATGAGAGGGTAGAAATGAAAACTCTAAAGAGTTGGTTGGTGATGGGAAACCAGTATATCTTAGTATAATTATGACTATGATAGAATTAGTTGTACTAGATATGGATGTTGAGGAAATGTTCTCGGAGGGTTTACTACACTCTATGTAGACTTTTAACGGAGCTCCATAGCCTACCATGTATATAAAAGAGATATAATTTTTTGTATTTTTAGTTGCATACAACCATGTTTTTAGGGGATGGAATTACATAGGATACCTAGCTTTATCTTGATAATACTTTCTTATTTTTTGAACATCAAGAGATACCTCCTGAGAGGAGAGTTAATCTTGACACATATATTCTTCATGTAGAAGCTAATTATTGGGGTGATGTTTTCAACTGAGATGATATACTTTCAAATATTTCGTATAAGGATTTCTATTCCATGTTTTATAAATTATTTAAATTCAAGGTCCCTAATAGGTTAAAGGGGTTGTGATTTCATGCCTCAAGAGTAGGGCGCGATGACTATTTTATAATATTTGGATCACTTTATAGAGAGTCTCTATTTTTCACTGATATACCTTGATGATGAGCTTCTGAGGAATATATACATTGTATAAGGTCTCAAAAATTCAATTTGATCATATTTCAAGGTGTTTGTTATGAAGGCTATTACAGTAATAGTGAATGAGGAAATGAGTATGTAGATGAATATAAGTGAAGCAGTTTTGAAGAGAAGAGCAGCTCAGCCTCTTGACCAAGTTGTTTAACAAAATCTGTTAGGAATAACAAATTAAGGACCTCTCATGAGGTGAGCACCAACTAGACTATAAGTGATGGTAGCGCTATCTTTTGACACCAGTTTGGGATATGGGGACATATGAGGAATCAATATGATCGAGACCCAGTCAATTGATGAGTTTGTGGTGGGATAGGACATATACAAGGATTTTGCTAGACCATCACTCTACCAGTTAGTGGTATGGGGTCAGCTCTGACTAAATGTTCAGGAGATGGATTTATAGCACCACATCAGGCTAGGAGGTGGGGTAGTAGAAATGGTTCAATATATTTATGTGGTCATATCTAATCTATCCATGCACCTTTTATACAATGACATCAAGATAATATTTCTATATGTAGTGTCATTTTCATTAGGTTTTTAGTTATTTCCAGATGTATTCTATGAAGCCTACCCCTGAGAAGCAGTGGGTTGGGTTTTCTATGGTGAGGGGTAAATTCTTAGTATCCTAAAATCTTGTATCTTCCCTTTTCGATATACTTGTATCTCATAGTTTTATATTTTACCATATCATAGAAATCATTGGGATTCTTATTTAGTTTTGTAAGGGAGTTATGACACTTAATACTCTATTTGGGGATAAAAATAGATCGTGTATGCCATTGGATCATGTTCCAATTTATATTGTTCGATGTCACTTCAAATGTAATTTTTTCCTTGAGATAAAAGTGTTTATGTTCAAACATATGTTGTAATATCTTGTTTTTACTGATCCTTTGATGATTTCTATCACCATAGGGAGACCATTACATCACAAGAGGGTAGTTATTTCATTCAAAATAGTTAAAGGCATGTCCAAGAACATAAAGGTAGGCAAGAGCATTATGGGATGGGTGGGATGACAACCCATATTACTGGTTTATATTCCTATAAACATTTATCATCATGGGATCATTTTTTTGGAATTTTTTTATTTCTCTAGGGATGTATTTTTGGAGACTTTTTCAGTTTACCACTTGCGAGAGATTTGCAGTTCTTCATCTAGCTAGTGTCTGAAGCTGCACCAATAAAAATTCTTCTATATAGGATGGCTATTCTGAATTTTTAGAACCACAAGAGGTAGCTATAAGACATAGATTCCATGGTATTTATTCGACCCAGTACTTCTCCATGTATTTCTGTGGGTTTTTTAGAAAAATGGTTGATGGAAACCATAGGCAATGTGTGTATTATCATAAATTGAACCATTTGATGGTTATGAACTAGTATACTTTTCCACGAATAGATGAGGTTTTTGATCATCTATAAAGATATTGGGGTTTCTTAACACTTTATTTGAGATTAGGATTTCATATAGTGCATGTTCGATATACAAATATAACTTGTATAGATTTTCATAGTTTTTATTGTCTATATGAGTATCTGGTTATTTTGTTTAGTCTTCTGAATGTACTAGCATTTTTCATGGTACTGGTGAACAATTTTTTCCATATCTATTTTGATTCATTTATGGCGGCATTCACAGATGATAAAATTTTGTATTCTAAAAATGTAAAAGATCATGAAATTTTTTTGATATACTTTTGGATACCCCATGATACATCAGTTAAATACTAAGATTGCAAAGTTTCACTTCTAGATAAATAAAATCCAGTTCCTAGGTAATATTATATTATATATTAGATTCTCAATAAGCTTAGAGAAGGTGATAGATATAGGTTATTGGGAGAATCCCAATAATGATTTTTATATATGGATTATCCTGGTGATAGCTTTATATTACATGTGTTTCATACAAAACTTCTTATGCTCAGAAACACCTCCCATGAGATTGACTCAGAAGGGTGTGAAGATTGAATGGTCAGGTACCTATGATATATATATTCAAGAGTTGAATGAGATAATGAAATCGGTGCCAATCATAATTCTACCATTTCTAAGAAAGATCTACATTGTGTATTATGATGCATCAAGAATCAATCTTTGATTGGTTTTGATAAAGGGGGAGATAGTTGGGGTGTACATGTCTCGACCATTGAGGCCACATAGAGGAATTTCCAATTCAAGATCTCGAGTTTGATGTTGTGGTACATGCCTTGCCTTGTAGGAGGCACTATTTACTAGGAGAGAATTTTTTTCTACATGGACCACAAAATATTAAAGTACTTATTTACATATCATGATATGGATATGAGGCAGTGAATGAGTGTTGAGTACCTATAGTCTTTTAACATCGTGATTTCCTTTTCATCATGTAAAGGAAATGATGTTTTTGGTGTACTAATATGAAAGACTAAAATATAAGTAGTTCATGAGGCTTGTAACGAGATGTAGTGTATGGAATTGTTTTCATAGATCCACGTATAGGTGCATGATTGTCAAGAGTAGACTTGTCTCTTATACATAGTGGTAAATTAAACTCTTCTTGATAGAGTGGGGATGAGGCAATTATCTTATTATGAGGGGTTATCCCTATGCGGGATGGTGATAGGTTAGTATGTGCCTCCTGGTCAGTCTGTTAGTGAGGATAAAATAATGTGTATACATGGTCATGTATGGGTTCCAATAGATATATGTGAGTACTTGATGTAAGAGTTTCATTTGTCAGTTTAAGAAATGATTCCCAATGTTACCAAGATGTATAATGATTTATATTTCCAGTATTAGTGGCTAGGGAAGATATGTGATATAATTGGGTTCATTTTGTGGTGTAACATTTTTCAGTATGTGAAGGAAGAACATCAGCAACTACCTATGCATTTACTAAAATCTCTAATTCCAAAGTGTAATTGAGAGGATGTCATAATGTATTTTCTGACCATTATTCCTATGTCACATCAAGGTAGTGATGATTTTTGGTTTGTTATAGACATTTTCATGAAGGATTCTCTTTTCATATCGTTCAGGGAGACGTTATTAGTGGAAGATTTTGGTAGGTTGTACATATATTGAATAATGTGACTTTAGGGGTCCCACATAACACAGTATCATATTGGTATTCGCTATTTAGATCTAATTTTTTGGAGAGTTTATAGATGGATTTTGTTATACGGTTTTTTTGATCACAACATTTCACCCTCAGACTGATAGCAAGTCTATGAACACACTTCTGGTGCTCAATGTTATTCTGAGATCATGTGTCTTAGATTTTGGGGGGATCAATGAAGTGACATATAATCCCATTTTAGTTTTCATTGAATAATAGTTTTCTTGAGAATTTATAGATGGAATCGTTTGAGTTTTAGTTATAGTAGGCCATATTTATCTCCCTCATGCTATTTGTAGGAAGGTGAGGAATCTTTACTTGGAATGTATTTCATCTAGGAGTCTTTTGATCATATTAATTTGATCTGAAAATGAATGGATACTATTTTTCTGAGGTAGAAATCATTCAATAATCACCATTCATAAATTATATAGTTCCTGGTTAGGGATCAATTATTTTTATGTATCTCTCGATGGAAGGAACACGAATAGATTATGAGACAAGGTAAGAATTCACTATGATATGTTGGGCCATTCAAGATTCCGGATAGAGTAAGGTGGGAACATATCAGTTGTAGTTTCCTTAGAGGAACAAGAAAATATGAAATTTATTTTATGTATATATATATTGTGTCATTATCACTCATAAACATATCACACTCCATATATGGATTATGTTGAGTTATAGTTTGATGGTTACTTTGGGGATAAAACTATTCACATCATTGTTGAGAGAACAAAGGTTATCTAAGGCTGGTTATTTAATCTAGTGTGGGTGTTGTGGCAGAAAACATTTATAGGATTAAATTTAGGAACATGAAACCTATATATGTGCTCAGATGACAATTTTATTCTTGGGAGATTCTCGAACACCATTGGATGTGAAATTTGGGGATGGATTTCTTTAAGGGTGTAAGATTGTAAGATCCAGGGTATTATTATGAGGAATTTCTAGTTTAAATATAACTCATTCATTTTGGCATGTTTTGAGTGCCTAATGTGATAATGAGATAATTTGGTTTTTCATGTCGTGTTAAGAGAATGTATCCACAAAATATAGAAAAATTACATGGGTCACATAGTCAGTAGAAACTGGTCATGAAAGACACACGACTAGTACTAATTATTTGAGGGATGGGCAATGGGAATTGTGAGGCTTCCCATTTTGAGAAAACTATCTATATTAGGGTGTATTTTCTTATAGGAGAACATGTTTTTTTAGAAGAACTTGGAACATTTTTTTTCACATGGTTAAAAAAAGCATGTGCATGAACTATGTGAGATTCTCTTTGAGACATTTTACGGTGCATCATTGGTGCATGGTTTGGCCAACCATGTGTCCAGATCATGCGACCCAGTTTAAATGATGGAAATGAATAAAATTTCATTAAAAATACTTATTACAAAAATATAATTTATTTTTTCAACTATGGGATAGTATATCATACAGGAGTTCTCCCTTTGATGCTAAAACATGGGATTTCCTTCTAATTTTCCATCTGAATATATAATAAAATACCATCAGTCTCATTGGTTTCACTTTGGTGATTTCTTTGATAATAAAGTTATATATTTTGTTTTAATTTGTTCCAATAGAGTTATTTTTCTATGATCTAGTATGACCTTTTTTTGAATTTTCATTCGTTAGTTGTTTTTCTTCTTATCTAATTTGAATCAGAGCTCAATATTGTATTAGTTTGTTACTATGGACCTATGATAGGTATTCTATACATTTACATGGGGTTTTTGGTTTGATATTACTAGTTTTAGTTGTTCTATGTCAAGAATATTTTCACTTCTCCCCTAAAATGAATTTAATAATTTAATTGAATGAAATGGAACTTATTTAGGATTCCATTGAGTAACTATCATACTGTTATAGGATTTTACCCCAACCTAGGATACCCATGGAGAATACCTTGAATATAACATTCATTATACCACTATACTCATTGTGTGAGTTCTATCCTTGTTAGAGGGAGCTATTATAAATAAAATAATTTTAATTAATATGACTGGAGAGAGATGATGCTGCCTTATCCATGTGTTGACATAATGTGAATTGATTTTACTATTTATGTGGAAATTGGTATATGGGTTTGATGAACTCATAAAATTTTATTTTTGTAAATTGATAAATGAAAATGATATAATGAGTTTTTATGGTAGTGGATGCCTTCAATGGTATACCTTGGATCCTGAATCCATTACATTCAATAACCATCTCTCACATGGATGTTGACTATGGTAGTGGATGATTGAACCTTTATTCGCCAGGGATCTTGATTCTATAGGATTCCTTATTGATTTATACCCCTTAATTCTGAATTTATAGGGCCTATAGTGGATAAGGTATTTTAGATTATCATTTTTTCTTTTCCCAATTATTTATCATGTTTCCATCGATGTGCTTGTAGGACTCGACATGGATACCTTGGTCTTCTATAATATAGATCCACCCCTTCATGGTCTGAAACTTTTTATTACATGGTGTGGAATTTGTCGATGACATAAAAATATGGTGTGGATGTATTAAATGTTATTAAATTTATTAAACATCATGGATGTGATTTATGTTATACACACAGTTTTTAGACATGTCGTGGATGATATTTTTTACATGCTTTATCGATAAACCTTGTATGGGTATCAAATTCCACTAGTTAGAATGGACTGCATTTTACATGTGTTTTTCTTTCTGAATCTTCCCTTGTTTATGAGATACTATCCCTTATTTTTAAGGAGCCTTTTTTAGGCAGCACAGTATCACTTGACTATATAGCATATTCCTTGGGTATTTTTCATTCAGTACATTTTACCTATGATATATTGAACACCTAATATGTATATATCACATAGAACAGATTTGATATAGACATCATTAGTTGTAGTCTAATGAGTGTTATCTTACACCCTTCTCACACTGCCATTGGGTCCTCAGACATACTTCTTGGTTTCTGGAAGGGACTGCGAAAGTGACCCATAATAAGATGGCTTTTTTTGTAGTTATGATTAGAAGAAGGGGATCACCTAACCAAGTTAAGAACATGATTCCATGTAGAGATATTTATTTTAGGCATTTTGGTTTTTTGATACATTTATTTTACTAGATGTACACACACCTATATTTATCCATTATAGATACATGGACTGACACATAATTTTTTATATGAAATTTTCATTATAATTGTTTATTTATTATTATCTTGTAAATATATTTTCTTCCAATTATTTATCTATTTCTATTATTAATCTTCTTTATTACTACTGCTATTATACACTCTGAAAAGTGGGAATAATATCCCCAATTATAAAACTTCTTCCCTCGCATCTAGTTTTAATAATTGATGTCTTGGTATTCTTTCTTGAGACCATGTGACCCGCTGGCTTAAGCAACTATTTAGTGGTAACTGTACCAGCACATTACATAATATTACTCTCCAAACCTAAACATAACATCTTAATATATAATATATGAAAATATTATATATTAACTGGATTTTATATTATTTTTTTACTCTCATATTCTTATTAACACAACATTATCATATCCAGTAAATATGGTTGGGTAATTACATAAAAAATAATGATGTTTTCCATTCATTAATATATTTTATATAGAACCATAATAAATATAATAATATTGGAAACTTCTCCATCCTCATCATATAAAGTATACTATTAACATTAATAGAAAGCAGCTGAATCTTCATTTTCCCTTTACATGGTTATAGTTTATTGAACATTCATAGTTTGGGAGTACATCTATCAATCATCATTTACCCATGTTAAACTCATTCATCTTGAATATATTCATCATTTATTTTAATCAACACACACATATATATAATATCATCTGACAGAAAGATAATTCCTCAATATTATTAAAGTAATAATTATTGATTACAGATTTATATCATCAGTTAGATAGTTCTTCTCCTTAGTCCATACTTTCATTCATCCATAATCAACAAATCTATCATTTTTCTTAATTAAATATCCCAATTCTTTAGTTTATATATTATTTTATATAATAAACACTTCATTTCCTAATGAAAAGAATAATATTGGTGCATAATAAAAAAAATTTAGTTCTTCATAAATTCCATCTTGTTCCTTGGTTCATGATAATTTTATTCTTTTATGAGTAAAAATGATATTATATTAGTTAATGGGGAATATTTTTCAAAACAAATCTTATAATAATCTTCAAATTCAAAGAAACAATGTATCTCACTTGTATTCAGTAATGTGGTTCATTCCATGACAATCTTGGTATATGTGGTGTCACAAATATTTCATCCATCATTAGGGAAAATATATCCATAAAAAGCAACATCTCTATTACAAAATATAAAAATATTTAATTTCACATATAACTCCTTCTCCCTTAGAGTGCAAAGAATGAATCATGAGTGGTGGCCATTCAATTAATATCTCTTACAGTATATAAATTTATCACAAAAAAATTATCAAAAAATATATCATGATAATCCAAGGATAATCTATTTTCTAAATTAATGAATATCAAGGGTGAAATAGTTAACCCAAAAGGCATTATCATGATCATATAATTCTCATACATTGTGAATAAAATATAATCTTTGGTATATCATCATTAATAAAATTTATTTGACTATAGCTAGAATGTTGATCAATCATTGAGTTGTATTGATCTCAATGAATTTGATCAATTAGATAATCAAAGGTGGGGTAATATATTCTTATCAATTATAGTAGTGTTATTGATTTATCTATAATTGTTTCCCAAATTCATGTTTCTATCCTTCTTTTTCAAAATAAGAATGTCATTATAGAGGATAATTGAGTAAGGATTGGGAATCCCTTATCCAATTACTATTATATTTATGTTCTTAATTAGACAAATTCCACCTGGTCCATTCAAAAGGATTATTTAGATATATTTTTTATACAATTAAAATTACCAATAGAGAATAAACCTCACAATAAAGTAGATATACAGGATGTTCCTTCATAAATAATTCATCATAATTCCTCAAAATATATACATGCTAAATTCTAGGGAAATAATTTTCATAGAAAACTGACAATCTCCAAGATTTTCATTATGATAATCTATTAGATGTTGTTCAAAACATGAATTAGTAAATAGGCCCACCCAATTAAAAATATGGAATTTTATTTTAGTCTCAAATATTATAATCAATTTCTATGAATAATAAATTGTTCCATTATATGGTGAATTCCAATCCAAACCAATCAATATAACAAATAAAATCATTAGATCGAAAAAAATGTTGCAAAACATGGATCCTCCATTATTCATAATAGGGGTTGTCCAATATATATTAATTTTTATAAGACTATAAGTATTAACCAAAAAAATCATTTCGTAAGGTAACAAGGGATGCTTTTATGCTCTAAAAAAAGTTTCATGATATGAATGATTGTGTATATCTTGAATAAAATAATATATTATAAAAAACATAGTTATTATTAAATTATCAAATATGTTATAATTTAGGTCCTCAATATATGATATTATTATCAAATTGGCTCAGTCATTCTCATTTCGATTCTTCAGGCACTTAATTATTGGGTAATTTATTTGAGTAGTGCACTATCTCCTTGTAATTAATGTATTGGAAATTTAGGTATTCATTATTTCCCTAAAATTTATTATCATTATAACCCTTATCTCTACACATTTAACATAGTACCATTCCCCTTAATAAATTCCCATGGTGTTTCTTCCCAGTAAAATTTCATTAAATTAAATAAAACATTCCCCTCTTTTTATTTTGAAAATTATTTTCATCATTGAACTCAACCAATATTCTTTCTCTTTCATCAATTTATAAGTAATAGGAGTGAATAAACCCTTCTCATTATTCATGGAACCTATCATAATTTCTTCATAATATGGAAATGATTGAGACATTAATGCACTTATAAGACTTGGATTTAATATATCGATTAAGTTGTAACACCCCAAGATTTTATGTGATATATTCATTTTAATCTCCATGATATCATATTTTATTCACTACACCATGATTAGATTGTTCTATATGAAAGACTGTATTGGATTCTTGTATATGCAACACTATACTTCGCTTGTGTTACACCCAATTTCATGTTCTTTTGATAGAATTAATTTCTTACAACACTGAGAATAGATTTGGTTCAATTTATAAAATAAATATGATTGGATTATGATATAAAAAACAAAAAATTGAGAATTCACAAAATGCAACACTGACATGGCTTGTGTTACATGCAAGAGTGACCTTCTTTGATAACTTGCATTGTACACAATACCGAGTTTCACTAAACTATGATATATTGTTAAAATTTTATATAAACTAGAAATTATTAATTTAATTAACTAAATTTTAAATATTATATATCATTAAAATTTGTCATATATATTTTATAGAAAATTATAAAATAACAAATTAAATGTTTGGGATAAAAGAATTATTTTTCTATAAATGCAGTTTGGCCAAATTTTGATGGTGCACCAATTTGAAATCTATTTTTAACAATTTTATTTATTCTATTTGATAAAATTAACATATTATTTGGGGGAGGTACATTGAAATTTTCTTTGGTTTAGTTTTTGTAAATTTTCAGATAGAATTCATATATGGACGAATAGTGTAAAATACTTCATTTTAATTTCAAATAGCCTTTTCATCTAATTTATTAATATAGTTAAATTATTTTTTTAATTGGTTATAATGTTTTATTGGAAGATATTTTTGGAATTTGATCCAATTTTATTAATTGGATGTAAATTCACATTCGAATTCAGTATATACACGTGTTAATATTTGGATAGTTTTTACTATTTTAAAAACTCAGTTTACGGTTTTAACAATTAGAATTAATTATAGATTAATTTATTCCAATTATGTGTTCTGAATTTAAAAAATGGAATACATATTTTAAATAATATGGTACACATATTTTAAATAGGTACCTTTAATTTTTAGATATTATGTATAGTATGTACGGTAAATTTTAAATACCACATTTGATGGTAAATAAGTTAAATCAGGGTAACAAACTATATGATAAATATAATAAAATTACCCTACAACTTACCAAAATTATATTGTATGAATTAAATTTCAGAAATATCACCTAAGTTTTGGAATTAATTCATTTAATGGACTTTTTTTCATGAATGTGATGTAATTATAATTAAAACAAAAGAAATTTACAACATGTCATTATCTTAAATCTTCTGTGTATAATAATTTTAATATTGTGATATACTTCATAAAACATATAAAATAAAGGGTCTCTAAAAATATAATGAAATTTTATACATAATTTTAATTAATTTATAATTTTTAGAGACTAAATAATTACCATTAATGATGACACAATAGTGGCGTAGAAATTATTTTATTGATTGAAATATCATATATAAGGTTTAAAAAATATTAAAATGAATATCATATGAACTAATTAGTGTTCTATAAGAATTTTATAGGTGAATATGACATGTTAGGAGTGTATTAAACATATATTTTCTAATCTAACTTTTTATTTGGATTTTAGTTAAAGTCAAATAAATGAATCGTGTCAAAATTGAAACTATTGATATTTTATAAAAATAACATGTTATTAAATAATTTTAAATTCAAAAAGAACATAAAAAATTAAAAAGTGAAACCTATATGGTCTAAAATTTCATATATCATAAAATTATATAAAATTTACCACAAAAAAGTAAATATTTAATAGTATTTAATATTTACAATATTAATATCATAAATTAAATTAAATAAGAATAAATAAAAAAGATAAAGTTTAATGTAAAACCATAACATGTCCATTTTTTTGGATGATGATATTATAACCCTATCTCATATAATATTGGAAATTTAGAAATTCGTTTGTTTTTTTGGGGTTTAATTTTTTTATTAATTAATATTTTTGAGGCTTCCAAAAGTGCCCCTCACATCAATTATAAAAGGAAAATTTCTCCTTAAATTATCCACTTCATTTTGAGCCTTCATGATCAACCATAACCTGACCAGTTTTCTTATAAACTTCTTTAGAATAATTCTAGAGTTTGTAGTCTTCTTTAACAAAAAACTCTAGTGTTCTAAGAGGATATTTATAGAAGGCATATCGAAAAGTGGTAATATCATTTACCGGTTCTTTCAAAAAATTTCTAATTATACTTCCTTCTTAAGAGTTATCCCATTATAAAGTAATAACTCCAATATTATTTATATACTGAGAGGTTATTATGATTATGAAACCTCCACATACCTCATTCTACCCATACTATGAAAATTGAAATAACCAAATGTGCATTTGTACAGTTTACCGTCTCCAGGTCGTGGTGTAATCTGTTTTTCTCCACCACCTTACTTTGATGGGTATAATGATGTAATTAATAAATATATATATGAATATTATATAATTATATTTATTAAGATATATTATACACCATCCACTTTATTATCATTCAATAATTATTGAAACGATAATGTCACTCATGCATAAGTATAGCTTACCATCTCCACGGTACCGATGTGATTTGTTCTACATAATCATCCTTAAAGCATGATTATATAAATTAATTGAATGAAAAAATATGATATATATTATAATAATAATGTTATGTAAATTATATAACTACAAACTAAAAATATTAATAAGAACTTATATAAAAAACATACTTAAGAACATAAGGCTATTAATACCGAATAACGAAAAATATTGAAACATTACATGATAAATGATCAAATTATGATCATAAATATTATAATAAAATTTATTATGATTCTTTCCTAAATCATTATTATTATTTAAATCATTATACAAGACGTTCAGATACACACAAATAATATCATACATAAAGAATGAGATTATTTTGTGTCACATTTATTTTGAGGGACATATGCCTTATACACCTCCTATTTATTTTGTGTGGTGTTTATGATTCCCTTGATTATTTTTATTATTCTTATTATGAAGGTTGTGATATTTACATATTCATATAATTCTATTAATTTTACTAGTTGTATGAATTTACTAATTACTAATGGATTAATTTTCAATACCATTTTTATCAGATATTTTTTATACATTTGTATTTACTTGGGTATATTTGTAATCCACATCCATGTTTACTATATATGTAATATTTTTTATTCTTATAAAACTATTAAAATTTAATTTTACCCATTGGTAAATTTTTATTAAATGGTGTGAAAGGAATGTTTTAGTTTTTTTTATATGAAGTACTATTTTGACATTTCCCATAAAAGTACGAGGAGAATGTTTTTTACTTATATAGAATGAACAGATTTTTATGTCTTAATAGACCCTTTTTTCAAGAAGCCTACTCTATTGGATTTTATTATTATTTTTAAATAATAATTTACCCTTATAATTTCATGATGGTTTGAGAATGGAAATTTTTTTTGAAGAAGAAACGATATTTTCCTCATGAATGAATTTCAAGTGTTTTAGAAAACTTATTTTTCACCTAAGATGGCGCTCTTAAATAAGGTTATGTTTCTATCTATATTATGACTATTATTTGATTGTTTTAATTATGTAGTGATATTTTATATTGATTATGTTATTATGGTATAATGTTTAAAAAACAAATTTTATTTATTGGGTTATGCAAGGTTGAATGATTTATATTTTTGTGGTATATGTAAGAAGGATTTTATTATGAGATGTGTGGGACGTATATCTCTCTCAATGTATTGGGTAACTATTAATATCTCGTGAGATATTCATAAATTTAATGGGATGTAAATTTGTTTATTTAATTCGTGAATGTAATTTCAAATAAATCTAGTTTAGTAATATAGGGATGGAATGAAATGTTAACATGGTTCAGTAATGTACATTGTCCACTATGATAGTCTAGTAAGCAATGCCTTGGAAACAATGGGAATCAAAGAATATGATTATTTGTTTTCCACAGTCCCATGTTTTATGTGAATTCTATTTTATCATGGTTAATGTTCCTTTATGATCTATTCCTTACGTACTTCCAAGATTTATTTCATGACCCATGATTTTGATATTTAAACTTTTGTTCATGTATTTTCATTCTTATGTTTATGGTTTGTTATGTGATCTCAATGTCTACCCTTAAAAAGAATTGAACTCATCATTTTTATTTTTTCTTGTCCCCAAGATATAAATATTGGTTTTAGGTATTAAAACATATAGGGAATATTATTACAAGAGATTTTTATGATCATTCACTAAGATAGAAGATTATGTTTCATAGTTCCAAAGAAACTAAAATAAAACTTTCATTGGGAATTATTTATGAAAAGTAATAAGTATTACTTAAAAGTAATTTAATTTCCATGTTAATCAAGAATGGTTATTTATAGTTGGTATCAGAGTGAATGATTAGTCAAGCTTTTGAAACTAGGATGCATAAACATTAGTGAGATCCCTAGAGATATTTCTATGTTAGGTCTAGGGATGTCCCTAAGGGTCTGTAAAACTGTTGGATACAGTCCTAGAATTATGTTAAGCATCATGAATAACATATGATTAAACCCAAGATGTTAGATATTGAAATTAATACCCCTTGATTATGTTTTTGTCATAGTATTATTTTCCCTCCAACGTTATTCTTTTTGGGTTTTAGACAATGGATAAAACACGAAGGGACCATGTTAATGATCAATGCACTGGGTAATACAATGAATGTCCTCCTAAATAACAAAATTTTATGGTATATGGTTTGAAAACTCTTATTACTATACAAAAAAAAAGATATTAATCATTCTGGACTAACAATTGAGCATATACGGGAACAACATTCTGTTGATTCCTCCATGTGGAAAAGTCTAAATTCTTTCAGTGGATCTTATGATACAATTGTTGCTGAAGAATTGATCTGTACCAGTAAAAAGATATTTTTCACCCATAATTATTCAGAAAACGGAAAATTAATTTTTGTTTTTTATCATTTAGATAGTGAGGCAGACAAGTGGTGGACTATAATCAAGAATACCCATGAACAAGGTGAAGTTGAATCCATGAAATGAGAGGAGTTCAAGATCAAATTTTTCAATATGTTCTTCCCTAATTTTATTCAAACAATAATTTAAAAGCAGTTACTTGATCTTATGAAAATAGATGATGAATATATTTGTAAATACCTAGAAAACATTAAAAGACTAGCAAGGTATGATTTTGGTTTTATCATCCAACCTGAACGTGATGTTGATTGATTCATTAGTGTCTTAAAATGAAGTCTTAATAGGGATTAACTATAAAATACAATTGTATAAATGATGATATTTTTAATTTTTTTATCAATGTATAAATTGAACTTGGTGTTACATATCAATTTTATGGTTTTGACAAAAACAAGAGATGGAGTTAAATTGAAAATCTCAAAACAATATTCAAATGAAGAAGAATGTTTTCTTTATGCTTAGAGTGAATAAAGAAGAATTATGGAGATTTACTAAAAGGGTCTAGATGAAGATTTATGTGTGTGAAATAAGTTCATTGAGTAGTTAAGTGTTGAAATAATGGGAAAAGGTTTCAAATAATTTGAATACATAAAAGACTACAAAGAATGCACCACCCACACTTCAATGATACAAGTGAAAGGAAATGGGGAATTATACTAACGAATGGACAAATACAAGGGTTAATGGTTATTCTCAAATTCAACCCCCTCTTAAGGAAAAATAGACTGGAAAATCACAAGAAATAACTATTAATGATGTTGATTATGACAAGTAAGCGGCGAGATGATTAATTATTTATGTAAAAAGATTCCAAATTAGTGTTGTTGAATCCCTTTTATAGTATTATGGAATATTTGAATATTTATGTATTAGTCCTTTGTGGTTTTCCATAAGTATATTGTTCTTTTATCCATGAAATATGATTGAAATATTTTTAAAAGCACATGATATGCACAAAATGAAGGTATTTGAAGATAATGAGATATTTTCTAGTATAAATGATCCCATGACTGATATAAAGGAAAAGTGATATCTTGATTTGAGTATATAGAATTTTTGATATTTTTTGGTGTGTGGAAAGAGTTATTTTACAGAATATTTGCTTTCACTAAGAATCTATGGTTATTCATGTTTCACAACAGTACATGATAAATGCCTTCACGTGTTTGGAATGTGATAACAAAGAACTACCTTATGTGATATGGGAGATGAAGGATATGTCAATTTATTTCACCACTTTAGATTGTTTTATATTTTTAGTTTTTTGAAGGATTGTAATGTTATCTATTTATTGATAGTATAAGTCATATTATATTTGAATAATGTTAAATTAATGTATTATACCACTATAGGTGGACTTATGAATATTTAATTTCCTATGATAACCTTTTTGTTATGATAGATGGAATGGAAAATCATTCTATCGCATGATCTACTTACACTTCATGAATAAAAAATTCTATGACATGTATTTAATTAAGAGGTGAAGGGGAGACTCTTTATGGTACAAACAACACTGAAATTGTTTTAAAATGAAGTATGTATTTATTATCAAGAAAAAATATTCAACTTTCGGGAATGGATCTTCAAAACAAAAAATATTATCTTAGTACCTTCTTATCAAATGAATCAGATGTTCCATTAAATCATCATAGACTTATGGACTTACGGCTGTTAACTTTATCCAAACCCTCTTCTCAATCTATATCCATCAGAACATGATGGTAAGATTTTTTTCTTTCACATACATGTTTTGACTTCTCACCTATGTTATCCTATGTAAAACCCAGTGATGAGTTACTTTGGGTATCCATTATGTTTCTAAAATTCCTTTTAAAGTTAATTTTTAGTCATTCACTTTATGATGTGCATTTCTATGAACAAAAACATTCAAGTAGTAATCCTTTTATAACCCAGATGAATATCGAGGTCAAAATTAATTTTAACGGGGGTATAATGTGAAAAAAGATATTTTATGAGATATATTATAATTAATTTGATTAATTTCTTGTGTTTTATTCTACACAAAGATTATCTTGCGCTATACACAACACTATATTAGCTTGTTGTATATGAAACACTATACTTGGCTTGTGTAACACACAATTCCATGTTCTTTTCCAAGAATTAATTTCATGAAACATTGAGTATATATTTTTCTCAATGTATAAAAGAACTATATTGGGATTGTGTTATAAGAAACACCAAAGGAAGATTTTACTAAATGCAACAATGTCTTTTCTTGTGTTAAATGTAAGAGCTGCCTTCCTCGATAACTTGTGTTGTACGCAATACCGAGATTCACAAAACACAAATGTATTATTAAAATATTATTTAAAATATTCATTATTAAAATTATTATCCACATTGTAAATTTTATATAACATTAAAATTAATATTAAGTATTTTATAGGACATGATATAAGAACAACATAAATATTTTGGAGAAAGAAGTTTAAAAAACAGTTTTTCATCATGTTGATGGTTAACCAATTTTATGTATAGTTTTTAAAAATTTTATATATTTTATTAGATAAAATAAAATAAATAGTTTAAAAAAGGATATAAAATTTTACTTTGGTTAGTTTGGGTATTTTTCTTACAAAATATTTATTTTAATTAATAGTGAAAAATAATGCATTTTAATTTCAAACAACCTTTTTGTCTAATTTATTTATATAGTTAGATTATATTTTTAATTGGTTTTAATGTGTAATTGGATTATATTTTATCTTTTAATAAATTTTTATTAATTTGAGGTAATTTTAAATTTTATGTTTCATATAAACACATTTCAATCATTTGAAAGTGTTTTCCTCTTAAACAACCTGCTTTATGGTTTTCACAATGAGAATTAATTTTAAATAAATTTCAACATTTTGGTGTTTTGAATATAAAAAATGAATTAAATATTTGACAAAATAATTTCCAAATTGTTTAAATTTTTACTTTTTATTTTTTTATATTATGAATAATAACTACGGTAATTTTAATTTACCATATTTAAAGGTAAATTTGGTAAATTACGGTAACAAACAATATGGTAAAGATAATAAAATCATACTAAAAGCTTCCAAAATAATATTGCATGAATTAATATCAACCAAAATAAGTTAAGTATATTAGTTTATTTACTTAATGGACTTTGACAATGAATGTGATTTAATTTTATTTAAAACAAAATAAAGTGACAACATGTCGCTCTCTTATAACATATATGATTAATAATTTGAATATAGTGATAAACTTCATAAAAATTATAATATAAATAGTCTAAAAAATATAATGAAATTATATACATCATGAAAATTTATTTAGAATTTTTAGATACTAAATGATACCATTAATCATGACACAATAGTGATAAAGAAATTATTTTATTGATAGGATTATCAAATAAATGGTTTTAAAATTTTTAAAATAAATACATATCAACTAATTAATGTTGTCCAAGAATTTTATAAGAGAGTATGATATGTTTGGAGTGTATTAAATATTTTTTTTAAAATTTATCTTTTGTTTGTATTTTATTTAATGTACAATAAATGAATAGTGTCAAATTGACAGTGTTGATATTTTATAAAAATTACATATTATTAAATTATTTAAAAATCAGAAAAATATTAAAAAATTAATAAGTTAAAATTATATGGTCTAATGTTTCATTAAATATCCAATTATGGGATATTTAAAACACATATGTAAATATTTATAACTATTTAATATTTTGATTATTATTAACACAAATAAAAACAACATATTATATGAGAATAAATCAAAATGATAAGGTTTGAACTAAAAGTAAAACATGTCTAAATTTTACTGTTTGATGATATTGAAAACATATATCATTTAATATTTAACATTTGGACATTTTGGAGGCTTTTTATGTGGGGTTTGACTATATTATAAATTATTATTTTTGAGGTATCCAAAAGTTCCATTCATAACAATTATAAACATGAGCATCCTTCCTCATCTATTCACTTCGTTTTGAGCCTTCAGGATAGATAATACACTTCACATTTACCTTCTCCACTTCCCTATAAACATTTTACAGGCCATGGTCTTCTTCAAATCCCATATCTAGTGATCTTATAAGAGATTTAGAAGAGGCGTGTTGAAGAAGAGGTAATATTATTTACAGATTTTTTCAATCTTGTTTTTTATTCTACTTCCACATCATGCGTTGTTTCATTATAATGTTATAACTATAGTATTAATTATATAAATTTTTTTATTATGATTATAAAACAACCATTGTACACCTTCTACCCATACTATGAAAAATGAAATCCCCACCAGTGCGTACGTATGACTTACCGTCTCCCCACCGTGGTGTAATCCATTTTTTGACACCATCATACATGAATGGCTATAATGATAGAATTAATAATAATATATATATATATATATAATTAATATAAAATTATATTTATTCTAGGATACTACACCCTGTCCAATTCAATACCAATCATTAATTATAGGAACAATATTGTTGCCCTTGCGTATGTATGAATTACCATCTCTATGGTGAAATGTGATTTAATTTAAATTATCATCAATAAATAATAATTTTATAAATGAATTGAAAGAATAAAAATGAAATATATTATACTATTAACATTCTATAAATTATATAACTATAAACTAAAAGGAGTAATTATAAGTTAACTGAGAAAACATTCATATGAATGTAAAGTAGTTAATACACAAATAATGAGTAATAATGAAATGTTACCAACTATCAGATACAAATATGATGATAAATGTTACCATAAAATTTATTATTATTTTGATCACTATACATGAGGTTTAGATACATACGATTCATATCATACATAAGGTAAGCTATTATTTTTTCTCACACTTATTTGGTGGGACAAATTCCTTATACACCACCTATTTATTTAGTGTGGTGTTTATGCATCAAATGATTGTTTCTATGAATATTATTATGACGGTTATAATATTAAAATATTCATATAATTCTCTTTGTTTTATGAATCTTGTGATTCGATTTATTGGTAAAGGATAATTTTTCAATCTCATTTTATCTGAGATTGTTTATACATAAGTATTTACTATAGTAAATTTATCATCCACATATGTGTTTCCTATGCATGAAATATTGTATTTATTCTAATACAAATTTTTATGGTCAATTTCAGTCATTTTTAAATTTTAATATAATGATATTAAATAAATATTTTTTTTCGATACGAGTTACTTTTTTTACTTTTTTGGTAAAAGTAACAGGAGAATGTTTTTTTACTTGTACAACATGAAAAAAAATTTACATCATCATAATTATTTATTTCCATGAAGATTCCTCTACATGATTTCATTTTTATATTCAAATAGATAAAATTCTTTTAAAATTTCATGGCAATTTGATAAGAAAACATTTTTTAAAAAGAAAGGATATTTTCCTCAAAAATTATGTTCAAGTGTTTAATCAAAAGTATTTTACATCTAAGGAGATGCTCTTAATAAGGGTTATGTTTTCATCCCTATTATTACTTTGATTTGATTTTTTAATGATCAAATGATATTTTATATGGATTTAGTTATTATGGAATGATTTTTAATAAACCTATTTTATTTCTTGGGATATAATATGTTGAATGATTTATATTTTTTGACCCATGTAAAAATTATTTAATCATGAGATGGGTAAGACCTATGTCTACCTATAATGAATTGGGTAAAAATCATATCTCATGAGACATACTTGAGTGGAACATGAAGTAAATATAGTTTAGTAATACATGGTTGGAATTACAGGTAAATATGGCTCTGTAATAAATGGCTGGAATGGCTTATAAACGCAGTTTAGTAATGGAATTTGTCCACAATGTTGTTCTTGGAAGTAATTCCATTACTACTATGGGAATCATTTTATGTTCTTATTTATTTTCCATAATCCCATGTGTTATTCTGATCATATTTCATCATGGTTAATTTTTCTTTATGATCAATTCATTACATACATCCAAGATTTATTTCATGACCCATGATTTTGATATTTAAACATTCTGTTCATGATTTTACATTCTTATGGTTATGGTTCGTTTTGTGTTCTCATTGTATACCCTTACTAAGCATTGATCTCACCCTTTTATTGTATTATTTTTACCATGATATAATGAATGTTTTTAGGTGGGAAATAAGGAAAGATCGTTATTGAAGATGATGAAGATCTTTCACCATGTTAGAAGATTATGTTACATTTTCCCAAAGTAACTAAAATAATATGTTATTTGGGTGTGTATTCGGTTATTAATTATGTATTATACCAAACAAATGTTATATCCTTGTACGTCACCATTGTGTGGTTAAAAAATTGATCAATCATGATCATAGAATACATATATAATTCATAGTATTCTTCAATAACTTTCTAATGTTATCTTTTAATCATCGCCTTGGATTCCACCCCCATTATTTTTAAATTTAGAATATAGATTTCTATATCAAATATTTTACCAAGAGGAATTTATTTCTTTTATAATAACACATTAAAGGTGTTAAAATCTATATTTTATATTTTTTTCCATACTTTGTGATTTGAATAATATAACACCATTTATCATATTATCCCCTTAGGTTTTTTATAGTATTTATAAGATTTTATAAATTCCTATATCTTAAACAAGGGAATTCATTTTGCAGTGACTTGATGTATATATCTATAACTATTGAGAATAATTTATTTTCTATAATGATACAATTTTTTCCACATGAAGTGATCCTATGTTGTTACACCATGAAGAGGGGAAACATTTTTAACATATGGGATAAGGTGTTTTTCATGCACAATGTTAACTTCATAAATGTATTCATAATATGATCGCCTCTAAATCGAAAATAATTGAAATTATTATAAGAGAAATATCTATATTGATTATGTTTAGTGAAAGAGTTTTCCTTCCTAAAATTAGGATACATTTATAAATAATTTAATATAATCAATTAGTTTCATGGATAAAACAACGAAATATAGGGATATAATTCAAATTAATTTATTATGAAAATAAATTACAAAATAAATTTTTTAAAATTTTTATAAGGATTTATATTAGGTTTATTTTCTCTTAATATGTTCTTGTAAATCTAGATCATAAATATTTTAATAAACTTTCTATGATAAAAACTATAAAACCTCAACTATTGTGACATAGATCCAGTGATTATAGTAACGCAATGGTAAACAATACATGGACCATAATAGTCATTATCTAGTTTTTATTAGTCTCATTAATATTGACACATATCTGAATAATACATTACATTGAAAACATTGGTGACATTAATATAAAAACTAAAAAATTTATTATTTATCATTGTGAAACCATATGTCACATGTATCTATATTCATGGATTCCTTGTAAATGTTAAAATATATAAACTGTTGAACTTAAACACTTTATAAGGGTTAGAATATAATAGAATATAGAATTTCATGGCATAAATAATATTCTAGGAAAAATATTTAATCAAATAATTCCATATAATTGATTACATAAGCATGAAATAAATATATGGATAACATAGCAACAACAAAAACACGTGGATATATACAACAAATTCTATAATGAAGCAGTGAATAATTTATATATCTTAAAAATACTATTTGGGCCCCAAACCATAACATCTTTCATATAATCAATGTGTCATACCAAAAAATTACACATAGACGGGTAAGGGATACCCAAAATTACCAAAACATGTTTATCACAAGAGACCTAACAACACATCAACTGGATATACAATTCGATGACCCACCAATAAGGCAGTAATTATTCTGGATATATTATAAGAATGGGATGAATAAACAACACATAACAAACATTAATGTTAAGAAATAATTATATGTATTGAAATAACAAGTAAAAAATTTATCAATAGTTTCCTTGGTAAAAAAAATCATTATAAAAATTATTTAATTAAAAAATATTTTAACACCATATAGATTAATAGATTCAATTTATTTTGATTAATGTAAACTAAATATGATTAATATGTTCAAGGGAGTTATGATTATTTATAGTGAAAATATATTATGTTTCAACATACTAAAACATGCCATTATGGTTCTTAATTTTTTTTAACATGTCTAAAGCATATGCCTCAAGAGTTTCAAACCAACTATAAAATTTGGACCATTCATCATTCATTGAATAAAAACTAATTTAATACCCAACATAACGTTTTATGGGTTATTACCACTAGTTAGTTTGATAAAATTCCTACATATAATTTTTTTCCATATATAGATTTAATTTCATCGAAATGAATGAATATTTAACATTCCATTACTGCAATAATTTTTTACCACCATAATTGAATATAAATGTACTACAATGAGATTTAATTATGAAATCATATTGAATATTTTATTTTTTACTTATAAAAGATAAGCATAAAAATATTTTATACGAAATGAATTAGAAATTATTACTCAAATAATAGAATAGAAGATATGAGGGACCATTACATTGGCACAATATAGGATATGGAAAATTCTATTATGAGAGTGGATAATTAGTTTTTCAATAAGAAAATTTTATTATGAGATAAAAAATGATAATTATAAGAAAGATATGTATATAAATTATATTTTATCAAATAAATAACAATTAAAAATAATTATGGTGGATTAAGGACCATTACTGACAAGAGAGTTTCATAAATAATATGTAAAATTTCATAGAAACCTAACAACCATGTAGAGACTCTAGAGATTGAAAAGTGTTCATTAATTATTAATATCATTATAGTGGATAAGGATTGGATGATGGGTGGAATTAATCTCATTTTATTAATGAAAACTATTGATTTTTCTTTGAATGTTATGTAAGTTAACGGGTCAAGGTTCAATCACATTTGTTTTTGGAGAGTTAGGTAAGTTTAAATTTCTGAAATAAGTGGGAATGAGTGTTGTTCATATAAATTTTATTTTATGTGTTTTATGTGTCTCTTTGATTTAACCATTATCTATCATTTTTTTTCATCTCTTTCTCCCCCATTAATCATGAATTAATATTTACCGTTTGATATATTCTTTTACTAAAAATATTGGATTACCCTCCAAAAAATGTATGGAAATGTATATTAAATTTTTTAAATCCATTTAATATAATTAAATTATGAAATATTATACAATTAAATTTTAAAATAAATCAATGGATATAAAAAATGTTTGCAATAATTTAATATTTTTACACATTGTGAGTTTTTAGTTTTTTATCCTATCAATTAGTAATTAAATTATTTCAAATATTTGTTTTCATGTATTGTATCATTATATTATATGTACATTTTTCAAGTGTTCAATTTAACTTATTCATAAAAATTACTATTAGGAAATACTATTCTTTAAAAATCTATATTTTCCGTGGTAATTAATATTTAAATTGGTAACTTATTTTTATAAAAATGAGTTTATTAATTATTCTAGATGATATTGTCACAAATTTAATGTCTTCTTATTTAAATATTTTATTATCTTTAATAAATTTACTTATTTAAAAAAACACTTTTCTATTTGAAAATCATTGATTTAGTTCATATAAATAAAAAACAATTTTTATAGAAAATGAATTTTATCATTAGAAATATTTGTGCGATTATATTGGATAATATAATTTTTAATGATTAATAATTATTAAATATGTTATTATAAAAATATTTATTCATATCATTAGGAACATTAATAAATTTTAATAAAATTACCTTAATTGAATCTCATTCATTAAACTAGATATCGTTAAAATTAAATATAAAAAATATAACATAATCATCCATAACATATATGAAAATAAATGAAATATTTAATGTAATTAAATGTATTGTGTTAATAAATATCAATCACAATGATATAAAAATTGAACCCCTGTAATATCATGTGAATCATTTATAAAAATAGATGAATTCCTAATGGGATGATCATATTCATGGAATATATAAGAATGAAAATAATGATGATAGAATTTACTAACAAGTCTTGATAATCACATTGGTGTTTTCTCTAGATACTAATTGAGCTACTGTATCTCAACAACCAATAATAGACCCATCAACCAGACTTACATTCCAATAAGAAACCTATACCTTTACTTAGGTGAAAATGTAAATTATAAGAAAAAATATCAATAGGAACCCTACAATGAGACCCTAGTATGACCCATAAAATGATTTTTCACTTATATAGTCTGAATAAGATTCCAAAAATAAAACCATGTATCATAAGAGACATATAATGCTGTGTTCATGTAGCCACCATTAAGATTAACACTATATTCTTCCAACTCAATTAGTTCATGGTAAAGATACTAATAGAACACAAAGTGGATAAGATACCCTATAGATATAGTGGAACCACCAAAAATTAGGTTATTCTTGGATATCAACAACTAATCCTTCTGTGTACGATTCAACAAGTGTATTTTCATATCAATGACATAGAATGATTTGATCAATAATACTCTCTCATTACTGACCCAAAATGTACACATATAAATATACATATTTATCCTTATAAGATCATTGTATCATCATTATTTTAGAGGAAACCACTGTATTATAGGATTTATATACATGTATTTGTTATCATATATTTTTATCATTAAACTATGATCACTTTTCGGTATTCATTTTTTATCATTATTTACAGAGATCAACATATCAATCCATATATGATTATTGAAAAAATATTGAAAATATTGTTATTTAAACCAATTTCTTAATACCATTTCCAACAGAACATAAAATATTATTTCTTTATAGTTCATCATCTAATACAAAAAAAATCAATTGAAGGAGGTAACATACAATATAAATTATTTTCATATATTAATAAATATTTTTATCATTTTTAATTATAAATTTATAAAGAGAATACAATACTCTAAAAATATCTCTTCCAGTCATTCATATAAAATATTATCCTATTGATTGGTAAAACACATCATGGAAGTATTAATTCCCTTATAAATGATGTTTTTCACATAGTATAATTAACTAAAAATAAATAACCCATTTTCATGATGGAATCAGAGGATAAGAAAACAAATACACTAGTTATTATTGTGGATGTTTGACCTGTAATTTCTTATTCAGCAGTCTCTATTTCACCACTCTATAATCTTTCCATTTCAAATATAATCATGGAAATATGAGTGATGTTCAATATAGAGTATCATAGAACTATACTGAATATTCTTGTATAAGTACTAAATTGTTGTAATTTTTTGATCCAAATCATCATTTTTGAACATTTAGTATTTTATATGCAATCAAAAATTTTATAATTTATATTTATAAAATTTATAATTTAATTATTATTGACTTTAAAGATCAATGTGTTACTTAGTTTGAGGGGTGGTAAGCCATCAATATTCCATCTATAAGGAAGAAAAAGTAAATTATAATTTGTTCTGAATATTTTTTATTTTAGTTTCTCTATTATAATAGTACATAATTAATGATTTTAATTGTTGAAATTATTTTTTATAAAATTTTTGTTAAATCTAACTTAGATTAAAATTAATATATATTTGAGAAATAATAAAATTCACATATTAATTTTACATATTCTGTTCCACTTTTCTATATTACTATATTTAAGGTATTATGATTTTCAATCTACTATCTTCCTCACTAGGCCCAACCATGAATTAAAATTAAGTAGTATCATTGACAAACACAAAGGGATATTACAATTATTTAAAATGAGAGCCTTTGTAATGTGAGAGTAGTCCAAATCATCATTTACAATCCACCAACCACAACCATTATCAAAACCATTTTGGGGAGTATAAGAAACGTATAAGGAAAATATAATATACCATGACTTATCATTAATGTCTTTCATATAAATATGTATCTACAACCTCATCTATACCACCCTGAGCCATTTTAGAAGCACATTCCCCCATTGAAATCATTATCATGACCTACCACCCTCTCCCATAAAAAAATTTCATCTTAGATGAAATAAAAACCCACTTCCTCATCCCCATCATCTTCTACATGAGAATCTACCGTATCTTCATCACATAGAACTCAACCCACTTCTCATGGGTCACACCCATGTCCTCTAGTTCACCTCCCCTTCTTCTAAAAATGGATTATTCTAATTTATCCCCTCTTAATTTCTAACCACCTCTTCAATGCTTCATCCAGCATCCATTTTTCTATTTCCCACTATATTACCATATCATAACCTACCTATAACTTCTATACTAATTTACATATATCTGTACATCTAACTTGACTGTGGTGTAAAATTTCTTTTTTTGTTCTATATTAACTCAAATCTCTTACCGCCTTTTTCCACTCCCACTTCCATGCCATCCAATTGAGGTTGTTCATGAATGATGTTTTTGTGGAATAATCATGCTTTATCAATGACCTCTAGGTCCTATAGTTTTTTATATCCAATTATATATATATGGTCATCCTCAAGGGATATAAAATGTATTGAGATGTGGTTAGTAGTATTGAGGAGTTAACCCTATGAAATTTAGAGGAGTCATAAAATATATTGTATAATCTATCTATTTATGCTCTATTTTCATTCCACTGTCAAACTAATCTTGTGGTTTTTTATACCCATATTTTTATTCTTGGTCGTATTCATGATGGATGTAGTTTTTGAATATTGATATCTTTTGTAGTGACATTATATACAATTTTAAAGACATAACTCACAAAAAAATTATGAACAAAATGTATTCTTTTGTATTGATATAAAAAAGGTGGGTTCATGTTATATTCTAATTTATTTCACATTGTATTTAATCTTATATAAAATCATTTATTAAAATTTATCGGTGTGAGCCTAATAATTTATGTTATTTTATTAATTTTATTGAATATTATTTGTTGTTTTTTCAAAATTTTATTGTATAAATCACGCAATAATTTTTTTGATGGGGAATTTAACAAATTGATATAAACATTTAAAATAAATTCTTAACCCTCATACATCGACAGAAATGGCCACAAGTTCCCATTAGAATTGATATTAATTTTAGTCTAGTAATTAAATCCCTAACTAATTGTGTATATATTATAGATTCATGTGTGGACTAAAATTAACTGAATAAACCCATACATAATAATTATATATAGTTTAATGAATTTTTTCTAATACATGTTACATAAAAAATATAGAACCAAATAGATAGTCCATATTTGACTATAAATAATTTTGAATTTCATAATGAAGTGACATAGTGTAGTAAAGTTGTCATATTTACATTGAATTTGGTATATTATCAAGTAACCACAATCACTCTATTGAGTCATTAATTCATCCAATATCTATTTTTTACTTCATCCTAGACAAATATAAATTTTATTTTTTATATACTATATAAGATGAATACAAATCCAAATAAAAAACTCAAATAAATGATCAAATATTATGATGATGTTGCAGTAATTGTGTTTTTCCTAGAATGATTTATCTTTTATGGACCGTAAATGTTATTTTAAATTTTATGATTTCAATTTAGAATCGATCATTACATTACGAAATAAAAATAAAAAATAGAAAACATGGAGAGTGAGGGGGAGAGGTGAATGTAACATTTATCCATAGAGACATGTGAAAATGAAGAAGTTAGTGACCTAAAGCTAAATACCATTCAATATAAGACTAATATTTATGAATTACTCTATATAAATACTTAATTAAGGAAAGAATAACAAGTCTACCCTAGTTTTTATGAATTTTTTATTATTAAAATTAAATTTGAATGTTTCTATGGTTTTTGAGGTGTCATTATGAGAAAAAGGGTTATGAAAAGATTGAATTTTGGTAGATGGTTATTTGAAGAATGGGATATATGTGTTTATGTATATAGAACAAAATTTTTTTGATGTTAATAGGTAGATCTCTGCAAGGTATGTTATTATATAGGTCTTTATAATATTATATACTCCCAAAACAAGCACCAAAACAGGTTCAAGTTAATTCTATTTAGGAAACAATATTGCCTTTTTTTCAAGGAATTTATATTATAAAGAGTAACCCATGATAAGTTTATGAAATAAATATAGTAATGATTTTTTATTTATTTTAACACCTATTAAGAAAATTTGAATATAATGGATGTCTTGAGAGGAATCCCATTTTTGGAGTGGTTTTTAAATACATATTTTTGGATTTAATTTATATTTCCTTTGAGGGGTGTCTAATTTTTTTATGCATCGAGGACATTATTTAGATAAGTCACTCTAACAATTGAAATTGAGAAGATATAAATAAATTAATGGACTAAATTTTCTAGAAATAATCCTTCCAATGATATTTCATTGACTAAAATATGTCAACTAGATCACACTTAACCAACAAATAAATGTTTTCATTAGGGTGTGTATGAGGAGATAAATTTTCTAGGTAATAATCATTCGGTAAGATGAGAAAACTCATGGGATATAAACTCAATTAGTATTTGGATTTATTTTTCATTACTAACCAGTTTGTTATAAATAATAAATTTTCCACTATCAACGTGGAAATGAGTGAAAAGTGAACTCAGCACATCATAACATGATCATGCATGCATGTGGGTCCACCAAAAGGATTATTTCCACTCATAATGTCATTCTCAATAGTAGTTTAGTGTTTTTTATCATAAAAGGGTCTTTACTAAATCTAAAATTACAATATGGGATTCTAACATTTCATATCAATTAGAAAATAAAAAAAATTCAAAAATTTAAAAAATAAATAAAACCCTTCGACCTTATTTCATTTTAAAATATTGATAAAAATCCTTTTGAAAATAAAGAATCATTCTATGTAGAAAAATTATCATATAACAAAATTAATTTTCCTAATTTTAGCATTAATTTTGTAGAATAAAAATAGAATTTGAATATAGAAATAGATGGACCCAATATTGAACATGGATCTCTTATAAAATATTATATTCTTCATATTATTTTTAATTCAAATTACTGAGTTCTACATTTAAAATTAGGTAAAACTAAGACCATGTGTCTCTTATACCTTCATTAATATTTGAGATATAATATCATTGAATAATTTGTGTATCAACAATCCTATACCTACATATGTAAACCAAAACGGGTCCGACGTTTGTAAAACTTTTTTCCATCTTTGGTCAATTATGTGGTCCGAAATCATGAAACCATTCTTATAGAAACAAAATACAAATTTTTTGGATGTGATATACCTATATTGTTTCATTAATATATATTATATAATTTAAAACAATTATCTTATTGATTATATTTCTTTGGTTTAAATAATAAATTGTTTTGGAGTGGAAAGTTTATATGTTTTGGGTGAGAATGTTTTTTTCTTTAGGTGTTGGAATGTCTATATATTTCATTTTAGAATTAAACATAGAGATACTAGATTAAGGCATATTAACTTCTCCATGAATTTATTGATCAAATTTAGTGGAATAAGAAGTACTAGAATAATTGTGCTGAGTATGGTAATGTTGAATGATTATAAACTAGACACATGAACATAGAGAGAAATTTTGTTCTATAAGATGAAGATGCATAGAGAAATTATGTTCCAAATGTGGATTGGAATCATTAAAGGATATTTAAAATTATAATAATTTATTTATAGTTTATGGGAGTGTAAAAGAATACCCCACATTTGAATAAGTTTAATGCATTCTAATAATATTTGATTGTAAGTGGTAGATGACTATATAATATAATTCAATGGAAAATGTATGGGAAAAGTATAAATAAATGTAGTGAGCTAAAATATTACATAATGAAAAGACATATCAGTGAGTTACAAGATATATGATCATTAAAATATAAATAATCTTGTGTATGTGGGGAAACATGATTAATAGTAACATGGATTCATAATCTATTTCTATAATGCTTGAAAAGACACATAAACATGAAGCATCAAATATATAAAATTTCAGACAAATTAAAATGCATGATACAATGATCATGAGGCATGAAATATATATTAACAATGTGTAATAAACTGGAATGTGGAATAAAAGAGTGAGGAATAAATAATAATAAAAACAACAAAATTTTTAAACATTAATTTTTGATACCATCATAACCTAGTCGATCATGTATCTATACATTGGTCTCATGAAATTATATAACAAGAATCAGATATCACACCATACAATGGATCGAGAATCACAACTCATTCCTCGTAATTATCTCATGATATATTGACATTTGACAATACATTTCTAGCAGATATAGAAACCCACCGATCATATATTGAGAAACTATATATATGTGTTCTATATGAGAAAATTTTATATAAAGAAATCATGAAAACACATGTAATGAAAATTTGTTTAATATTTTTTTAAATGGTATCACAAAAAAATTACTAGTTTTATATTAGTTAACCACAAAATTATAAATATTAAAATATTTATTTCATATAATAATCTAGAGATGATCATTTTCAGTAATACATAAGAGATAGAGATTTTAGTGAAAAAGATAAATAAGCATGAAAAATCATAAATTTTATTTTCAAAAAAGTTATTTAATCATTATCTTGAGAAGGAGAAGTAATAATTCATTTTAAAAAATAATATTTGAGATTGTGAGAATTACAATGTTTGAAAAAATAGTGCATAGATATTACCCCACAATAAAATTGTTGAATGGAATAAATGGCATATTTAGAAATGCGGAGTGTTTGTTTCTTAATATATGATTGTGATAAAACATTTTTTCTGTAACAAAAGTTAGGTAGTTTTACAGAAAACTCATAAGGAGGAAAAGGTAAAAAATATTTTTGAAAATTTAGTGAGAGAATATGATGATAAAAAAGGATAATATTCACATAATTTTAATATTTTCTAATGAAACAAATTATTGATTTTATGAATATTGGAATGTAGTAGAAAAATATATTATAGAGGATATGATTATTTTAAATATATATTATTTTTATGAAGAAAGTAATCCAAAAAATAAGAATTTTATAACATAAAAATATAATTTACCTATAGAGAGAGATAAAATATGATAAATAATTTACTATTTGAAGAATATAAAAAAATTAAAGTTAAATAGAAATGTCATTAAATTAATGAAAATATATTCACTTAAAAAATATTTATGTTTTTAATAACATTTATTACAAAAATAGGTAATTTATAAAACAATGAAATTTTAAACTATATTATAAAATCAAGAATAATTATAGAATAATATTTTTTAGGAAAGATAGTATGGCCAGTGGGGAAATTCAATCAAATAGAAATCATTAATAAATTATTATAACTAAATGAAAGGAAACTATATTAATAAAAATTGTTACAACTTTGGAAAAATTTTAATCAAATAAGCATGAAAAGGAGAAAATGACATTCAATTATAAATACTAGGAATATAGTTATAATTATGATATAATATGTCTAATAGTTAGTATATACACCATATAAATAAAAATGTTCACATAATATTAAGAATGTCTCAAAAAAAGGATGTAATGATGAAAACCAAGAATAATGAATCTTGGCTCGGTTTGCATTATCCAGCCTCAAGTATAATCATCATAGTTTTATTATTATAATTATAAAACCAGTCTAATATGTATTTTACTAGATACCAATCATTCATAATTTTTTACTCCTCATTAATTAATTAGTTTTTATTGAATAAATATTTTAATGTTAATTGTCTTGATTGTATTTGGATAGCTTTAGTATAACTCTTCCAGTCCATAGACCTTTATTATTTTTTTCATAAAATATATATTGATAATTTATGTTGCAAAGGTTTATTTTATAATTTTCTTATGTCCAATCAATATTTTATGTTTTTTTTAAATTTTCATAAAGAGTAGATAAAATAACTATTATGGGAATTTTGATTCAATTAAAATAACTGATTTATTAAAAAATATAATTATAAATATATATAAATACTATAGATTAGTGAAATATTATTAAATTATTAATTAAAAATTATCACTAAAATTATTTATGTTACCTTAACCATTCATGATTGTAATTATATTGCATTTTTCATATAGATTGAAAAACAGACCTAAAAAAGAATGTCACTACACCAATGAATGATGAAGAATGTAGGATTGTATTATAGAAATTACAAAATTATATAATACTAATTATATTAATAAAATACCATTAGTTGGGATAATGTGTTTTAAGATGAGAGTAGATAATGAAAGATGTGAAAAGTATCAACAAAAATGCATTACTTACATTGATGGAATCACACATTATCTTGGAATATTCCCTCATAATGATAGAATTAGGCAACATTTTTTAAAAAATGAACAACAACATCAGGTAGGAATTTAAGAGATTGAATTTCGGTAGGTATTAAAAATATATTAAAATAATTAGAGTAATTATTATGCATTGTAGGAGAGTTTCTTTTATCAAGGAAAATGAGGGATATTTTTTGGGACATTATGTTAGATGATAGGTTAAGATGGATTCAAAAGGGGGTTACGTGAGTTATGGAATGAAATGTTAAAAAGTAATGTATAATCGTCTCCAAAGCAAAAAAAATGACTTATAAAATTATTATATACAATTTAATAATAATCATATGAGATATTTCATCATACCTAACATTATATCATTAACATGGTTTAATCATTCCCTATTGTAATAATATTTTTATAACTAAAAATATAATATATCATATCATAAATAATTTATAATTATTAATTCCATGGTTTGATACCATTTTATTATATTGATTTTTTGGAAATTAAAAAAATTAATTTTAATATAAATATACACCACTTGTAAAATAAACTCTTATGAAAAAGTAAATTTTTAGGATATTAATTATTATTTCTTAATTCCAAAAAATACAAATTAATTTTATTTTATTTTATTTTAATTTATATTTTAAAAATATATTTTAAAAAACAAATAATTGTTAATATAAAATTAAATTATAAATATAAAAACAATTCTACAAAAAATACCTATTTTATCATTCAATGATATTATTCTTAATTAAATAAAATATATCATCTAAAAAAATCAGTTGAAATTTATTAGTGAACATGGAAAAATTACATTACTAATAATATTGTTAAAATTATTGTTTTATGTTTAATTTCATAGAAACATCAAATTTATACAAAAACATGTATTAATGAAAAATAATAAAAAAAAATCCTTTATTAAATTAGTAATTACATGTTTATTTAATCTAAAATATATTTTATAAAACTCTCATGAAATCTACATAAGACCAAAGAGCTTGTGATGTATTAGTGGGGTTTTTTGGTAATAAACGATTTAGCATAGATCTTTAATTTCATGGACCTTAACTCCTGGTAAAAATTATTTTACTCAAGTGGTCAATATTTATGTTTTGCATGGTATTATTCTCGGTGAAATGATATTGATAAAAAATCCTTCAAAATTGCGGAAAAGTAATACTTATAAAAAATAGTTATACTACATGACACCATTTCATACCCTTCATAATTGTTTTCATACTGTGGTATCTTTTATTTATACACCACAATATAATGGCAATGTTATTGAGTCATATTTTAAACAATAATTAATATCATTAATTATACCTATTTATAATGAATGTATATATATCTATGTATTTCCAAAAACCAAATAATCTTAAGGACCTTATATTCCTAAGGGTCGTATATGCCTAATAACTATATAATCACAATAATCGTATTCAATACATTTATATATAATGTCACAAATAAAAATATAATTATATTTAAAATTAATTTACATAATTATATAAGTTTCAATAATATTTAATGTAGTTATCATTCCCATAATAATTATAATTTGAGGTATCCTCTTCTATGAAAAACAAAATGTTCATGTTTAAATGTTAGTTGAATATGTTACATTCAAACAATTTTATTTCCATTATAATCATCTTAATCATATTTCAGTTTAAATTTTATTGTTTTATTATTTTTTATATTATTCCAAGGATCATTTTAGATTAGTATTGTATTTAAGGAAATATATTTTCATTTTAAGGGGAAAATAAAAAATATAAATATGGATTGTCACATTCTACCCCATCAAATGAATTTTTTACATAAAATTTCATTACCTAGTTAATTTTTTTTTACATTTGTGTCATTAAATTTTCCAATACAAAAAGAGATTTAAAAAAATATGGCCTCTTCATAGGGCATTAACCAGGGTGGTGGTTTTGTTTTCTAACACTTGATCCCATTCTTCCAAGATCATCACAGGTTGTTCCTCACAAAAAATAATATTATAATATAAAAACATATTTATTAAGTAGATGTAATATATTGAGAATATTCTTATTCAAAAGTGATGCATGTGAGGTCTCAGACCTGGATTCCACTAAATAGACTCCAAGAGCCCAGTGTGCCACATGGCCTCAAGCACATCTCCCTGAACACCAGAGGCTGCAGACTAGTAGCTAGGGTCTATGTTGTGTCTATGGGGAGTGTATGACCTCATTTATAATGTGTAAAACAATGAGTTAATTTAAAAATATGTACATAGAGGAAATAATTTAAGTAAAAAAAGGAACAACGAAAAATAGAGTGAAAAATAACAATAACTATAACAACTGGAATAACATTCAACAAATGACGATGTGTCAGGTTACTAGGAAACTGGAAAACCCAGATAAACAACAATAGGCATAACATTTTCCACAAAAAAATAATGGAAATTAAAGATAATCCCAATAATCATGATCATCGACTCAGTTATCTACTATCAATCTCTATACAAAATTATAATAAAATAGGTGTTTAAAGACGATTGGATACCTTTTTCAACACTTTCATCCATATAATATTCACTAGGAACCAAACAGTGCTAAGAGAGTGTATGATATAAATCAATGTGGGCCACCAATAACCATGTTTATAACATCAGGCCTATATAATGGAAATATTACATTATGAAATCATGCATATATAAAGAAAAAAAGAACAATGTATCTAAATTCCTATGTACCTCCTTCATCCCTCAGTTGGTGTTTGAACATGTCAACAATTAATTATTTGATGATTACCATTTTGTAAATAAGTCACATGATAATAATATATGAGGTTCAAATATGTAAAAAGGAAACACGTAATGATCTTTAATAATGAAGTCGCAAGGTAACAACCATTGCTACCTAGACATCAAGGGTAACCAAATTAGTAATAAATGTAGCTTGGAATGATGATTAGATTAATCCATATAGCATGTTCTATGGAATTCCACAATACGATTCCTACCAAATCCAACGTGATCATCCATGGTACAATAATGACAAGCCGATACAGGGCCCTATGGTCTGTAAACATGTAACCTACTTGTTGATGATAAAAAAGGTGTGTATCAATTGAATACAGTAATGATATTTATGGGATCGTATGGTATTATACCGAGAATTAATTAAATAAAGAAGGATCAAGATCTTGGTGGAACTCAACCTAATCCAGCCAAATCCTTTTATCATAATGGGGATCCTAAGTGCTCATGGAATTATTTAAGAAGAATCTAAGATGATCTTGAGGTAGGAATTTACTATTTACATATGAAGGAATTTAACATTTTATTTTGTTCAATCCATTCCATTTATTATTGTGATATGATCATGTATCATGAAACCTTTTAATCAAGTCATTTGTTTCAATCCATGCTTATCTTTAGTGTGATAAGTTCATGTTGCATGCAACCATTCATTTAATCCATTTAAATCACATTCCATTTTCATGGTTCATTCCACTACCTACCATTAATGTGGAAAGGGACTCTATGGATATGAAACCTACCATTCAATTACATTTGATGCTTCCCAATTCCCATTTCACATTTAATTATAAATTTAAGCACTTACCTAAGGGTGGTAATGTGGTGATCATACATGTTACTTTCAATTATTCCAATCAAAATCTACATCAAGTAATTTAATATAGAATATCTAACTAGAAGAATGGTCATTCCATGTCACACCTAAATAATTTCTTCAACATGTAAAAAAAATAAACATTAATTATAGAATAATATTTTTACATGGAAATGATTGAGTTATGTGTGTAACTGCTAATAAATAATCACATATTTGGAATGAGAATAACCACACAGTTCTACTGATTATATACAAGGCATATAAATTCTATAATAAAACCACAATAAAATCTATTTTTCCCACATGATAAATCCAAAATAAAAAAAAACATGAGGGATGTGTTATAGAACACCAAAATTAGGATTCTAAAACATTCCTCCTCCAGTATTGGCCTTGGATTTTGATTATATTATAGTATATCTATGAGAAAATAGAAAATTGATCATTCACCAATTAGCTAGTCGAGAGAAAGAGAGAAGGAGAATGGATCAAGAGAACTCAAGTACATACCATTATGCATCCAATGTGACGAATAGATGCACGATCAGATCCTAGATGAAGAATAAATTGTAATCCAAGCTTTGTCCATCAAAATTATCCAAATTTAGGTTAAAAGGGTTTAATCCCAATGGTTCTAAAATTAGGAAATAATAGAGGTTCTAATATATCATTATGGGTAATTTTGTAAAATTACTCAGAAAATAGCATGTTCACAATTTGTCCGCACAGTTTAACAAATCCTGTGAAAATCGTTCATGGTTACAAATCTAGAATTTCACTGTCACATTTAGTCCACATGTCCATGTGGAAACCATGTGAGGTGTCTCTAATGTGAATCCAAATCTTCATGGTTTTCCATACCGTGTGGCATTCATTCACAGTTTTCTCTAAACTATGTGAACTGCCTATATTTCCCAAAAAACATGGGTTCCAGGCTCCGATCTTTCCCTTCACACCCCTGATACATTTTTAACCCCTTAGGCATCCATAAAAGGTCCATGATTAGTAATTATACCTAAATTTAAAGGATCCATACTCGATTGAAAAAATGAGTTCTTACAATATTCCCTCATTAAATGAAATCATGTCTAAGTTCACCTTCAAAGGGTGGATAAACACTGTCTGAAAAAAATTCTCCCAATTGGGCATGTACGTCTAATTCCCTCTCCCATGTCTCATCCTGTACATGGATTTTCTACCACTATACCCACAATTTTAGGACATACCATCCTTAGAGAGCCTTCATGCTCGGGTCAACGATGCGTACCAGATACTCCACAAGGATAGCATCAACATATAACTTGACTTCCATGGGATCAAATGTATGAGATGGTTCAGAATGTTACTGGAGAAGCTCTAAAACATTAATGGAATCATTCATGGCATGGAACATCTATGGTAGTAGCAACCAATATTTTACCAGCCTGACATTATCATGAATTTCAAAAGGCCCTAGAAAACATGGAAGAATCATTCCCTTATTTCTTAATGATGTATGCCTTATCCTAGGAAATATCCGAAGGAAAATAGGCTCCATGATCTGGAATTCAGGTGGTTATCCATGACGATCATCATAATATTTTTTGTCTGGACTGAGTAGGACTTATACACTTTTTGATCAGCTAAACCATCTCTAGAGTCTCTTGAATTGGACGAGGACCTAGTAATGACACCTCAACTACATATAGCAAGCATAAGAGAGAACATCACAAATAACCATATAAGGTATCAAAAGGATCCAACTTAATTTTATATTGGAAGAATTTATTATAGAATAACGTTACATGAGTGAAATGTTTCTCCCAAGAACTACTGAAATCAAGGACACATTCTTGGAGCATATCCTATCGAATCAGTACTGTCAATTCTAATTTTCCATATGTTTGAGGGTTAAAATATGTCCCTTAAAGAAATTGAGTTCCCATATCCTTCTACAATCTGTATCTTAACCGTGACATGAAATGAGAATCCATATCTAAAATGATAGTATATGAAACTCCATGTAGTCTTATGATTTCACAAACATGTAGTCATCCTAGACTATCACATAAAAAATCTCCTGAATAGGAATGTAGTGGGATGATTTTAGTATTCATCCAATTAATTCCCAGATAGCATCACTACCCCTTAGAAACCAAGGTAAGATGACTATGAAATCCATAGAAACATCTTATCATTTACATTTTTGGACTGGCACTGGTAGTAGAAAGAATGTATGTCTCTGGTGCTCTGCCATCACCTGCTGATAGTTGGAACATGAAGTGATAGAAACTACTATCGGATGTTTAATCACATGCCACCAATAATGGAATCACACATCTCGATACATATTAGAGATACATGTATGATCTTCCCATTGAGAAGTGTATTACTCTTTCATCAACTCCTCTATCATATCCTTATGAACCCACATTCATCCACATTGGTGCAGGACATCATCTATGTCCATGTACCAATCAAGAGGTTGGTTATATCTTAATATTATATCTTAGATAACTAAGACTTCAATATCCTAAAATTGTCTTCTCTTCACCTTGTCATGGAGGGCAAAGGAAACTATTAATGATGAGAGGCATGACTGCTCTTGACTATCATGAAACTTTTGCTGAAGACAATATAAGAGTTCCATTAACATCCATTCATCACTAGCTTCCCATATGGATTGTGCATGAGTATTCTGAATCAGTGCCTCTACAACCATATTTCCATTCTCAGGAATATAGGAAAGAACAAAATAAATGGATTGCAGATATTCAATAAATCACAACTATCTGAGGTTCATGTCACATTGAGAAAAGTTATATTTGAGTCTCCTATCTTCCATGTACACCACAAAGATCTCTCCCATTTGATAATGTCTCCATCATCGTAAGGCATAGACAATTGTTGCTAGATCAAGGTAGAGAAAAAGGTAGTTTCTATCATGAGGTCTCAGCAGCCGAGATCTGTACACAACGAATCTGTCATCCTGCATCAGTTCTTCTCCTAGGATAATGCATATTGAATCACATAAAATGATATAACATGTACCCGACTTCAAAAGAGTTAGAATAAGGTCTGATACAAAACTCCCTTTCTTCATCTGAAATGCTTTCTCATATTCTTCTGAGCATCTTAAATTTACAAACTTCTTTATCATACCATTAAGTGGTAAAGAAACCCAAGAAAAGTTTTGGATGAATTTCATGTAATATCTGTCCATCCCAAAGAAAATACATATTTCATACACATTCTTAGTTTGCTCTCAGGAATCTATAACACTAACCATTTCTAGGTCAATAGATACTATTGATTCTAATATTACATGACCCAAGAAGTAAAATGTGTCGATCTAGAAGTGTCTCTTTGTAATCACGACATAAAGATGATTCTCTCTCTTTGTACATATAATTATGTCAAATGTTTTTCATGGTCAACTTGAGTGCATGAAAACACCAATATTTCATCCACAAATACTATGAATAATTGGAAAAATAGGTTTTTAAAACCCTATTCATGAGACCCGTGAAGACCGAGGGTGCATTCATAAGACCGACCAACATAACAAGGTACCCATTCACTCATACCTTATTGGGAATGTTATACAAGGTATTTCTGATGGTATGACTCGCACTTGATTATAACCAAATCTCATATCGATCTTAGGTAAAACCCTTTCTCATAAGATCATATCAATGAGACCATATATTCTAGTTAGTGGACATTCCTTCCTGACTGTAAGCTGGTTTAACATTCTATAATTCATTTATAGACCTATCGTATTAAACTCTTCCATGAAAAAAAGCATAGGAGAACCTGAAAAGGGTAAACAAGGTTGTATAAAACCTTTGGCCTACAAATCATCTAACTACCTATTGGGTTCCTAAAGCTATGTAGGTTTTATCCTATATGGAGGAATAAACACAAGAGCTTTTCCTAGAACAAGCTCAATTTGAAATACCAACCACTCTATGAGGAGGTAATTCAGAGAAATCATTAGGAAATCCATTCCTGAAACGATCCAATACTCGGGAAAATAAAAATTTATTATACCCTTATCCTCCATTAAGAGAATTTTAATTTGGTTGTTCACTCCACCAAGACCAAGATTCTATAGTCCTTCTCCACCAACTTAGACATCCCACTCACCCTTTTTAGATAACTAATTCCCACTGGTGATGTAAATTATACCCTAAGAAGATAAAAGTCTACAAAATCATGATAGTGTATTAACCACTTATTCAAAAGGATGACATCAAATCATGGAAACTAGATAATTAAGAGGTTCCTTGAGAAAGGGTAACATCCTACCTCAAGGGGGAAGTCCCAACACTTGTGTATTCCCTCTGCTCGTACCCCTAATGGAGTATCTTGGGTCACTACCCCATAATAAAAACTATCTCCCATATGAGACTCTCCATGATAGATATAGAGATAAAAGGGTTTGTAACACCTTTATCAAAGAAATAAGATACTATAATATAGGATACTAGAATAGTACCTCATATTATAGATGGTCCCACACACTTATCCTTATGTATTAGTTGTAGTGCATGAAACTGACATGATCCATGAACCTATATAATATATGGACTTCAATGATCAAAAATACTCTATTGGAACTATTTTTGATCAGGGGGTTTCTACCATGACCTCAACCTCCTCCTCATCCAGACCTACCCATGTTATCCTAATTTCTCACCTCACATGGAGTAAAAGAACTCACTACCTAAGTTGGAGCTGGTGGAAAGGTCCTATAGAAGCACTATAGATTCCCCATACATCCTCAAGACCGATATTCCATTGGGTCTCTATCACATTGAGGCTTGTTGTTACCCCATCATCAACAATGATGATAAAGCATGGACCTATCAAAACTAGAACACTATGTGACATTTCATTGATGTGAATCTTCGAGAGAATGATTCCTACCACATGAAGAACTACTGTGGTAATGTGGAATTGGTCAACTCTGCCATATACTATTGTTTTACCAAAGGTTTCACTCTGTGATAAGAGCCTAACTTACTTTTTAAAAAGTAGTGTGCAGGAGAATGAGATTCACCTACGTACGGGTGGTATTATTGAGCCCATCCACGAAACACCTTGCACACGATTTCTTATTACTGGCTATAAGCGATGCAAAGCACTGTAACTGCCTGAAATAAACTGAATATTCTATAACTGAAATAGAACCCTACCCTAGATGCATGAAATTTTTGGATCTATCCGCTCTCAAAAACTGAGGATAGAACTGATCAAAGAAGGAAGTATAGAAATCAGCCCATAAAATGACCTGATGTCGACCGTCCTGGGTAATCACATCCTACCAACACATGAATGAATCCAATAGAATGTATGTTTCAAGCATGAATCTCCACTCTAAAGGCATTTCCAGATAATCTAAGATAGATATAGTGGCTTCTTTCCATGACTCAGCAACTTGTGGACTACCATCCCCAGTGAAAGTAGTTGGATGCTCCTACTGGAACTCATGAGTTAGATCATCCATCGTATGTACAAGCTGGGGAGAAACATGTGTGGACTGCATAAGATGTTGTAAATTATCAAAAACATGGACATAAATGCCCAAATTTGGTAGAACATGTTGTGCCACATGTAGAATTACTGGATACAAGATTGTTGGCTCAGGACCCACAACATCTAGAGAATAGTCATTACCACCAGCATGGCATAGGATACAAGGACATTGTAGAGGCGTTGGTCTACAATATTCAAGAAAACACATCAGAACAAGCCTAAAAAGAAATATACTATAACTAGAGGAATATGATTTAATGAAAACTCACTACCCAAGGTATACTTCCAAAAAAAGCCACTTAGATATCAACGTTTTGGTAAGTTCCCAAGTATAAGTTTCATTTCATTGTATATTTAATTGCCAGGTTCGCTCATTAACCATTCATATACATGATATGGTGAGATAGGGATTTGAAAATAGTTCATTTTTTATTTCATTATTTGAAATATAATTGATATCCTTTTCTAGTAAATAATATCCAATACACCAATAAGTAGAAATGAAACACATTTATTTATAAAATTATTTCTTGACTTCGAAAATTACTCATCCCTACCCATGAGGACCCTTAAAAATCATGACGTGAGATAGTAAATCACTAAATTAGAACTAAGAGCAATACAAGAAAAAGCTAACATTCACATAAAGAGTAATCAATCACATCCCTATCAAGCATTGAAAGGTAGTGAAATGCACATATATCACATGGAAATATACATGACATGTAAATTCTTGGTTACTATAATGATTCATGTTAAATTCTCTTTTCCCTTATATCACGGTGCCTAGGATGAAAGAAAATCCCAAAACAGAGTAATAATCAACAACACCACACTGCATGTTTTTCACCCAATGGTGAACTAATTTCAACTATAATAGGAAAAAAGAAGAATAATAATTATAATTTAGTCAACTTGGTTTTTACTCCGAACATGGGTTCGCGATGCCCAATCATGGATTATGACCATTTCTAAATCATTCTTAATATCTAATGTATTATCTCCAAATAGTAATTCAAGAAATGAGCCACCTTTGACACAGATATGTGAAATCCTGTACTAGGATGCCGATCAATGGGTGCCCTAATCATGTTGGGATTCCTAGCCTCAAATGCATCACCCTGAATGCCAGAGGCTATCAATTAGTTGTGAGGGAATATGGGTTTTATTTGGGTATAATATTCCATTAATACTAATGTTCATCACAACTGGTGAAAATAAACATAAGAAAATAGTACAATCAATATAAGTAAACATAAGGCGCTTAAGAAAATAGGGGGAACAAAAATAATAACATAAAAAACTGGAATAGAATTCAAAAAATGATGATATGTCATGTCACCGAAGAACTATAAAACATTGATAAACGATAGTAATCATAATATGTTCCAAAAGATTATAAAGGAAATAAAAAACTATAACAAGTATCTTGAGCACTGACTCAGTTATTCACTATCAAGATCTATAGTACACAATAATAAATCAAGTATTTGTTGCCATATGATTTGCTTCGTCAACACTAGTATATATGTTACATTCAACAAGTACAAAACGATTCCTGTAATGGGTGTGAGATAAATCTCAATGGGTCACCAGGAATGGTGTTTATAACATCCTTCCCGTGTAATTAAAATGTAAAAGTGTGATGGTATGCAAATATAAATTAATGTAGTATAATGTAATGAAATATCCATGCAAAAACTTCATCCCTCTACTAGTGTTAAACATGTCAACAATTTATTATTTGACTATTAACTGTTTGTAAAAAAGTCACATGTTAATAATAGCGAAGTTTACAATATCTAACAAGGAAAATTATAATGACCATTTATAGTAAAATCCCAAGGAATTATCCAAGGTGATGTAGACCACAAGGGTCTCCAAATAAGAAATAACTATATCCTAGGGTGGGTAATACTGTAATACATGGAGCATGTTCCATGGAATTCCATAATAAGGTGCCTATAGAATCTAGGGCGATCATCCATGGTAAAACAATTCTAAAAAGAGAAATAACCATAAGGGATGTAACCATGGAAACTACTTTTCTATGTCAGATCCAAGGAGTGTATCTAAGGAATCCTGTAATGATATTTATGGGATCCTTTTGTGTCATGCGTGGAATCCAAATAATAGACAAGGATTGAGATCTAGGTTTGTCTAAACCTAAGAAAAAATTCATGATTCAGAAAGGGGTTCCAGAGTGCTCAGGGAATTCTCTTATCAGAATCCAAGGAGACCTTGAGTGTGACCATTTCTGTTTAATTATGAAGTCATGTAATATTTTATTTAGTTTATTCCTTACCTTTCATTAGTGTGATAAGTTCATGTATCATGTTTCCTTTTAATCAAGTCATTTGGATCAATCATTACATTTACTTTTTGTGACAATGTCAAGTAGCAAGAAAACAGATATTTATTCTATTTAAAGAAAATAACATATTTAAGGTTCATTCCTCTACCTTTCATTAATGTGGTTTGGGCTGCTAAAAATATGAAACCAACCATACATTTAGATTTATGGCCTAGTCATATACTTAGTATAACTACCAATTCACATTTCAAATAAAATTATCAATTGTATCAGCTACATTTGGTAGGTATAGTGGTGAGAATTAATTGTAATTTTTATTATTCCAATAAACATATAAATCAATCTATTTAATATAGAAAAGAATACCCATACAATTGTCAAGCCAAGTCACACTAGAACTGTGACTGAAACATGTCAAAACACTAATCCTTATTTATACCATAACCTTCAACATTGAAAGGATTTAGTTTTGGGTGTAACCACTAACAACTAAACACATATATTGAAAGAGAATAACCATAAATTTCTAATGATTATAAAGAGGTAATATAAATTTTATAAATGGAACTCAATGAATCAGTGGGCCACACATGTAAAATCCAAAATAAACGAACATGATTGATGAGTTATAGACCACCCACCATAGGATTATATGAATATACTCCACATTTATTGGCCATATATTTGGCTCGAATCAAAGTAGATATACGAAAAAGAGAAAAACACTCATGCCTTGATAAATCAGTCAAGAGATAAAGATAAAGAGAACAACTCAAGTGGACTAGAGTACTTAACTTTGCACGTACAATATCATGAAAATGGTCTTGATTGGATCCTAAACAAATGTTACTTTTGGATCCCTATCATTGGCCTTAAAAAAAATCTAATTTCAGAAAAAATGGGGTTATTCCCGCTAGTTATTGGATTAGGGAATATAAGGGTTTTAATAAATCATTAGGGGAAATTTGGAAAAATTACACAGATAAATGGCATTTACACAATTATTTTTACACAGTTTGACAAACCATGTGTAAACTATGAACAGTTACCTTGGAATAAGGGAACATTCATGGTTGGGCCACATAGCTATGTGCCAGCCCAGCGAGGAGGCTCTATCTGGAAAACCGAATCCGCACTGTTGTCCAAACTTTGTGGCATTATTGCATTGTTTACTATACACTATGTGCCCGATAGATTTTTTCCAATAAGATGATTTACATTCTCTAAATATTCATTAAATACCCATGATACCTTTTCTAACTGCTTAGGCATCCATAAAATATATATAATAAGAAATTATTTTGAAATTTAAGGGATCTGTACTTGAGTGAAAACTAGTTTCTTACAATACATGGAATACTTAATTCACCATTGAGAGGAAATGTATGAATGGGAATCAATAAGCTTCCATATTCGTATTTTTTTAAGTATTCATGGGATCTATATATCAATGGAATAACATTCTCATTTTATAAATCTCAAAATTGTCTTCCAATGAGATATTTTATTGAATACATTTTCTCTAAATAAAAACTCTAGAGCACATAATTAATATCCAGTATAGCTTCACTATATATTTTTCAATAGATTTATATGTTTCTAAATGGTTTGAACATTCAAAATAATTTTTTGAACAACTTTCATTCCTTATATCATCCTTTTTAAAACTACACCACAATTATTTGGATTTTTTAATCTCTTTCTGTTTAGGTCTTCATATGATTCTATTTATATGATAGAGCAAAAATATTCATTAATTATGAATTAAAAAAAATGAATATATTAATCCTGTCTTATTTTGAATATTATGAAGTAATACCCTAACATATTGTCATGTGTCTGAATGGTTATTTTTTATTTAAACTCATTTTGATGATGATATTCTGTGTTAACACAGAGCTCTAAATCCAACATTTTTTCATGACCCATCAAACCATCATATGTGATTAGTGAATCTAAATTAGATATAATTGAACATATTACACTATGTATTCTTACCACAATAATTATATAAAATAAAAAATTTTATCAAGAGAAAAATTTTCTTGAATGAAAATGAATAATTCCAAATTAGAATTCTGATTCACTAATATATAGATTGAATTATTTCCATTTTAATTCAATGGAATTAGATTGATGAAATCCATAGAGATGTTCACCCATATAAACACAAGTATAGGTAATTATTGCATCATAATAATTTTCATATGACCATCAGCCTTTAATTACTATTTAACTATGCATTAAGATATAAAATTCACATTATTCATTCAATTACATACAACTAGATGTTTTTCATGATATTTTTATACATAATTGTTATACCTCGGTGAATTATAAAGTATAAAATATGTTTAAAAACCAAAACATCCTTCTCTAGTTTTATAATGCATATGGATTGTATCTAGGTTCTAAATATTGTAAATCCATATGTATCAAGGTAAAAAAATAAAATATATTAAATCTTCTTCTATATGTTCATATTATCATTTGGTTCCTACTTAATATTCAAGTAGACTGATGGTTGAGTAATCAATTGAAAAATGTAATATTTCATCCCTTCTTTTATTATTTCCATTTATATCTTTATAATATCGATAAATATTTGGTCCTTATGAATTATAATCAAGGATAGGGTTTTAGGATCTTATCTAATTAAAATATGTACCACCATATTTTCATTCATTATATGGTAATGTGTTGTGAGGTCACTATTTTAAATTGACTTTATCTAACTACTTTAGTGTGCATTCAACTGATTCTATGTGAATACATACTCATTTATCTTTTGATCATTATATACATATAAATTTTTATCATATATAAAATAAAACCATAATGTCAATGAAAAATTAAAATCCCCAACACAAAATCATCCATTGTGTTATTTTTCTCATGATACATTAATTAATGTGAGACATAATTTATTACCTTGTCATTTTCATAAGTACCCATACCAAGATCATATTTAATCGAACATGTATATGGAGGATCAATCTACACTATAGGGTAGTGTGAGTAATGGTTTTGTGAACAAATTCCTCTTATGATCCATGGAGCTGTCATTGCATTATATTTTCAAATTAAGGTTAACCCCTATCATATTTATTTTTCTTTGGTTTGATAATTATGATAAATAAATCATAAAATATTTATAATATCAATGTAATTCCAGAAAACTATAATTATTTATCAAATGGTTAGTACGGTTCATTCATCAATCACCTCTATCGTTTAATGATCCATATATATATTCCCATCTAGTATTACATAATCCATGAAGGATACTGTTTCCGTCCTAAATTTAGTTTTTGTACGTCGAATATAATTTCTCCTTTAAAATTTTTAGAATCCCATAAATGCACTCTATGATTCTTAATTCTATTATAATATATTTTAATATTATCATTATTTACTACCAAAAAATTATCAAGGTAATTTATAATGACTTCATTCATCATATCTATGAAAATAACAAGTTAATTGTGAAGTCTAAATGGTATCACTATGAATTTAGAGTGTCCATATCTCATTAAAAAGGTTTTTTGGTATACCTTCACTATTATCTCTTAAATAATGTTACGTAGATAAAAAATTCACATTTTATATGTATTTTTATCCTCTATGTTTCTTAAAAATATCATAATTACATAGAAATTGATACTTCTTATTGAACATGATAAATTTATATACACAAGAATTAATGAATTATTCATTAAACCAACCTTTAGCACAATATTTAATATTGTTTAACCCCATGGGGAAGTACTTTTGTGTATAAACACTTCTCCTAATTTTTTTTGATGATTCATTAATTATTCTAATTTAATTGGTGTCATTCAATAAGTTATATTTCATATAGTCATATATCAATATATTATATTTATTGAAAACTGTAGCCATATTCTTCGATAAGTACAGTTTATTCATTAAAAAACCCATCTACAAATCACTAGAAAAAAGCACGTAATTATAATTTAATTATCCATTTTTATTTTATCTTTTATCCATCATTATTGGGTATGACAACCTATAATTGTTTTTCAAATGGTAGTAAATAATCTTATATGAATAGATATTTGAAAATGGGGGTGATTAGTGCTTTTAAATGAGATTTCACAATCCTAAAAATTGATATAAGATCAATATAGGGAGATCAATACCTTTCTAAACATCATACTAACATCTATAAAATAGAAGAAACTGATTATTTACAAGTATCTTCCCACAATCATAACCCCAAAATAATTATACACCTTTGATCCAATCATCGTACAACCAATTATTTTCATCAATAATTTGGTTTCCAATGTATGAGGTTATGAATCAACATCCTCTGAAAAATGATTTTATTTACTATAAATAAATAGAACCAAATAAATAATTTATAAATATAAATTAGATAAATATTTTACCTTTTATCACAACATTAATATTATCCCCTTAAATAGTAGTGATTATGTATGACCTTACTTGTGCCCCTTGTATTAAAGAATACTAATTCTTATTACCTCACTAAACCACAGAATGGGGAATTGATTTACTAAATATCAAAACTAATTTCATTTAAATAATTTAATTTTGGGGCATTACTTATTCAATACAATATCAACCCTTATTTGTTTGATAGACTCTTCACATATTTTTCACTAATTATATAGAGAATGTATAGTTCATTAACATGTGAAGCATCTTGATATCAAATTTAGGAATGTTCTTGAGTGGTTTTTATGATATTTTTGGAATATATACAACATGGGAAGTCATTATCTAACTTTATTTACATTACAAAAATCCATGTAACTCTATGTCACGACCCGTCCCCAGGGGCCCGTGCCGTGACTACCCTAGGTCCACCTTCCATAGGGTAGGGGCTGGGGACTATCCCCAAAGGTTTAAATCCCTAAAACTGGGAATGCATTTCCTTTATAAAGTGTAAACACACACAACAGAGTACGAGATGGATTTAAAACACTATGAAAAACTGTATACAAAGGAGTGCTGAAAAGTAAAAGGGGCCGAAATACAATCCCAACAAGAAAGTACAAGTACAACTGAAAAAAGTACAAATGAAGACAAGTAAAGTAGCTACAGGGTCATCCTCAAGGGATTCCTACTTGAAGGGTAGGTACAGAAAGCCTCTAGAACACTCCACATCTGTCTGTCTCCTCCATGTACCGTCATGCTTTGTGGTCCACCTGCGGGTACCGTCCAGTCCTACTACTCTGGTCCTCAGTCAGTGTTGTCAGTCATTCGCAACCAACACAACGAGGTGCGGGCATATCCTATGTAGGGGTGAGTATAACAATACTTAGTAGGGACCCTGAGACCCTCAAGGTCTCACAAAATCAAACATGGTTAAACCAAAAAGAATGAAATCAACAGATAACCCCACATAGGTATATGCCCATACATATACATATGTTATCAAATAATCATTCTTAATCATGAGGTAAAAACTAATGTTACTAACTTATCTCAACCATGCTTTTTATTCACATTGTCATAACCACGGTTGCTGGAGAACTACTCCTCTATCAAGTACAATGGGCCTTCCAAAAACTAACAGGCACTTCCCGCTAACCTTGGACTACTGAGGTACTCCTCTTGTCGAGTACAGTAGATCTGCCGCGCTCATACAGAGGCGCTCCCCACTGTGGGTCTACAACCAACTACTAGGCACTCCTCCTAATAGCATGTAGAGGTAATCCTTCTATCGAGTACCGTGGGTCTGCTGCCAACTACCAGGCACTCCTCCACCGTGGGTCTGCCTCCAACTACCAGGCGATCCATAAAGGGCTAGTCGAATCACTCCGAGTGGAATTGGTTAAGTAGTCGTCATGTCTCAGTCACCTACTAGGTCTTCGTACTCAGATCGCTCGTATCTGAGAGGGTCCGCTCCACGAGATACAGGTCAATACTCCAGCTTTCACAAAGTCTCATGTAGAAGTATCTCAAAGGTCTGCCTTGTCATAGGGGTCTCAACGCAATAGATGACATATTAATCGGATGCCCGAACTATGTGTTAGAAGATTTGTAGTCCTAGGGGCCCTGTTAGATTCGTGTATGCTCCAACCTAACTGCATCTCAACATTGCCCCGAACTCTTGTAGGGTATACGCAAAGGGACTATCGTGCTACAAGAAAAACTGCACCGCTGATGGTTCGTCAAACGAACATCTGGTGCCAATGATATGGCCAAAGAAAGTACATGGGTCGGTGGTGGGCTTGGGTCCGGTCTGACCTATTCTGGGTCGACCGGGTCAAATCTTCTAGGTCTGACCTGGCCCGTTGGGCGGGTCAGTCTGCTAGGTTAGGCCCGGTCGGCTGGGCCCAGACCAGTGGACTGTGAAGGCAGTTTGGCCTGGAGGTCACCGCGTAGGTGGCACGGTCCAGATGGTTGGGGGCCAGTTCGGCCAGCGCCACGAGGGGCATAGCTTGGACAACTCGGCCCGAAATGCTGATCTGGATCATCCAGTGACGCCGTGAAGGACGTCGCAGGCTGGCTTGGGAGGTAGGTGCGGATCAACCGGTTCGGTCGGGAGCTGGGGTGCGGACCCGGTAGGCTGGCGGGGCGTGCTGGAGGCCACAAACACGCTGGGAGGGGCATGAGGGAGACCATGTGCATGTCGGTAGGGCACGCTGGAGGCTACGAGTAGGCAGGTGGGGCACGCTGGAGGAAGCGTGCAGGCCGGCGAGGCGCGCTGGAGGCTATGGGGAGGGTGCGCGGGAAACGGGTAGGCCGGTTCGGCGCAGCTCAGGTCTGTGTGGTCCGGCAGTGTTCGGCCGGGAGCACAGGTACGCCATGGGGGCGGCGTGGTTTGCGGAGGCCCTGGGTAGCACGACCTTTGTCTTTCGCTGCCTTCGTCTCCTCGTTGCTTCATCGACATGCCAACGATTTCCATAAACAAGATCGACAGAGGGGTCAGGCCATCTTGGTTTAGCTCGGACCCTCCGAGGTTAGGGTGGTATCAATCGGATCGCAAGTATGAAGCACAAAAACGATCATTATTCATTTTGAGAGATAGGAAGAACATGTGAAAGATCACACTTAGATAAAAATTAAACCCCTACCTTTGAATCTCCATTCTTCATTCGTTGGCGGAGTCACAAGAAGAAGACAAAGTTGTTCTCCATTGCGTCTGCCGTAGTCTTCCACTCTCGAATTCACCAGACGGCTACGGAATTGTTTCCACATTGGTAGGTCACGGAGAATAATTATAAAAATAATCAATGCCAGAGTTCTTCGTCGGGAGAGCATTCTTCGTCGGGAGAACACATTCTTCATTGGAGAGTGTAATTTCCCAAGTGTTGGGCGTCACGTCACGTTACCATCCCTTTGTTACTTGGTGACGCCATCCCAAATCCTCCTCCCAAGTTCCATATATATAAGAGAGGGGGAGAGGTAGGCAGAAATCATTGTAATTTATGAAGGTTCATTTATTAGGATCCTTCCTAAATTTCGACAACGCTGTTACTTAATTTAAAAAATGGGGTAAGCCCATTAATTTACATTGGCTAAATGATGCGGTGCGTTGGAAAGATTAATGGTATGTACATTGGCATAATTAAGGTGGAGGAGGTCAATAGGCTCCCCCTCATTAGTTGTGGGAGTTTAGGGTTTCTCCCAATAAAAGTGGGGTTCATCCTGGGTGGTCCCCACCACCATAACCTCTCATGTGAGGTTATAGTTCAGGTGACCCCACCACCTTAACCACTCATGGGAGGTTAAGGTATAGTGTTCCCCACTTCCAACATCCACTTGGAGGGTTAGTTCTGGTGGAACCCACCCAAAATATCCCCATGGAAGCTTAAAATAAAATCAAGTGTAGTTCACTTTATTTTATTATTTTTTTATGAAAACCCAAAAAATAACTTTTATTCTAGACCATATATAGTCGAGGTGAAAGTCTTTATAAGAGAATATCAGCTCTATGAGTTCAACGGAACCCTCAGATTTCAATTATGAGTACCAGTTCAAAAGTTATAAAAACATGTGCATACATTTACATAACGTACCCGAACAAAACATCAGAAATTTATTCTGGACACACAGGGCCTCAGAATCACGCGTCGTAAACTATCACGGACTCCTAAAATTTCCATGTATTTATGAAAAAAATCAATAGAAATTCAGGGTTTTGACATTCTCCCCACCTCAGGGCTTTATGTCCCCTTAAGCTACAACTCGAACAATGGGAACAAATGGGGGTACTGAGCACGCATCTGAGCCTCCCGCTCCCATGTGCTCTCTTAGAGGTTTCTGTGCTGCCAACATACGTTCCTGAGAGGTATCAATCATCCAAGTAGGACCCAATCTTGTAAATCCTCAATATCCACTAGAACCTCCATAAATGTCTCCCTATCATCGACGTCCAGCTCTCCATAGTCGTTGATGTGAGAAGGGTTGTGCACGTATCTCCTCAGCTGGGTTACGTGGAAGATGTCATGAACCCGGTGTAACTGAGGTGGAAGATCCAAGAGGTATTCCACCTCACCGACTACGATGAGGACCTGGAAAGGTCCGATGAATATCAGAGATAACTTGATGCCTCATCCAAGCTCCGTAGGCCTCATCGAGGTGAGAACTGTAAAAAGACATGGTCTCCATCCTCGAAATATAGAGGCCACCGTCTATTGTCAGCATACGTCTTCTGCATGCTCTGTGCAGTCTTCATCCGATCCTGGATGATCTGCTCCTTCTCAGTGGTAGCTCATACCATTTATGGTCCCACTAGTGCTGACTCCCCCGGTTCTGTCCAGCACAAGGGTGATCAGTAAGGTCCCCCGTACAACACCTCAAAAGGTTTCATCCCTGTGGTGGAGTGATAGCTGTTGTGGTAGGAAAAATCCAACAAAGGTATGTGATCCTCCCAGCTGCAACCTATGTTGAGGACGCATGCATAGAGCATGTCCTCAGTAGTCTGAATGGTCTGCTTAGTCTGTCCATATGTTTGAGGATGGAAGGCGGTGCTCAGACAAAGATGCATCCCAAAAGCCTCATGCAACCCATTCCATAGCCAGGAAGTAAACTGTGTGTCACGATCAGAGACAATAGAAGAAGGTAGTCCATGTAGTTGCACAATCTCCTACACATAGAGGTGTCTCAAGATCTCTACTGATCCCTGCTCTCTGATCAGTAGGAAGTGAGCCGACTTGGTGAGTTGATCAACGATCACCCAAATGAAATCATGCCCCCTGGATGTATGTGGAAGATCCGTCATGAAGTCCATGGAAATTTCATCCCACTTCTACTTTGGGACCACTAAAGGCTGTACCAAGCATGCTGGTACCTGGTGCTCCACCTTCACTTGCTGACAAGTGAGGCATCGATAGAAAAACTCCACTACCGCCTTTTCATTGTAACACCCCGAGCTTCCATGATGCGCTTCTCATTCAATAATGCAATAGCTTGCATTGTATGCAACTTCGAGTTCTAAAACACCGCGAATAATCAAAGTAGCCGTTATGAATAGTAATAACCACTTTTTAAAATTATAGAAATTTTATATTTCAAAATGGACTTCATTTTTGTATTCGTAATATCGAAATTATCCAAAGTTGAATTTTTTGTAATTTTCTGAGAACTTCCAATTTTTTATGAATAGTGAAAATTACTTAGAAACAACTTTTTTAATCAAAATAATTTATAGTGATAAATTATACTATTTAGTGGTTTTAAATTATAATTAGAATATATTTTTACCATTTTATCCAATGGTGGTCATTAGAATTAATTTAACATTGAAATTGGATATAAACAATTGCCAATCTTTTGATATAAATTGTTTCTTAAAAACACGCTATTTGTTGTGATAGCGGGAATTAATTATAAAATTAATTAACGCAACTTATATGTTTGGAATTTTTTAAAATAGACATCATTTTTGAATTCGGAATATCAATTATAGCTTAGGGTTAAATTTTGGCATTGTTCTGGAAAACTTCAATTTTTGATGAATAGTGAAACCACTAAGTTGTAGTTAAATAACTGATTTTTCGTTTAAATGAAATATTACCACTTCTATGATTTAATTTTCAAAAATCCGACATACATGGTTGTCATTAAGAAGTAAAATGTGGTTCAATGAGATTAAAATAATTTTTTGGTGAATAGTAACTTTTAAGTTCTTAATCGCGATTAGAGGTAATTCGTGTAGTTTAAGGTAAAAATAATGTTTTCATAATATGAGATGAGCTTGACACTTGTCCTACTCCTATTGGATGAGTCATGTCCGACCAAGACAACCCATGGGTCAACTTGGGGACCCCATGGAGCCACTTTGGTTGGAAAATGATATTAATATATATTTATTTAATGTTAAAATTAAATTGACACAAACATGAGTTGTTTTACTAAAACAGTTTTTAAGTGGGGTTACACAAGTCCAAATTTTGATTATAAATATTCATTAGAAATATAAAAAGATTTCCTACATCATAGTATTTTTTTTATAATTTTTAGACATTAAATAAATTAAATTATTTATGACATCATTATGATGCAGCGATGACCTCATTATTTAACGATTTTAATAAAATGAAAAGATAATGTAAAATCCAAGGATTACACTTGTCCAAAGACTATTGGATGGGTAGATTTAGAACCCTTATCACCTAAGCCATTAATTATATAAGTGTGGGACCTTTAGAATCCGAAAAGCATTGTGTAATAATGTAACATTTCAATCTTTCCAAAAGAGCCCCTCCTCTCCACTTATAAAAGGCCCCCACCTCTCCCACCTCATTTACACTTTCAAGCCATTTGGCTCGGCCAACCTCTGCCAAAATACTCTCCCAACATCCCCCTCTTACTCCTAGAAGCCTCACTTTGGGCAGAACTCTTCCCAAGGAAGCCTTTGGCTCAAATCAAAAAGAGTTACCCGATTTTGAGGTAATGTCTTCTCTAATGTTGTTTTGTTTTATTTTTATTCTCCAACCCCCTAAACCCTTTTTATTCATTTCTTTAGTAACAACACCAGTATCCTCAATATACTAGGATGTTGTTATAAGAAGGATTCGAGCTACACTTACACACACCTACATCTAATGGTTAAAGAACATACGGTTTCTGTGGATGGCGAATTTCTGCCTCACGAAACGATGATTGTTCAACACTCATATAACACCTTCAAAGGTGGCCATTAAGATGTCACTATTTTTATATATGATATATAATATGTTTATGTTTTACTTATGCTTCTGTATTTCTCATTTATGGCATACTTTATGATTTCCATTATGGGTAAAACGCGATAATTTCATTTTAGGAAGTGCGGACTACCGCCCCCTCAAAGTGATTTGAATCGTTAATGCCATATGTGGGATGTATAAAGGATGGATTAAATGGTATTATAAACTATATTATACTGTAATTATAATATATATTTATATCATTATGATTTCATTCTATTAAATACGAAATATAAATGAAAGTAGCGTTCATGCGTACGTACGGCTTACCGTCTCCATGAACGGTGCATTTGATTTCTTACCTCTAAATGTTACGTGACATTATGAATGAATGTATATACTGTATATATATGATATATATGATATCTACATCATGAATGTAATTCTAGAGATAATGGATATTCTACCACATAAACAACTTGTAATTATAAGAATTTTATTGTTGACTCAAGTACCAAAGATCGACAAAACAACCGTTATTAACTTAAATAATTACATATTGTTCATATCATTGTAATAAGTGATATAATAAGGATAATTAAATTGAAAATGGTTCTTAATAAGGTATATATTAACTCTAGTTTATTATTCAGGAGGTTAAAGAACGGTTGAGTCAAGTCAGACACGAGGTAAGGGAACTTCTTAACCCAACTTCCATTCTTTGGGTTAATCTCCTACTTTCAAATTATGTCATGATAATATTATGTCCTATTTTGTATTTTTACTTTCATTATGTGTACCTGTAGTGAATTCACATAATAGATCTATTTTATTTTAAAAATGATCTTTTTAAGGACTTTGTCTCATTCTCCTTTCATTGAGGCATATTTGGCTTTATACACAACTTTCTTTTATACGGTGTATAAACCCCTTTGACTTTTATGTTTATTCAAAAGGAATCTTTTTTATACGAAGCGTTTTACTAAACGAAAAAAAGGGAATGTTTTTCTTTCCGTACTTATGCGGCGACAACGACTTCTCCGCCGCTGTGACCATTATTTGAGTTTCGGCTTCCTCTACAAGCCATCATTTTTTTAATGAAAAATAAATACAAAGTTTTAACTTTCTTTTATTTTGGTATTGAAAATGGTTTTGAAAGCGTTTTTATTATATCAATTTTTTGTATTGATATCTTGTGATTGAAATGTGGAAATGTTATGTTTCCTTTATGCATGTTTTATGTGATACGATTATGTTATGGTTTATGATATGTTTAAACCTATTCATATGAGGAATGCATTGGACCTAATAAGTGACGGGTGGAGCCCGCTATAGCTCCTCGATGCATCGGAAGGTTTCATGAGACAAACTAGTGTCTTGTCACGAGGCCTTGACAAAATCTTATTTGTGGTCTTGGCACGAGGCCTTGGCTACGTGGTTATGATAGTCTGGCATTATGCATTCCATCATTATGAAAGTGGTTATTGATATTGCATGTGATTATTCGACCAGTAGAATATCCATGTGAAGAATTAAATGGAATTATCTCATTTTACTTTTGCCATATTATGTTGATGTTCATGTTTAAAAGGCTTTTGTTTTAGTTATACGTTGCCTTAAATGTTTATGTTTATTTATGAAAGCTTCCGCAATATTTTTATCCTTACTGAGCATCTGAGCTCACCCCTTTCAATGTTTTAATATTTTCCAGGATGTGAAGAAGTATTTTATGAATGACCTGCAGGGATAGTCAGAAGAGGAAATGAGTGTGGACTATGAAGACTTTTTTATTAGTTTTTCACTTTATGATGTAACGTAAGACTTATGAATGTATCTAGTGTTTCCAAGGCTACTAAACTAATCGGTCTTTCGAGACATGATCTTTTGTGATCATGCCAATGTTACGAAGTAATGCACCGACTCTAGGTAGCTGGGGTCGGGGCGTTACAGTTAGTATCAGAGGCAGTTTAGTACTAACCTTGGAAGCTAGATTTAGATAAACTCTGATTAGAGCACATAGCCCAAAGATAGACTTTGAGGATTAGTATAGAGGAACTTCCTAGAATTTTGGCATTATAGATATGTTATGAGTTTTCCAAGCAATACATCCCTGTCTGGATACGAGCAGGTAGAGGCGGCTCTGGCACAGATGTACCTAGGGGTAAAACCCGAAAACACCGCTTTGAGCTAGACTCGAACGGGAACTGGTGCACGACAACGGGCCTTGCTGCACTCTTGGTTACGACACTCCCGGGGGATATGCTTAAGATAACTCTCATTTTCTTTACAAATCATTATGAAGGGTTTATGAGTATATACTTCCTCAAAGAAAACATTTTTATGATTATGGATTATATCCATAAATAGTTCAATTTATGTTAAGTATTTTATAAGTATGGAATTATGTATTTTGATTCATAAACTAATCTAGTTTATTCCATTGTATAGAAATGGCGCCTAGTGGAAGGAATGGAAACCGTATCAATGCACGAACTCCATGTAGGGATTGCCCTCCTGCTCAAGATAATTATTGTGGAGCTAGAGATACAACTGGTGCTGATCAACTTATTACCATACTGGGACAACTCACTCAGGTTATGAATAATAACCTTACTCGTATGGAGCACCCTGATCCGCAACGTGGAGGATCAATGCTAGACCGTTTCATGAGGCAACAAACACCAACCTTCAATGGGATTACAAATCCTATAGTAGCTGAGCAATGGATAAATTCCTTAGAGAAAATATTCCAAGCCTTGGGGAGTAGTGAAAGGGAGAAAGTTGTCATGGCAGTTTACCGCCTCACTGGAGATGCCGATCAGTGGTGGTCGCTGATTCAAAACACAAAGGAAGATGATGACGTATCGAATATGGAATGGAAGGAGTTCAAAGAGATTTTCTTAGAAAAATACTTTCCTCGTGACCATCGAGCAGATATGGAAAGGCAATTTCTGAGTTTGAGGCAGAAGGAGGATGAGAATTTCGCAAAGTATGAGGCTAACTTTACAAGGTTAGCGAGGCATGCTGCCGATTATATACGTAACCCAAGGAGTAAGATTGATCGTTTCTTTGATGGGTTAAAACCATTTCTCCGTCGAGCTTTAGTATCACAATCTTTATCATCATACGAAGATATTGTCTCGTGTGCTATCAAGACAAAAAAGGAATTCTCTAAGTCTTATGACAACAAGGTAAAGCAAGAGAAGAAGAGAACGGGGGAACAAGAGACAGATAAAGGGAAAAAGGGAAAGAAGGATATTCCATTGTGTGATAATTGTGGGAAGAATCACCCTGGTACGTGCCTAAAAGGAATGGGAGTTTGTTATAAATGTGGAGAAAAGGGTCACCAGGCTCGTGATTGCAAGGGAAAGAAAGAGGCTGTCAAAGTTGAATGCTACAATTGTAGGGAAATGGGGCATTATGAAAATGAATGTCCTAAGCGTCAAGGAAACTTACCTCAGAAAAGGCCAAGGGATCAAGGCCAACTTTATGCTGTGACTACTGTTGAAGCGGAATAATTAATGTATTGGTGCTTTTGGACTCAAGGATTATATTCTGGTTATAAGAATAATGTGATATATATAAAGATTGTGCTGCAGTACTTTTTGATTAAGGTAATCATATTTTTAGTATGTGACAATAAGAGAATCTTTTCTTTGTTTGGGGAATCTGATGTTACAATTGATTTTGGAATTTAGAGACCTTTTAGAGAAAGTCTGGACGGAGGTATTTTGGATAACTATTAAGGTTGGAATGGATTAAGTTGAACCATGGATAGTATTGTTTAAGGTTAAATCATTTATGAAGATTATTTTTGGAATATTATGATACTATAGTTTTAGGAAAAGGACAACCTGCAGGGTGGGGCATAACCCGTCGCGTCGGACAAAGCTGCAGGAATCGAACCCACAATCATAGTGCGACAGGCCTTTATTTCCTACCACTAGCCTACAGGAAGTCCCTGGTTATTACAAAATAATTTTACTAATCTAAATGGTATGTGTTAACATTTGTAACCTTATACAATTAGGATAAATAGAATATTTTTGAGTTCCGTTACCATTTGGAGTAAAATTTGGGTTTGTGGTAAAAAATTTATTAACGAATGAATGTATACATAACAAGTATGTATATTCCCTTACGTTCTTAGTAAATCTCTTAAATAAATTCCTCAACATTATAAAAGGTAACTTAAAACAAAAATGTTGTCGGTTAACTTTTCCAACTGGGGATTCAATGACCATTTAACCAATCACAAGTTTGTGATTTTCTTGTAGTTAAACTTTCTCCTAATCCTGTTTTCTATAACTCTCCATCAGACCTTGATGGTTTGTTTCTCCTCCATATCCATATTTTCATAGAATCCTAGAATGTGCTATATCGGGTGACCTTTGTACTTATCTTGCTTTCTTTTAATGTTATATATTTATTAAACTTATTTCCGATGTGGGTTTTCCACAAAGGTATTTTCTATTTTCAACCTTTTATTTTCAAAGAAAATTTTCAAATTGCGAGGACGCAATTTATTGAAGGAGGGGAGAATGTAACACCCCGAGCTTCCATGATACGCTTCTCATTCAATAATGCAATAGCTTGCATTATATGCAACTTCGAGTTCTAAAATACCGCGACTAATCAAAGTAGCCGTTATGAATAGTAATAACCACTTTTTAAAATTATAGAAATTTTATATTTCAAAATGGACTTCATTTTTTTATTCGTAATATCGAAATTATCCAAAGTTGAATTTTTTGTAATTTTCTGAGAACTTCCAATTTTTTATGAAAAGTGAAAATTACTTAGAAACAACTTTTTTAATCAAAATAATTTATAGTGATAAATTATACTATTTAGTGGTTTTAAAGTATAATTAGAATATATTTTTACCATTTTATCCAATGGTGGTCATTAGAATTAATTTAACATTGAAATTGGATATAAACAATTGCCAATCTTTTGATATAAATTGTTTCTTAAAAACACGCTATTTGTTGTGACAGCGGGAATTAATTATAAAATTAATTAATGCAACTTATATGTCTGGAATTTTTTAAAATAGACATCATTTTTGAATTCGGAATATCAATTATAGCTTAGGGTGAAATTTTGGCATTGTTCTGAAAAACTTCAATTTTTGATGAATAGTGAAACCACTAAGTTGTAGTTAAATAACTGATTTTTCGTTTAAATGAAATATTACCACTTCTGTGATTTGATTTTCAAAAATCCGACATACATGGTTGTCATTAAGAAGTAAAATGTGGTTCAATGAGATTAAAATAAGTTTTTGGTGAATAGTAACTTTTAAGTTCTTAATCGCGATTAGAGGTAATTAGTGTAGTTTAAGGTAAAAATAATGTTTTCATAATATGAGATGAGCTTTACACTTGTCTTACTCCTATTGGATGAGTCATGGACGACCAAGACAACCCATGGGTCAACTTGGGGACCCCATGGAGCCACTTTGGTTGGAAAATGATATTAATATATATTTATTTAATGTTAAAATTAAATTGACACAAACATGAGTTGTTTTACTAAAACAGTTTTTAAGTGGGGTTACACAAGTCCAAATTTTGATTATAAATATTCATTAGAAAGCTAAAACGATTTAATACATCATAGTATTTTTTTTATAATTTTTAGACATTAAATAAATTAAATTATTTATGACATCAGTATGATGCAGCGATGACCTCATTATTTAACGATTTTAATAAAATGAAAAGATAATGTAAAATCCAAGGCTTAAACTTGTCCAAAGACTATTGGATGGGTAGATTTAGAACCCTTATCACCTTAGACACGAATTATATAAGTGTGGGACCTTTATAATCCGAAAAGCATTGTGTAATAATGTAACATTTCAATCTTTCCAAAAGAGCCCCTCCTCTCCACTTATAAAAGGCCCCCACCTCTCCCACCTCATTTACACTTTCAAGCCATTTGGCTCGGCCAAACTCTGCCCAAATACTCTCCCAACTTCCCCCTATTACTCCTAGAAGCCTCAATGTGGGCAGAACTCTTCCCAAGGAAGCCTTTGGCTCAAATCAAAAAGAGTTACCCGATTTTGAGGTAATGTCTTCTCTAATGTTGTTTTGTTTTATTTTTCTTCTCCAACCCCCTAAAATCTTTTTATTCATTTCTTTTGTAACAAAAACAGTATCCTAAATATACTAGGATGTTGTTATAAGAAGGATTCGAGCTACACTTACACACACCTACATCTAATGGTTAAATAACATACGGTTTCTGTGGATGACGAATTTCTGCCTCACGAAACGATGATTGTTCAACACTCATATAACACCTTCAAAGGTGGCCATTAAGATGTAACTATTTTTATATATGATATATAATATGTTTATGTTTTACTTATGCTTCTGTATTTCTCATTTATGGCATACTTTATGATTTCCATTATGGGTAAAACGCGATAATTTCATTATAGGAAGTGCGGACTACCGCCCCCTCAAAGTGATTTGAATCATTAATGCCATATGTGGGATGTATAAAGGATGGATTAAATGGTATTATACACTATATTATACTGTAATTATATTATATATTTATATCATTATGATTTCATTCCATTAAATACGAAATATAAATGAAAGTAGCGTTCATACGTACGTACGGCTTACCGTCTCCATGAACGGTGCATTTTATTTCTTACCTCTAAATGTTACGTGAAATTATGAATGAATGTATATACTGTATATATATGATATATATGATATCTACATCATGAATGTAATTCTGGAGATAATGGATATTCTACCACATAAACAACTTGTAATTATAAGAAGTTTATTGTTGACTCAAGTACCAAAGATCGACAAAACAACCATTATTAACTTAAATAATTACATAATGTTCATATCATTGTAATAAGTGATGTAATAAGGATAATGAAATTGAAAATGGATCTTAATAAGGTATATATTAACTCTAGTTTATTATTCAGGTGGTTAAAGAACGGTTTAGTCAAGTCAGACACGAGGTAAGGGAACTTCTTAACCCAACTTCCATTCTTTGGGTTAATCTCTTACTTTAAAATTATGTCATGATAATATTATGTCCTATTTTGTATTTTTACTTTCTTTATGTGTACATGTAGTGAATACACATAATAGATCTATTTTATTTTAAAAATTATCTTTTTAAGGACTTCGTCTCAATCTCCTTTCATTGAGGCATATTTGGCTTTATACACAACTTTCTTTTATACGGTGTATAAACCCCTTTGACTTTTATGTTTATTCAAAAGGAATCTTTTTTATACGAAGCGTTCTACTAAACGACAAAAAGGGAATGTTTTTCTTTCCGTACTTATCTGGTGACAACGACTTCTCCGCCGCTGTGACCATTATTTGAGTTTCGGCTTCCTCTACAAGCCATAATTTTTTTAATGAAAAATAAATACAAAGTTTTAACTTTCTTTTATTTTGGTATTGAAAATGGTTTTGAAAGCGTTTTTATTATATCAATGTGTTGTATTGATATCTTTTGATTGAAATGTGGAAATGTTATGTTTCCTTTATGCATGTTTTATGTGATACGATTATGTTATGGTTTATGATATGTTTAAACCTATTCATATGAGGAATGCATTGGACTTAATAAGTGATGGGTGGAGCCCGCTATAGCTCCTCGATGCATCGGCAGGTCTCATGAGACAAACTAGTGTCTTGGCACGAGGCCTTGACAAAATCTTATTTGTGGTCTTGGCACGAGGCCTTGGCTACGTGGTTATGATAGTCTGGAATTATGCATTCCATCATTATGAAAGTGGTTATTGATATTGCATGTGATTATTCGACCAGTATAATATCCATGTGAAGAAGTAAATGGCATTATCTCATTTTACTTTTGCCATATTATGTTGATGTTCAAGTTTAAAAGGCTTTTGTTTTAGTTATACATTGCCTTAAATGTTTATGTTTATTTATGAAAGCTTCCGCAATATTGTTATCCTTACTGAGCATCTGAGCTCACCCCTTTTAATGTTTTAATATTTTCCAGGATGTGAAGAAGTATTTTATGAATGACCTGCAGGGATTGTCAGAAGAGGAAATGAGTGTGGACTATGAAGACTTTTTTATTAGTTTTTCACTTTATGATGTAATGTAAGACTTATGAATGTATCTAGTGTTTCCAAGGCTACTAAAATAATCGGTCTTTCGAGAATTGATCTTTTGTGATCATGCCAATGTTAGGAAGTAATGCACCGACTCTGGGTAGCTGGGGTCGGGGCGTTACATTCATACCCAGCCGACAGTGCTGTCGTCTGAGGTCCTGATACATATTTGACACTCTTGGATGTAGCACTAAAGGAAATGTGTGGAACTCCCTCCACACTTTATCATAAAGTGACACTAGTACCATATTACGTTTTCTAAAGCGGATAACGTGTTCCCCGCCTTCAAAAAATCCATCAGTGCCTGCCCTATGGATATCTGGGCACGTCATGTCATGCAGTCAGCCTCTCCATGCTGCGCCTCCCTGACTCACTGAAGAAGTGGAGGAGAGACTGTAAGATATTGTAGAAATACTACTTTGTTTCTATCCACAAAGTATATCTATAAGGCAGCCACCTGCTCTGCTGCCTCTCCTAGAATCTCTATACCAGACCTCCTGCTGAGTGCATCTGCAACAATGTTCCCCTTCCCTGGAGTATAGACTATCTCGAAGTCATAGTCCTGGAGGAATTCAAGTCATCATCGTTGTCTCAGATTTAGGTCCTTCAGAGAGAAGATATTATTGAGACTCTTTTGATCAGTGTACATGGTAAAAAGTTTTCCCATAAGATAGTGCCGCCACATATCCAAGGCAATGACAACTGCTTCTAACTCCAAGTCATGGGTAGCGTAGTTTTTCTTGTGCTGTCTCAACTACCGAGAACCATAAGCGATCACTGCTCACCCCTACATCAGGACACAACTGTATCTGGTCTTTGATGAATCGTTGTAGACTACGTACCCTACTCCTTCTTCTAGGATCATCAAGATGGGGGCACTAGTCAGCCTCTACCTCCTCTCCTGAAAGATCTGATGGCATCTCTCTTACCAAAAAAAGGGTTCCCCCTTCTTTTTCAAGGATGATAGTGGTGCTGCAACTATAGAAAACTCTGGAACGAGCCTCTGGTAGTATCCAACCCAAGAAGACGTCCCTCCCCCTTGGGGGAGGGGGGTAATCCAAGAATAATATTTTTAAAATATGTCCACATGTTCTGTCACTCTTATTTGGAATTGAAAACTCAAAACTCTTGCTGCCACGAGGGTAAGGCTGGCCGACTCATGAGTGATCGGCTTCACCCTCATATGCATGAGTTTAACCTATGATTCTCGGGTTTCCATTTTCACCGACTAAGGAAATCCTCATCCCAATGTTGTAGATGAACCACAACCTTTTTTCCTAATACAGTCAATCTCTGTTTGAACTATGGTTTCCTATTCCATACCCAAGCTAACGTTGTAAGGCCTCGACGCTGCCACCAAGAGGGTCTAACCAAAACACCCATCTTAAGGGTCTGATCACACCATCGGTGTATGTGTTATTATCGAGTCTCCTCTCGAAGGTATCTCTATATGTGAAGGTCAATTCAATGGTTTAACCGGAAACTCTAGGTAAGGGACAAGATTCTTGGAAGGAAGGAATGATTGGTACTTAGGTCTATTCATATGGCAGCAAGTAGTAGACATAGTCTGTACCTCGAATCAATCCTAGAGCCCTTGGGTCACACTCCATGATGGCATGCAGCTACTCTCTTCCCCTTCCCTCTAGCTCCGTGAGCCTGGCGTGGACAACTAAGGCAGGTGGTTGTTACATGTAAAAATGTACACCACCTCATGCTACTCTCCTAGCTCTACTTCCATGTCTTCTGCCCTACAGATCCATCTGTCCTTAACACTTCCTCTTCTCAAAACATTCTACACACTCAAGCCTCTGAGGACTGGCCTGAGGAGGTGGTTGAGTGTTCTCCAGAGAATGTAATTCTTCGTCAGCGGGTCATCCTTCTATGTTTGGCCCGGTCTATTGGGCCCGGCCCAACGGACTGCTGGGGCTATTCGGCTCGGATGTCACCGCATAGATGGCTCGGTCCAGAAGGTCGGGGGCTGGTTCGGTCAGCATCGTGAGGGGTATGGCTTGGGCGACTCCGCACAGAAGGTCGAGCCGGTTCCGCCAGCGACGCCACAAAGGATGCCACAGGCCATCTCAAGAGGCCAGCACGGCTCGTCAGATTCGGTCGAGAGCCAAGGTGCGGCCGGGGTAGGCCTGCGGGGCGCGCTGGAGGCCACGGGCAGGCCGAGCATGGCGTGCGGGAGACTGCGTGCAGGCCGGCTGGGCATGCTAGAGGCTGAAGTACGCGGGCTGGTTGCGCCGGAGGCCGTGGGCAGGCTGGGCAGGTCGCGTTGGTTGCAGGTAGTCCGGTGCGGCGCAGCTTAGGCCGGTGCGGGTCGACGATGTTCAACTTGGGACACCAGTGTTCCTTGGGGGCGGTGCGGTTCAAGGAGGCCATGGGTAGCGCAACCTTTTCCTTCCACCGCCTTCATTGCCTTGTTGCTTTGTCTCCATGCCAACAATTTCCATAAACAAGATCAACGAATGGGTCAGGCCATGTTGGTTTGGCCTACACCCTCCGTGGTTAAGGTTGTATCAAGCGGCTCGCAAGTATGAAGCACAACAACCTTCGATCTTCATTTTGAGAGATAACAATAACATGGGAAAGATCACACCTAAATAAAAATTAAGCCCCTACCTTTGATTCGTCATTCTTTGTTCGTTGACGGAGTCATCGGATGAAGACGGAGTTGTCATTCGTCACATTCACCACACTCTTCCACTCTTGAATTCACACGATGGTCGTGGAAGTGGTTCCATGTCAGTATGTCATGGGGAAGAAGTTGAAGAATAATCAATGCCATCTTTCTTCTTCAGGAGAGTTTTCTTCATCAGGAGAACACATTCTTCATTGGAGAGCATAATTTCCCAAGTGTTGGGCGTCATGTCACTTTACCAGCGCTTCGTCCCTTGGTGAAGCCATCCCAAATCCTCATCCCAAGCTTCATATATATATGAGATGGGGAGAGGTAGGAAACGATTGTTGGAATTAATGACGGTTCATTTATTATGATCCTTCCTAAATTCCAACGACGCTTTTACTTAATTTAAAAAAAGGGGAAAACCAATTAATTTACATTGGTGCAATAATGCGGTGCATTAGCAAGATTAATGGTATGTGTGTTGGCACAATTAAGGTGGAGGAGGTCAAGAGGCTCCCCCTCATTAGTTGTGGGAGTTGAGGGTTTATCCCAATTAAAGGGGGGTTTCATCCTGGGTGGTCCCCACCACCATAACCACTCATGGGAGGTTATGGTTCGGGTGATCCCCACCACCTTAACCTCTCATGGGAGGTTAAGGTCTGGTGTTCCCCACATCCAACTTCCACCTGAAGGTTTATATCTGGTAGAACCCACCTGAAATATCAACATGGATGCTTAAAATAAAACAAAGTGTAGTTCACTTTATTTTAATATTTTCTTATGAAAACCCAATAACTATCTTTTATTCTCGACCATATGTCGTCGAGGTGAAAGACTTTTTATGCGAATACCGGGGCTGTGAGTTCAACGGTGCCCTCAGATTTCAGTTCCGAGCACCGGTTCAAAAGATATAAAAAACCGCTTGAACGTTTACTGAACATACCTGAACAAAACATTAGAAATTGATTTCTGACACACCAGGCCACGAAATCACGCTCCGTAAACTTTCACGGACTCCTAAAATTCACATGTAATTAAGAAAGAAAATTGCATGGAAATTTCGGGTCTTTACACTCTATTTTAATTTTTCATTATTGTAATACTATTACAATAATTAATGTATCTTGTTTCCATTTCCACCTGAAGTGAATATTAATTTTCATTCATTCATATCATCAAAAGTACCTAGAAACTAATGGATTTCAATGATATCGGTTTAGGCCACTAATGAACCATGTATATAGTTTCTAGGGGTCAAAATAAAATTATGGGGGGTATAATTTGATTCTTTTAATTTTTTATTTATAATTGAAAATTAATTCATACTAATTTTGTTTCACCTCTAAGAATCATCAATCTATCTTATGAAAAAGAGGATACATAAAATATTATATGATAACTATATTCTTAAACTCTTCCCATTCTATATATTCTAGCTTTTCATTTTTTATTATATTTGTAATTGTATCCCACTAATGTTCTAGTTCACCATTCAATTGATAAATAGATAAAATATCCTTTAAATATTATCAAACTATAAAATATGGAATATAATTTCTATTTTTTGATTAATTTTTTAGAAACTATTTTATTAAAATTCCCATGAATAAAGGGATAAAATTAACACATAAATAAATCAATGGGGGAGTTGTTACTTGTAATTTTCTTATGTTGAACTTGATTCAAAGTATTTTTGAAAATAATAAAAATGTTTGGTGATATTTTCATGACTTTTTATAATGAAAATATCTTCCCATTTGGTTTCTATTTTTCAAAAATCTTTACATTCTATGTTAGACCCATTTTTAAAACAGTTTCTACTAGATAATTAAATTAATAAAATAAAAATGATTGAAATGAGTATTAAACAATAATATCATAGGATAATTAGTGTAAATCACTATAGGAAATGTCATCCTCAATATATTTCAATATTTTGCACATTAAGTTTAGCCTAGGATAGTTTTTGTTCGACCTAGTATTATTAAATTGGGGTTCAATTATACTTTTTAACCTAGTAAAAAAACCAAATCCTCACTATAATACCAACATAGGTTATTAGAGAATAAAAATCATATATATTATATCATTTCCAAAATTGAAACATTTCAGTTCACATATATTGTTATAATCCTAGAATCCAATGGTTTTGTTTCATTGGAGAATGGATATATATATATATATATTATTAATATTTTATTGTTAAAAATCTACCTTAAACCATTATAAATTGGATATCATTCTTCATATATAACTTCATATAATTTTTTTTTCTATAAATGGGTAATAAAATATGAAGTAATTAATATTATGTATTTGAAAATTCTATAATTTCTTGTTCCCATAATTATTATAGTGGAATTTTTTCAATAAGAATTTCATTATATTTATTTAATGATATTTCTTGAGTATGGATTTCATGTTTCCATGTATTAGAGGAATGTGAGAAAAAATAAGATGGTACTTCTTGATGATTTTTTAATAACCCTTTAGTGTCATCATCGTATTACTTGTATGGATTTATTATGTATATCCTTCAGTTAAAGACATTTTAAATTGATACTATTTCTATCTAAAACATTTTTTGGAGGTGTTATAAAGAGTGATATGTATGTTAGGTTAATGTTATCAATGTAAATACTAAATGCTTTCTAAATTGATTAGGGAAACATCCTTCAATACCTCTTGATATTGAGGAATAATTTAATGAGTGATATAAATGATTTTACGGTTCAATGAATGTATTAGATGTGGTTTTATGTTTGTGAAGGATTTAAGGTTATCCAAAGGGATTCAAAGGTGAGTTGGGACTAAACTAGAATCCTATTTACAATATAACGATTTTAGGTAAAATTTCAAACTTTAGGGTTCATCTATATTCAATACAGTTCAATCAATATATGGTTCTCTAATATAGAGTACACTAAATGTATTTTTTTTAAAAGGAAATGATTTTAAATTTTCAAGGATGACATATAGATCAAATGATGGCATATATTATACCTTGAAAAAATTTATAAATATACTATATGTAAATATTATTCATTGAGTTCTAGAAATGATCGGGGAATAAGAAAATGAGTAAAATTACAGTCCCATGAACTCTATATAGTGAACAATATGTTAAGAAATAACCAAAAAAAGTATTATTTCATAAATATAGTGTTATTTTCTCAATAAAATTAGATTTTATTTGATGGATATGTAGAGTAGAACGTATTCTGTAATGTTAGTAAAAAAATAAAATGGTATTAGTAAAAATATAAGGTTCATATATACTCAATGTTGAAAGTGTAGAGTTCATAGTTTACATTATTTATTACATAAATCTATTTATAGTTGGTGAATAATGGGAAATGAAAAATGCCTGAAAATATGGGGTTGTTAGAGTGTAATTTATATTTGTTTTATAACTTTATAGAGTAGTTCAAATCTATCATAGATGTTAGAAGAAATTTAAACACTTTTTAAACTCCATAAAAAGTTGAATTTTTTATTTATGAAATTATAAATAAATAATAATTTAATTCGATGATATCAAATTAATTTTTTTCCAAAGATGAAACCTCATGATCATTCACATGGATTGTGATTTAATCAATTTTTTATTGAAGACAAACCATTGATGATATTGGATACTAAGATGGATTTCATGCCACAAATTGTAGACAACACATCATAGTACAAGTATAATTTGTAATTTTTTATTAAAAAATAAATTTTAATTTATTTAAATATTTTAAAATAATTTTGAGAGGTTTAATTTTGGATGATAAATTTATTGATTTGTTAAATCGTATAATGAAGGAGGTAACAACCATCTCATTTAGAGATTTATGAAAAATACTGGCTTGGAATTCAATCATTTTTGAATAAGATAAATAATGTTGGAATAATATTGACAATATTAAAATATTTAATAAAATAGTTATGTAAGATTATAGTTTTATATAAATTAAATTATTTTAATGGATATTCCTGATATTATTTAGAAAATGAAACTATAATGGAATAAAATATTTTATTAGTTTGTAAAAGTCAGATACCATAAAAATAATAAGAATTCTAAAACATTGAGACCGTTTAAAATTCACAATATTGTAAGGATAAGAATGGTATCAAAGAAATAATTTATTAATGGAGAAGAATTTTGATACTAAGTATTCAAATTATTTGTGGATGAAATATAATGATAATAATCTAGAGTGAGATTCCACAATCACAAGAATCGGTTTGAAATATTAGCATTTACAATTCGTGACGAATTATACACCACCAGTTCTATTAGTATAGGTTGTTTGGGGCAGAATATCCACATAATTTGATGTAGAAGTAACATATATTAGATGGTAGTGAATATTGTTTGGAACATTTATTTAGAAGAGTGTTGTTCTACTATTGGGAAATGGAATTATAAACTAATCTAGTACCCTTGGGTGGGGAGAAACATATTGGGATTGTATATTTGATGGACTTAGATAGTCCATTGATTTAAAAATATATATTTTTAGTTTTATTATATACAATAGTTGGGAATAATTATTCACAATATGGAGTAGGAAATTACATCCAAACTATATAATTTTTAATAGTTATCACATTTTATTTCAACAAAATGAGATACATTTGGGGGAATATATTCAATTGATTGGGGAAATAATTATTTTAATAATATGAGAATAAAAAGGAGATTTCCTAAAAATAAATAATGTATCACCCTACTTAGTGGTTCATTCGACCCGTAATCACTATTTTTATCAATTTCAGGTTCTCAATGATGATTTAAGAATATGTTGTATATTGTTAATATAAATTCGTTGAATAGATATGGATTTTCTACCTTTTATTGAAATAATTATGAAAACTTGAGTAAAATAATTTTTTCATCCTTTATTCACATGGCATGTATGGTAGAAAATCTATCATAGAATTTTTTCTTCCAATTGGTAATAGAGTTACTAGAACTCAAACTGATAAATGAAACATGGATGTGAATTAAATGGAATAAGATTCCTATTTTTTTCTATTTGAATGTGTATATAGCGATGTTATAGATCTTGATGATTCCATTGATATTAGTCATAAATAGCATAAAAGTTATGAAGGTAATATAAAATTCGTGGATGTTAGGTAAAGTTCCATACAAGATGATTTCAAGACATAATGAACTACGATGATTAAACCCTTGAAGGATAAAATGTTATGGTAATTGATATTATGAGAAATATTTTTGCATTTTGTGAGAATAAGTATGGTTAAATTATTTTCAAAATGCTTATAAGTAACTATATTGAGAGATTTGACAAAAGATATTAGCCCTTGAAGATAGGGAAGATTTATCAGCCGATTAACATAAAAATAATCACATATAATATCAATTGAAAAATGATAAAACATTCATATTTAATGTAAAAATGTACATGGATTTTTAATATTTTATAAAATTAATAGTTAGTGAAGAATATTATGTAGTTCTAATTGGTTCTTATGACGAGGCAGATGATGAAGACATCAACAAAATTATTACCCTTCTATAAAATGATTTTATAATAGAATGTTATAGGGATGGTAAAGTGATTAATATGGTCAGAATATTATAATATAACTAGGAAATTCGGAATGATTTTCTTAAAGAGGAATACAAAAGAAGTTGACTCAAATACAAAAAATAAGATGTACAAAAAATATAGTGGGGGGGAATGGTAAGTTGAAATATATTATCGTGAAGGGTAATTTTGATGAGTAAATGGGATAAGGAAGACTAATATTCATTATGAATCCAATATAATTATTAATTCAATTTCTTTGAACAATTTTAGAATTTGTTTAACACCAATAATAGTGATTTTCTGGAAGGAATGGTGAATATAGAGTGTTAACTAAAACAAGAGTCGGTAAATTTTAAACAATATGATATGTTGTTTAAAAAAGAAAAAAGAAAATTTATAAAAGATAAAATATATATAGCTTAATAGAATAAATTGATGATCAAGAGAGAATGTTATTATGTGAATGAGATCAAGAATTTATAATTGAATAATGTTAAGAAGGAAAACATAAGGAAACTATTTTAGAAATACTGGATTTGTGGTAAAAATAATTGGATAAGAAAAATCTGTAAGTCATAAATTAAATATATGTTAATCATTCTTATAGAATACTTTATAAAATATGATAAGGATAAGTACAAATCTTTGCACATTTTGGAGATGAATAGTTCTAATATACCTATATATACTACACTAGATATGTTGACATTTAAATCTATTCTCTCTAAAATCATAGGTTATAAAATCATATATAAGTTTTTTCTTGATAAGAATAAAATCCTAAAATCATCTTCCATATAAATTAATGACAAGAAGATGTGCAAAACATCACTATCCCTTATGTAAAAGAAATATATAGTTACAATAGGAAAATAACAATATCATTCTATAACAATTTAAAAAAAGTTAAGGAGGCCTTTATTTAATTGGTTCTATTAATTATGTGGAAGGTATAAGAAAAAATAATGTTTTTACATTAGTAAATTGAAAAGGGATAAAGAATAATATATTCTTTCTTGAAGTTCATGGCTAGAAAACTGGGATGTACAAACTCTATAAGTTGTTCGTATTGTTTGTTTTATTCCGCATGTTAATGAGAAGTACTAAACGTGATTGTATTATCAAAAATATCATTTTACAGTGTATCAGTATTTGCTTAAATGAGATATTAATGATGTGGGTTTATATTGAAATGTAAACTTTTTTAGAGGATCCATCTTCTATTTTTTAATAGGATCAATACTTATGGAGTTTGCGATATTGAGGTTTTAATGATTCTAAGAATGACTGAGAATATTTTTTATATTCTATGTGTATATAGAGTCCTACAAATAGATTCTATATTGAGTTGGGTGTAAATAATAAACATGCAGATATGATCCAGAATTTGGAATGGTCCAGTATATAGGGTTCATCTCCTCAATGTAGAGTTCACTGAAACTACATTTCCCAATGTTAGAGTACTCCGTATGAAATAAATTTTCAATTACATTTACATATGGTTTTCAGGTCTGATATATAGTATATTTTCTATTGTCGCGTTCAAAAAGAGTTGAAATTTTGAAAATTCCCTAATATAGAGAAAAGTAACATAGTAATTATATATTTCAAGAAATTGGAAAAAAATAAGTGTTTAGATAAAAATATTTCTATATAAAAAATGTGGGGTTCATCCAAAAGAAAAAAATTCATAAAGGCATTAACATAGTAATGTTTTCTATGAAAACGTGGATTTAAACTGATGGGAATGAATAAAATCTATAATTGTGGATCATTTTTAAAGAATTGAAAATTTATAATTGTAATTAAAAACATTTTTAAACGTCATTAGAAAACTTAGGGAAACATCAGACCATTAAAATTTAATTCGTTTATTATAAGTGATTAAATTGATAATTGATTTTGTTGTGTTTAAATATTTGATTTGTATACTTTAATTATTATAGTATAGTTATTTTATTTGTGATAAAATTAAAAAAATTTGAATATGTAATTCATATATATATATATATGATATTATAAAAAATAAATTCAGATTATTATAAATAACGATAATGTGATAGTATTATTTTTTTTATTTTAATCATAATTCAGTTGGATTAAATGAAAATTTTCATTTTAAAAATATAAAATTGATAAAATGGGGGGGAGTGTGATTAGTATATATTTAAGGAGGGAATATATTTTTGTGTTCTCCATGTACTACTTAAAAAATGAATAATTTTAAATTATATAAATATGAAATATAATAAGAAAAAATAAAAAATATAGATCAAAACAAGGTTGTGGAATATTGGGGTAGAAGAAGTAACATGTTTGGGATCTTTCCTCACCCACTCACCTCCCCCACATCTCCCTCCCTTTATCCCTCTCTCTCTCACATATTATTTCGTTTCTCCTAAATTATCTAATTAATATATCCATAAATATTGACCAAATAGATACAAAATCAGTGGTGCTAGATTCATCTCAATGTATATCAGATGAGACAAATCTCTTTTTCAAGGGCTTCAAATAATTTATTCTAGATGTACTTAATTCTGATTTTTTGTTTTAATTATTGAAGATGGATTTTCTTATTTTTGGAACACAGAATGATATAAATTTAGTAGTGGGGTGACAACCTATCTAGTTGATTCAATGGATTGAGGTAGTTGTTTAAATGTTTTTTAATTCTGTTTTTAATTTCATATTATAGATGTCTTTCAAAAAGAGTTTTGATGAAATTACATAAGCTCTGTATTCATTTATTTCCTAGTTTTTTACAATTTAATTGGTATTCGTAAATATGTTTTCAACCATTAGTTTTTCTTCTATGTCATAATATGGGTTTTTAGGTGATATTTTTTTATATTATTTTAAATTGATTTTTATATGTATTTATGAATTTTTATGTGTTCATTAACAATACATGTTTATATTAATTGTAATAATTAATGAGTTTCATTGCATGATGTATTTATGATTTTGTGAAATTTATGGTTGAAATAAGTTTTTTCTCTTACTTTAAATTAGTATATAAAATAGAATTCATTTCCTATAATTCATGGATGTATTGAAAATATTTTTCTAGATTAATTTTTTTTTCCAAAGGTGATTTAAAAGTATGGATTAATAAAAAATACTAAATCCATAATTCATTCCTGAAAAACATAATTTATAATGTATGTTAGTTTTTAAATTTTATTAATAAGATTATTCAAGAAAAATTATACTACTTTAAAATGTACATGCCAAGATGTAACCTATTTTAAATGGTTTTATTTTCCAAAATAAGCAACTCCAATGAAATATTAAACTAGTATTATAAAAAAATAATTCCATTATATTAATGATAAATTTATTAATGATTATGAACTTTTAAGCATGTGATTTAGTGATTAGGGTGTATGAGGGTGGGATAAGTTATTATTTTTCATGGTTTTCCAAATTTTTATCAATTATGTGTGTTTTATATTAAACACATCTATCATCACCCTATATTTATAATATCATTGAAATGTATGAATCTTATTAATGGATTACGAGAGTGTTGTTATAATCCCCATGAGGAGACAAACTTGTATACTCTATATTTGGGATCCCATTTATGTAACCCATACTCCCTAATTTTTGTCTTGTGAGTGATTAAGGAATTCCTTATATTTTATGTTCAATGTGGAACACAAATGAAAGTACATGACAAGAATGTGATGGGTGGGACCAAAATCATATAGTCATCCAATGCATTGGATAATGTTTTTATATCATGAGATACCATTTATTGTTCTGGGGAGTTTATCATAAGAATGCAATTTATTAAATCTTAATGGTTATCCTAAACTTATTCATATGATGTTAGGTTTTATGTTGTTGCCGCAATCTAATTTACTCTAGATGTTATCATATTATTTCATGCTTCAATGTTATATTTTATGATTCTCACCCATTTTATGTCTCATTTATATTCATATTAACTCACATGAATTTCTTTCATCAAGTTTTTTTTTGGATTATTCCATTACCGATTTTTATAGCCCACCCCTTTCTTATGTACGCCCGCATGTTATCCCCTACAGTTTTTTAAGAAAGATGGAATTTTAAGAGAACGTTAATGAGCTTAAAATATTATTATTATATACTAGTTTCATGTTATTAGGTTTTGTATATAATTTCCCAAGTACACAAGTCCTTTCGAACTTTTTCGATGGTATTATGTTTGTCTTTATGAAATAAATCATGAACTAAGGTGTATTTAGGATATTTGTTGTCATAAAAACACAATTACTAGTAAACTAGAGTTGATCTATTAAAAATTGATATTGAATTATGTAATTGAATAGATTAAGGATTGTTATGGGTAGAATCACCATCCCTATAACACTAAATTTTTTCATTCAAAAATATAATTTCATCCAAGTTGTGCCTTTCAAAAAACTATATGCATAGATAACATCACTCATACACTTGAATTGGTCATTTTAGAAATAGATGATTAATGGTTCAACACAAAGGGGTGAATTAGGTTAGTGTTTTAAAGAAAGGGAAACTGTAATTGTTTCTTAGGATAGGGGTCTAGCGAGTATAGATTACCATTTTTGGAGATAATATATTGGTCCCCACAAGCTTTGTGTCTTTAATTATATTACCCGAACATTTATTTGATCCTTATATATGGAAGTCCTAGTAAGTATGGGTTGTTCTATTTATCAGACTACCCTTTATATGGTTTTCCCTTAATATGTTTTTGCCTCCAGTATTTTGGACCTCACTTTTGTTTATATCATGAAAGGTGCAAGTCCAGTCGGAAAATTCTCAACATTTTAATGGATCTTCCTTTCCCGGTTTTCAATCTAGTCAGTTTTATATCTTTTTTCCATAGGTATTTTAAGTTCATTCATGTCATATCAATGAAACTTTCAATTTAGGGTCACATGGCTGGGACTATAAAATGGTTCAAGGATGATATGTTTCATTCCTTCCAAACTAATGGGTATGGTATATGGTGGAATAATTTCAACAATACCATACCCATTGGAATAGTTAGATTATGCATTGCAAAGATTGTATCTTATGGAATTTTAATCATGGATTATGATATGGGAAAGGCACAAAAAAGATAACCACTTACAAAATTCCTATGGTGGGTTCTTTTATGATGTTGTCAGTTCATATGGAGATTAGAGGTCCATTCCAAAAGGATTAGATTTTTCTAAATAACATTCCATAATTTGATAGAATATGTAGATTTGTATTGGGGAATGTATTTATATCCAAAACAATAATACTTTCGTGTTGAGAAAACTCACTACTTATAGCCGTGAAAAGTTTTCAAAGACTCAAACACATCAAAAATGAAGTATGTTATTGGGAAAAGGATATTCAAGATGGTTTTCAATGCATAAAGGTTATCTAACCATGTTATAAATACATTACCATGGTGATGGGATATGATAAATAATTTCTCTAAAAAATTTCATGATCTGGGGGATCCTTTGAGTATGTCTCGATACAAACTAGTTATATATAATGATTTTTATGATTTTTCCCTCGTTTATTGATCCTATAACATTTTCCTTATCTTTTTATGACTATTTCGTTGTGAACAGAGATTCTGATTTTTCTTAGTCTACCCTTTTATTAGTTTTAAACATAAAACTTTCTATTTATCTTCCTAACATATTAAGTGTCTTATGACCTGGACCATATGAGGGTACAGTTTAAGGTCACATAACTTTTACCAAGGTATAAATGACTTAGGGATATGATATGGGATCCAAAGTTCACATAATATAAGTTGATGATGTGTGGACAAATAAATAGGGTAAGTGTGGAAAAATTGCCTAATAATGTTTTGTGAGCCTAATTTTACAATATTTTTATCTATTACACCTTGAAAACACCCCCCATTTATTAAAATATTGTGTAAAATAGTAATTATTTATTGATTTTTATAATTTAGAAATTAAATATTAAAATGGAATAATTAGTGTTTTTTATTTCTATAATTATTTCTGAATAAAATTGAAAAAAGACATAAATTAAATTATTTTTATATTCATTTCAAAAATTTGAAAATGATTTTAAAACTTTATACATGAAATTGTAAACAATCAATTTATAATTTAATTTTTTTAATTTATTTGGAATCTTAAGGATTCAACATAATTTTTTTAGTTTAATTGATTTAATCATTTCGTGAAATTTAGATTGAGAAATTAAATGAATATGATTTCCTTTTGTGTATGTTTATTAAATTTAAATGAAAGAAATTTATAATATTCATTCAAACTACAAATGTAATATTTATTATTTCATCATTTTTCACATTTGATCAATATAGATTGTTTAAAGCGTGTTGAATTACCACTACCTCTCCCTACCTATTGCAAACTACCATTCATGGTTAGTCTAACAATGCGATCAACCTACTATAAGTTTGATCAATGTCATGGAATGATAATTAACACCCACTATATGTCTTATTAATTTTCTATGGTCACCATAGTGATCTTAAATTCCATTATTATATTGAATCACCCCTTTCAGGGTAATCCACCCTGCCATAGTACCATCATCTTATAGCACATTCATGGTAACATTTCCATGGTAGACTTTAAAACAAGGTCCCAAACCATGCACAACTAATAATCCCAAACCAGTCCTCCATCTACAGAATCAAGAACCACAAATCTCAAACCAAAACCAAGGAATATGAAGCAGGAAATGATGCATCTCTATTGAAGGTTGAGAAGTGATGGATATATTTTTTCAACTACACACCATTATTTCAAAGGTCTCACTTTCCTTGATTTTTAACCTTGTTGATACACATTCAGAATGTGTAGTAACTATTCTTTTTATAGTCATGATCATTTTCAATGGTTTGTGGATTCCCGTGGGTAATGTACAATGTTTTTGGGGCTATAAATTGGATTTCATAGATTTTTCTCAAACATGAAACCTCCCACCATTCCTATTTATGGAAGGATTGGGGTGTTTCCTTCATCATAAGTTCAATCCAAGACAGTTCTTCATTGTTTTAGAGAGCCTTGAGAGCACTATGTGATTGAAATAAAGGGAGGTGTGGGAGGGGTTTTGTAACATTGTTTTTCTTGAAATAAAAGCCTTCTTTTCCCTTTATTCATCTCTATTAGTGGTCAGTGAACCACATCAAGTGGAATCAGATGGAATTTCAATGAAACATAGGTGAGAAGATGATTTTCTCCTATAATTCAAAAATTCATGTTACTTGGAATCTTGTTTTAAAAGAGTATTTTAAAAATTTGTGGAGGGTCTATTCCAACGGCGCAACCAGTTTCTCAAATGGAGCTAAAACAAGATTCCCATGATCAATTAAAGTTCGGTCAAACCTTGAGTGCTATAGTTCCCCCTTTCCAGATAAGAAGGTATTATTCTAGTGCTGGTGAATTTTCTGGTGATATTCCAGTAGTAGCTCTAGTGTGCTACATCCACACCACGTCATCGCCATGTCATTAGACGATCTCAATCATTCATACTATTTTGATCATATCTTAATCATTTAGTGTCCTATTTCAAGGATATAGGTGCCAATTACACCATTTATAACTATTCTGGATGCAACAGTCAGATCCATTTTTTCGTATTTTGTACTATTTTTATTTGGAAAATTAAAATTCAATGGAGGAAACATCCACCGAAGGGATGATCTTGGCAACTTCATCGAACTACTTCATTTGGAAGATTTGAATGGATGATCTCCTTAATGATATAATTTTTTTGACCCTATTTAGAGTGAGGTAGTAAAACCTGAGGCCTCCATGGAAGCAGAGTAGAAAAATCAGAACAATAATGTGATATGTCAAATCCACCAATGCATCAATCCAAAAAATTTCGACCAATTTAATCAGGAGACTAAAACATATGAAATTTGGATGAAGTCGAAAAGTACGTATCAGTCAAATACATCTTGAAATAAGATCCTATTGTTGAGGTAGTTGATGAATATTGTAGGATCGATATAATACTGATTGTAATATCGAAATGATAATGTATATTATCAATATACAAGTGGGAGTGAATTATATAATTTTGAAATTCCTTAAGGAAATTTTGTATAGACAAAATTCACAACACCTTTATGTTCTAAAAACATGCTTGATTCTGGAAATGTAATTCTGAAAATAAGATTCCGAAAATGCGATTCCAGAAATGATACTTAACAAAAGTTTACAACAATGAAGATTCTACCTTAAAGCGTATAGAACCTTATTTAATCAGAGTAAAGTTGTAAGAAAGTTTAAGATAGTTAAAATTTCCTCAACAACCAAAATACAGCAATAAACAACATGAAATAGTACAAGTACCAAGTATAGAAATCTTTTAACCCATAGAGTAGGGTATTTAACAACCTTGGATAAAGGTCCTTTAATTTATACTTTCACGAAAGTTTGTCTTACCCAAACCCAGGTATTCCCTCAATCAGAAGATTAGAATATACCTTATTATCCCCACAAACCATCGATTTAGAATGAAATTGGAACCAATGTCTTCCAAACCTATAAGCGCACGATCCGCAAGATCAGAGTCTGAATGAAGAACATCTAAACAAGTTGTTCAAACCCAGACAAATGTTCACAAAATCCGCACGAAGCACTAAGAGTTGAAAGATCCTCTCTCCCTAGAAATGACTTCCAATATCATAAAATCTCTAGAATCATAGAACTGTGTCTCCAAAGTCCTGAGCTTGTTCAAATGAGATCATATTTATAGGTAAAACTTCAACGATTGGCTCCCTCCTCCAATGATCATATTTTTTCTTGAATTTCAGAGGGACTTGTACCTGTGTTACTCAAACAATGGTTAGTTAGTAACTGAATGCATGACATTGTTTTATAACCAAAACATGACTAAGATAAAACATAGTTGCTTAACCAAAATAATTTTTTGGAATGATGGGAAAAAATTAATATTCAGAGTCTAACCAAAAAACCATTCAGTGTCTATAACACAACGACATTCAAATTATGTCTTCAAAGGTATTTGGAACCTGAATTCTGTAGAATTATGGAGTCTAAATTTCATGGGAATTTGGAATCTGAATTCTTAAGAATTTGGAGTCTGAACTTATAATGCTCAGTGTCTGAATTCATAAGAATTTGGAGTCTGAACTTCAGAACGATCAGAGTCTAAATTCAGAGAACATGGAGTCTGAACTAAGAATGTTTGTAGTCTAAATTCAGAGAACTCAAAGTCTAAACTGAGAAAGTTCATAGTCTGAATTTAGAGAACTCAGAGTCTGAACTAAGAAAGTAAGGAGTCTAAATTCACAGAACTCAGAACCTGAATTCTGATCCTAAAAAAATAATGCTCTTTATCTAAGTATTTATAAGATTCTAAGGTTTTGGATACGAAACCAAATTTTATACTTAGACAAAATTTGAACAATGAAATGTATGGTAAGGATAAATTTCTGTGGGGAAGGAAAATTTTCATATAATAGTAAAGAAGAGGTTAAATTAAATTTAACTTTAAGAAAATGTGTTAGTGATTTTCAAAACATGAAGGAATAATAGAGTAATAAGGAAACCTTATTGATGCAACAATATCCCCAATCATAAAGTAATGCAAAATTCATAAGGAAGCATTATTGACTCAATAATATCCCCATTTTTAGAAAGCACAAACATCCTAATGAAAAAGAATATAAGGACTTAGAAAATATTTTTCTTGTCTTTGAAATTAAAATGTATCTCCCTTAACACATGTGAAAAGATGAAAATGAATAACTCCCTGTTAGGCTTCAGAAACACTAAATACTGTTTTCTAGATTTTTGGAATGAGACTTAGCATTTTATTGCAAATGAAAATATTATTGGATACGAATTCCCCCTTAGATGAACTCCCCCTTAGAGAAATTTTTTCTTTTCGTAGTATTATTTTTTTCCATTCTCCCCCTTTGTAATTTTCAAAAAGGAATATAGGGAATGGAAAAGAAAATATGTTAAGTGAAATATTAGTACTAGAAAACAAAATATAAGAATATAAACCCAAAAAATTTCATTTGGATTGGAAAAATCTGTACAAGAAATTAATACAACAAAATATCAGAATTGAACAATTTTATCCTTTCTATTCCTTCGGCGCAAATTCTTTACAATAGTTTTCAGCTTCTTGAGCTCCTTGTGATCTTCCTCTGATCTCTTGAGAATCTGATCATGATCTTTTATTTTCTTTTATAAGGCTTTGATTCTTTCTTCTTGAGCCTTAAGAACCTCTACCTAAGAATTCAAGGCTTCCTCCTGCTTGACACGCTTTTCATCTATCTCAATATGGAGATCCATTTCTCTTTTCCAACTCTGAGCAATGGAATAAAACTTCCGATTCACTTCTTTTACTTATTGAATCCGGGAATTCTGTTCCATAGTAAGACTCTCCTCAAAACAATTTGTGAGATCCTTGATCTTCACATATTGAGTGTCAAATGCATCCATGACAATATCATGGAATTCATCGTGATTGATCATGTATTCTATGGTTTTACTTGACCAACTGGTCTTTTTCTTGCAAGATCTTTTGTGAGCTTCGTAATTTATGAAGAATGTTTTGAAGTCTGCCTCAATCTTGAAAAACTTATCCATCACCATAGACACTGAATCTAATTTTGGATTTAGGGAGTTTTGAAGCATTTGGCATCTCGAGTCAATGTTGGGAAATATAGGTATAGTACCAACAAGATTCTTCAAAGAATGAACCATGAAATCATGTCCTAGAGAAGATGATTCCGAATCAGAAACATTTCTTGTTGTGGATTATTTTTCTATCTCAGCAGCTTTCCTATTTAAAGATCCACCATCATCCTTTATCTTAATCACAACCTTGGTGGATGTATCAACTACCACATGTTTTGCATTATCAACTTTCAGAATAGGTTCCCCTTGGTCAAGTGATTCATGCTGACTATCGGATAACTGAACGATTTTATCTTATTATGTCTCCTCCTTCTCTACTCCTACCTCAGTATCTTCTGGTTGAATGAAATTGTTTTTGAGGCTTTATTCTTCAGAAAATTTATTTACATCATCTTCATCCTTCTCTTCATACTATCCCGGAGTAGCAAGCTTTGATGATTCATCATGATAGGATAAGATTGATAATTTTTCTAAAGGGATCTCCTTTTCCTGAAATTCATCAACTTGACTTATTAGATCTTTAGTATCACCATGGATAACTTCTTCTTTTTCTTCTTCAACTTCTTCTTCTACAACTTTTTCATGGACTTCTTCACTTGGGATTTTTACGGAGTCACATATTTATTTCCTAGAGTCTAAAGTAAATCTTCTACTAAGAAGGATTTTGGTACCGAAATTTTTTCGGAGGCATTCTCAGTATCATTCAGAAGAGATTGCACAATCTCTGCTTCAATCATATTCTTCTTTTGTTTCTTGTATTTTCCTTGATTTTGAAGATCATCTGCAGTATTTTCTTTTAAGGAATTTGCATCAGCTGGATCTAAGACAAAATTAGGCTCCCCTTCTTTCAAATTTTTCTTATCTTCCCTCCATTTAGCAAGAACCTCATCCAGATTTTCTTTTTTGCTTCTTAGGCTTTGGTTTTTCAGATTTTGTTTCCTTGGTTGCTGGAGTTTTTTACTTCTCTTCTACTTCCTTCAACATACTCTTCTTTGCTCCCTTCTTAGAGGTATCAGTGGCCTCCTATTTCTTCGATAAGGCTTCAGCTAATTCTTTAGGTTAATCATATAATTATTCGGATTCTTTAGAAAAACAACCTTCTTTTTTCTCAGAGTGTCATCACTTACCAGCTTGACTTTGAAATTTCATGGCTTAAAACTACAAGGTATTTTTGAAAGATTCTAAACATCGAACTATCATATTTGAAGGAATGGTTGGACACATGAAAATCTGAGCCTTCAGATTTCCATTTTTTATATTCTCAGTTGTAATCATAATATGCTTTACCATGTTAATCTTTCTTAGATTCACTAAAAAATACAGGATATACATATCACTCTTCTACGAGGTATCATTGTCCCACTTTCTCGGAATGATAAATCCATGCACCCATAATTATGGAATCCGATAATTTGTATAAAGGTGAGAAATCTTTGGAGTCTTTACATTAGAACATTTAAGACAAGCCATAAACTTTACCTTATTGAAACATTCATGATTATCAGGCAGCTTATGAGAACAAAACTCAGCTTCTTCTTCATACAGAATACCAACCAAGCTAGCATCCTTTCTATATTAAAAGGGTTATGTCTTCCCACATCTCTTGAAAGAGAACATATCTCTACCTTCTTACTTGAAAAAAAATATTGTTTCATAAAATTAAACTATAAATTCAAGATATAGTAAATCATGGGCTCCTGGTTTTGATACACAAACACTGTCTCATCCATTGATCTTGATGATTTTTGAGATGATAGAACTATAAATTGAAAATAAGTTTGGATGCATCAACAATTCTCTATAAAATTTCCTCTCCGAGATTTCCTTTACAGTTTCCATGTCGTTTTGAGAAGATTCTTTGACAAGAATTTTGGATATTAGCAAGATCTGGGAAGTTTGGAATGAGCTTAAGTAGAAGGGAAGAGCTTCAGCATGCAAAGGCTTGAGTTTCGATATGGGACAACCATTGGGGGTACTTTTTATAGAAAATTTAGGTGACTATTCAACTTCCCTAATTAATCCAACGATTGAAAAACTTCTTGATAATATTTGAAGGTTGACATGATAGCTGCGTGGGAATTTTAGAATAATATGATCTTTTGAGGTTTTAAAGGAAAACATTCGGATTTATGGAAAATAGAACCTGAAAAAACATTTAAAAAACAAAATAAATAATACCAACAAGTAAAATATAATTACAAAAACTCAAGAAAGAATCATACCTTTTGGATTGCTAGGAAGCTTATTCGTAGGGAGGAAAAATTCTTCTTGAATAACACTAGATTCCAAAAAATTTGATTATGAAAATTTTCAAACTACGAAAAGTTTATTACAAATAATTTAACTATGAAAATATTCATTATGAAAAATTTTGAACTAAAAAAAATCTTCATTTTGAAAATTTTTAAACTACAAAAAAATGCCTTACGAAAAATTTTGAACTACAAATTTCTTCATTAAGAAAAAATTTAAACTAAAAAAATCTTCATTATGAAATGTTTAGAAATACAAAAATCATCATTAAAAAAAGTTTTTAAATAAAAAAAACTTCATTAGGAATGTTTTGGACTATAAAAATATTCATTACGAAAATTTTTGAACTAGAAAATTAGACTACGAAAAATTTTCGACTTCTTACAAACAAATGTACTCCCCCTATGAAAAGGAGTTTATTACTGTAAGGATATTGGTTTCAATAAGAAGTTAACATGGAAGATTACCTTACAATCATCATTCCTAACTTCTATTTAACATATTCAAATCTATCTAATGGTAATGATATTGTGAAAATATCATCAAGTTGATCTTGTGTTCCGATGAATTGAAGAATGATATGTCTTCTTTGTGTGTGATCACTAAGAAATTGATGTCTAATATCTATGTGTTTTCACAAGATTGATGTTCAGGGTTTTTACTTAATTAAATTGAACTAGTATTATAACACAAAATTTGTGTTTTGGTAAAACTCATACCATAGTCTGTGAGTGTGTGTTGCATCCACAATACTTGAGCACAATAACATCCAACTGTTAAATATTCACCTTCAGTAGTGGAAAGTGCTACTGAGTGTTGCTTTTTTCATGACCAAGAAACTTATGAATCACCTAAGAAATGAAAAGTTCTAGATGTACTTTTTCTATCTATTCTACATCCACCAAAATCAGCATCCAAAAAACTTTTTAAAACAAAATCATTTCCAGAAGTGTAATTGAGTCCTAGATCCATGGTTCCCTTTAAGTAGTGAAAATTTCTTTTCACTGCTTTTAAATGAGATTCCTTAGGATTGGATGGATATCCTGCACATAGGCATACTGAAAGCATTATTTCTGGTTGAATAGCTATTAAGTAAAATAAGCTTCTAATTATATCTCTAAAAGATGTTTGATCTACTGGTTTCCCAGCTTCATCAAGATTAAGTGTATTTGAGGTAACAGTGGAAGTACTTATACTCTTAGTGTTATCATATCCATATATATTAATAAGATATTTAATATACATATATTGGGATTATAGATTTTTTCTGGTTTTCGAGAAATTGTAAAACCAAGAAAGAATGTAAACCCAACCATCATACTCATTTCAATCTCAGATTTCATTAGATCCGCAATGGAATCTATTAAAGATTGTTGAGTTGAACCAAATATAATGTCATCAACATAAATTTTAATAATGAAAACATTTTTCTTATATCTATTTATAAAAAATGTTGGATCATCATTTCCCTTAACATAATTATTTTGAATAAAAAATCATGTAAGTCTATCATAACAAGATCTAGGGGCTTGCTTGAGTCTATACAATGCTTTGGTAAGTTTAAAAACATGTTCATGATGTTTTTTATCTTCAAAACCAGGAGGTTTTTCATCAAAAACATCCTATTGAAAATAACAATTAGTGAAACCACATTTAACATCCATTTGGAAATTTTTGAAATTGAACAATACTACAATGGAAAGTAGAATACGGATAGATTCAAGTCTAGCTACTGGAGCATTGGTTTATTCATAGTCGATTACTTCCTGTTGATTAGGGCCTTTAACAACCAATCTATTTTTATTCCTTACTATGATGCAATTTTCATCACACTTATTTCTGAAGACCCGTTTTACTTCAATAACTGCAGATTCCTTAGGCCTTTCAACCAAGGTCTAGACATTATTAATTTTGAATTCATTTAGCTCATCTTTCATAGATTTTATCCAATCATCATCACCTAAATATTCATGAGTGCTTTTTGGTTCTAATTTGGAATGTAATGCTTGATGTTATATTTCATTCCTTAAGGAACTTCTATTCCTTACAGGTTGATAAACATCACCAATGATACTATCACTTGGATGAGTCTTTAGAAACAACTGATTTGGTTTTTGTAAAACATGTTCATCAACATAGGGTAGGAAGTCGTCTGGGGTAAATGCATCAGAATTAATTTCTTGAACATTTTCTTTATAAGAAGGATCTTCTATCAAAGGTTATTAATCAGTATTTTAAAACACATCTGAGGATGTAAGTTGAGGTTGTTTAAAAACAAAAGGATCAATTTCATCAAATTTATCATGTACTGTTTCTTCAATAGAAAAAGTGTTTTCATAGAAAACTCTATAGGCCTTAGAAGTTGTGGAGTAGCCTAAGAAAATTCCTTCATCGGATTTTGGTGAAACATTGTGTAAATTATCTTTATTAATCATAATGAATACTTTACAACCAAAAAAATGAAGTGGGAAAGTCTAGGTTTTATACCATTACATAACTCATAAAGAGTTTTACTAAGAAAAGGTCTAATCAAAACATGATTTATAGTATAACAAGAAGTACTTACAGATTAAGCCCAAAAATGTTTAGATATAGAATATTCACTCAACATGGTTCTTTTTATCTCTTGAAGTATTCTATTTTTCCTTCCAACAACACCTTTTTGTTGAGGTGTTCTGGGTGCTGAGAAGTTATGAGTAATGCCTTTTCTACTACAAAAGGTTTCTTAATCAGAATTTTGAAATTATCTTCCATGATCACTATGAATAGTTATTAAAGGAAGTTTTTTCTCATTTTTAACTTGGGTTATAAAGTTTTTAAAATAAGAAAACTCTTCTGATTTATTTTCTAGAAAATAGACCCACGTAAATATAGTGTAATCATCAACTATAAAAAATATATAATATTTGACTCCAATGCTTCCAGTTTCTATTGGACCAAAAAGATCCATATGCACTAACTGAAATGAATCAGTGGTTGAGACTTCACCAATTTATTTGAAGCTTGATTTATGTTTCTTGCCATATTGACAAGGATCACAAACTTTTGAAGAATCAAATCTATGTTTCGGTAGATCATTAACTAGTCTTTTCATGGGGAGTTTTCATAGGTTCCTACGGTTACAGTGTCCTAACCTTCTATGCCAAAACCAAGAATGATATTCCATCGCACTAAAGCAAGGTATATTTTGGCTCTTGATGTCTTCTATGTTTAGTGTGTAAACATTCTCTTGTCTTTTGCCAGAGAGAATAAACTCTTCCTCGGAATTGTGTACTAAGCACTTCTCATTCCTAAAATTCACAAGGTAACCTTCATCACATAGTTGAATTTTGCAAATGAGGTTGTGCTTAAGACCCTTAACAAATAAAATATTTGAAATCAATGTTTTTCTAAGAATGACGATGTTACCTATACAAATAATTTCTCCCATAGAATTATCTTTAAAAGTAACTTTTTATCCTTTCATCTTGATAATATTTTCAATGAATTTTTTGTCACCAGTCATATGCCGGGAACATCAACTATCCATGTTCCATGTTTTGTTGTTGGTACTATATTTATTTTCCGGAAAACAAAATAATTAGACTTTCAAAATCAAAACATTCTTTGATGCAGAATTCTTAGACAATAAAAATTTGGGTATCCAAATTTGTTTAAAAAATAAGATTTATGAAACCCAAGGGACTAAACATTATTTAAAGAACAATTTTTCATCAAATTCCCACCACGTTGACATTTTCTACAAAAAGGGGATCTGGATGGAATAAAATAGTTGTTTCTGAAAATAGGTTTTCTATGAGTATAAATTACTCCAGAAGTATTTCCTTGAGGTCTAATTTGAGAAAACATCTTGTAAAAATTTTCTTAACCAGAATTAAAATTGGCAAGAAGTTTATTAAAAGAATATATTTCGGATTTTAGTCTTATGACTAAATTCCTATCCTCGAGAATTATTTCCTTAGAGTTAGATTTTTTCTCAAAAATGCTTTTTTTTAAATAGCATTGTTAAGATATTCAGTAAGTTTTTCATTTTCCGAATTTACTTCCTCAAGGTCTTTATAAATTTTTTCTAGGATCTCATCCTTGTCATCAAGATCTCTAGTGACGTCTAAAATCAATTTTGTAAGAACTTCTTCTTGAGTATTTTCCTTATCTAGTTTCGGGGAAATTTTATAATTTTTTCCTTCTAACAACTCAGAAAATATTGAAACTTCTTCATACGAAGGTGTTTTTTCATTATCTGAAGATGAAGTGTCTTCATTAGAAGTAATATCATCCGAATAATAATTTTTATCCAGAGATAAATTTGTTAAAGCCTCGGCATAGCGTACCTTGTTTATAAGAAATGTATTTGGGAAAGAAGTAGTAGCAATGAATCAGAAATTTTTCTGGGATGATGATACATATTCAAAAGATTAAATTTCAAAAGATTCTCCACAACGAGCACACCATGTTTCATTTTCTTTAAGACTTTTCTCTTGCTTAGAATGTTAAAACTTTTCTTGTTTCTTTTTGGATTCCTTTCCTTATTATCCTACTTTTTCATAAGAGGGAAATCAGGTCTGATATGACCTATTCTTCTGCATTCATAACAAGTAACTTCCCCATATTTCTTTTCTTTGTAGTCTCTCTTATTAAACTTATTTTGACAGTTCTTATGAGTTACTATCTTTTTCATTCTCCGAGAAAGATTAGCTAACTCATTATCATATTTTTCTGTATCACTAGATTCTGACTGAATAGTAACTTACTTTGACTTTGATCAAGTAACTCTTTCTAGAGTTTGTGATTTCATATGTTTTGAAGTAGTTATAAAAGCAAATCCTCCATTAAAATTCTTCCTCTTAACATTATCAACATCTCACTTCATTCCAATTTCATATTTAAGAAGAGTTCCAAAAAGTTCTTCTAAGGTAATCTGGGTGACTTTCCAATTCTCATCTATAGTTGTTCTCTTTCATTCCCACTCATTTTTCATGATGTCAATAATCTTGTCTATACGTTCCTCATCATCCAAACCTTTTTCTCCCATGGATTTTAAGCTATTGAAAATAGTCATAAATCTCTGTTGTACCTTGCATATAGGTTCTCCATAAGGAAACCCAAAACCATGGTACTCAACTCTAAGCATAGATCTTCTAGTTTCAACAACTTTGGAAGTACAAAAATGTGTGACTTAAACTTCTACCATATTAAATTAGCTACTTCACAAGAAAAAATCTGGCTATATAAATTCATAGTCATTGAAAACAAAAAAGTATTGTGTACCTTATATTTATGTTGATATTATGACTTCTCTTGATTAGTAAAATTTCTTCCATCCTTATCATGAATCTTATAATCTCCAGTAATCATAAAACTATTTTCTACTCTAGTGTTAATAACAAAATTCTTCATATGATCTCTCCAATATTCGTAATCATTCACATCAAAAATAGGTGATCTAGTATGATTTATGTTGTCTATGGATCCAATGTTTATTCCTTCCACCAAAAAGTTAAATCTTTCCCCAAAAACTTGTTATTAATAAATGTTTGTAAACAAGGATAATAATAACATAAACATAGAAAATATATAATAATGAAAAACTTGAGAAAGAAAACATATATGTGAATATAAGTATTTTAGAGACCTTCCTCTGATACCAATTGTAGGATCGATATGATACTGATTGTAGTATCGAAATAATAATGTAGATGATCAATATACAAGTGGGGCTGAATTGTATACTTTAAAAATTCCTTAAGGAAATTTTGTATTAACAAAATTCACAACACCTCTATTTTCTACAAACATTCTTAATTCCAGAAATGTAATTCCAAAAATTAGATTCTGAAAATGTGATTCCAAAAATGATACTTAACAAAAGTTTACAACATCAAAGATTCTAGAATAATGCATATAAAGCCTTATTTAATCAGAGTACAATTGTAAGAAAGTTTAATATAGTAAAACTTTCCTCAACAACCAAAATACAGTGGAAAAAAACATGAAATTGTACAAGTAGAAAGTAAAGAAATATTTTAACCCAAAGAGTAGGGTATCCAACAACCTTGGATAACGGTCCCTTGATTTATACATTCTAGAAAGTCTGTCTTACCCAACCCCAGGTAAGCCCTCAATCCAAATATTGGTATCTGTCTTGATATCCCTACAAGCTCAATTTAGAAGGAAATCATAACCTCTATCTTCCAAACCCAGAAGCTCACGATCAACACGATTGGAGTCTACATGAAGAAAGTCTAATAAAGTTGTTCACACCTGAACAAGTTGTTCACAACATCCACATGAAGCATTGAGAGTTGAAAGAGCGTTTATCTATAGAAATCACTTTCAATAGCATGTAATCTCTAGAATCATAGAACTATGTCTGAAAAGTCCTGAGCTCATTCAAATGAGATTTTATTTATAGGTGAAATTTCAACGGTCGGCTCCCTCCTCCAATGGTCATATTTTTTCCTTGAATTTTGTAGGGACCTGTACACATGTCACTCAAATAAAGGTTTGTTAGTAACTGAATTCACGACATCGTTTTATAACCAGAAAATGTGTAAGAAAAACATGGTTTCTTAACCAAAGTAATTTTTCAGAATGCAAGGAAAAATGAATGTTCGGAGTCTAACCATAAAACCATTCGGTGTCTATAAAACATAGATATTTATATTCTCTCTTCAAAAGAATTCGGAACCTGACTTCTATAGAATTCTGGAGTTTGAATTTCAATGAAATTCAGAGTCTGAATTCATAGGAATTTGTATTCTAAACTTATAAAGTTCTGTGTCTGAATTCCTAAGAGTTAAGAGTCTGAACATCAAAAAGCTCAGAGTCTAAATTTAGAGAACCCGGAGTATGAACTGATAATTTTCATAGTTTTAATTCAGAGAACTCAGATTATTAACTAATAAAGATCATAGTAGGAATTCAGATAACTCTGATTCTAAACTCAGAAAGATCGGAGTCTGAATTCAGTGAACATAGAACCTGAATTCGAACCTGAAAACCGAATGCTCTATATCTAAGTATTTATAAGATTCCAAGGTTTTGGATACAAAACTGAATTTTATACATAGAAAAAATATAAAAAATTAAAAGTATGATAAGGATAAATTTACTTGGGGAAGGAAAATTTCATTATGAAAGTAAAGCATAGGGTAAATGAAATTTGTCATTAAGATAAGGTGTTTATGATTTTCTAAACATGAAGGAATGGTAGAGAAATAAGGAAACCTTGTTGACTCCATAATCTCCCCTACCATGAAGGAATGGAAAATTCATAAGGAAGCCTTATTGACTCATCAAATATTCCACTACAGAGTGGATGGTCTATATTAAAATACTCTAATGAGTTCCAAACCCTGGTGAACCCATTGGTGATTGCTGGTAAGTCTCAAAATGATGAATATCGGGAAAGAAACATACTAAAAACTCTTCTTGAAAGATGATATACACTTCTTGTCTCACTCAATATCATAGAGCCTGAAGGCAAACATACCATGGAGTTGGTAATGGATACACCATTCAATGAGGAGGCCCAAAGAAAGGACATGAGTTTTAACTAAACACAAGCACTCGCTCTGGATAAGAGAGGGAGACAACAAGGAGGAGGTCGTCAGGTAGGAACCAGAGGACAAATAAATAATAGAGATAGAACCACATATGAATGGGTGAAAATATAAAAAATAAACTATTTTGGTATGGTGGAACACATGAAGAATAATCGTAAAAAGTTTCTACAAGAAAAGAGTCAAAGTAGCATTCAGAAAAGAAGAAATGGAAACGCACATGTGAGCATCATTAGAGATTTTTTTCATTGCTCCAAATATGAAGAAAATAATTCATTAATACATTAGGATAAGAAAAAAATGGTTGTTGATACTACAATATTGAACTACTTCACTATTCCTTATAATTATTTCTTGATATATCTAACTGGTAACATTGGGGAAGTTAAAATGGGAAATATCAGTTCAACCGAGATATTTTTCATGGTTGAATATCAAGTCAAGAAGAAAATTGGAAACAAAATATCCTTGAAAAACATTCGATATGTATGAATCCTTCGACTCAACTTTTTGTCAGTTATTGTAGAGACCCAAATCTATAGATATTACATTACTTTTGTGGAATACATAATACATAACAAAAACATACACACAAGGATCGTAATAGTTTAGTGTCTTTGGAAACTCGGAATATAATCTTCTAATCGTTGTGAAAGATCTTCAACATCTCTCATAAAGATATTCCTTTTTTTACCTAAAACCTTTATTTATATCCTGGGGAAAAGAAAACATAAAAGGGTGAGCTCAAATTCTCAGTAAGGGTAAACAAAAGAAATATCAATCACATCATATTCATAAGAACATAACATTTTGGAAATCTTACCCTGCAAAAGAGATCATAATTTCATAACATGGGATAAATAATAGTAGTGAAATGTAATCCCAATAATCATAACATAAAACATGACACTTTTTGGCATACACACATAATCATAGAGAATCATTTCTTATTAGTCAAGACTCATTGCCAAGACTATCTTAGTGTACAAAGTCCATTTCTGAACCGAGTTCATTCCTCGTTTCAGTCCTGTTTCACTGAACCGGTTTAACCTTCCGTTCTAGCCATGTCTATCTCATGAGATATAAAATCTTTACCCAATGCATGGGTGTGAGATATAGGTCTCATCCATCTCATAATGATACCATTCTTATGTGTGCCACAAAATCATAAATCATACATCATCGCATAACCCATGTAATAAAAATGGGATTCTTAAACAACATGACATCATAAAACAATTCATATAAGATAAAGGAATTCATAAAAATAATTCCATTAAAACATAATCAAATCAATGTAATAATAGGGATAGAAACAAAACCCTATATTATCTTAGATGGAAAATAATTTTCATAAAATACTTAAACACTATTCTTGAGGAAAATATAATTTCTACTTCAAAAACACTTTTCCTTTCTTAACATGTCGTACAATTCTAAACTAAAAGAAGTTGATTAAAAAATAAACTTGAAAACATGTAAAGGAATCTTCTTGGAAATAATGTTTTAAAAATACATTCATGTCGTATACTTTAAAAAACATTCTTCTCGTACGTTTGTCGAAAAAGTCTAAAAGTACCTCGTACGAAAAACGACAAAAGATTCCTTTCATATCTTTTACTAAAAACTCACCGAAGGGTAAAATTGGATTTAAAAAATTTCAGGTGTATGGAAATAGTATTACATATTTGGGAAACATGGATGTGGATGATAAAGAGATCCCAATAGATTATTACGTATAAACAACCTCGGATAATGAAGAGATTGTGAAATAAACCCTTACCTTAGGCCTGATTTTTTTCGTAAGTGTCCGAACCTCCTGTATAATTATTTAAATAATGTCATTGAATTATTCCAGAATCATACTCATTGTTATGATATCATATATGGTTTACTTATGACTTTACATTACCCGTTCTATTGTAAATTCCATGTTAAAGAGCGTTTTGGGTAAAATTGTTTCATTTGTCGTCCGTGTTTTGACTTGTAATTATTCATATGATTACTTAGATCATGATTACATAATTCCAGAATATAAAACATGATTTATATATAATATATATTCAGAATATACATATATATAATAATTCAGTAAATGGAAAGAAATACACCGTTCATGGAGACGGTAGGCCGTACGTACGCATGAATGCTGTTTTCGTTTACTTATTGAGTTGAAGGGAATTAAGTAGATGACATACATATATATAAACATAAATACAGTATCATTATTATGTAATATATTTCATTATTACTTATTATATATACTTTATAATCATTCATGAATGGTTAACGTGGAGAATGAATCTCATCGCGTCGTGGAGACGGTAGTCCGTACGTACGCACGAGTGATGATATCGTTCTCATGATCGTGGGACTATATTGGAGTGTATGTATACTATTTTATAATCAATATCACTTTAAAATAATCATATATAGTTATTATATACACCATTATACCCATCCAAGTAAGGTGGTGGTGGAAAATAGATTACACCACGGCGTGGAGACGGTATTCCGTACGTACGCACGCGCGGTGATTTAATTTTCCGTAGGATGGATAGATGGTGAAATAGGGTTGTTTCATACTTATAATAACATATCAGTATATGACTGATACTGATGTTATTACTTCATGATGAAACAACTAAATAAGAAGAAGTGGAATAAGAAATAAAGATGAAAGAATCGGTAACGAGCATTACCTCTTCTTTGAAGTGATTCTTTGAGACCTCCATTTAGGGCACTAAAATTGGTCTTTGAAGAAGACCAGGACCTCTAGGATTTATCTAGGGAAGTGGAGAGAAGAAATTGTCAGGGGTTGGCCGAGCTTGAAGGCTCAAAGTGGTGTGAGGAAGAGAGGGAGGAGGTGCCCTTTTATAAGGGAGGAGAGGGGCACCTTTGGAATAACTAAAAATATTATTTTATTATAAAGCCAAATTGGGTTTTAAATAGCTCCAAATTGATTTATTTTGAATATAAGGTCGTTATGGGTCGAAATAATCTCATCCAATATAATTTAGACAAGTTTAGGTTCCTATTTTAACCTTATCATTTAGATTTAACATTAAGTTAAATAATTTTACTTTTACCGTGTCTTGTTTTGTTCTTACACTATAAGGTTAATAAACTTACTATATAAAGACAAACAAACCCAAAGTTGTTTATTATTAATATATATAACCTTATCTATGTCATTTGGCCGAACAATAGATTTTTAGGAATAAAATAACAATTAATAATATGATATTTGTTTTAAAAACTATTTTATGTCAATTTTGACACTATTTAGTAATTGATTTTTGTGAAAACCATAACATAATGATTAGTTCTAAAAAAGTTAATTAAATCGATAATAACATGTCATATTAAGCTAGAAAAGTAGTTTAATTCATAAAAAGTCTCAAATTATATTTATTTGGGTATTTATAATATCCATTATTCTAATTTTTCAATATTATGGTAATTACTACACCATCATTGTGTCATAAATAAATTAAATTATTTAATGTCTAAAAATTATAAATAAACTATCATTATGTAGAAAATCTTATTATATTTCTAATTAATATTTACAATCGAATTTATCTTATGTATAACCCTATATTAAAAATGTTTTAGTAAATAAACTTTGATTTTAACTCTTTTAACTTTTCTTTGAATTAAATAATAATAAATGTCCTAATCTAATCCAAGTGGGCCTAAATGGTCATATTTTATTCCTAAGGTTGTTTTTGGTCTAATTAAATTTATCCAATAGAATTAGGACATGTGTTAGGGTAATAATAATATCATTTTTACCCTTAATTACCCTATTTACTTTTAACAGTGGTAAATTAAAGTAAAAAGTTACTATTCACCAAAAATTATTTTCATCTCATTGAACCACATTTTAGTCCTTGATATTAACCATGTCTCTCGGATTTTCGAAATTCTACTCACAGAAGTGGTAAAATTAAGTTTTATGAAAAATTCAGTTTTTTTAACTACCACTTAGTGGTTTCACTATTCATCAAAAAATGAAAGTTTCCAGAAAAATACCAAAAATTAGTCCTAGGCTATATTTGATATTATGAACTCAAAAATGATGTCTATTTTACCAAATTCAAAGAATATCAGTTGCATTAATTAATTTAAAAATTAATTACCGTCGTCAAAACAAATAGCGTGTTCTTAAGAGATAATAACTATCAAAAGATTGACACTTGTTTATGTCTGGTTTAAATGTGAAATTACATCCAATGACCAACATTGTATTAAATTGTAAAAATATATTCTAAATATACTTTAAAACCACTCAAATTAATAATTTATCACTATTAATTATTTCGATTAAAAAAGTTGTTTTTAATAAAAATATAATAATTTTCACTATTCATCAGAATATGAAAGTTATCAGAAAAGTACCAAAATTTCACCCTAAGCTAATTTCAACATTCCAAATCCAAAAATGAAGTCCATTTTGAAAAGTAAAATTTACAAAATTTCAGAAAGTGGTTATTACTATTTATAACGGCTAGTTCATAATAATATTATAATAATATCTCGTTTAGTGAAACTCGGTATTGCTTACTACACACGCTATCGTGGAAGGTCGCGATTGCGTGTAATGCAAGCCAAGTGATGGATGCGTGTAGTGAAAGATCCTTTTGGTGTAGCATACAACACAAGACATTAATAAAATTAAAAAGAATATTTTTCATAAAATCTTGGGGTGTTACATTCTACCCCCCTTAAAATGAATTTCGCCCTCGAAATTTGTCGGAGTTATAAATGGTTTACTACTCGAAAGTTTCTTTAATAGAAACCCACATCGTAAAAAGGAATACCAAAAATTGTCTTTAAAAACTAAAGTATGAAATATAATGGTCACCAAAATTAACTCATCACTAGGTTTCCACGTACGAGTACATAGGTGAAAATATGGATATGGAAGAAAATTCTAACCATCAAGTTCTGATGGAGAGTGGTAGAGAACATGGCTATGAAAAAGCCATCAATCACAAAGCCATAAATTTGTGATGATCTAAGGTACCATTTGATTCATCATATATAAGAGCACTAGGACCACATTTTTGGTTTTCAATATCATTTCCCTAAAATTGAAATTTTTGAATTAGAAGAAATACTTGCTTGATTTTGGTACAATCTCACTGTTGTTCATGATTTGAACAATTTCCACTTCATCTCTTAATGAAATGAAGTTGAATTTGTTATTCGTGAAGTGTTAATAGATCATGTGATTGAATGATGGGTCATTCCATCTGTTTCAAAAAAAAGGTTAGCAAAATTTATCAAATATACATAAGTCCATCTATGGTGAGATTAATCATATATGGTTACTAAAATGGATTTATACATCATATATCATACTGATTAATATAATAAAACTAGTTTCTACTAAACAAGGACTTCTTGTAGGCCAATGGTAGGCGATAAAGGCCAGTCACACTTCTGTTGTGGGTTCGATTCCCATAGCCTTGTCCAACGCGATGGGCTGTCGCCCGTCCTGCAGGTTGTCCTTTTTCTAAAACTACTTTACTATAACATCACATTAATAATATCGAAAAAAGTTCGATCTTTAAACAATACTATCTTATGTCCAACATAATCCATTCCAATATTTATCTAAAATACTCCGGTCCAAGCTCATATTATAAAGAAAACCAACAATCATTTATCCCCCATTATCTTGTTGGTCACATTCCAATCATGTGAATACCTTAATCTTGTATTCTCTTGAAAAATGAATACCCATTAAACCTTAGTGAAAACATGAATGCTGTCAAAAGTTAACTCTTTCCACATACCAAAATCCTCAAAATTCTATATACTCAAACCATGATATCACTTAGTCTTTATATCAATCATGAGCTCATGAATACTATTAAACATATTAGATTCTCTTTATCCCTTCATTATGTTCATATCATCTGCTTTCCAAAAATATTTCAATCACTTTTCATGGTTACCGATGTCATATTCTTATAGAAAACCACAATGGACCAATACATAGATATTCCAATATACCATAAAAGTACCTCAATAACATTATTCTTGAATACCAATACATAAACACTTCAAACCATCATCTCCAATGATTGTCCTGGAATAAGTCATTCCTTAATTTAGAAGTAACTTTTTATGTCAGGGCATTGAGTTGGGTAATGCCCATGTTCTCCACAAATAAGACATTGATCTCCATAACAGTCTGTCACTCTATGTCCCTTTTCTCCACACAGATAACATATGTCCCTCCATTTGAGGTATTCCTCAAGGTTCTTCTTCCCTTCTTTAGAAATCTCAATCTTCCTTTCTTTATGCTCCTCAACATGCGAGCATGTATAAAAGTCTATCTTCCTCTTATTTGATGAATTCGACATACCAATAAATTTCACCTTGTTAATCATATATCGCGATGATTGATTTGGAATAATCACAATCTCTTTCTCTCTAGGCATTAAGCAATTTTGTTGCTCATTGTCACCAATTTTTCCATTGGATTCAATGCTAACCGAATTCTTTATGGTTCCATCCATTGACTAAAACACAAAAATAATTTTGTGAGAGGAAAAAATCATACAAGGAAAATAACATAATCAAGGGGGAGTACCTTCAAAATCTAACATCCTAGGTTTAATTCTAATATCGTTACCATAATTCTAGGACTATAACCTATACTTATACTTAACCTTAGGGACATCCCTAGACATACCTTAGAAATATCTCTAGGGATCTCACTAAAGTTCTCGCATCCTAGTTTCCAAAGGTTGACTAAACCTTTCCTCTGATACCAACTGTAGAGACTCGAAGCTATAGATATTACATTACTTTTGTGGAATACATAATACATAACAAAAACAGACACACATGGATTGTAATAGTTTAGTGTATTTGGAAACTCAGAATATAATCTTCTAATAGTGGTGAAAGATCTTCAACATCTCCCATAAAGATCATCCTTTTTTACCTAAAACCTTTCTTTATATCCTAGGGAAAAGAAAACATAAAAGTGTGAGCTCAAATGCTCAGTAAGGGTAAACAAAAAAAATATCAATCACATCATATTCATAAGAACATAACATTTTGGAAATCTTACCCTTCAAAATAGGTCATAATTTCATAACATGGGATAAATAATAGTAGTGAAATGTAATCCCAATAATCATAACATAAAACATGAAACTTTGTGGGATACACACAAAATCATAGAGAATCATTTCTTATTAGTCAAGACTCATTGCCAAGACTATCTTAGTGGACAAAGTCCATTTCTGAACCGAGTTCATTCCTCGTTTTAGTCCTGTTTCACTGAACCGGTTTAACCTGTCGTTCCAGCCATGTCTATCTCATGAGATATAAAATCTTTAACCAATGCATTGGAGGGAGATATAGGTCTCACCCATCTCATAATGATACCATTCTTATGTGTGCCACAAAATCATAAATCATACATCATCGCATAACCCATGTAATAAAAATGGGATTCTTAAACAACATGACATCATAATACAATTCATATAAGATAAAGGAATTCATAAAAATAATTCCATAAAAACATAATCAAATCAATGTAATAATAGGGATAGAAACAGAACCCTATATTATCTTAGATGGAAAATAATTTTGATAAAATTCTTAAACTCCATTCATGAGGAAAATATCCTTTCTACTTCAAAAACACTTTTCCTTTCTTAACATGTCATACAATTCTAAAATAAAAGAAGATGATTAAAAAATAAACATGAAAACTTGTAAAGGAATCTTCTTGGAAATAATGTTTTAAAAATCCATTCATTCTGTATAAGTTAAAAAAACATTCTTCTTGTACTTTTGTCGGAAAAGTCAAAAAGTACCTCGTACGAAAAACGACAAAAGATTCCTTTCATATCTTTTACTAAAAACTCACTGAAGGGTAAAATTGGATTTAAAAAATTGTAGGTGTATGGAAATAATATTACGTATTGAGGAAACATGTATGTGGATGATAAAGAGATCCTAGTAGATTATTACGTATAAACAACCTCGGATAATGAAGAGATTGTGAAATAAACCCTTACCTTAGGTCCGATTTGCTTCGTATGTGTCCGAAACTCCTATATAATTATTTAAATAATGTCATTGACTTATTCCAGAATCATACTCATTGTTATGATATCATATATGGTTCACTTATGACTTTATATTTCCCGTTCTTTGGTAAATTCCATGTTAAAGAGCATTTTGGGTAAAATTGTTTCATTTGTCATCCGTGTTTTGACTTGTAATTATTCATATGATTACTTAGATCATGATTACTTCATTCCAGCATATAAAACATGATTTATATATAATATATATTCAGAATATACATATATATAATAAATCAGTAAATGGAAAGAAATACACCGTTCATGGAGACGATAGGCCGTACGTACGCATGAACGCTGTTTTCGTTTCCTTATTGAGTTGAATGGAATTAAGTAGATGACATACATATATATACACATAAATACAGTATCATTATTATGTCATATATTTCATTATTACTTATTATATATACTTTATAATCATTCATGAATGGTTAACGTGGAGAATGAATCTCATCGCGTCGTGGAGACGGTAGTCCGTACGTACGCATGAGCGATGATATCATTCTCATGATCGTGGGACTGTATTGGAGTGTATGTATACTATTTCAGAATCAATATCACTTTAAAATAATCATATATAGTTATTATTTACACCATTATACCCATCCAAGTAAGGTGGTGGTGGAAAATAGATTACACCACGGCGTGGAGATGGTATTCCGTACGTACGCACGCGCGGTGATTTCATTTTCCGTAGGATGGATAGATGGTGAAATAGGGTTGTTTCATTCTTATAATAACATATCAGTATATGAGTGATACTGATGTTATTACTTCATGATGAAACAACTAAAGAATAAGAAGTGGAAGAAGAAATAAAGATGACAGAATTAGTAACGGGCATTACCTCTTCTTTGAAGTGCTTCTTTGAGACCTCCTTTTAGGGAACTAAAATTGGTCTTTGAAGAATCCCAGGACCTCTTGGATGTCTCTAGGGAAGTGGAGATAAGAAATTGGCAGGGGTTGGCCGAGCTTGAAGGCTCAAAGTGGTGTGAGGAAGAGAGGGAGTAGGTTCCCTTTTATAAGGGAGGTGAGGGGCACCTTTGGAATAACCAAAAATTTTATTTTATTATAAAGCCAAATTCGATTTTAAATAGCTCCAAATTGATTTATTTCGAAGCTAAGGTGGGTATGGGTCGATATCCTCTCATCCAATATAATTTAGACATGTTTAGGATCCAATTTTAACCTTATCATTTAGATTTTACATTAAGTTAAATAATTTTACTTTTACCGTGTCTTCTTGTGTTCTTACACTATAAGGTTAATAAGCTTACTATAACAAGACAAAAGAACCCCAAGTTGTTTATTATTAATATATATAAAATTCTCTAAGTCATTTGGCCGAACCGTATATTTTTAGTAATAAAATAACAATTAATAATATAATATTTGTTTTAAAAACTATTTTATGACAATTTTGACACTATTTAGTAATTGATTTTTGTGAAAATCATAACAAAATGATTAGTTCTAAAAAATGATATTAAATCACTACTAACATGTCATATTAACCTAGATAATTAGTTTAATTCATAAAAAGTCTCAAATTATATTTATTTGGGTATTTAAAATATCAATTATTCTAATTTTTCACTATTATGGTAATTGCTGCATCGTCATTGTGTCATAAATAAATTAACTTATTTAATGTATAAAAATTATAAATAAAATATCATTATGTCGGAAATCTTATTATATTTCTAATGAATATTTACAATCGAATTGATCTTATGAATAACCCTATATTAAAAATGTTTTAGTAAATAAACGTTGATTTTAACTCTTTTAACTTTTCTTTGAATTAAATAATAATAAATGTCCTAATCTAATCCAAGTGGGCCTAAATGGTCATATTTTATTCCTAAGGATGTTTTTGATCGAATTACACTTATACAATATAATTAGGACATGTGTTAGGGTAATAATAATATCATTTTTACCCTTAATTACCGTATTTACTTTTAACCCTGGTAAATAAAAGTAAAAAGTTACTATTCACCAAAAATTATTTTCATCTCATTGAACCACATTTTAGTCCTTGATATTAACCGTGTCTCTTGGATTTTCGAAATTCTACTCACAGAAGCGGTAAAATTATGTTTTATGAAAAATTCAGTTTTTTTAACTACCACTTAGTGGTTTCACTATTCACCAAAAAATGAAAGTTTCCAGAAAAATACCAAAAATTAGGCCTAAGCTATATTTGATATTATGAACTCAAAAATGATGTCTATTTTACCAAATTCAAATAATATCAGTTGCATTAATTAATTTAAAAATTAATTCCCGTCGTCAAAACAAATAGCGTGTTCTTAAGAGATAATAACTATCAAAAGATTGACACTTGTTTATGTCTGGTTTAAATGTGAAATTACATCCAATGACCAACATTTTATTAAATTAAAAAAATATATTCTAAATATACTTTAAAACCACTCAAATTAATAATTTATCACTATTAATTATTTCGATTAAAAAATTTATTTTTAATAAAAATATAATAATTTTCACTATTCATCAGAATATGAAAGTTATCAGAAAAGTACCAAAATTTTACCCTAAGCTAATTTCGATATTACAAATCCAAAAATGAAGTCCATTTTGAAAAATAAAATTTACAAAGTTTCAAAAAGTGGTTATTACTATTCATAACGGCTAGTTCATAATAATATTATAATAATATCTCGTTTAGTGAAACTCGGTATTGCTTACTACACATGCTATCGCGGAAGGTCGTGATTGCGTGTAATGCAAGCCAAGTTAGGGATGTGTGTAGTGCAAGCTCCCTTTGGTGTATCGTAAAACACAAGACATCAATAAAATTAAAAAGAATATTTTTCATAAAATCTCGGGGTGTTACAGTTATAGCCTTTAATCGATAAGAGTATAAAAATATATTCAGTAATAGAGCATGGAAGATGACCTAGAAAGACACTTTCATTGCTTGATGAGGCATATGTAGTACATTGTACAAAACTCTTATGATGATATGTGTAGATTTCCTCAAAAATTTTCAGGTATAGATTTCTTCCAATATGTGGCGTAGGAGACTTGGCCACATGAGTGAAACATGGTTATCAACCCCGATGAAGAAAAAGTACAACATTATTGAAAAAGATGCATCACTTGATCCTTATAAATAATTCTAGTATTCTAATCAATATAGAGTCTCATTAAATACTTCAATAGAAAAGAAATTAGAGTTTCTTGGTCTAGTGTACTCTGATGTATGCGGACCTATACATTTGGATTCACTGCGAGGTAAAAAATATATCATATCCTTTCTTGATGATGTATCTTGAAGGGTGAAGATGTTCATTATGTGAAAAAAGAACCAAGTACTTGACTACATAAAGATGTTCCACACCATTGTAGATTATGAAACTCCAAGGAGGCATAATTGTCTTCATTCATACAATAGATGTGAGTACACATGAAGGTAATTTTAGGCCTGTTTTAATAGTTAAGGAATCTAACCTGAGAGGATGGTCCCAAGTATAAAAAATCACAACGGTGTTTCAAAAAGGATGAACATTAACCTCATGGAGATGGTCAAAAGCATGGAAAGTTTGGTTATGCTGGCTATGCCATTCTGGGGAGTAGTTGTCCATGTTTCATGTTACCTCATCAACAGATCCCCATCAGTCCCACTAAAAATTGAAATTCCATATAAGAGATGGTTTGGTAAACATCCCCCATGATCTAATTTACTCGTATATGGATTTTTGGTATTTTCACATGTATCTAATTAGATCAGGCATATGCTAAATAGGATATATACTCCATACATCATCATTGGATATGGATATGATGAGTTTGGATATAATATTTGGTGGCCAAAGGAGAATATTGTGATCAAAAGCAGAGATTTTATATTCCAATAGAACCAAATGATTGAGGACATTCAAAATCCTAAAATGTCTTAAAGAGAATGTGTGGAGGAATTAATTCATGATGAAAAACTTGTACTAGAACCAGCTGTAAATGAGGATGATAAGGTGAAATTAGACTCATCGATAGATAACTAAGAAGTAGTGGAAGAGGATATTGTGCAGAGGAATCTCAATCCTCTAAACAAGAAGTTTAAGAACCATCATAGGAGCTAGGTGATGTTGTTCCATCGGAACTGAAAATTTTTCAAGTTTAAAGATCTACACGAGGAATAATTCCATTAAAAAATATTCTGAGTTAGAGTACATGTTGCTGACTAATGAGGGTGAACCGTAAGGATACCCGGGAAGGTGTCTGATCCTAGAAAACTCAATTGGATTCATGAAATGGATGTTGATATGGAGTCTTTGATGAAGAACCAAATGTTTTATTTTTTGGAGCTACCCAATGGTAAGATTACACTGATAAAAAAATGGGTGTTCATGATGAATAATGATTGAAGAAAAAGGAGGCCAAACACAGATCATAGTTAGTTGTCAAGGGAATACATTAGAATTAAGGATTTTATTTTGAAGAGATATTCTCACCAGTGTTTATGATGGCTTCAATCCGAGTCATTTTATGATTGGTAGCTTTCATGGAATTTGATAATAAAATGATGGATGTGAATACCTATTTTCTTCTTGGTGACCTCTCTGAGGAGATCTATATGAAGAATCCTGAGGGATTTGAGGTTTATGGAAAAGAAAACATCGTCTAAAATTTGAATAAGATCATGTATAGACTGAAATAAGCTCCTTGATATTTGTACAAGAAGTTTCGCTCTTTCATGGAGATTTTGGGATGTATATAAACACAGGCGGACCAATCGGGTTACCTCCTAATATTTTAGGATGGCAAATTTTTTTCTCTAATAATTTATATTGAAAATAGTTTCATCATTGGGAAGGATGCATCGATGATTACCCAGTTTAAGAATGAGTTATCGATGACTTTTGATATGAAGGGCTTGTGAGCATCACAAAATATTTTTGGGATGTAGATCATTCATGATAGAAGGAGTAAGTTTCTATAGCTATCTTAAGAGAAGTATGTTTAATGTGTTCTGAAATATTTCAACATGGAAAACTCCAATGATGTAATTATTCCACTTCTCAACCTTTTTATGTTGAGAAAGGGTTCATTATAATCATTCAAATAAGAAATATAGGTGATGGGGATGATATCATACTCCTCATCAATTTCAATCTTGATGTATTCTATAGTGAGTACATGACCTTAAATTAACCTTGTAGTGGAAACCATGAGAGGATTTCTCTCTAATCCAATGAAACAACACCGGGATGTAGTCAAGTGGATACTGAGGTATCTTAAAGGTACATCAACACTATGTCTGTGCTATGGGGGAGATGAACTGACATGGGAGGTCTATAGAGATGTAGATATGGTCATAGATTATGATAGATTGATCTCTACACTAGGATAAATCTGTAAATTTGCAGGAGGAGTTGTATCATGATAGTCAAGGAAATAAAAGTACGTTTCTTTATCCATGACAGAAGCAGACTACTTTGCTACTTTAGAAGTTGGCAGGAATTTGTTGTTGCTGAAGCATTTTCTCTAAGATCTTGTATTCATACAGAAGGAGTACATGTTTTGTTTCAATATTCAACATTATTTTTACTTGAGCAAGAACTCCATGTACCATTACCAGACAAAGCACATCATCATTCACTATCATTGGATATATGATGTAATGGTTCAATAGCTACTATGACTTATGAAGATCCATTCAAAAGAGAACCCAGTAGATATGTTGACCAATGTGGTTTATTAGGAAGAGCTAGAACTTTGCAGATGCTCCAATAGACTGAATCGCTTGGGGGGAGTTAATGGAGATTGTTTTCAAGTGGAATGCCACCATTTCAATGGTGGTGCAACAACCTCACATACCTTGACTTAAAAACTTTTTTCTACACAATATTCATGTGTAGTAACAATTATTTTTACAACCCTGAGAGTTGTGAAGGGTAGGTGGCTTCCCATGTGTAAATTCAAATGTTTTGGTGGGTGTAGGTGGGATTGGTGGGAGTTGTGTCAAACTTGACGTCTCCCACCATGCATATTTAAGGAACCATTTTGGAGCTTCCTTCATTATCATTTTGAGAAAAACGATCTATTCATTGTTTTTATAGATCCTTGAGAGCTCCATATGAGGGAAAAGAAAGGGAGGTGTGGGTGGGGTCTTTTCTAAAATTGTTTTTGGTTAAATAAAAGTCATGTTTCCCTTCCATACATATCTCTTAGTGGTTTGAAACCCCAAAAATTAATGAGTACCATGAGCATCCTATCATGATTCACTTGTTTAAATTCATGATTATGGATGAAAAATCCATATCCACACCACTACTCTTCAGATCTGCAAACTCCATCACCAATGCCTACTATCACATTAAAAATCCTCACAACACAAGATGAGGAACATTTCTGCATCAACTTAATAAAAAAGAACCTCCATCTCATTATATCTGGATCATGCTAAGGGGTAAGAAGAGGACCACTAGATCAAGCCTCTTCTACTTGATTTGTGAATCCCCCACTAATTGAGATGGACTGCTCCTACACTTGATCTCTTGAGAACCTATGAAAGATAAGAGAACCCTGAGATAATTCCTATTGTAGTTACACTCAGAAAGTTGAAGTCCACTTACCCTTACTTAAACCAAAAATTAAAATAAAGAGAAACATAAATAAAAAATATAAAACCAAAAAGAATATATTAAATAGATATATAATAATAATAATAATAATAATAATAATATACCTTTGTATAAAAAAATGTATATATACTATATAAATATATGTATTGAAAAGATAATAAATTTATGTTCTGATATATTAATATACATATAACCTAATAAATATATATATATTTATAATAATTAGTATATCAATATATATATATACATCATACTATATTTTTCATTTTGGTGACCTATACAGACTCAGGCCCAGCATTGAAGCCCAATATTCTTCTAGACCCAATCCCAATTTCAAACACAAGAAAATTCAACCAGAAAGCATTAGAATTATTCTATATGTGTTCAAGATTGGGCAAAGAGGACTTCCCTGAAAAAATTAATCTCAATTTTTTTCTACAACATGTGACATTCATCCAAACCAAGTCAAAATACACCTAGGCACTGAATTTGAAGGTAAAGAAGTTGTTATATCACCCCTTCTATACCTATATCTCACCCTCTCCAATTGTAAATATTTTTCATCTATAAGTATATTTTTTCTCTGTAGAAAATATTAATCCTCTATCGATTAGGTTTCTCTTTTTTTGTTCCTTTTTTTTAAATTATAATCAAATGGTCATTCTATTCTTTTTTAATAGATTGTTTCCTTTCCCCCTCCATTTCTTCTCATTTCGTTCCCATGTGATGTACCAATGGATCATATATCCATGAAAATAAGCAGATACCCAATTACGGGATGTCCAAACAAGAATCATAGTGACAATATTGAGTTTATATGTTTAATACTTAATTAATCTTTTCTCTTTATCTACTACAATAGTTCAAGTATAATGTAGAGAAAGCTATTTCCACTCTATTATCAATAAACACCATCACACTCTTCTAACAGTAACACTTAAATTCCTTCCTCCATTCATATCACACTTAGTTCTTGAGGAATTGATTGGTTTGACCAGAAGTATGGAATTTGATTTCACTCAGGTGTGTGATTATGTATTTTCACTTTAATGAGTAATTATTATTTACCATTCAACTTAGAGAATACATGGAATGACTGGTCTACTTAATCATATCTTGATAAAATCATTGGTTTCATTGAAAATGAAATAGTGGAAGATGAATAGGTGAATGACATTGACCTTACTCTTTAAATTAGATGATTTAGAACAATGGTAAATAATTATAGATCTCATTAGAAGTCATCATTAGATTCATTTTAATTTCTAGGATTCATTCTATTATCATTTAACATCCCTCACTCATTTCTATATAATCAAAAGGATAATAAATTATGGTATCTCTTCTTTCTAAATATGAAAAACAAAACAAAAATACATAAGTTCTAGGATATTAACAATACCCAACCCTTTATCCTGTAAATACAACAATGGTCACACAATAGTATACATTATGATTATAAAATATATATGATCACAACCCATGAAAATCAGATGATCATATTTAGTTTCATTCATTGGGAGAAATGTGGAATTCCCACTCACTTTAACCCAATTGTAAATATTGTTTTCTTTTTTTTTTCTTGTACTTATTTATTTTTAGTTTTCATATATCTCTTTTTTCTCATCATTTCATAAAAATTCCACTAAGATGATGATTTAATGGATTCTCACCCGTATTCCAAGAGAATATTCCAATAGGAATCCTAGTATATTAATTTTCAATGGAAACACCAACAAACTCCTTCAGTAAACACAAATGGGTTGGACTATGGAAGATACTGCATAAATAACCCCAAAACCAACAACAAAATATACCCCCACACCACCAAAATGAAGAATAACATACACAAGATAAAGTTTAATGATACTCATACATTTTGAAATATTTTCTTGTGAACCAAAAATTATAGGATAATAGATATATGATTGTAGAATTAAAATGTATGTAAGCTTCAATATCCACTTCCCTCTTAAAATTCATTGATAAAATAAAGAAATAGGAAGCTAAAATGTTAGATACCGTTCTATTTTCTGAAGAATACATCCAAGAAAATGAGGAATATTTTTTAGAATCAGAGGATCATCCCATGTTTACCCAATAACACATCGCACTAGAGTTAGTATAACCAAAACATAGGCTATATGTTGAGAAACTTGAGGGAGATTGTATTTCAACCATTACATTTCCTAACTTATTTAAATGAAATTATATTTTAACTTACCTTATACTATTAATGAAATCTCATAAGAAAAATTATTGTTACTGTCCCTTGAGGATAATAAGGAAATGTATGAGCTTAATTTTTAAGAGAAGATCGAATGGCCACTTCTGGACCCTTCAACACAAGAAATCTTCAAAGTGTCTTTGTTCCATCAGAGTGATCAACATGATGAAACTAATGACGTAAATACCCTTGAACGTAAATTGTTTCCATCTCATTTTTTACACAATGAATTAACTATTAATCTCCCTAGTTTAAATTTAACAAAATTTTTACAAATGGTTCCTATAATATAAGATGAGGTTGCACAGGACGACGAGCAACAAGAGTTGTATGCAGATTACTTTGATAAATTAATTAAATTTCCATATGAAGGATTTCAATATTTCACCCAAAAAGTGTACGATGAAGATGAATAAGACCATGTACTAATGGTGAAGTCACTAATCCTTAAATAAGATATAGAACATCACTTTGATAGAGGCATAAGGAAAACTAGAATTTCTTGTGGAATTTCAAAATGTAATAGAGGAATTAGAAGCAACACATAAAGGATATAATTTTAATCAAAATTTTATTTTATTTAATTTTATTGAAAATGAAATACTTTCTAACTCTCCCCTTTATGAATATTGTGAAGAAGTGTTATTAAATTATCCACTGGATGAAGAAAAATATGTGATCACCATCGTATAACCTAAGGAAAGTCCATTTATCATCCTTTCATCCCAACCTTCAAAATGAATTTACACTGTTAAGGGCCTGGATATGTTATACCTTGTTTTTTCTGACCTCCATAAAGAATTAGAAGTATTATTTGGAATAACATTCATGTGGTGTTTCATACCTCAAAACCCTATGCCCCTACTGATTGGGGATAATTAGAAGATTTTTCCATCATGTAAATTCTATATAAAACACCTCTTTGGTGGTTAAATCAAAGAATACCTTAACTTATTTTCTCTTTCAGTTCATTTATTTTTATTTTTGTTAAAAATAATCTAATGTTTAATTTATTTTTTACATTTTCCCTAAGTCAATAGTACAAAGGATTCTAGCTCAACTATCCAGTACAAGCACCAAGGGGAAATATTGTCATGAACCTACTAGGAAATTACCACAATGGTGTATTTTAATCACATTATTTTTTTGTAATCTAATATAATTTTTAGGTTTAGTGTTGATTAAGTGTGGGAGAGGATGTTTAATCATGTTTAGAGTAGTTACTTTATATTATTTCAGTTAATTTTTTAAAATCTTTGAAAAAAATTAGGTGTACTATTTTCACTGGATTTTTAATAAATATAAAAGGAAAAGAGAAATTAAAATATGAAATCAAAATTTTTTCCGATTTTTAATTATTTTGAGTATTATTTTTCTATATTTAATTTAAAAAATAAAACAAAAAAATATACAAAAATTGAGAATATGTATATACTTTCTGTGCGAATTTTGTTTGGAGTAAAAACAATGTGTGTGATCTGTAAATAACCTCCTTTATATAGTTATGTTTTTTTAAATCCACCATTTTCATGAACTCAATTTGAAATCTTCCTAATTTAATAATATCATATTAGAGTTGAGGGAATTCATTGATTTTGAAACTGTAAACTGTATGTGATTACTGATTGATTCCCTTCGGAGGAAAAGGTATCAAATAAGGGCATCACAGATGTTGTTAATGGTGTGGGAAACATATCATTTATTGATTGTGAGTTTGTGACCTTGAGATGAATTATACAAAAATGACATATTTCACATGTCTCTATGAATCAGACTATAGTTCAAGAATGAATTAAGCTCTATAGGTATTCAATTATTTTACAGGTAGTGATTCCTAAAGGGGTGACGCCATGGACGTTCAAAAAGCTCACTGATGGGATAGCTAAAATTTGGGGTTTTGCTGAATGGAAGATAATTTCAATAGGTCGTGGGTTATATGATACTCTTTTCCCTTTGGATGAGTACAAGAGGAACACCTAGAGACTAGGCTTGGTCCCCCTAAATCCTGGTATCCTTGAAATTCATGAATGGGACCATAATTTTGATCCCAATATTGTTAAAAACATGTTTTCAAATATCTGGATTTGAGTATACAATATGAATTGGCTTTACTGGAATCCTCAAATTCCCTGGGACATTTCCTAGCCTATTGGTAATCCCATTATTCTTGATAAATAGATTGATAATCCTACCTTTGGACATTATGTGAGAATACTTATTGAGGTTGATATTTCTGCTAACTTAGTTAATGAAGTGGTGTTAACCACTCAAGATGATGGTATTGAACTAGGAATACGACATGAGGGAAAGTCTATGTTCTATTTGAACTGTCAATTATTTAGTCATATTTCACTTGAGTGCAACAGAAATAAGATGTGCAATCTTTGTAAGGTTCGAGTTCATGATGATGAAAGCTACAAGAATAGCAGGGGTAATTCAATGGCCTCCATGGCTAGTTCTGATCCCACTGATTCTAAGGAAGATTCTAATGATCCTCCTAAAACCCCTTTTAATGGTGATGTGGTGGGAGATGGAGGACCTTTGGAAAGGTGTTCCTTGGAGGAGGATATAGATAATCGTGATAAAATCGGTGCTGATAATGATGATAATTCCTAAGAATATATCTCGGTCCACGTTGGAGTTCATCTTTCTGATTTCTCAATGACTCATATTGTGGCCCCTTCTAATGGGTATGCTTTGAAGGAATGTGATGGAAGACAAACTCAGGATGCAGACCCAATCCTTGCTGCTACCCCTATCATATCTTCTGTTGATCATGATATTGTTTTTTATCAATATGTGCCAGAGGTTGGTGAATGCCATGGTATAAAACATATTGTAGTTCCCGATATTCCTGTAATTTTAGGTTATGATGCATGTCTTGTTACATATCCGGCTCTTGGTGCAGATCTAGGTTCTGTCTTTGCTCACCCAGGGGACTTCTCACATGTCCAAATTGCAATGGCTGCAAAAAGGAAGATAACCTCTTTCCTGTTGTCTTCTCGTGTTTATTCGTCCAATAGATTCTAACTACTAAACTCTATTTTGGAGGATACTTTCCCTATTTATGATTATCGAATTCTAGATATTGATGCTAGTATTATCAGTATTTCCTTTGATAATAATGAAAAACATATTGATGATTCCCCTAGAACTAGGCTTAGGTCTAAAAAATGAAGATTCTATTCAAGAACTTTGAAGGGATTGGGATTCCTCTAATGGTCAAATCCATTAGACATCTTATTATGACCAGGAGGCCATTATTAGTTGGTATTTCCAAAATAGGATTGAAATTTGAGAACTGGATCTCCATTAAATGGGATTCTCAGGGTTATTCTCTTGTTGAAAACAATAAATTTACTTGAAATTCTGAGTCCATTTGGGTTCTTAAACTTGATAGTGATATTAATAATTCTTCTTTGACTGATTTAAAATCTGTTACTATTTCAGGTTGCATTGGTAATGCCTCCCTCTAGGTAACTTTTGATTATGACTTTAATCATTATATAATAATAAGATCACCATGTAGAAGTTTAGTTGATATTTCTGAGAGTATGACAAACTGTTGGGTTCTACTTGGTGACATTAATACCAACCTGGGGCCTGATGAAAAGACTAGTGATAACTTTTCTCATGCTTCAGACATTAATCTATTATCTTTCATTGATATATGTGGCCTTTATTATGTTCCCATTTTACGTGCTGACTATACATGGAGTAGTTATACTATTAATTGGAGACATGCAAGTAAACTGGACAGGTTCATTATAAAAGTGAATGATATGAATTGGGTGATTGATGTGTCTGGGATAAATTTACTAAGAATGCATTCTAATCACAATCCCATACATCTTGATGTCTATCTCAAAAAAATAATGTTCATCCCCCCTTCCATTCCAATTTAATAACACTTGGATTGTTATCCCCGGGTTATGGGAGATTGTTTGGGATGCCTAGAAAAGTGTTTATCTAGGGAGTCCCTCTAAGATATTATGTTGTAAACTAAAATTAGTTATGCCAATGTCGAATCAGTAGAGTAAGTAATCCTTCTCCTCCCTTTATAGTGACATTAGAGAGGCTAAAAATGACTTGTCCAGATGTCTAGACACTAATATGTCTCAAAAATTACCTTAACCTAGTGAATTATAGGCTTCTTAAAATCTAGACATGTTATTTTACCTTAAAGAAATTTTTTTTTAGAATTAATTCAAAATTAGGTGGGTAATGGAAAGGGAAATAAATTCAAGAATTTATCTATTACATAAATAGGGAAACAAATTCCATGAAGAGTCTTAACGACCTTAGCATTAATTGGAATATTTTTGATTCAGAGAATGGTATTGTTGATGTTGTGGTAGATTACTTGGAGAATTTGTATTCTGATACTGGGAATGATAGTTCTAACAAAATTATTCAGTCTGTTGGCCCATCTGTTTACAATTATAAAAATAGGAGACTTTTTGATACCCCTAGAGCAATATAGATACATAATGCCCCCTTTTCCTTGAATATTCATAGTGTCGTAGGTCTGGATGGATTTACCAATAAATTATTCATTTTTAACTTGAAAATTGTTCATACTGATGTAAAAAATGAAATGAATGATTTTTTGATCATCATATATGCCATTTAGGATGAATTACAACTTTTTTTCCTTACTCCCGAAAAAAGAGAATGCTCTTGATATTAATGACTTCAGCCCTATTGCTATTGGGAACACTTTACTAAAATTCCTTAGTAAAATCATGACTTAACTATTTAGTGAGATTGCTAAGGTGCTTATCTCTATAAATCAGTTTGGTTTTGTCCCTAAATGAAATATACAAACTTTCCTTTTCATCACCTCTGATTGTGTGAATGCTATGATGAGAATGGGTTAATATGGCGACAATTCCTTGATTATTGATATTTTTAAATCCTTTCATACCATTAGATGGAGGATTTATTTCACTATTTTAAAAATTCATGGTTTCTAATATAGGTTCATTGATTTGATTGGATCCATACACTCTAGTGTTAGGTTGTATATTCTTATCAATGGTTCTCCTTGATGATTTTCTCAATGCTCAAGAGGGGTCAATAATGGTGACCCTTTCTCTAGTATTATTTTTTCTATTTCAAATGATTATTTAAATTGGTGTCTCCCTAATCTTGTTAATTTTTTGTGGTATTAAGGAATGAAAATTGGAATGGATTGTTTTTCTCCCTCACACATACTTTATGCTGATGACATATTTCTCTTGGAAGTGTGGATAAAGGTACCGTATCTTGCATTAATAACAATTTTTGACACTATGAAGAGTTTGCAAGTCATGTTATTAATTGGGGAAAATCGTCTATGATTTTTGGTGGAGGAATTTTCATATAAAATCAAAATAGAATGGAAATGTTTCTTGGTGTTAAATGGGGATCTATCCTTTTAACATAACATGGTGTACCACATTTCTATGGTAGAGTCAAAAGGTGTCATTTAGAAAGAATTTCCTTTAAAATCTCCAATCAATTAGCAAGATGGAAATGGATAAATATGTCTCATTCAAGGAGAATATGTCTGGTAAATTTAGTCATTACATCATTGTTTTTTTTACTATTTTCTCTGTAAAAGTGGGATAGATATCCGATTAAAGACCTATGTGGCAGAATCAGAAACATCATATCGACTGGCTCAATTCATGATAAGAAACTGGTCATAGTTGCATGGAAAGACTGTATCAAAATACTACAAATGGATGGGTTGGGAGGTAAAGATATCAGAATAATCAATGGCACTTTGATTAAAAAGTGCACTTGGAAACTTCTATCATGTTCCAATTCCACTATGGATTTTCTGAAAAATATAGTTTTTGGAAAATTACAGAATAAGTATGTTAATTATATCAGATACTCTGTCTAGATTGCATTAAAGCAGGCTTAATCTAATCTTATGGATTTCTCGAAATGTGTGGTTTTTATGCAATCATCTTTGAATTATTAGACCACCACTTGGTTGTTCTGACCTATCTTCAAAGAGATTAGCATTCCTTCATCTCTTAATCTTAAAACTATTGCATAGTTTTATGAGGATCTAGACCATTATGGAATTTTTCCCAGTCACTTATGTATGGAAGCCACTATATAATGTTTTAGTGACTGTGATGTTCTAGTTGGATTCCCAACCTGAATAGAATAATTACCACAAAGGAATTATATAATTCTCTTTGGGGTGATTCACTACATCCTCCAAAATGGGTTATGGGTGTCAATAAACTATTTTTCCTCGTTTTCAATAACTGATCATCTAGAGAATATGGAAAAATTGGATCCTACTACAGGCAATGCTACAACATTCTGGACTACATCTTGTTGCGGTCAGCACTTTCTGCTTAGAAGTGGATGAAACCATATCTCACATTTTTGTTTCATGTAAATTTTCTGGTAGGTTCTAGTCTTATATGTATGGTATCTCCAACTGTAGCTTCTCCTCTCGATCTGTTGATAGACTGTTGTAGTACATCTACAAGGCTGATTATAGTTAGTTGGTCTATACTATTCTGTTGGTAACAAAAACTACAATTTAGGAATTCATATGGAAGTTAAGAAATGACTTGATCTTCAGTAAAATCAATCATTCATTTCATGTTGGTGTGTTATCTATACATCATGCTATCTGAATGGCTTCTAACAACCAAACCGGCTCTATGAGAAATGATGTTTCTAACCATGTTCTGTTGATTTATCTTATTGTTAATAGAAGGATAAAGAATCCATTGATGGTGAAATATATCTGATGGATACCACCCATTCAATGGTGGATAGAGGTTAATGTATATAGGAATGCCTCTGGTGCTCCAGGACCCTCTGTATGTGGTGGTTTTTTTGTACCTCTCGGGGGGTTTGTGAAAGGATTCTTACTCTATTTTATTGGAAATGAATTTGCTATTGAAGTGTAACCTTGGGCTATGATTAAATAAATTAGGTATTTTTTCCATTTTGGTTGTCATGATTTATATATAGAGTGAGACATGTCTATTGTAGTCCAAATTCTTATAGATCATTCAAGGAATGTTCCATGGAAGATACTAAAAGTCTACACTGAAAACCTTCAGATTCTAGACTTGCTTTCCCATGAAGTCACACATTTTTATTGTAAAACTAATCAAGTGGAAGATGCTCTTTTGAAAAGGTAAATTCTTGAATTCACCTATAATTGTACCTTTGTATTACCTGATTATTGTTCTTGTCTTGTTCATACTGATTATTGTGGTGAGGTTTACACTCATCTTTGTAGAGAAACTTCGTGATGTCATGTCATGTAATTTATAACTTTTTATTAGATTTTTCTAGGAGAAGGCTTTCCTGAATACCAATATTCTTGGTATTTTGGTGGAATCAATTTTATAACATTAATACATTAGAATTTTGAACATAATCTTAGGAACATGACCTTTGTGAGACAAACAACTTTGGGTTTCAACTTAAATGAAAATTATATAAATACTTTGAACATATAATTAAAATGGAAAATTGGGAATCCATCATGGATATCTGATACAAGGGAACTAGGTGTGTTTTTAGAATTATATTAAGTCATATTAATATGTACTGTGGAATGTACATTGCAAAAAAAATATATCTTTGAAAAATAAATTCAATAGAGCCTTTCGAAAAATGATTCCATTAGTTGAGGTGAATAATGAAACCAAAACATGGAAATTATTTTATGAAAAATAAAATTATGTTGTATAAATGATATGGGAAATCAAACTTTGATTTAGGAAACATAAGATAATGAGATGAATTGGAGTTATTTTTGTTTAAATTAACTTTCCACATAAATATAATCTGATCTAATCCTAAACTAAATCATTGATGGAATTAAAATAAAGAATTGATTTAATTTCCATATGAGGCATGATAAATTGAAAAGTGTAAGATCTTATGTGTTTTCCCGTCACTATGTTGTAAATTTAATTAGGTATGATGACCTTTTTGTTCTTTTTTGGTTCAAATTAGTTGATATTCCATGATAAATTGTCCGAGAGTGCAATAGAAAAAGTGTGGGTGTGTGATGTGAGAAATAATTTTTAATAATTTTTTCTTTTATTCCTTGATAATTCCTTAAGATATTTGAAATTCCAGGTAACAAAATTATTGTTTATTGATTTTTGATAATTTGGAACATAATTGTTCAAATGGATTAATTAGTTATATCAATCTACTACAATTCTACTGACGGCCAGTATAATGACAGTTAGTACCCAATTGTCTATCTTCACTATAGAATATGGGGCTTCCATGGAGAAATTCATTTGAAGGATTAGAATGAACTACACATGTATCTAATTGTTCTGTACTTGTTGAAATCAGATCTTACAAATGATAAACCAAAATCCTCACCACTACTCTTCTATATTCACCTAAAAACTCCTCCCACCAAAGGATTAAGAACATCACCACATCACCATACAAAGGGATAACTACTGCTATTCTATATTTGGACCTCATTGAGGTGGATAGAGAAGAACACCAGATCTATCCTAGTCAAATGGAGTCGTGTCACCCCTAATGATGAAGTTGGACTGCCACTACACTAGATCTAACAAGAACCTATGATGGAGAACAATACACTTATATCGTGCCTACTATTGTTCCAATAAGAACCCACAAACCACTTCCTCCATCCTAAATCGAAAAAGAATAGAAAGGAAAAAATTTATAAAAATATAATCAAAAGATATATAAAAATAATAATAGTAAGGATATATATAATATAATATAATATATATATATACAATAAAATAATTATTTATTTTTATCAATTAATATATATATATATATCACATAGTATATATAAACTGTTTATTGTTTTTTTAACTACAATGAAATCCAAATAATTATGCCCGATATTGAATCTCGGAATTTATCTAGGGCCAACACTAATTACAATAACACGCAACTACACCCACAAAGCACTGAAATAAGTATAAATGCATTCGCGATAATTGAATTATGATGTACCTATTATAATTAATATCAATTGGTCACTACAACATGCAGCATCTGTATAAACAAAGTCAAATATCACATAGGCAATGAATTTTAGGGGGAAGAATCTAGTGTCTCACCACCTTTAAAAATTTCTCTCAACCTATCACAATGTAACTATTCGGTCTCTCAAACTAGATTTGTCCCCTGCTAAAAATTTTCATCTTGCATCGATTATGTTTCTATTTATTTTTTAATTTATTTTCTCTTCAACATTTCTAATCTAATGTTCATTCGAATCTTCATTTAATTAAACTTTGTAAGTCTTTCCCCCTCTATTTATTCATGTTTCATTCCCATGTGATGTCCCAAGGACTCTTATCTCCTTAGTCATGGAGACCTGACCCATTATGTGTGGTATAAAGGGGGATCCCAATGTTGATCTTGAGTTTATATTTTTAATTATTAATGTATGTACTATCTAATTATAGTGTGCTTGTAGAAGTTAAATGCAACACCCCAAGCTTCCACGGTACACTTCTCTTTGAATAATATAGTAGCATGTGTTGTACGCAACTTTGAGTTCTAACACACACCACGACCAATCAAAGTAGCCATTTTGAATAGTAATACCGAATTTTTGAAATTTTACAAATTTTAACTCTCAAAATGGACTTCATTTTTGGATTTAAAATATCGAAATTATACTATGGTAAAATTTTGGAACTTTTCAGATAAAATTTATATTTTGATGAATAGTAAAAATTACTAAATTTTAATTAAAGACAACTTTTTAAATAAAAATAATTTTAAGTGATAAATTAAGAATTTGAGTGGTTTTAAAGTATATTTAGAATATTTTCTTACCATTTAATACAATTTTGGTCATTGGACATGATTTCACATTTAAACCGGACATAAACAACTGTCAATCTATTGATAGTTATTATCCCTTTAAAACACGCTTTTTGTTTTAACAATAGGAATTAATTTTAAAATAATTTCTGCCCCTTCTGTGTTTTGAATTTAGAAATATGGACTCCATTTTTGAAATCAGGAGGTACAAATTGTGTAAAAAGGAAACTTTTATTTTTAGACATTTTGAATAATTAGTTCGGTAAATATTTTATTTACCATGGTTAAAGGGTAAATCTGGTAAATAAGGGTAAAAAATAATATTATAATTATATTAATTTACCCCAAAACGTGTCCTAAACTTATTTGTGAATACATTTCCGACCATGGTCATATTTGGGTCGATTTTGGGACCCCATGGAGCAACTTGTAGGTGATAGGGACAATTTATATTAATTATGTTAAAGTAAATACGAAAATGACATAGGCATATATCTTTTAGAAAAACAATTTTTACATAGGGTTATATATGTTATATTTTCGACTATAAATATTCATTAGAAAGATAAAAATCTTTACTAAAAAATGGTGTTTTATTTATAATTTTTAGACATTAAATAATTTAATATATATATATATATGACACAATGATGAGGCAGTCATTACAGTATTAATGAAAGATTAAGATAATAGATATTATAAATACACAAATAAATGTAATTTGAGACTTTTTATAAATTCCAATAATTTTCTAGGTTACTATGACATATTAGGATAGTTTCTATAAATTTTTTCCAAGTAATAATTCTTTTATGAATTTATCAAATACAGAATACCCAATAGTGTCAAAATTGACTTAAAAGAGTTTTTAAAACAAATATTATATTATTAATTGATATTAAATTCCTAAAAATCTACGGTTCGGCAAATAGACATTTAATATTATAGTTGTATCATTAACGGACCTCTTGGGGGACTCTTGTATTTTTATAGTATGTTTATTAACTATATAATATAAAAATACAAAGTGAAATGGTAAATGTCAAACTAATTAAGTAAGAGTTAAAACTAAACGATAAGGTTAATATAATGACCCAAACCTGTCTAAATTCTATTGGTTTAAAGTATTTGGACCCTTCCCCACCTTAGATGTTTAATAATCCAATTTGGATCCATTAGAAACCGAATATCAATTTATTATAAAATAATATTTTTATCTTTTTCAAAGGTGCCCCTCACCCCTCTTATAAAAGTGCACTCCCCCTTCTCACTAATTCACACATTCAAAGCCTTTTGGATTAGCCAAACCCTACCCAAATACTCTCTCAACTTCCTTTACTTCAACCTAGAGGCCTTAGTTTGGTCATAAAGACAACCTAAGGATCCCTTTTGATCAAATCAAAAGGAAGAACCCGAAGAAGAGGTAATGTTTTCACCACCCTTTGTCAAGTTCATTTCTTCTTCAACTTCTTCTTTCATTGTTATTTCATTTCTAAAATAATAACTCTAGTATCTTGTATATATTGTTATGTTATTATAAATATTTTGCAACCATATTCAGTATTCTATCCATCCTTTGAATGACATATCACCATACGTGCGTAAGCACGACTTACCATCTCCACGTCGTGGAGTAATTGTTATTCAAAACATTATTATTTGGATGGGTATAATAGTGATGTATAATTCATATAAATAATAAATATAACATGATAATGATTCTGTATATATGATATACCATCCAATTTTATATTATTTCAATATCAAAAGAATGATATTGTCGCTCGTGCGTACGTACAGACTACCGTCTCGACGAATGTGATGAGATTCATTCCCCATCGTATCCATTCAAGTATAATTCTCATTTGATAATTAAATGTAATTTTTACAAACTTTATATCATTCTCGATATGAATAATATACAACCTATCCATAACAAACACGACTTATGTAACAAAACATATAAAATAAATCGAGTAAGTTAACACCCGAAACGACGATAATACTAAAGTATTATTAACAAAGAATTATTAGAAGATCATATAGGATATCATAATTATGTATATTGTTCTTGAATAATTTAATAACAATGTTTTAACTATTATACATGAATTTAACATACCATTGACTAAGGAAAAGTACAAGGTAAGGGTTATTTCAAAATCTCTTAACTATCTGAGGTTGTTTATACGTAATAATCTAATGGGACCACTTTATCATCCACATCCATGTTTCTTAAAAAATGTATTTCAAAACATTATTACAATTTTACAGAATATGGGTTAAAGTCATTTATACCCTTTTTTGACTTTTTATAAGATGTTTATAAATGAATCTTTCTGTCGTTTTCCAAACAAGGTCCTTTTAAACCTTTTCGACAGAATTAAGGTAAGAATGTATTTTTATCTTATAAGGCAGATGCGGCTATTTTCCACCATTATAAATTCTTCGAAGCTTACATTACAATCTTATAAGAATATTTTCAAATTAAATGTTTTATTTAATAATTATGGGACTTTTAAATGAATTTAAAAAAAGGGATATTTCTCTCAAATAGTTTTGATTTCATCTCTGTCAACATCCTTTGATGGATTTTACGATTATTTGAAGTTTATTAATTATTATACAAAACTTCCATATTGTATTGATGGTTTTGTTATATGTTTGACTGTGGATGTGTTATTTTTATACCATTCATGGTTTATGAAGAAAGTGTGGACATTTTTTATGCTAGTTTTAATACAAATGTTTATGTTATGTTTAAACCTATTCATATGAGGAATGAATTGGACTTAATAAGTGACGGGTGGAGCCCTCTATAGCTCCTTGATTCATCGGTAGGTCTCATGAGAAAATCTAGTGTCTTGGCATAAGGCCTTGACAAAATATTATTTGTAGTCTTGGCACGAGGCCGTGGCTATGTGGTTATTATAGTGTGGCATTATGCATTCCATCATTATGAAAGTGGTTATTCATATTGCATGTGATTATTAGACTAGTATAATATCCATGTGAATAAGTAAATAGAATTATTTCATTTCCTTTTTGACATATTATGCTGAAATTCAAGTTTAAAAGGCTTTTTTTTAGTTATGCATTGCCTTATATGTTTATGCTTATTTATGAATGTTTCTGCTATATAGTTATCTTTACTGAGCATCTGAGCTCACCCCTTTCAATGTTTTATTTTTCCTAGGATGTGAAGAAATAATTTATGAATGACCTGCAGGGATAGTATGAGGGGATATGAAGTCAAGATTTTGTTGTAGTAGTTTTCACTTTATGATGTAATGTAAATTTTTTGAATGTATCTAGTTATTCCAAGTCTACTGAACTAATCGGGCTTTTGAGACATGATCTTTTGTGATCATGCCAACATTTTGTAATAATGCACTGACTCTAGGTAACTGGGGTCGGGGCATTATAGTTGGTATCATAGGAATTTTAGTACAAACCTTGGAATCTAGATTTTCATAAACTCTGATTTGAGCACAAAGACCTAAGATGGACTTTGATGATTAGTATAGAAGAACTTCCTAGAATTTTGGTATTTTAGAGATTTTGTGAGTTTTCTGAGAAATACATCCCTATCTGGATATGAGCAGGTAGAGGTGGCTCTGGCACAGATGTACCTAGGGGTAAAACCCAAAAACACCGCTTTGAGCTAGACTCGAACGAGAACTGGTGCACGAAAACGGTCTTTGCTGCACTCCTGGTTATGACACTCCTGGGGGATATGCTTAGGATAACTCTAATTTTCTTTACAAACCATTATGAAGGGTTTATGAGTATATACATCCTTAAAGAAAACATTTTTTTTGATTATGGATTATATCCATAAATAGTTCAATTTTTGTTAAGTGTTTTATAAGTATGGAATTATGTATTTTGATTCATAAACTGATCTAGTTTAAGCCATTATTTAGAAATGGAACGTCGTGGAAGAAATGGAAACCATATCAATGCATGCACTCCATGTAGGTATTTCCCTCCTACTCAAGATAATTATAGTGGAGCTGGTGATACAACTGGTGCTGATCAGCTTATCACCATACTGGGACAACTCACTCAGGTTATGAATAATAACCTTACCCGTATGGATCACCCTGATTCACAATGTGAAGGATCATTGTTAGATCGCTTCATGAGTCAACAAACACCAACATTCAATGGTTGTACAAATCCATTGGTAGCTGAACAATGGATAAGTTCCCTAGAGAAAATATTTCAGGCTTTGGGGAGTAGTGAAAGTGAAAAAGTTATCATGGCAGTTTACCCCCTCACTTTAGATGTTGATCAATGGTGTTCATTGATTCAAAACATGAAGGAATATGATGAAGTATCAAATATGGAATGGATGGAGTTCAAAGATATGTCTTTAGAAAAATACTTTCCTCGTGACCATCGAGTAGATATGGAAAGGAAATTTTTGAGTCTGAGACAAAAGGAGGATGAAAATGTAGCAAAGTATGAGGCTAACTTTACAAGGTTAGCAAGGTATGCTGGAGATTATATATGTAAGCCATGAAATAAGATTAATTGTTTATTTGATGGGTTAAAACCATTTCTCTGTTGAGCATTAGTCTCACAATACTTCTCGTCGTACGAAGACATTTTCTCGTGTGCTATCAAGACAGAAAAGGAATTCTCTAAGTCTTATGACTTTAATTCAAAGTAAGACAATAAGATATCTGCTGATCAATATGTGAATGGAAATAAGGGGAATAAGGTAAAAGTTGAATATCCATCCTGCAGTAAATGTGGGAAGAAACACCCTGGTACTTTCTTGAAGGGAATGGGAGTCTGTTACAAGTGTGGTGAAAAAGGCCACCAAGATCGTGATTGCAAGGGGAAGAAAGAAGCTACTGATGTTCAATGCTACACCTGAAGAGATATGGGACATTATGAAAATGAATTTCCTAAGAGTCAGGGGAAAATACCTCAGAAAAGAGAAAGGGATCAAGGCCAATATTTTACTATCACTATTGCTGAGGAAGAAGCTCCGAAAGACATGGTGGTAGGTTACTTAATGGTTTCCTCAAGTTTAGCAAATGATTTATTTGATTCTGGATCATTGCATTATTTCATATTTTCCCAGTTTTCTAAGAAAATTAGATATTTCCAATTTTATTTAACAAGGGAGTTGTCAGTTAAAACTCCTAAGGGAAGTATCATTGCAACAATGTTTTGTGAATTAGTTCCCATTAGAGTACATAAATATTCTTTATCTGCTGATCTCATCGTCATACCTATGGTTGAGTTTGATATATTCCTCGGTATGGATTGTATTTAGGATCACAATGCAAAACTTTATTTTATGAAGAAGGAGGTTACTATTTTTGATGATGATGATAAGGAACACCTTATCTTTATAGCAGACTCATCACCACCTAATTCTTATCTAGATCCACCCCCAGTAGCTCAATTAAATTCAATTATTGGTGAGGAAGATAATGAAATGATTGTGGGTGAGGGAATGAATGTTCAAATAGAGGATGTACCTATTGTGAAAGAATATGTAGATGTGTTTCTGTAAGATTTACTTGGATATCCTCCAAAACGAGAAGTTGAGTTTTCCATTGATTTAATTTCTAGATCAAGGCCCATGTCGAAGACCCCTTATAGAATGGCCACTGTAGAATTAGTTGAACTAAAGAAACAACTAGAGGAATTGAGTAATAATGGATTTATTCACCCTAGTGTTTCTCAATGGGGATCCCCAGTTCTTTTTGTTAAAAAGAAAGATGGATCTATGAGGTTATGTATTGACTACAAGGAGATCAATGTTATAACATTAAAGAACAATTATCCCCTACCTCGCATTGATGATTTATTTGACCGACTACATGGAGCTCAATACTTTTCAAATATTTACCTTCGATCTGGATACCATCAGTTGTGTGTGAAGAAGGAAGACATTTCGAAGACAACATTTCGAACCAGGTACGAACATTACAAGTTTACAGTAATGTCTTTTGGGCTGACTAATGCACCCTCTGTATTCATAGATCTAATGAATAGAGTTTTCAAGGAATATCATGATGATTTTGTGGTGGTATTTATTGATGATATCTTGGTATACTCCAAAATCTACAAAGATCATGAAAATCTCTTGAGTATTATCATGAAGACTCTGAGAATACATGAAAAATATGGGAAGTTTAACAAGTGTGAATTCTGGAATCAGGAGATTTCTTTTCTTGGCCATATTGTCTCTAAATATGGAATCTCTGTTGATCCTTCTAAGACCAAGGCAATCCAAGAATTTCCTACACCGATGAGTATAACTGTGGTATGTAGTTTTGTTGATTTAGCAGGTTATTATCGACGTTTCGGCCAGAATTTTTCCCGATTGGCTAACCCAATAACAATGCTCACACGTAAAGGGGTTAAATTTGTTTGGACAGAAGAGTGTGAATAATGTTTCGAAGAACTGAAGAGAATATTAGTCAATGATCCTTTATTGACTCTACCATCGGGGAATGATGAGTTCATTATTTATAGTGATTCATCAAAGAAAGGACTTGGTTGTGTCCTTACAAAGAATGATAGGGTTATTGCATATGCATCACGATAGTTGAAAATTCATGAGAAAAACTACCCTACTCAAGATCTCAATTTAGAAGTTGTGGTCTTTACTTTAAAGATATAGAGACACTACCTCTATGGTGAAAAATGTGAGATTTATACTGATCACAAGTGTTTGAAGTATATTCTCTAACAAAAAGAACTCAACATGAGGCAAAGGAGATTTCATGAATTACTCAAGGATTATGATTGCACAACACACTACCACCCAGGGAAGGTAAATAAGGTGGTAGATGATTTGAGCAGAAAAGATGATGGAGTTTTGAACATGATTATAATTGAAAGGGATCCTATTTTCATGGATCTAGTAAAGTTGGATATGGGAATCACCACAGAAGGTGAAACATCAATGCTTTTTCAAATGGTTGCCAAGCCATCCTTACTATAAAAGATAAAGAGTTCTCAGACCGATGCTGTAGAATTTCAAAAGAAGATTAAAGTTGTGAATGATGAGAGATTGAGAGACTCTGTGTATGAAGATGGAATTTTTAAATTTAGGAAGAGACTTTGTGTTCCCGATATACCTGATCTAAAAAGGGAATTGTTAGATGATTCTCATTGCTCCAATTTCTCTATACACCCTGGGAGCCCCAAAATGTATAGATATTTGAAGGAACATTTTTGGTGGGACAACATGAAGAGGAAGATTGCTGCTTTTGTGTGAAGATGTATGGTTTTTCAAAAAGTAAAAGCTGGAAGGCAACAGCCTAGTGGAGTATTGCAACCTCTTCCCATACCGGAGTGGAAATGGGAAAATATTATGATGGACTTTGTCATGGGGCTACCAAATACTCCTAGAAGGAATGATGCAATATGGGTCATTGTTGATCTTCTTACCAAGTCAGCATATTTTCTTGCTATAAGAGAAGATTTACCACTCGAACGTCTAGAAAGACTATATATTAATTAATTTGTGAGACTTCATGGAGTACCTCTATTGATTGTTTCTGATCATGATCCCCGTTTTACTTCAAGATTCTGGAAAAGTCTTCAGAAATCCCTGGATACTGAACTTAGTTTGAGCACTGCCTACCACCCTCAAACAGATGTACAATCAGAACGGACTATTCAAACCATAGAAGACATTTTGAGATCATGGTCACTTGACTTTCAGGGTATGTTGGATCAATATTTACCTCTGGTGGAATTTTCCTATAACAATAGCTCCGATTAGAGTATTCAAATGGCACCATATGAAGTGTTATATAGAAAGAGATGTCGCACACCAACCTGTTGGGATGACGTTGGTGAAAGAAAACTCGTAGGTCCAGAACTGGTGGAGGAAATGATGGAAAAGGTGAAGGTAATCCAAAACCACATCAAAGCAGCTCAAAGTAGGCAGAAGAGCTATGCTGACAACTGAAGGAACGATTTGGAATTTCAGGTAGGAGATCATGTTTTCTTGAATGTATCTCCACGGAAGGGAGTTATAAGTTTCGGAAAGAAAGGTAAATTGAGTCCCTGGTACATCAAACCTTTCGAAATTCTAGAATGAATTGGGGCTGTAACTTACCGTTTTGCAATGCCGCCAAATATCTCCAAAGTTCACGATGTGTTCCACGTATCACTGTTGCAAAAATACATGCTTGACCCAACGCATGTACTCACATATGAGGAACTAGAACTAGAACCCAGTCTCTCTTATTGCGAAGATCCTATCAGGATTCTTGATACAAAAGAACAAGTATTGAGAAACAGGACGACTCGACTGGTAAAAGTTCTATGGAGAAACCATAAAATGGATGAAGCAACTTGGGAACCCGAGGAACTTATGATCAAGAATCACCAAAGTCTTTTCATGTGGTAGAATTATAGAAATTTAGAGGACAAAATTATTTAAAGGAGTGGAGAATATAACACCCCAAGCTTCCACGGTACGCTTCTCTTTGAATAATACAGTAGCGTGTGTTGTACGCAACTTCGAGTTCTAACACACACCACGACCAATCAAAGTAGACGTTATGAATAGTAATACCCACATTTTGAAATTTTATAAATTTTAACTCTCAAAATGGACTTCATTTTTTGATTTGGAATATCTAAATTATACTATGGTAAAATTTTGGAACTTTTCAGATAACATTTATATTTTGATGAATAGTAAAAATTACTAAATTTTAATTAAAGAAAACATTTTTAATCAAAATAATTAAAAGTGATAAATTATGAATTTGAGTGGTTTTAAATTATATTTAGAATATATTTTTACCATTTAATACAATTTTGGTCATTGGACATAATTTCACATTTAAACCGGACATAAACAACTGTCAATCTGTTGATAGTTATTATCTCTTAAAAACACGCTTTTTGAATTAACAACAGAAATTATTTTTAAATTAATTTCTGCCCCTTTTGTGTTTTGAATTTAGAAATATGGACTCCATACTTGAAATCAGGAGGTCCAAATTGTGTAAATTGGAAACTTTTATTTTTATACATTTTGAATAATTACTTCAGTAAATATTTTATTTACCATGGTTAAAGGGTAAATCTGGTAAATAAGGGTAAAAAATCATATTATAATAATATTAATTTACCCTAAAACGTGTCCTAACATTATTTTTGAATACATGTCCGATCATGGGAATCTTTGGGTCGATTTTGGGACCCCATGGAGCCACTTGTAGGTGATAGGGACAGTTTATATTAATTAAGTTAAAGTAATACAAACATAACATAAGCATATATATTTTAGTATAACATTTTTTACATAGGTTTATATATGTTATATTTTCGACTATAAATATTCATTAGAAATAAAAAAAAAATTCCTATATAATTCTATTTTATTTATAATTTTGAGATATTAAATAATTTAATTTATTTATGACACAATGATGATGAAGTAATTACAGTATTAATGAATGATTAAGATAATTGATATTATAAATACCCAAATAAATGTAATTTGAGACTTTTTATAAATTTCAATAATTTTCTAGGTTACTATGACATATTAGGATAGTTTATTTAAATTTTTTTCAAAGTAATAATTTTTTTATGAATTTATCAAAAACAAAATACCCAATATTGTCAAAATTAACATAAAAGAGTTTTTAAAACCAATATTCTATTATTAATTGATATTCAATTCCTAAAAATCTACGGTTCATCCAATAGACTTATATTATGATATTTGTATCATTAATGGACTATTTGGGGGTCTCTTTGATGTTTATAGTAAGTTTATTAACTATATAATATAAAAATACAAAGTGATATGGTAAATGTCAAACTAATTAACTAAGAGTTCAAACTAAAAGATAAGGTTAATATAATGATCCAAACCTGTCTAAATTCTATTGGTTGAAATTATTTCGACCCATACCCACCTTATACTTTTAATAATCCAATTTGGAGCCATTAGAAACCGAATATGAATTTATTATAAAATTATATTTCTAGCTTTTCCAAAGGTGCCCCTCACCCCTCTTATAAAAGGGCACTCCCCCTTCTCACTAATTCACACATTCAAACATCTGGCTCAGCCAACCCCTGCCAAAATACTCTCTCAACTTCCATTACATAAACCTAGAGGCCTAATTTTTATCAGAAAGCCAACCTATGGACCCCTTTTGATCAAATCAAAAGGAAGAACCCGAAGTAGAGGTAATGTTTTCACCACCCTTTTTCAAGTTCATTTCTTATTCAACTTCTTCATTCTTTGTTATTTCATTTCTAAAATAATAACTATAGTATATTCTATATACTGTGATGTTATTATAAATATGGTACAACCATATTCAGCATTCTATCCATCATTTGAATGACATGTCACCATACATGTGTACGCACGGCTTACCATCTCCAGGTCGTGGTGTAATTGTAATTCAAAACATTATTATTTGGATGGGTATAATAATTATGTATAATTATTGTAAATAATAAATATAACATGATAATTATTCTGTATATATGATATACCATCATATTATATATTATTTTAATATCGAAAGAATGATATTGGCGCTCGTGCGTACGTATGGACTATCGTCTCCACGAACGCGATGAGATTCATTCCCCATTATATCCATTCAAGTATAATTCTCATTTGATGATTAAAATTAATGTTTAAGAACTTTATATCATTATGGATATGAATAAGATACAACCTATCTATAACAAACAAAACTTATGTAACAAAACATATAAAATAAAACGAGTAAGTTAACACCCGAAATGACGATAATACTAAATTATTATTAACAAAGAATTATTAGAAGATCAAATATGATATCATAATTATTTATATGGTTATTTTATAATTTAATAACAATTTTTTAACTATTATAGAAGAGTTTAACATTCCATCGACTAAGGAAAAGTACAAGGTAAGGGTTATTTCACAATCTCTTCATTATCTGAGGTTGTTTATACGTAATTATCTACTGGGACCACTTTATCATCCACATCCATGTTTCTTAAAAATGTATTTCAAAACATTATTACTATTTACAGAATATGGGTTAAAGTCATTTATACCCTTGTTTGACTTTTTATAAAAAGTTTATAAATGAATCTTTCTATCGTTTTCCAAACAAGGTCCTTTTTAACCTTTTCGACAGAATTAAGGTAAGAATATATTTTTAACTTATACAGAGAATGCGGCTATTTTTTGAAGTTATAAATTTTTCAAAGCTTCCATTACAAGCTTATAAGAATATTTTCAAAGTAAATGTTTTATTTAATAATTATGGTACTTTTAAATGATATCAAAAAAAGAGATATTTCTCTCAAATAGTTTTGATTTCATCTATGTTGACAACCTTTGATGGATTTTAAGCTTATTTGAGGTTTATTTATTATGATACAAAACATCAATATTGTATTGATGGTTTTGTGGTATGTTTGAATGTGTATGTATTATTTTAATACCATTCATGGTTTATGAATGAAGTGTTGACATTTCATATGCTAGTTTTAATACAAATGTTTATGTTATGTATAAACCTGTTCATAGGAGGAATGCATTGGACTTAATAAGTGACGGGTGGAGCCCGCTATAGCACCTCAATGCATCGGTAGGTCTCATGTGACAAACTAGTGTCTTGGCACAAGGCCTTGACAAAATCTTATTTGTAGTCTTGGCACGAGGCCTTGGCAATGTGGTTATGATAGTCTAGCAATACGCATTCCATCATTATGAAAGTGGTTATTGATATTGCATGTGATTATTCGACTTGTAGAATATCCATGTGAATAAGTAAATGGAATTATTTAATTTTATTTTTTCCATATTATGTTTAAATTCAAGTTTAAAAGGCTTTTGTTTTAGTTATACATTGCCTTAAATGTTTATGCTTATTTATGAAAGTTTCCGCTATATTGTTATCCTTACTGAGCATCTGAGCTCACCCCTTTCAATGTTTTATTTTTCCCAGGATTTGAAGAAGTAATTTATGAATGACTTGCAGGGATAGTATGAGGGGATATTAAGTCAATATGTTTTTGTAGTAGTTTTCACTTTATGATATAATGTAATCTTTATGAATGTTTCTAGTTATTACAAGTCTACTAAACTAATCGATCTTTCGAGACATGATATTTTGTGATCATGCCAATATTATGTAATAATTCACCGACTATGGGTAACTAGGGCCGGGGAGTTACATTAAATGTAGAGGAGACAAGTTCCCCTCTACATTTCATAAACACCATCGTACTCTTCCAACTGTAACTCTTAAAATCCTCCCTCCTTTCAGATCAAACTTCATACCAGCAGATTTGTGTGGTCTAATAGGAAGAATGGTATGTGATAGCTCTCTATCAGGTGAGTAAGTTTTTTCACACAATTGATAAATAGTTATTAACTATTCACACATTATAATAAATTGAATAACTACTATGCTTGAGCATCTCTTTAGAATAACAGTGGTCTCAATCCAAAGGAAATTGTGGAAGATAATTATGTCAATGATATTGATAGTGTTTGTTGAATTTAATTCCTTTAAATAATAGTAAAGGATGATATAACTCACTAAAATTCATCTTTATGACCATTTGAATTTCTAATATTAATTCTATTTGTATTTAATTTCCCATTCCTATTTCCATATAAACGAAAAAACAAATAATGTGTCAATGATTTCAAAATAAGAAAACAAAAAAATACATAATTTCTAGGATAGTGTGACTCCCATTTTATTTCTCCTTGAGAGATAACCCTAGCCATCGAGTATGTTGTATTAAGAGTATAAATTCTATTTGACTACAATTCACGATAGTCTCATAATCATTTAAATTCCTCAAGATGAGAATAACCTGGCACCCTTTTTAAAAAGAGAGTGAGGATATTGAAAATAGTGGCTTTTGGTACTTGAATCATGAGTAATGGTACATGTTATTCATGAAATGTATGACCATTTACTATATTTGAATAAAAAATTCAAATGTAATGCTATTAGGGGATATGGGGATTAAAAGATCTTATTTCTCGTGGTGAAAATTCCTCTAGTTCATAGGATAGACGTTGAGCGCATATTCAAGATCCAAATCAGGGAATGTATGCACATCCAAATATATTTTCCCCATGAATCAAGACACTCTAATTACTAATAACCATTAAATATTTGTGGAAACATAAGACACTCAAGACATGAAGTTTCATTTATGGATGAAATGTGCTGAAATGGTTGTGTGGGAATCCTAAAACTAGATTAACAATGGATAGAATATTACATTTATTTGACATGGAATGAGAATGGATAATGTATTATTTTATTTAACATTGTGAAAAATAGCACAAATTTGATTTAATATAACATCACGTGACTATGAATTATATTTCTTATGGTCAAACATCACGGGACAATGACTTTGATGTAATGTTGTTTAACGCCTTGTGATAAGTATTGGAGTTGGTTCCCTAGAAACCAATTTAATTATACTTTTTGATAAACCTATATTAATTGTATGAATATTAATAAACTCTTTATCACATCATGATTATTATTCTTTTTTGAATAGTATGTGATAATACCTTATGAATATTTTTCAAACAAAAATATCATAACAGATCCCTACTATGATGATATCTCAGAAGTGCCACAAAACTATTATTGAATATATTTTCAAAGGAAAAAAATATCATTTTAAGGGACAAAAATGATACAGGCTATCTGGGGTGGGGACTCATGAAACATTGAGGCACCCTCTCATGGTGTTAACCCTTGGTAATATCCTAGAGGATATTATGAGTACAGGACCTACAAGTTGGAAATCCACATTGAAAAGTGTCACTGGATGTTCTAATATCGGGACATGTGTATTGGTTCTTAGACATTAATATTATTACTAATGGGTATTGTCACTCGTGCACTTGGATGTATTGAAGAGAACCATGATGAATTTTGTTCGTGGCGAGGTAGGATATGTTGGGTGCATTATGAGTAATACTACAAAAATGAATAATGAGAGAAATGATTTTTCTCTTCTATGGAAGTAGATATCTCAGACCCTTTTATGAAGATTATATAGCCTAACTATGTCCATGTCCATGGTGTTCCTTAGGTAATTTCAATTATAGGAAGTAAAATAAAGATAAATTGAGCACATGTATTGATGGCAATTGCATGCAAACCGCTTGATTGTATACATCAGGACAAAGGATTATATTGCATGGTAAGAATTCATATGAGGTTACATGTCATTATGACTTCAACTTCTTTCTCTTGAGTTCCTTGACCCATTTCTAGATAGTGATCTTGGTCTTTAAGAAATTCAGCCTAATTACAATTAGAAAGAGTCTTAGAGGGTCATATGCTAAGTGTAAATAGTATGTTAGTTAAATAAATTATTATTTGAAAAGTTGAATAAATAGTATTCCTGGTTGTGGTTTAGTAATTATTCAAGTATTCAAGATCACATTTATTTCATCGCTAGTTATTTTATTGAATATATTATAGACTAAATATTTATTTATTGGTGAATATTGTATTTATATTTATTTAATAAATAAATAGTCCTTATTTAAGGCCCGGTAAATAATTAAGAAGATTTGTGGACCAAGTTGTGGGTCTAGTGAGAAATAATATTAAATATTATTTGATTAAATAAATTTTAAATATAACTTGTATTTTATGCACATTTTCTAGAAATAATAGCATTACTATTATTATTTCTCATGGGGTTTCACATGGAATAATAAAATATGTAATGAAACATGTGATAATTATTTATGATTACCTGGTGAATTAAATTTCTTATTATGTTATTATTCTCTAATTACCCTAGGGGTAATTGCACTGGCTAACTAATCATTGTGAGAACAACATCCTTATAGAAAAGATCTCAATCCTAGAGAACTCTTCCCTCTCCCAGAATGATCAAAAGAATGAGAGAGATCCTCATCCACTGAATCTAGGAGAATACTTTTGAAGCGCTTCTTGAGGCGATCAAATATAGACATCAAATGCATAATAATCTTTCACACTAACACCCGGATACTCCTTTAGCAATTTCTATAGATATGTGGACCATGTTTGGATCACCGATAGTGGATTCCTATCCTTGGATTCTACTTTGTAATGGTACCTCACTTTAGACCCACGGTCGAATACATCAATGAAGAAATAATCAACTTGGAGATAATTCTTTAATTTAAATAAATTAAATATAAACATAATATGTCAATTCTCTCTTCTTGGTTCTGGGTTCTCTATATTTTATTTTATATTTGATTCAATTCCGTGGATACTTGCATTTATTGTTGTATTGATCTCATATTAATGATCGAGCATGGCAATTTTCAATTTTGAGTATACGCAATCCTTCACTTATGCTACACTCAAAACCTATATGTATTATCAAAGGGAGGTTATATTTGTTTTTATGACTATTTAATGAATTATTTAATGATTTACGCTTTAATAATTTAGTTTTTCAATTCATGTTTAATTGTTCTTATAATTTTAATTTTGAGATATATTCCTCCCTTACCGTTTCTCTATTATTTAAAAAAAATAATAAGTAAAATGAAATCAAGGATCTCATCAAGAGTCACCGATGATTCTTTCTAGGTAACATTATAGTACACACCATGTATTCATAATTACAAATTGTGTAATCTTTAACTCATGCCATCTAATTTGGATTTCACACCATGTAGTTGTATTCAACATGCATAGAGTAATTCAGAAATTACTCAATAAATGGGCATTAATGAAGCGTAATGAATTTAATACTTACACCGCCAATTGACTAGGATAGACTGGTTCAAAGTCATCTAGAATATACACCGTGTAGCCCACTTGACAATTCATGTACTCCCTCCACGTTAGGGTCTAGTCATGTATCCCATACATGGATTTCCCAACTGGTGACCATGATACATGGAGTCTATATGGTGTGTGTCCCACTGGACATGTTGTGTACTCTAGAAATTTTGGAATTACACCTCACATTTCATTTCCCTAGGTCTGTACTTTTATGGATTTTGAGGAGGGTACACACCATGTATTCTGATCTACACACCGTGTACTATTTCCAAATTACACAGATTTAAAATTTTATTATAATATTTTTAAACCCTTTAAAAATGTACCATCATGTTGGTGTAATGCTGGGACATAACATGTGATTGTTTTTTGATATATATATATATATATATATATATCAGGGTGTGTGTGTGTGTGTGCGTGTTTAATTAACATATGAAAAATGATCGAAGAACTGCACGTGATTTATGAGTTGTATAAAAATTATAATTATGCATGCTTACTACATGTCACAAAGAATAGAGTGAATATAAATTTAAATACATGTTGGGTTGTTTTTAATAGGTATTCACTGGGATGCCTCCATAGTACAAGTTATGTACATGGTTATGGATGATAATCTCAAAGAAATTTATAAAATTATTCAGATAAAAATAATTGATTAATAAAAGATAATGATTAATCGATTCAAGTGTAATTAATATTAATAAAAACGTTTAAATAGTTGAATTACTGTTTTATTAAAATTTGAAATATGTTTCATGTATGTGGATAATCTTGAGTTATACCGAACCATTGTATGTGATTAGTTCTATTTTACATTATTTATTAAATTAAAATTGATTGCATGTGTGCATTATCCTCATTAATATGTATGGAATGCGTGCCCATTTTTTCATTTATGTAAAACCCCTTTTACCCCTCAACATTGTGTGAGTAAAAAGAATTTACAATGGATAGAGGTCCCAAGCTAGTGGAGGTGGTTCATGTTAGGATCAGAGACGAAACCAATCTAAGGAGATACAATGGTGGACTGGTGGAAAGCTATAAACATGAACATTAAATGGTTTATGGTTTTTATCCCCTAGGCTATGGTTAGTTTATCTATCGATAGATAAAATAACCATTAGTAATGGTCATGATCATACCCATTATTTCATTCATTCAATTTTATGGTTATTTATTATATATATTTGATGTGATCATATAATTAATGAGATATCAAGCATAAAAGATAGAATAGAAATAAAATGGATTAAGTGTCAATATTATCTATACATGGTTAATCACTTAAGTATATCCCTCTTATCATTAACAAGAATATAAAAAGAAAATAAATGGAAATTTACACATAAAATATAAGATCCCCCAATTAAATATTAAGTCGGTATGTCCTTCCATTACATTGGTTAGAATCAAACCACTGTTCAAGGTGCTTGAGCCCCAAGTTGCGGTGCTTTCAATTATCGAGGAATTCTAATATGAAGTATTGGGTTGACAAAACATAGATTACATCAAGAGTTAACTTCACAAGAAATAATTTCTATAACTGAGAGTCAAAGTTTGAGGAAACACAAAATTAAGGATTTCAAGATTGGGGAGTCCACTCAACAGATAATGGATCTATGAGTTAACACAGTGGGAATTTTGAATTCCTACCTAAAAACCTTTCATATTGCTTGGAAAAATGTATTTGGGGTAATATGAAGGGAAATATTGTTCGTTACTTCTATAATTTCTAAGAAATAAAATATTCTGAAGCCAATAGTGATTGATATTTGGATTCAACCAAATAGTGGTAGAATAATAAATATTAATTTATTTATTTTTCTACAATTATCAAGATAATTTACTAAAACATTTTTCATATTAATTTTTAGAAACAACAATCAAAATGATATGAAACATTTCTATGTGATCCATTATTGAGAAGGAAATCCTTCTCACTGGTACTAATTTCTAGGAGGGGAAAAGGTCACATTGGGTTATCCTTCTCCATGAGAGAAAACATTATGTGTTGGAAGAACCATTACCATTTGCACCTAGAAATGACATGAGTGATATGGAACTCACTGTGTATGGGAAACATCTTTATGATGTTATGGATGTTCAGTTCCTCATGCTATTATCCATGAAAAATGATCTCTTGAAGAAACATGGGGAAATGGAAGTTTATTTCATGATCTCTGGCCTTCAGGATATCTAATAAGATACGGCTATACATGAGAAGTATGGGATCTCCAATGCTTTGTTAACTATTATTCTTTGAGAGTCTACACCACATAGATCACATGTAGTAAAGACTATATACTACATTGAGAGTCTAGAAATATTATGAATTAAATTCTCAGATGAGTTGCATAAAAATCTCATACTAACATCACATCATAATACCTAATCTACTTCTATACTAAATTACAATATTAGAAATAATGAGAAGATTCTATCAGAGATTTTTACCCTAATTCTGCAAGTTGATAAGGACATGGGACATGAAAAACATACAGTTCATATGGTGAATAGGAAGAGGAAGGACAAGGAAAATGGGCCTGAGATTTATAAACAGTCTAATGCTCCCAAGAAGTGTCTGACCAATATGATGAAGATGTAGATGTAGGGTAAGGAAAATGATGCCGTATGTTGTGTATGTGGCAATACATGACACTGGAAGCTGAACTACACTTAGAGGCAAGAGAAATAAAAAATGTGTGTTCTTTATCCAGTGAATTCGTTTAATTTATACACATTGGTTATTATATATAGCTTATGGATCTCACATCTATATTCAAATATAAGAACCTAGTAGATTTTATAAAATTTCTAGAGGAGAGGTGGATATGTGAGATGTTAACAGTGGGTGGCTAGCTACTCTTGACATTTGTGACTACCACCTCACATTACTGATGAGAATGGTTTTGGTTTTACATGGTTGTTATTGTGTACCTATTGTATCCAATAACATAATTTCTGTATCATGTTTAGATACATATGGATTTAATTTCAATTTCAGAAATAAATGTTGTAACTTTTATATTGACAACATATGTTATGGTATGATGCATTTAAATAATGGTCTATATATATTATCTTATAAGAACCAAGTGTTGGAAATTTATAACAGACCAAGTTCACATGACTCATAAAACACCTAGTTGTGGCATCACCATCTCGGTCTTGTAAATGAGAAGTGTTTAACAAATCTCTATAAAGATGGTCATTTAGAATCTTCTGATCTAAAACCACTTCATATATTTCATAAATGTTTATATGGGAAAATGACCAAAAAACATTTTGTGGACATGGTGAAAGGGCCATAGAGCTTCTAGGATTTTTAGATAGTGATGTGTGTGGAAAATTTCTAGTAGAATCTAGATGTGGGAAGTCTTACATCATTACATTTACTAATGACTTCAGCAGATAAGGCTATGTCTCCTTAATGGGCTATAAGTGTGATTCCTTTGAGATATTCATTGATTTCAATAGTGAAGCAGATAATTATCTTAGTAATAAGATAAACAATATTTGATTAGATCTAGATGGAGAATATATTACCCAAGAGTTCATCGACCTTTTATGGGAGTCTAAGACTCTATCCTAACTCACACCACCTTATACAAAATGGTGGAATGGTGTTAATGAAATGAGGAACTGTACCTTTTTTGACATGGTACGGTTGATGATGATTCATGCAAATCCTCCATTATCCTTTTGGGTATATGCATTGAAACCTATGGCATACACATTAATCCAAGTACCAATTAAGGCATAAAATGGTATTACCTTCAAGATATTAAGTATAAAGAAACCAACTTTTTTACATACTCGTGTATGGGGATGTGAGATATTTGTTAATGCTTTCTCAGAAAAAAAATCTAGCACCCCGTTTCACGAACTGTCTAATTATAGGGTATCCCAAGGAAACAAAAGGATACTACCCATGCAACCCCTTAGACATGAAGGTGACTATTTCCAGATAGGTCATCTTTATTGAGATGGAACACATCCTAAAAAAGGATAGTGGGAGAAATATGAACTTCGATGAAGTTGATGCTCAAGATACACAAGATTTGGTATAGGAACAAGTTCCATAGGTCCCCATGTAAGTTTTAGTTCCTTAAATAGACGTACTGTATAGCATTTCATGAGAGTTAATGGAACCAGAGATATATGGTGTCCTTTTCATTGAGGATGGAGACTCATTATTCATGGACAATGATGAACCTATCTCATACAAGGAACTAGTGGAAAGCTCTGAAGTTGGGAGAAGGACAAAATATATGAATTCTTGGAATGATTCAATGTATCAGAGCCATGTTTGGGTTTTTTTGATGATCTCATTTATATAAATCTTGTTCGGTGTAAATGGATATTCAAGAAGAAACTAGACATCTAACGTAAATTTAATACCTATAAAGAAATGGTAGTTGGTAAAGGTTTTAAACTGCATCAATGAATTGAATATGATGAATCCTTTTAAACAGATTCCATGTTTAAATACATAAGAATCATTCATGCCAATGTAACTTTCCATGACTATGAAATTTGGCATATGGTTATCAAAACTACATTCCTTAATGGGAACCATCCAGAAGATGTATATATGACACAACTAGAAGGGTTTGGGACACCAACTAATGTTAAAAGTGTATATAATTTGTAGAGATCCATTTATTTATTAAATCAAGCATCCAAATCATGGAAAATTTTATTTGATGAATCCTTGAGAAAATTTGGTTTCATTACGAATGAATGTGATCCATGTGTTTACGTAAGGGATAATAGAATTTTGGTTATTATCCATGTAGAGTATGTTGATGACATATTAATTATTGGAAACAATAAACCTATCTAGAATTTATTCAAGGATAGGTTGAACAAGTGAATCTATATAAAGGAATAGGTGAAGCAACCAACATTATAGGGATCAAGATATTTCATGATAGATCCAAGAGATGGCATAGAATATATCAACGTACATACGTTGACCAGATACTAAGGGGATTTAGTATCGAACAATCAAAGAGTGATTGGTTCAAGTGTCACATGGTGTACATCATTCAAATAAAAATTTTTCCTAGACAAAACATGAGAAACATAGGATAAGTAAGATTCCATATGCATCTGTGATAGTATATATCATGTATTTCATATTATTTTTCTTAAAAGATCCTTCCTATGCGCTGAGCATGGTAGGTAGATATCATGAAAATCTAGGAGAAAAACATTGGACAATTGCAAAGAATATCCTTAATTATATAGGAAGAACTATGGATATGTTCCCGATGTATAGATGAGATATGTAGCTTTCCATAAGATGGTATTCTCCAGAATGTTTTCAGATAGATCATAAGGATCTGATGTCATAATCAGGATATGTTTTTATGCCGCAATGGAGGAGCTGTGATTTGGAAGAGTTCAAAGTAGCTAGTTTCCACTGATTCTACAGTGGATTAAAATTGTATAACAAATAATAATGCATCCAAGGATGCCTTATGGATTCATAACATTTTCCAAGAGCTTGATGTGGTAACTAGCAGTAAGGATCCCATTACAATTTATTGTAACAACACTGTAGTTGTGGCTCTTTTAAAGGAGCCAAGGTCACATCAATGGAAAAGGAGCATAATACAAAAGTACCACCTTTTTAGGGATTTATATAAAATGGGTGAAGGCGTAGTGACCAGATTTTCCATGGAAGAGATCATGGACGACCCCATGACTAAAGGCCTATCTCAGAAAAATCATGAATATAATGTGAGAGCTAGCAGACTTGAGGTTGTTATCAGTTGGCTCTAGTACAAGTGGGAGTCTGTTGGAGTTGGTTACCTAGATACCAAATTATTTTTACTTTATTATAAACCATTATTCATTGGATGAATATTAATAAACCTTTTATCACATTATGGTTATTCTTCAGCTCGAAATAATATGTTATAATTTCCTAAGATTAGTTTTCACGCTAACTGGTTATAGAGGATCCCTACTATGATGAGAACCCGAGAGTTCCACAACATAATTCATGAATATATGTTCTATATTCGGATTATATCATTTGAAGGGAAAAAATAATATAGGCTATCAAGGGTGGGGACTCGTGAAACTTTGGGGAAGCTTATCATGTTGTGTGCCCTTGGTAATATATAGGAGGATATTATGAGAAAAAGACGCTCTAGTAAGAAATCAACATTCATAAGTGTCATTGGATGTTCCTATCTGTGGACATGTGTATTGGTTCTTATAATTTAAAATTATTATTAATGGGAATTATAATTATCACACATATATTTTCTGATGAAAAACATGATGACATTTTTTCACGATGAGGTATGATATTTTTGGTGTGTCATGAGTAATAATGTGTTAATAAATAATGAGAGAAAGGTTGTTTCCCTTCTAAAAAAGTATATATATGAATCCCTTCTATGTAAATGATATATCCAAACTAAATCCTTGTATATGTTGTTCTCTATGAAAGATCAATTCAGGGAAGTAAAAGAATGAGTAATTAAGCACATGGGTTGATGGAACATAAATGCAACCTGCTTGATTGGAGATATTGTAAAAATGGATGATATTACATGGAAAGAATTTTATATTAGGTAACATGTCATTGCAACATAAAATTCATTCCCTTGGGTGCATCGATCTGTTACAATAATGTAATATTGGACATTAGGCAAGCCAGCCTAATGCCAATCAGAAAGAGGCACACAGGGTCACACACTAAGTGTTGCTAGTATCTCAGTTAAATAATTTATTATTTGAGAAGTTGAATAAATATTATTCCCAATTTTGGTTTAATAATTATTCAAGTATGCTTTATCACATTTAATTTTTCTCTAGTTATTTGAGATAATATATTGTGGATGTTCTATTTCATTATTGAAGAATAATGAAATTGTATTTATTTAATAATTAAATTGTCATTATTGAAGGTCTGATAAATATTGATGAGGATGGGTGGAAAAATTTCTGGGTCAGGTGAAAATAATATTAAATATTATTTGATTAAATTAAATTTACATATAACAATGAATTTAAGAAAATTTCATGGAAATAATATCTTTACTATTATTATTTGACATGGGATTTCACATGGAATAATAAAACAAGTAACGTCACATGTAGTAATTATTTATGATTACCTGGTGTATTATATTCCCTATTATGTTATTATTATATAATTAGACAAAGGTTCATTCCATTATCTAACAATGTGTTGTGTGTATAACATCCTTTGAGAAAAAAACTCATTCCTAGAGAACTCTTCCCTCTTGAATAATGCTCTCAAGAACGAAAGAGATCCTCTAACACTAGATCTAGGGGAACACATTGGAATTGATTCTCATGGTGATCAAAGGTGCCCAACCTAAGTGTAAGGATATTCCGTGCTAGCACCCATATACTCCTTCAGTGGAATCCATAGAAACACAGATCATGTTTCGATCACCTCTAAAAGAATCATATCCTCATATTCAACATCACAACGAAGTAGAACCTCGGACCTATGGTCAAACACATAAACAAATAATGAATATCATTAGAGGTTATTATTTAATTTTATTAAATTAATTATAAAATAAATAATTCGATCCTATACTCTCAGTTCAATGTTATATCATTTGCCTTTTATCTTTGATTCAATTCCATGGACTAACATTTATCATCTTATTGATCCCCGATTAATCATCGAACCTGAACATTTTTAAAGTTGATTACATGTCCATCAGGTGTTTCTTCTGCACTGTGAACCTACAATAAGGAAATATTTTTCATTTGGTTTATGTCATGTGCCAAGGACATATATGTATATAGTTTAACATCATGATATATAGAATTCAAAAGTCATTATTTGATAATGGGTTCATTTTATCATGCCATACGTATATAATTGTGAAATAATTCTAGAATGGGGGATTTTTCAATATCTCTCCTTTCTCAGTGTAAGTATGTAAATGACTATCCACCGAAATATCCATTGTATAGGAGTGGATGAAATTTTTATAGATATAATTTTCAGATGGGACTTGAATATCGTACACAAGCATCATTATATATCCTTTGATAAAAGGAATCCAGATAAAGATTTTTCCTATATTGTCCCTTATGTAGATATAGATCTTTCATGGGGAAGTAATTTCCTGCATATGTTCTTGAAAATTGAACCAAACATTAAAGACTCTTATATCAATCAAGATTATAAGAAAGAGATGGAATATTTTTTTTAAATTTTTTCTCTATAGATATTGCTTAGGAGGTAGGTAAGAAATCCTATTTTCACTTTAATGTTGTGATATCATGAAAATGGAAATGTCACCACAATAGTTTTCATATTAATATAAAAGGGTGATTTTTTTAAAACTATAGTTCAGCATAGGGTAAAGGGTCCCATAATCACTATGCATCCTATATAGATATGAATTAGGCCACACATTCTTCTTATATTAAAATCCCCTATATATGTAAGAATTTTATGAAGAGGGAGGTTTTTTTTTTCTTTTAAATTTTGGTTGGGCACAAGATTGAGTATCCAAGCATCACTATATATCATGAAGTAACATGAATCATTCCACGTGAGGATCTCATATGTTACCTAAATATATTGAGATTGTATATATGAATAGAGAGAGAGAGAGAGGCATTTTTTATTTTTGGGAATTTTTATTGGGTTGAGGATTGAGGTTCCTAGCATCACTGCATATCATATGAGGATTGGAATCAAGAACCTTGTATTTCATGAGAACTATTTCCCCCACAAAGATCTAAATCATATGATGGTGAAATAGGGAATTTTCTTTTGAATTTATGTTTGGTCCTAGGACATGAGAACAAGGCATCATTACATATCATGTAATTACATGAGTCAAGCCACATGTCATTCTTATAGTGAATTATTGGTTTTATTGATAATACTCAAATTTAAGGAATAAGGGGAATTGATTCCTTAAGGAATAAATATATTGTGTTCAAAATGGTTCAGTATGCAACAATCTATATTGAATAGGGGAAATGTGATAGATAGAATAGGCCATTTAGATCTACTTAGTGTCATGTAGGATGGACTTAAGGGAGAATTTATTTTAAGTTCACATTGCATGGACCAATGTGTGCTTCATTTTATGTTAATGTAAAAAAGAACAATATTTCATTTAGTTTAAGGCCATAAAACAAGGACCTACACCTCACAGTTTATCATAATGTGGCTGGTATTCTGTTGTGCAGTTTTATGTTTTGTATTATAGACAATGCCTATTTGGTTTAATGTCATACGATAAGGACATTGGTGCTATGTAGATTAACATCTATTTTCAAGGAATTAAGGAAAATACAATAATTATGAAAAGTGTTTATTATGAAAATTAACATTGGTAGGTGTTGTGAGGTGTACCCTATCCATCTTGTTGAAGGAGTAATATCTATTAGAATATACCTTGTGTATATGGTATTGTCTTTCCCACATTGGATCTAACATTAGAGGATTATTCCCTTGTATCATTGAGATTCTATGATCTTTTAAGATCTCTCTGTGATTAAATGTGTGGGGAAAGACAGTCTTATTGAGGCTCATAAAATATTATCCAGTGAACATCCTGATTTTGTATTGTATAAAACCTCTTCTCATCACATATTTCAAACTCATCAGTTTGCTTATATTATTTTTCATCTTCTAATATGTAACCAAATATAATGATTTAGTGTGACATTAATTAGACTTCAATGTGCATCACTAACTCTATACCATTGACAACTGAACATGGAGTCTCTTTTGTGGAATTTCATGTTGTCGTATGATAGGACAATAAGGCATACACGACATTTTATGCCCATGATTTGCTATCTTTATCCAAAAATTTTCTAGATTATATTTGGCATTATCTTATTGAAAGCCTTTATTTTCACAATTTTCATTGTAGTATTGTGAGATTAATTATTGGACTAGATATTATACTCCTAATAAAATATTTTATACTCATAATAATATAAGTTGGTTCCATTTTCCATAAATATTTTACGAGGATTAAAATTTTGGAGATGAACATAGACATTACATACTTGATAATGTTCATTGTATCTAATTATTAAGGTATATGTTCCTGAACCATTTGTAAAAGTAATTAGTTTTAGTGTGGATATACATTATCTAACTAGCTCTAGATAGGAGATATGGCCCCATGACATTTATTCCTGATACAGTAAATGGCTAGAAGTATATGAATGTATGAAAAAACTCCAGGGTCTTATGGATGAAATTTAAATTTATTTGATAGACATGACACTTCTAAATGAATTCCATGTAGTATTGTATCATCTTTGGAAAAAATAACCACACCCTTTAAATTGGTGTAAGAGCCTGGTTTTGGATTGATGAGTGATACTGGAGCCCACATGGCCTTCCTACATGATAACAAGGTTCTCTACATCATAAATGTATCCAACGAGGAATCTATCATTGCACCATTTATAGAGTAATTTATATTCATTCAGGACATCACAGAGGGAGAATTTTGTAGCTCATAGTCAGATATATTCCCTTTGAATTAATTTGATGGATGGATTCCATTTCGACGGTAAACCATTATGGGGATCATCCATTTTGTAATGTTATTATTTGATGAGGATTATAATCATGCCTCAATACAATTATAATGTGATTAATTTCTTCCATTTCATAGATGACTATTAAGGATATGTCCCTATGATTTCCCATGTGGAATATTGTGTCATCCTGGTCAAGGTTAGCGAGTGTTGTGGCTCTATTAGCTAGCACATCAACACATTCATTCTATGAGAAAGTTAAATGATTCAACATCAACTCAAATGTGAGATTTCCAATCATCCCTCTTATACTGCCAAGGAGAAGTTCCAAGTCTTCCTCATTATTGTAGTACACCCTTCTAATTTTCTAAATCAATATTTATAAATCATCCTTAACATTAAAATGGTCTATTTATTAATAGTATCTTACCAAGACCCAACTTAGTTATTTAGATTAATTACTATTACATGTACATAATTTTCTATATAGATGTAATTATATTATCAGAATAGTGATGATACTTTTCCATCCACTATATTTATGGTAATTTAAATAAATTAATTTTCTTATAAAAAATATTAGTAGTTCGCATGCTATAATGAAAACCATGAGATACTATGCCTTCGATCATAAATAATATGTCCTATCCCAAAGATAAATCATATTGACCAGAAAAAGTTGATATCCAACTATCAGATGATGGGATCTTATAAGAATTGGGACTTCTCCTCCTGAAGATCATAATTAGTGATCTCTAGAAGTTGATATCATGAGGAAAGACCCACCAATAATGAAACCACATGATTTCTGGTTTTGATTGGTTGTTCCTATCTATGAACATGTGTATTGGCCTCCATAATTGATATCACAATAATGGTATTCCATTTGATCATGTAATTTGACGCAAGAGAAACACCATTATGTTGAAGTCATGGAAGGTTAGCTTCTGTTAGGTTCATCATTGATGGCATGGCATTGGTTGAATGGTCAAGATAGAGTTCTTCGCTTCCATGTTACTGAAGTGATATCTTTGTCCTAGTTGATCAGGATGCTACAACCATCATTAAATCCATATCCATGGTAGTCAATGGTAAAATTCTCCATTTAGAAAAAAACAATTAAGTAATAATTGATAATGACACAAGTTGTGCATCATACTTTATGAGACATATTAAGAAAAATATATTACATTACATAGTGAATGTTTGTTGGATTGTTATCATTGCAATGACTATAATTTATCTCTTCAAGGTCCATGATGGGTTTCTAGAATCTAATCCTGGTCTATAAATAATATTCATTGTACTTAAGATATGGGCCTAGAGGGTCACACACAATTTTGAATTTAAGAGAGTTCCATATTCAAGTGAATCGGTATAGGAGTTGGTGGACCCCACCATAGCGTCCAGGCATTGTCTAAGCATTAACGATAACCTATGAATAAATAATTTCATTATTATTCAATTATTGAATAATTAGATTAAATTTATTTAATAAAATTATTTAAAATTGATTATATAAATAAATGGAATAATATTATATGAACAAAAATTATTTTAATATTAAAGGTTCGTTTAATATTAGTGAGATTTAAGAGTCAAGTTAATAAATAAGGTTTATCAAGTAATATATTTAATATAAATAAAAATTATGTGATAAAAATAAATAAAATTTATGATACATTCTATTTTTTGTAAATATTTATTTATTTCTTATTTAGTGGTTTTTGGTATATGGGATTCAGGGAACCGTATATGGGTATTTATGACATCCTGTAACATCCCAACCAAGAATCCTCTAACTGATACCTCGATCTGGGTCTCCATATGACCTCAAATGTGCCTCTCTGTTTTCTAGAGGTTTCAAACTACAGGTGAGAGTTTAATGTAACACATGGGGAGATTATACCATATTTATTAGAGTATTCCACAAAAGATAACCATAATAAATAATGAAAGTAATGAAAAATTAATAGAAAACATTATTAACAATAATTTATGAAAATAGGTACAAACATGTCCATATTGTAAATATGTCATATATTACTAACGGTTCACCAATGAAGGAAACCCAAAATAAACAAAAAATGTTGAATCCCTAAATGGGTCCTGAATCCATGTTTGGATCCCAATCCATGCACATTCTGAGCGAAAATAAACTCTCTATAATATGACCACTTCCCTTGTCTTGACCTAAAATGATAAAATCATATCATGTACCAAACGATTTCTTGAGAAAGGTGTTAGTATAACTCAGTAGTCCACCACCAATAGTGTCTACAAAATATCCTATCTAAAAAATTCTTCCAAGTAGTAAATAAATTAAATGATAAAAAAGAAAACTCAGGTTGCAATTAGGTATGAATATTCACTTATCCTATTACCATTACTATTTCTATTCCCATCTGTTAAATAATATTTATTACTAAATTTATTTACAACGCATGTTATATGGGTTATGCATCTACATCATTTAGAATCCACACTAAGAATACACATCTCTATGAATAAGAGGATAATTTAGTTTCCATTCTAAATATAGGAAAACATATAAAACAATACATCTTAATTACCTTGGGGAAAAATTATAGGTCGTTTCATCCAATGAAATCACTAGGGACATAGAGCCTCAGTTAGACTCTCTAACCCCGGTATTCTAGGTGTGGAGTTTAGAGGCTCAATCCAAACCGACCCATGGGAATAGAACATCATTTCAATACCCCACATACTCCCAAAACATGTGCACATTCTTATATTTTCATTATCTACATATACCATATCAAAAATCATGAATAAACACTAATCACAGAACAAACAGAGTTTACTTTTTTACCACATAAATCACCCTAAAGATTCAACTCATTAACATTATTTCCATTAACTTAGCATAACACATTTATCCCATATCCCTTTTTATGCCTTAACCCATGTATCATACTCAGAAATTTCCATATATTAATGATTTCAACAAGTTTATCAATTCAAAATCATTTACCCATTTACCCTGTTCTCCATTTCATATTCTTTAACCCACTTATGCATTATAAGTCCATTTATTTAATCACATAGGAAAATTTACTTTATTTATACTAACATAATTCATGTTAAGACAAAAATTCTTTCATTATGTTACCAAGGATAGACATAACATATTAATTCTCCCATTTTAATTCATTCTAACATACCTACATGTACGCCATGGGATCTAACTTAAGAGAAATTAATTTTGGTCCTAACATTACCATTCCTGATGTTCAGAATCATTGTTCCACCCCATGGATGGACATAAATTGGTTTATTCAACCTTATTTCACTCCATACGGGTTAGAAGAGGTTCAAATGCAAATTTAGAAAACAGTTTTTACCAAACTATACAAAGGATATTAAATGAACAATAATCAAAATGAAAATTCACAAACATGAAAGCACATTTCAATGTAAATACAATGGAATATAACATGTATACCACCAACCTTGAATGTGGAGGTAAATTCACCCTTAACCATAGACACTGATTTGGATTCAAACACCCCTTGAATCCCCAACCTATGATTCACCAAAAAAATAATTTTAAGGGATTCCAAAGAAGAAGAAGAAATATACAAGGCCTAATCTAAAAAAGTGAAGAATGTGAAAGATTAGTCTCACTAAAGCTTCTATTCACAATCAACGATGCTCCAAGTCGCCTAAAAATGAAGGGGATTGATAATTGGGAGATAATGAGGGTTCAAGTTTGTCACTATGGCTGGATATTAGTGAAAGGGGAAGAAAATCATGTAATAACATAAAAACCCTGAAAGGGGGAAATGGAAATTATCCACTTATTAATTGGGTACATGGTTTGGCCTCTCTATTTTCCAAACCATGAATGGAGCGTGTTCCATCCTCTTACCAAGAGGGTTCAATCCACACAGATACCTGGGGATGCCCAAAAGGATTGAAAAACCATGTAACAACCATGCTATAATCTCATCTCCAAGGTTACATAGTTTGGATTCCCCTCCCCATTTCTTGGTTTTCACTAACCATGAAAAAACATTGTAACACAGATAAAATGGACCGATTTCTCATTTCCTTCATGTACCAATCCCCCAGAACATCACTAAACTTCCTCACACACCCAGTAAATATTTATTTATTATTAATTAATGGATTAAAACAAAAATTTAATCAAGGAAATACCTTCATAAAATTTGGGATCTTAAGACCTCTTCACCTTATAATATCTCATCCTAGAGCCGCACTTCCCAACATCACGGAGCTTCTAAAGGAAAGAGATCAGGACACAAGTCCCTCATATCCAACTCCCTTTCCCATGATTCTTCTTTATCATTTCAATGCTTCCATAGAACACGAATTGAAGAAACAATCATTTCATCACAATACCTTCTCATTACGACCAACAATATGAACTGAATTCTCCTCAAAGGACACATCATCCTCAAGATCTACATCCAAAACATAAATCATATAATATGGGTAAGGGTGAGACTAAAAAATATATGAAAGATAAAAAAATAATGAATACCAATATATCAGAATGGGAGAGCCAACCCGTATGCCATTGGTCTTATCCTCTCCACAATCTCAAATGGTACCACATACCAGGGTTCAAACTGACTCAATTGTAATTAATTTTATTCCAATGTTTAACTATTTGTAACTACTATAAACTATAGTAAAGTGTTATTCATGGTCAAACCCAAGGGAATTATTAAAATTAAGTCAGAGTGTCCAAATTTCAAAACAACCCCATTGTTGTTAAGATAGGTTACATTTTCTTTTTTTACCTTTTTAAATTTTTTATATAAAGAAATAATGAGACACAAAGATTTTTTTAATTTTTTTAAAGAACTAGGTAGAAATTTGAGCTAGGATATAGTAGTGAGGAGTAGAGAAGATAAATGTTGAACGATGAACAATCAAGATGAAATTCTCGAGGAAAATCTTTCATAGTTGTTTAAAGAGGATTCTTATTCACAGATATGTAAATGATTATGAAACCACTGAAAAAGAATGATTTATCTCCCTCTTGAGGAAATAAATACTGAAAAATAATCAATCTTATAGATCACAAAAACAACAAAGATTCATTTCAAAAACAATATTTGAAAAATTCAAGGGAAGACAAACACAAAAAACGTTCTGAAGTTTATCTTTTAGGATTTAGATCCTATAAAAGAAGAATCCATGATCAAACACACTAATTAATCATGGATTTTGAATTGAGAATAAGTGTTATGAATCAAGTGAATGATATCGAAATTTATCTTTCTAATCAATTATGAATATAGTGAAATGAAGAGTGAAAAAGAAAATAATGAAACTAAAAGAAAATGACATTCCCCAAACTAATTTTGTTTAGAATAAGATTGTATTTATTTCGAAAGTGGAAAATAATTTCAATTAAAGGGTATAGAAATTGAAAATGGAAGAGAAATCCACCTTTAATTCAAATACTTCTCCTACATTCCCTACTCTCCAATGTAAATGTGTATCCTCTTCTAAGAAGTCTCCTTTATTTACAACCCAAAAGTGTCGAATTATTGTCAAATAAATGATCGATCTTCGCTACTGCTGCCTCCCTCTTTTTTTGAAGCCCAATATTATACAATGTTGGTCACCAATATCTTCCACCAACATAGGTTGGTTCTCTTCTATTCCATCGTACATGAGGATTCATCCCTGGCTTTCCTGACAAATTAACAAAACCCCTCTAAAGATCTTATTCAAGTAGTTGGGTTGAATATGGATGTGATTCCTGCTTCGGCTTAAATATGATCAATGAAAACAGAGAGTAAATAAAACACTTTTTAACACTACTAAATGATTTAATAAATATTTACTTATTTAATTAAGTAAGACTGTAATTATTATATTATAGTAAATAATAAATTATTATGTTAATTACTTTATAAAATTATTTTTTATTATAATTAATTTATTAATTATTATTTTAATTTATTAATCATTTAAATAATTTATTTTATTTTAAAAAATTTTTAATTAATCTTTGTTTTATTTTATTAATATTATTAATGATAATATTTTTAAATCTATATAATTTAAATATAAATTTAATTATTTTTAAAGGTTATTGATTTATTATAATATTTATTTACTTATTATTATTGTTAAAATTATTAATTTATTGATTTAGTTAATCTTTATTAATATTATTCAATTAAATACTTTTGTTTATTAATTTCATACTTATTTATTTGATTAAACTAGTTTATTTTATTTATTAATTTTAGTAATTATTTTTTATTTAATTTAGAATATTAATTTTTTTTAAATTTGTATTAGTTTTTTTATTCAATTAGTTTTAATTTTATTTATATACTATTTAAGTTATTCATTATTATTTTTATTATTTTATTTTTTGAAATTTTATAGTGTTTTTTCTGTACAGAGCTGCAATGGGGGGTGGTAGCTTTGCCCTCCAAAAACATCAACTGAGGCATGCTTGATGCCTCTTTCTTCACAGTAACTATTAGAAAATGTGAAGGCATATAGAGAAGGAAGATTAAGCCTTGATGTGTGAATTGTATTCACTATCTAAAAGGGTTTGATCCACCCCCCACGTTGATAGTGGAGGGTTCTAAGTGGAAGTCTCCCTCAAGGATTTCACCATGATATAATGTTAATTGAACACTGATGATAGATTTCCCCACTTAATGGATGTTAGGAGAAATCCAGAGAATTTCATTGTTAGAAAAATAAATAACCCATAACTTATCTCATCATCACTTATTTATAAATAGGAATAAATGTGAATTGCACCGGTTTTGTATAATAACACATTTGTTTGACAAAAAAAAAAGAAAACTCCTCACGGGGGACACATTAGTTAAATCATGCCATTTCATTCAAATAACTCATTATTTTGAACAAAATGATACAACTCTTGGTTAGGGACACAATGATAAAAATTCGAAAAAAAACAATTTATTTTAATTTATATTTTGAATAAGAAAATATAACAATCCACCAATTTTATTCATAAATATTAAATCTCTATAGCACAAGTGATTTTTATATATAATATGGGTATTTATTGATTTAAAATATTTCTTAGTATCAATATCACAATATTTTATCATATTTAAATATTTTTGGAACATTAAACTTTTAATATTTTGAATGAACTAGATAAAACATAAATACATAGAAATCACTTACAACATCTCATTTTATAGAACTTTTATTTCCATGTGATTATATCCTTTTCATGAACTCTCTATAGTGTAATCCCATTAACTTCTATAAGAAGCATAACCACTTCAAAGTTCACATTGGAAAAACATTATAATGTTCTTCAATATTAGAGAACACAACTCATTGAGTCTTATCATTTTTTAAGAGTTTATAACTCAACCCCTAGTCATACCGGACAATATTGGCACCAAAACATTGGGGATATAATTTTCAATATCAACAATCATCTTCGTAACTTGTTTTTACCCATTAAATATTTTTATAAGGATCTACCTAAAGAATGTGTTGGGTTTCCATTAATGATATTATTTATTCTATGGGATTTAGTGCCATCTCTCTATTAGATGCACGTATGATCACTCTAGATATAGATTCTGTAAATTGATCTGTATGGTTTTTACATGATCTCACACAAACTATTATTAAGGATCCATCTTGTAACAATTGTATTAAATAATCATGTCTCAAAAATATATGTCTAGACTTTCCATTGTACATGAAACTATATTCCCTTGATAATTTTGTATCACTATCAAAACTGATAGAGATAGGAGGCATCGAACTGGGCCACAATCTAAAATCCAATCATAGATTCCCAATACATTCAACTTCCATTCCATAATCCTCTATGGTGATATACACTGACTCCATTGTCATATATAAAATTCAAATTTGTTTCATGATCCCCTAAGAAACAACACAATATCCAAGTGTAAACAAATATCTATAAGTGGATTGGTTATCACCAATACTAGTAATCCATCTGGCATCAGTGCATCCTTCAAATACACTCAAATAATCATTAAAGTATACACTTAAATAATTGGTATTTCTTAAGTGTCTAAAGATTATTTTTATACATCTCCAATGATCCCTGATTGGATTACTAGTATATCTACTCATTTTACATAGAGAAAACTCAATATCAGGTCTAGTTCAATGAATCACATACATTAAAGAACCAATTATACTAGCATAATAAAGTTGTTCTACAACTCTACCTATATTTATAAAAAGGATAACACTAGAATAAAATGGAGTTTTTGAATCCTTGAAACCAAGATGATCAAATTTATATTATATTTTTTCTATGTAATGAGTCTGACTAAAATAATAACCCCCCCGCAATGTCTTTTAACATTAAAACCTAGAATAATATCAACTATTCCGAGATCCTTCATTTAAAACATTAATGATAAGTAATTATTTGTCTCAATTACACCAATCATATTAGTGCCAAAAATTAACATATCATCCACAAATAGATATGAAATAAAAATATATTCTTTTTTAAAATTTGAATAAACACATTTATCTGTAATATTATTAGGTAATGCATTATATAAAATTATATAATCTAATTTATCATGAAATTTCATAGGATTTTTTTATGATCATAAAGTGTTTAACAAGCTTACATACTTTTTTTTCCATTACCCAATTAAAAACTTTTTCTGGTTGTTCCATGTAATTATATTCACATAATTCAAATTTTAAAAATAAGTTTTGATATCCATTTGATGAACATAAAAATAATTAATTTAAGCTAAATCAAATAATACCCTTATCAAAGTAATTCGAGTTATAGGGGAATAATTATGAAAATATCAAATCCATTATTTTTTTTGAAATCTTTGGTAACCAATATAGCTTTAAAAGATCAAATTTTACCATTGCAATAATACATTTTTCTAAAAACCCATTTACCACTTAATGGTTTTGAACCTCTTGGTAAATACAATATGACCGTTGTTTTTCCCCATAATGGAATCAATTTCATCGTTAATTTATTCTGTCTAGAAAAAACATATATAGGATTCATATCCAATTTAAAAATATTTGGGTCATTTATAAAGTCAATAGAATGGGATATTTATTTAGTATCTGATTATTTAGATCACCACCAAGGAAAATTATTGAATCAGGAGAAATAAAATATAGATGTAGATGTTTCTATTTCATAATTCTTTTACTCTATTTTGGTTCAACTCGAGAATCATCATTATTCTAGAGTATTTTTTTTGCATATCCAACAAAAAACATTTAATTTATCTAGTCACAATTTTAGTTATTTTAGGATCAAGAACTCTATTGAATGCTAAACACTCAAACACTTTAAAATATAAATGATTAGGTTTTTTACCTCTCCATATTTCATAGTGGGATAACATAGTTTTCCTAGAGGAAATCCTATTATGAATATGACATACAACCAATAAAGCTTCACCCCATAAATGTAATGGTAAATTAGATTTATTTATCATGAAATTTAACATTTCCACTGATGTTAACTTTTCCTATTCAGCTAAGCCATTTTTTTGAGGTGGGTATGGATTAGTTCTTTGGATAATTATACCATTTGTTCGTAGAACTCATTAAACTCATTCATAAGGTATTAACCACCTATACCTAAGAGAGATACTTTTCTATTTTTGTTTAATTGGTTTTCATTTTTTGATTAATACTTCTTAAACACATAAATGGAATTTTAACTTATTTTACGAATATATATAGGTAATTATCTACTGAATACATCAATAATATTAATAAAATATATTTTTCCTCCATGAGTTAAAAAGACATTTAATTCCTAAATATTAGAATTCACTAATTATAATATATTTGAATTTTTTTCAACACTATGAAAATGCTTCTTACCATTTTAGATTCTACCCATGATTAACATTTATTAAAATCATTTCCAAAAATTTTCATGTTTAACTCCGAAGAATATTCAATCGTATTGTAAATGTATATTTGGTACATTGCATCATTTTAGTAGAATTTCCCAACAAACATGCGTCCCTTCGACAATATAACCCTCTCAAATTCTAAAGAAACCCAAAATATTTTCTTACAAATAAAACAAACCGAAAATAAGTTTCTTTTAATTTTTGTGACATACAACACATTAAGAAGATTCAAAATTTTCCCTAAAGTATATTCTATCATCACACTTCCTTGTTCGCTAACATTGATGCATGCATTGTTTCCAAGAAGAAATTAATTTGTGAATGTACAATCATCAATGGTTTTGAACATTGAAGGATTATTTCACACATGGATTGTTGCTCCAAAATCTATCACCATTCCATATTCACTGAAGTCATATTGACTTTAGATATCATTTTGACTATATTTTTTTGAGTTAGTATATTTTTAGTGGGTTATTAAACTTTTAATTGATAGCGAAATTCCCTTGTAAATTTACGGAGGTTTCTACAATAAAATCATTATCCTTTCTTCTTTTAAAGATTTACATTATTCTTGAATTTTTATATTTTTCTTTTTAACATGTATGAATGATTTTTGTTGTGCCATTCCATTAATGATATTAACCTAGGTGTAAAATTGTGAATCTATATCCACGTCTCTCAACATGGATTCTTCTTTAATAAGAAGAATATTTTTCAATTTCTCTAAGGAAATATCATCAACATTTTTAATAAGTGGTTTACCAAAAAAATTCACATAGGTGGAAGTTTTGAAATAATTGAACCAACATGAAATGATTCTTGTATATAAATCAAAAAGGAGGGGGGTTTATTTTCTAAAACTTGATTCCCACGAACATTCTCCAAAATAGGATTGATATCAAACATCTTTTATATTATGTACATTATAATATGAAACATATATGTACCTCTTTACTTTGATTTTTATTTGCACTCAAGTGCATCCCAAATCTCTTGGGCGGTTATAATTATGTGGATGTAGTCATAGAGATGATTTCATAATGTGTTGAGAATATTTCCTTGACACAAAACATCACCATATTAATGTTTATTCCTCACTTCTTGAATGTGTTCAACTTGAGTCACGTCAATGTGTGCGTCTTCAGTATTTGAAGAGGACTCTTCAGAAATGGTAGGAAGATTCAGTTCTAGGATGTAAGAAATATTCAACACTATAAGAAGAAACTTCATCTTAAATATCCATATGGATAAGTTTTTCCACAAAAATGGTCATGTTTGACCATGTTTTGGTTCATCACTCTGTGGTATTCAGTGTCCTTCTTCTTAGTTATGTTTATGGTTTTGAACCCTTTTGATTGTTTTAAATGTGCAGGTAGAAGGAGAAGACAAATTACACATTGATGTGTAAATTTAATTTACTATCTGAAATGGTCTGATCCCCCCCATATTGTTGGTGTAGGGTTCTTTCTTGAAGTTTCCCTCAAGTATTTCCCCAAGATTTAGGGAAAATCGAACACCAATTATGGATTTCCGCACTGAATTGATGTTGGTAGAAATCTAGAGAATATCTTGTATATAAAAATAATTAACCCATGAGAGATCTCATCATCGCTTATTTATTAATTAAAAAAAGTGTAAATTTAACTTGTTTGGTCAAATAACACATTAGTTCGATAAGAACAAAATAAATCCTGGTGAGGGATAAACCAATTTGTAACACCCTGAGATTTTATGAGATATATTATTTTTAATTTCATTGATGTCTTCTATTATACACTACACCAATATTAGCTTGTACTATATGCAACACCGTATTAGCTTGCAGTATACGAAACAATATTCTTGGCTCGTGTTACACACAAATTCAAGTTCGTTTTGTGGAAATTATTCTACACAACATTAAGTATAGATTTTGTTTAATTTATAAATGAAATAAGTTATGATTATGTTATACGCAACACCAAACGGAGCTTTCACTACATGCAGCTCTGACATGGCTTGCATTACACGCAATCAAGACCTTCTTCGATAGCGTGTGTAGTACGCAATACCAAGTTTCACTAACCGAGATATTATTATAATATTATTATGAACTAGCCGTTATGAATAGTAATACCCACTTTTTGAAATTGTATAAATTTTATCTTTCAAAATGAACTTTATTTTTGGATTTGGAATATCGAAATTATCCTAGGGTGAATTTTTGTTTTTTTTGAAAACATTCAATTTTTGATGAATAGTGAAAACACTAGGATACATTTTAAAAACTGACTTTTTATTTAAATAATTATTTATTTCATTTAAATTTATATTAGGTCAAAATTGATACATAATACCTATATATGTTCAATGTAATTCAATGGATTCATTTTATAATAATTGTAGATATATAAACAGTTTATTGAACTTTTCACCGTCTGTTACCCACCTCCTAGGAGAATTTGAAAATTTACATAAAATTTAATTTTACCGCTTCTATGAGTGGAATTTTGAAAATTTGAGAGACAGGGCTAATATCATGGAGTAAAATTTGGTTCAATAAGATAAAAATAATATTTGGTGAATAGTAACTTTATTACTTTTATTTACCATGGTTAAAAGTAAATACGGTAATTAAGGGTAAAAATGATATTGTTATTACCCTAACACATATCCTAATTATATTGGATAAGTTTAATTCCACCAAAAAAACCTTAGGAATAAAATATGACCATTTAGGTCCACTTGGATTAGATTAGGACATTTAATATTATTTTATTTAAAGAAGAGTTAAAATAGTTAAAATCAAAGTTTAATCACTAAAACATTGTTAATATAGGGTTATAAATAAGATAAATGCGATTATAAATATTCATTAAAAATATTAAAAGAATTATTACCTAATGGTATTTTATTTATCATTTTTAGACATTAAATAATTTAATTTATTTATGACACAATGGTGATGTAGTAATTTCCTAAATAATGAAATTTTAAGATAATAGATATTATAAATACCAAAATAAAAGTAATTTGAGACTTTTATGAATTCCACTAATTTTCTAGGTTAATATGACATGTTAGTATTTATTAAATTAATTTTTTTGGAGCTAATAATGTTGTTATGATTTTTACAAAAAACAATCACCAAATAGTGTCAAAATTGACATAAAATATTATTAAAAAAATATATTATATTATTAATTGTTATTATATTCCTAAAAATATACGGTTCGGAAAAATGAATTAGATAATGTTATATATATTTTTAATGAACCACTTGGGGTTCTTTTGGCTTGTTATAGTAAGTTTATTAACCATATAGTGTAAAGAAACAAGAAGACACTGTAAAAGATAAATTATTTAACTTAGAGTTAAATCTAAATGATAATGTTAAAATAGTAAGCTAATATTGTCTAAAACCTATTAGATGAAAGGATTTAGACCCATCCCCACTTTAGATTCTAAATAAATCAATTTGGAGCTATTATAAACCGAATATGACTTTAATATAAAATAATAGTTTATGTTTTTCCAAAGGTTCCCCTCTTCTCCTTTATAAAAAGGGCACCCCTTCCCTTTTCTCCTCACACCCTTTTGAGCCTTGAATCTAGGCCAACCCCTGACCATTTCTATTCTCCACTTCCCTAGAAACATTCTAGAGGTTTTGGTCTTCTGAAAATACAAACTCTACTTCCTTAAGAGGAATCTTAAAGGAGGTGCATCGAAGAAGAGGAAATCTTTTCTTCTGATTATCTCAACTTTTTTGTTCTTCTACTTATTCATAGTTAGTTTTTTAACTCTAAATTAATAACATCGGTATCACTAATATAGTGATATATTATTATAAATATGAAACAACCCTATTTCACCTTCTATCATTCCTACGTAAAATGAAATCACTGTGCATGCGTACGTACGGAACACCGTCTCCACGACGTGGTGTAATCTATTTTCGACCACCACCTTACTTGGATGGGTATAATGGTGAAAATAAATAATTATATATGATTATTTTAAAGTGATATTGATTCTGAAATATTATAGATACACTTAAATACTATTTCACTATCATGGGAATGATATCATCGCTCGTGCATATGTACGGACTACGGTCTCCACGACGTGATGAGATTCATTCTCCATGTTTACCATTCATGAATGATTATAAAGTATATATAATGAATATTAATGATATATATGAAATGATAAAGCTACTGGACTTATGTATATATATATATATGTCATCTACTTACTTCCATTCAAGTCAATAAGGAAAGGAAAACAACATTCATGCGTACGTACGGCCAACCGTCTCCATGAACGGTGTATTTATTTCCATTTATCGATCTGTTATATATATATATGTATATTATGAATATATATTATATATAAATCATGTTTTATATTCTGGAATTATGTAATCATGATCTATTTATCAAATTAATAATTACAAGTCAAAACACAGACGATAAATGAAATGATTTAACCCAAAACACTGCTTTAACATGGACTTGACAAATGAACGGATAATATAAAGTCGCAAGTGAATCATATATGATATCATAAATATTATTATGGTTTTGTTAAAAGTTAATAATATGTTAAAACCCACTATACACGAGTCTCGAACACATATGTAAGAAATTGTACATAAGGTAAGGGATAACTTTTCCAATCTCGTTCTTATCAGAGGTTGTTTATTCGTAAGTATTTACTAGGGTTATGTTTATTATCCATGTCCATATGTTCTCAAAATGTTTACATAAAATGTTTAATTTTCTTCCATGTATGTTTAAAGTCATTTTTAACATTTTTTTTACTTTTACCACATCGTATGGAAGGAATATTTCTTTTTTTTACCATACGAGGTACTTTTTGAATTTTCTGACAAAAGTACGAGAAGAATGTTTTTCTTAACTTATATGGCATGACCAGATATTTACGGTTTCATAACTCCTTGTTTTCTTGAAGTTTACTCTACAAGATTTCTTGGTTATTTTTAATAAAATATTTTTCTTTTAAAATTTCAAGGCATTTTGTAAAAAGAAAATGTTTTTAAAGAAGAAATGATATTTTCCTCAAAAATTCATTTCAAGTGTTTTATCAAAACCATTTTCCATAGAAGAGGGCATTATTTCATATGTGTATGTTTCGAGTATAATTTCTCTATGATTTACATGGTTTCACTTTTCTTATGATGAAACGATATCCATTTGTTTTATATGGATTATGTTATGATGAGATGATGTTTATGAAACCCATTTTTATTCTTTGGGTTATGATGAATGATTTATGATTGTTTTGTGGTACACGAAAAAATGATTTCAATATAAGATGGGTGAGACCTATATCTCCCTCCAATTCATTGGGTAAATATTTATATCTCATGAGATATACATGGCCGGAATGGTATGTTAATCTGGTTCAGTGATACAAGACTCGAACGAGGAGTGAACTCGATTCAGAAAGGGACTTTGTCCACTAATATGGTCTTGGAAGCAATGCCGTGACTACTTTGAAAATCATTACACATGATTAATGGTTCCCATAATTACATGCTTTATTCCCATGCTATTTTATCATGATTGATGATCCATTATGATCTATGGCTTACGTAATTCCATGTTTTATGTCATTGCTCAAGATTTTTATGTTTAAATATTATGTTCATGTTTTGAAGTTCAAATGTATATGGTTTGTTTTATTTTCTCCATGATTACCCTTACTGAGCATTTGAGATCACCCTTTATATGTTTTCTTTTCCACAGGATATATATATATAAAGTTTTATGTATGAAAAAAAGGAAGATCTTTATGGGATATTTCAAAGATCTTTCACCAAGATTAGAAGATTATATTCTGAGTTTCCAAAGACACTCAACTATTACGGTCCTTTGGTGTGTGTTTTTTTTATGTATTAGATATTCCGAAAAAGTAATGTATTGTCTATGTACGTCAAGCTTTGGGTATCTATAGCTAGTATCATAGGAAAGGTTTAGTCAACCTTTGGAAACTAGGATTCTAGATCTTTAGTGAGATCCCTATATATATTTCTATGGTATGTCTACGGATGTCCCTAAGGTTAAGTATACGTATAGGTTATAGTCCTAGAATTATGGTAACGATATTAGAATTAAACCTAAGATGTTATATATTGAAGGTACTCCCCCTTTATTATGTTGTTTTCCTAAAATTATTTTTTCCTCTCATATTATTCTTTTTTGGTTTTAGATGATGGCTGGAACCCTAAGGAACCGTGTTGATCAATGTAATGGACAATGCAATGATTTTCCTCCTGAACAACCAAATGTGATGGGAGATAGAGTGAAAAAATCTTATTTCTATACTTACACAAGCTATGAATCATTCTAGATTTCCAAATGATCAGAGAAGGGAACAATATTCTATTGAGTCCTTCATGAGGCAACGTCCACCTTCTTTCAATGGGTCTTCTGATCCACTTGTTTCCGAACAATGGATCAATACCCTTGAAAAGATATTTTCCATACTTCACTATTCGAAACATGATAAAGTCGTTCTAGCTGTTTACCGTTTAGAAGGTGAATTAGACCAGTGGTGGACTCTAATTAAGAATACAAGGCCCCAAGATGAAATTCAATCCATGGAATGGGATGAGTTCAAGGAGTTGTTTTTTAGTAAGTACTTCCCTCGTATTCTTCGAACAAAGATGGAAAAGGAGTTACTTGAGATTAAGAATAAAGATGATGAATCTGTTGGTATATACGAAGTGAATTTTACAAGACTTTCAAGGTATGCATCTGGTTTTATCATCCATCCTGAACGTAAAGTTGATCGATTTTTCAGTGGCTTAAAACCAAGTCTTCGAAGGAAATTAGCTATAACAGACATCAGTTGGTATGAAGAAATTGTGCATTGTGCTATCAAGGTAGAACTGAAAGTTTTTGTAACACATCCATCTCATGGTTTTGACAAGAAACGAAAGATGGAGTTCAAGGAGAAATCTCAGAATAATTGTGAAGAGAAGATTAATGTTTCTTTATGCTCAAAGTGTGGAAAGAATCATGGTGGAGATTGTCTTAAAGGGACTAGAAAATGTTTTAGGTGTGAAAAAGAAGGTCATCAAGCAGCTTAGTGTCGATGTAATGGGAAAATGGTTGTTAATGATGTGAATAAAGAAAAGACTATAGAGAACGCACCACCAACACTTCAATGCATCACATGAAAGGAAATGGGGCATTATCCTAATCAATGCCCTAATCCAAGGGTTAATGATGATCAATACGAGAAACCACATAAGGAAAAGGATAAAGGGAAGTCACATGCGATCACTATTTGTGATGTTGAGTATGAAAATGATTTTGTGTAATGATTAAGTGTTTATGTAATGGGATTTCAAAATAGTATCATGGAAACTCATTTATGGCACCGTGGAATTTTAGAATATCTATGTATTGGTTTTCAATAATTATATGTTACCGATAACTATGAAAAGTGATTGTAATATTTTTGGAAAGTAGATGATAAGCACATAATAAAGGGATAAGGAGATAATGAGATGTTTGATAATATTATTGAGCTCATTACTGATGTAAGGACAATGTGATATCATGGATTGAGTATATAGATTTTTTTTTGATTTTGGTATGTGGAAAGAGTTAACTTTTGATATCATTCATGTTTTCACTAAGGTTATATGGTAATTTATGTTTTAATAGAATACATGATTAAGGTATTCACATGTTTGGAATGTGACCAACAAGATATATCATATGATATATGGGGGATAAATGATGGTATTCACATGATCGGTAGATGACATTTCTAGTAATTGTTTTCTTTATGCTGTGATCCTGGATAGAAGTATTTTAGGTAAGCCTAAAGATTGGAATAAATTATGTTGGAAATAAGTTAGTATTTTTTAAAGTTATAGCTTTTTTCAATATTATTAATGGAATTTTTTTAATAGTGTATTTTGAGAAAAGGGAAAACATGCAGAATGAGAGACAACCCATCGCGTCGGACAAGGCTGTGAGAATCAAACCCACAACCGAAGTGCGACAGGCCTTTATCTCCTACCACTGGCCTACAGGAAGTCCCTGGTTAGTAGAAACTAGTTTTATTATATTAAGAAGTATGATATATGAAGTATAAGTCCATTTTAGGAACCACATATGGTTAATATCACTATAGATGGATTTCTGTATATTTGATAACATTTGCTAACCTTTTGTTTGAGACAGATGGAATGACCTGTCATTCTATCTCATGATCTGCTAACACTTCACGAATGAAAAATTCAACGTCATTTCTTTAAGAGATGAAGTTGAAATTATCCAAGGAATGAACAACGGTGAGATTGTACCAAAATCAAGAAAGTATTTATTCTAATTCAAATTTCTTCAACTTTAGGGAAATGATCTTGAAATCCAAAAATGTTGTCCTAGTGCCCTTATATCCGATGAATCAGATGGTGCCTTAGATCATCACAAATTTAGGACTTGGTTATTGTTGGATTTTTCATAGCCATGTTCTCTAACACTCTCCATCAGAACTTGATGGTTAGGTTTCTATTCCATATCCATATTTTCACCTATGTTCTCTTATATGGAAACCCATTGATGAGTCAGTTTGGGTAACCGATATGTTTCATACATCACTTTTTAAAATTAAGTTTTAGTACAATTATTTAGTATGTGGGTTTCTATGAAAAAACGTTCAAGTAGTAAACCATTTAGAACCCCGACGAATTTCGAGGGCAAAATTCATTTTAAGGGGGGTAGAATGTAACACCCCGAGATTTTATGAGATATATTATTTTTAATTTCTTTGATGTCTTCTATTATACAATACACCAATATTAGGTTGTACTATATGAAACACTGTATTAGCTTGTAGTATACGCAACACTATTTTAGGCTCGTGTTACACACAAATTCAAGTTCGTTTTATGTAAATTATTCTACTCAACATTAAGTATAGATTTTGTTTAATGTTCAAATGAAATAAGTTTTTATTATGTTATACACAACACCAAACGGCGCTTTCACTACACGTAGCCCTGACTTGTCTTTCATTACACTCAATCAAGACCTTCTTCGATAGCGTGTGTAGTACGCAATACCATGTTTCACTAAACGAGATATTATTATAATATTATTATTAACTAGACATTATGAATAGTAATACCCACTTTTTGAAATTTTATAAATTTTATCTTTCAAAATGGACTTCATTTTTGGATTCAGAATATCGAAATTAGCCTAGGGTGAATTTTTGGTATTTTTCTGAATACTTTCAATTTTTGATGAATAGTGAAACCACCGAGTTACTATTTAAAAACCGACTTTTTATTTAAATAATTATTTATTTTATTTAAATTTATTTTAGGTCAAAATTGATACATAATACCTATATATATGTTCAATATAATTCACTGGAGTCATTTTATAATAATTTTAGATATATAAAAATTTTATTGAACTTTTCACTATCTTTTACCCACCTCCTAGGAGAATTTTAAAATTTACATAAAATTTAATTTTACTGCTTCTGTGAGTGAAATTTTGAAAATCCGAGAGACACAGTTAATATCAAGGTGTAAAATGTGGTTCAATAAGATAGAAATAATTTTTGGTGGATAGTAACTTTTTACTTTTATTTACCACGGTTAAAAGTAAATAGGTTGATTAAGGGTAAAAATGATATTATTATTACCCTAAAACATGTCCTAATTCTATTGGATAAGTTTAATTCGACCAAAAACAACCTTAGAAATAAAATATGGCCATTCAGGTCCACTTGGATTAGATTTGGACATTTAATATTATTTTATTTAAAGAAGAGTTAAAATAGTTAAAATGAATGTTTAATTAGTAAAACATTTTTAATATAGGGTTATAAATAAGATAAATTCGATTATAAATATTCATTAGAAGGTTAAATTGATTTATTAACTAATGGTATTTTATTTAAAATTTTTAGACATTAAATAATTTAATTTATTTATGACACAATGGTGATGCAGTAATTACCTAAATAATAAAATAATAAAATAATTGATATTATAAATACCCAAATAAATGTAACTTGAGACTTTTTATGAATTCCACTAATTTTATTGGTTAATATGACGTGTTATTATTTATTAAATTAATATTTTTCGAACTAATCATGTTGTTATGGTTTTTAAAAAAATCAATTACCAAATAGTGTCAAAATTGACATAAAATATTATTTAAAACAAATATTATATTATTAATTGTTATTATATTCCCAAAAATATACGGTTCGAAAAAATGACTTAGATAATGTTATATATATTAATAATGAACCACTTGGGGTTCTTTTGCCTTGTTATAGTAAGTCTATTAACCATATAGTGTAAGAAAACAAGAAGACACGGTAAAAGTTAAATTATTTAACTTAGAGTTAAATCTAAATAATAAGGTTACAATAGTAACCTAAACTTGTATAAAACCTATTTTTTGAGAGTATTTTGACCCATACCCTCATTATCTTCGAAATAAATCAATTTGGAGCTATTATAAACCGAATATTACTTTAATATAAAATAATATTTTAAGTTTTTTCAAAGGTGTCCCTCTCCACCCTTATAAAAAGGGCACCCCTTCCCTCTTCTCCTCACACCCTTTTGAGCCTTGAAGCTCGGAAAAACCCTGATCATTTCTATTCTCCACTTCACAAGAAACATTCTGGAGGTTTTGGTCTTCTCAAAAGTCCAACTCTACTTCTTTAAGAGGAAAGTTAAAGGAGGTGCGTCGAAGAAGAGGTAATCTTTTCTTTCGATTCTCTCATGTTTCTTTCTTCTTCTACTTATACTTCTTTAGTTGTTTCACTATAAATTAAAAACATCAGTATCAATAATATACTGATATATTATTATAAATATGAAACAACCCTAATTCACGTTCTATCATTCCTATTGAAAACAAAATCACCGCACGTCCGTACGTACGGAATACCGTCTCCACGCCATGGTGTAATCTATTTTCGACCACCACCATACTTGGATGGGTATAATAGTGAAAATAAGTAACTATATATGATTATTGTAAAGTGATATTAATTCTGAAATATTATACATACACTTCAACACAATTCCATGATCATGGAAATGATATCATCGCTCGTGCGTACGTAAGGATTACCGTCTCCACGACGCGATGAGATTTATTCTCCATGTTAACCATTCATGAATGATTATAAAGTATATATAATGAATATTAATGAAATTTATGACATGATAAATCTACTGAGCTTATGTATATATATATATGTCATCTACTTACTTCTATTCAAGTCAATAAGGAAAGGAAAACAACGTTCATGCATACGAACGAAATACCATCTCCATGAATGGTCCATTTCTTTCCATTTATCAATCTATTATATATATGTATATTATGAATATATATTATATATAAATCATGTTTTATATTCTATAATTATGTAATCATTATCTAATTAATCATATTAATAATTACATGTCATAACACGGACGATAAATGAAACGATTTTACCCCAAACACTACTTTAACATGGAATTGACAAATGAACAGATAATATAAAGTCCTAAGTGACTCATATATGATATCATAAATATTATTATGGTTCTATTACAAGTTAATAATATGTTTAAACCCACTATACAGGAGTCTCGGACACATATGGAAGAAATTTTACATAAGGTAAGGGATAACTTTTCCAATCTTGTTCTTATCTGAGGTTGTTTATTCGTAAGTATTTACTGGGGTTATGTTTATTATCCATGTCCATATGTTGTCAAAATGTTTTCATAAAATGTTTAATTTTATTTCATGTATGTTTAAATTCATTTTTACCCTTTTTTTACTTTTACCACATCGTATGGAAGGAATATTTCTTTTGTTAACCATACGAGGTACTTTTTGAGTTTTCCGACAAAAGTACGAGAAGAATGTTTTTCTTAACATATACGGCATGAACAGATTTTTATGGTTTCATAATTCCTTATATTCATGAAGTTTACTATACAATATTTCATTTTTATTTTAAATAAAATCCTTTTCTTTTATAATTTAAATGCATTTTTTGAAAAGAAAATGATTTGGAAGATGAAAGGATATTTTCCTAAAGAATTTATTTCAAGTGTTTTATCAAAACCATTTTCCATAATAGAGGGAATTATTTCATATGTGTATGTTTCAAGTATAATTTTTCTATGATTTACATGGTTTCACTTTTCTTATGATGAAACGATATCCATTTGTTTTATATGGATTATGTTATGATGGGATATTGTTTATAAAACCCATTATTATTATTTGGGTTATGATGAATGATTTATGATTGTTTTGTGGCACACGAAATAATGATTTCAATATGAGATGGGTGGGACCTATATCTCCCTCCAATTCATTGGGTAAAGATATATATCTCATGAGATAGACATAGTGATACAAGACTGGAACGAGGAGTGAACTCGATTCAGAAAGGGACTTTGTCCACTAAGATGGTCTTGACAACAATTCCTTGGATACTATGGAAATCATAACATGTGATTATTGGTTTCCACAATTACATGCTTTATTCCCATGCTATTTTATCATGATTGATGATCCATTATGATCTTTGGCTTATTTACTGCCATGTTTTATGTCATTGCTCATGATTTTGATGTTTAAATATTATATTCATGTTTTGAAGTTAAAATGTATATGGTTTGTTTTATTTTCTCCATGCTTACCCTTATTGAGAATTTGAGCTCACCCTTTATATGTTTTTTTCCCAGGATATAAATAAAGGTTTTAGGAATGAGAAAAATTGAAGATCTTTATGGGAGATGTTGCAGATATTTCACCAAGATTAGAAGATTATATTCCGAGTTTCCAAAGTCACTATACTATTACGATCCTTTGGTGTCTATTTTTCTTATGTACTATATATTTTGCAAAAGTAATGTAATGTCTATGTAAATCAAGATTTGGGTCTCTACACAATTAATTCTCACCGTTTTGGTCAAAGAACACCTTGGAACTACATAAATGATACAACTCTTAGTGAGGGACACACCAGTTTGAATTTTAAATATTAAAACAATATTTATTATAATAAATATTTAGAATAGAAAAATATAACCGTGACATATAATGGAATCTAAAACAAGGGAGGTTTTCATCACCGGAGGGTGTCTTAATTTTGGCCAGGTTTAGGTCAATGCATATGGGAATACTGACCGGTTATGTGGGATTCAGCTCATAGTTGTTGGAGTGGTATCAAATCAGATCTTCTTGTGGGGAGGAGTGTTGATGGAAAAGGTAAAATATCATTATGGTTTTCTTCTATACCATAGATGTAATCATGAGCAGTGGTAGTGGAACCTCATATCTATGACGGATTTATTCTCTTTGTGGTGGTGGGTTCTTAATTATTAACATTTAGATGGTTATAGATCTATTGGGAGGTGCATGGATTCTATGATTGATGGTGAGAAATGCTGTGGTAGAGGATGATTTTGGAAATTGTGACTGCAGGTTATATGGTAAGAAGAACGATGGATGGATGCATAGTAATAGTGAGAATAATCCTAAAAAAGGGGGTGTGTGGGAGTTAAGAATCTTATGGTGAAGGTTACTCATGGAAGGAACAATGAGTCACAGAAGAATGAGCTGCTGGTGACGGTGTGTTATTTGTAATGGAAGGAGAACCCCATAGATGCCTCAAAGATGCATCCTTGAGATGACTGACTGTAGGTATTAGTGGTAGCATGTTTTATGGTGGTGTAAAATTTTGAGTGTTCTTGGTCATAGATCCTGAGGATATAGGTCTCTGGCTGTATATTATGCAGTCATTGCTAGCTCCAGAGGTGAGTAGATATTTTTATGTGAAATGGTGAGATGAGGCGACCATGTGACATGGATGAAAGTGTGAAATTGGATTGACAATATATTTCTTCTGGTGGAAGGGGATTAAAGAAAGGAGGACATGGACGGGGAAGTGTCTCATTGGAAGCCACTGGTGTCTTATAACAGCGACTCCTTCGGCAGAAGGTATAAGTGGAACTGTGTGAAGTGAAATAGTGACTGTGAAGAATTGTTGTGGAATTCGGTGGGTCAAGAAATCATTGTAGATGGCTATATGTAATTTGGAAAAGGAAAATGGGGTCACCATTGGGTATTTTTGTTAAAAAATTGTGGCGGGTTAATTCTGGGAGGAGGGAGATGATTTAGTGATCTGGTGGTTTTGTGTTAATATAAAACTACAAAAAAAACACAAATTAATTAAAAAATTAAAACAACTAAGATTTAATAAAAATAATATTTGAAAAAAAAAATAATTAAATAAATGACTACTCAAATTTAAAATTAAATTAATAAAAATTAAAATAGTTTAATAATTAAAAAATTTAAAATTGAAAACTACAAATTAAAAACTAGACCTAAAATTAAATTAAAAGACTATCTAAAATAACAATTCTGAAAAAATGACTATTTTAAAACTAGATTTATAAATTGAAATTATCATCATAATCATATGTAAATTTTTATTTGAAGAAAAATATAAGGGATCAAGAGGATTCTTCCCTCGATGCCCTCAGTGTCAAGACACATAGTTAAGGAGGCCTGAAATGTTGAAGCCCAAGAGAATCCCCACAAATCAGATTGACCCCATTGGGCTTCAAGAAGTCCATAATATGCAAGAAAATATTTTCAGAACTAGGGACATCCAACAAGTCCAAGTGATCAGATATTGTGTTCCCCTCCAGCCATGTGTACACCACTTGAGTGGTTCTGATGAGAATTTTCAGACACATTATAATGATGTAGTTGATTGACCAAGTGGAGACGTCAGAGCCATGCCGGGAGTTGTGCACTAAGAACAAATCTATTTCAACTTCCATGATGTGAAAACTCCACTAGCTACATAAGGTGAGCCTTGTGAGCAACGACATGGCCTCCACCTTGAGAGTGGTCCCCTGACCCAGTCTGACAGAGAATGCCACGTAGACCGACCGATTGGCATCCCTCACCACACCCCCTCTGCACATGAATCTCGGGGAACATGATCTATCTATATTGAGTTTCAAAACTAACAAAAGTGTGCGCCAATGACCCATTTACCCCTAACAATGTTGTTAGCCAACTGATAATCCCTTGCACCAACTTGAAGCCAGACCGGAGAAGGAGCCACCCCTAGTTGTGTACAATCCTTATCATGTCAACAAAAAGATTTCTTGTTTCATAAATAATAGCACAAATCAACATGGATCCCCCTTCGTGAAGAACGATTTTCCTCTGCTTCCAGATACACTAGTAACCTTCATGAAATATCATAGTGTGGGATAATTTTTTCAAATCACCATTGCCTGAGCCATGGTACCCCCTATCTAGGAAGGAGCGGTTCTCTATGGTATGAGTAGAAAAATATGTAAATTCCCTGAAAAATTTCCAGACTACATGTTCCCATTCAAAATTAAATAACATGGTACATGTGCTTTTCTTTCTATTGGCCTTACAACACACACACCTAGAGACTCGGTTGATCCCAAAATGTTTCATGTTTTCCTTCATTGTCAAATCCCCTTGTCTAATATACCAGGTAAGACAATTATATTTGGTTCAAATACTCTTAACCCAGAGCACCTCATCCCAAACATCAGTATGGAGATGCAAGTTATTGATGCATCCAATATAATTTTAAAAGAACTATCACGGGGGGTAAGGGGTAAAAACACATTTATTGGTGGATGAGTTCATCTTAATGTGGTTGAACCAATCCATATACTCCTTGTTCAGAACTGCATTGATGAATGGAGGAAAAGAACTTTCTCCCCAAAAGGTGATGCAGGTTGCTAGGCACCTAGGAAAACCAAGTACATCAACGCACCAATTTTGATTCCATAAGGAGAACTCCATAATTCCAACTATCTTGTAGGAGTACGGGTGAAGAAGGGTAACTAGGGGACAAATAATCAACCATAAAGGGTAAGTACATCACATCACTGAATCTTAGTGTCGTAGATAATTGTGCATATAAATCCCACAAATGGTTCCATATAAATTGTAGCTTGGTAACTATTATTGTAATCCATCTCAAACAGCACCAATGTTTTTTCCCATGACCCACCAAAATCCTGAAGACATACTCTCAACATGTCCTCCTTTACATAAATAGTATTCAATGATTGTCCATCCTTATGTGGGTGAAACTATGTACCCAAAAACACCTTTTCACCCAACATCCTTTGAAATACCTGTAATAATAATGATGTAAATTAGTGGTCTCTATCTGAAACTATCATTCATGGAACCCCAAGAAACTATACTATTTCATTAACATAAAAATCACCCAACTAATCCATGGTAAATGTCTCTCGAATATGTATGGAATGAGACACCTTAGTTAATTGTTCCACAACAACCCAGATTACATCAATCTTTTATGGCATCCTCAAAAGTCCCAAAACAAAATCTGTCTTCACATCATCCCATTTCAATTACATGATGGGAAATGGTTGTAACAATCCTCCCACCTGCTAATGATCATCCTCCACCTACTAGCATGTAAGGGATCCAACTATAAAACATACAACCACATTCTACATTCCCGGCTACCAATACTCTGGAAGAGGATCCTGATACATTTTGGTTAGACTAGGATTCACATCGAACATTGATGCATGAAACATACACATCATCTCTTCTCACATACATGTTGGAACAACAACCTAAACCTGAACATAAATGATCCCATCATCACTATCATTCCAAATAGATTGTGACTCCCTACCATTAAGACTTTCCCTCATGGTCACATATTTAGGATCCTCATACTTCCCTTCATTAATTTGGATAAAAATTTGGGACTCAACCACAATGTATACAAGGTTTTCCATCCCTTGACCTTCTTGAACCTAGATATGCATATCAGAAAACAACGACATCATATTCAAATTAGAACATGATTAATGAACTACCTGATTTTGAGACATCCAACTTATATAATATGCAATGTTATTTCCCTTTCCTGGTGTGTAAAATAGCTCAAAATTGAAGGATTTCATGTACTCCACCCATCTTCACTTAGAGAGATTCAAATATCTTTGTGATAATATATATATTAAGCTTATATGTTCAGTATATTCCCTAAACCATTCTCACAATAAGTAGTCCTTCCAAAAAATTAATACATACACCACTATGGCCAATTAAAGATTATTTGTATAGTATTTTCATTCATGAGGTCTCAACTATCATCAACTATATGCAACAACTCGACCATCCTACATAAATACTTCCAAAATCTCAACACTATACACATTACAAAACAAGGTATACTCTATACATGGATTAGGTAAGACTAGAAATGGTGTGGTATTCAACTACTTCTTTAACTCTTGGAAGGTGTTCTCACTTGTGTCATACCATTCAAACATTATTCCCTTCTTGGTCAATCCCAAAAAATGGTGTATAGTAAGGATAATAGTCATTAATAAATATTTTATAGTAGCCAAAAAAACCTAGAAAACATCCAATATCTAAAACATTATTGGGATGCTCCCAAGAAACTACCACCTCCACTTTTTCTAGGTCCATAGAGACACCATACACTAAGATAATGTACCCTAATAAATGAACATTTTTTGTAAAGAACTTCCATTTGATGGATTGGAATATATTATACTCTAATTAAGTGTACGCATGAGGATGTGAATATATTTTTCAGTGTCAGTATGTGTTTTTGAATGCACTAAAATGTCATCACAAAAGACAACTATTAATTGGTCTAGGTAATGAAGAAATATTCAATTCATTAGGGCTATACACAATACTGGGGCATTTCTCTTCCCAAAAAACTTGACTAAAATATCATAAAACACATACATACAACTCAAGGTGGTCCACATTATATTAGTAGGTCTCACCCATATCTAATGATACCCTAAACACATATCAATTTTTTGAAACACTAAATAACCGCACAACTGGCCAAAAAAGTAATCGATACGAGGAATATGGTATGAATTATTCATCAACATCTAATTCAACTTCCTATAATCAATGCACAACCGCAAAAATCCATCAAATTTCATGGAATATTTCACTATATATCCACATGATGATGTACTAGTAAGGATAAACCCTTTATTCTCTAACTCATATCACATAGTTTTAAGCTTGCAGAGTTTTTTTGGTGCCATTATTTATGGCATAATGGAAACTGGTTCTGCTCTTGACAACAACTTTATCATGAACTCAACATCTCTATCAAGCGGAAACCCTTATAAATACTTAGGAAATAAATCATGAAACTAATCCACCACTATAGGGAAGATGGAAAACTCTACTCCCCCCCATCATCAATCATAAGACAACCCACTTGGGTTGTGAGTTCACACAATTGCTGAGAGACTTGCACAAAATGGCCTGCCCAAACATCTAATTCTCCATAATGGATATACATATCTTCACCAATATATTTGAAAATTACAATATTATTGTGACAGTCAATGTGGCCTTGATATATCGCTAGTCAGTCTATTCATAAAATTACTTTAAAATCTAACACATGAAAAACATTCTAATCCATACCCACCAACCACAAGAGCACACCCCATACATTGCTAGATATTTTTTTCTCCCACCCCTAAGGGTTTATCTTTCGATATAACCCCACAAAATGTCATGGATACTAGGCCATGAAAACCAAAAAAAGAGTAGAAAAAATAATTTGAGACACTTATATCAAATAACAGACTAGAGAGCACAGATTCCACATGAATCATACAACAAACAATCGATGGTCCAGCCTCGTCACCTCCAAGTTTATATTGAAATGCATGAAGTTGAATTATTCCTCTACCCCAGGCTCCTATTTGAGTTTCATTTTCTACACTACCCTACTAGAATGGATTCTCTCACCACAAAGTACCATGAAATCCACCTTGATTATAAGGATGATATAACTCTAGCTTTATTTCTTGTATGGGGAAACAGACCCCTTACCTGCACTCTATACTGGAATTTCACCTCTATAAATACCCATCTTTTGAGAGCTCCCATAGAACCTATACACATTCCCCAACTTGTCGTCCAACTAGAATTCAATCGGTTGTCGGGGACAGTGACCAAACATATGTCCATGCCTACCAAAGAAATAGAATAAACCCAATCACTACATTGGGAGGATGGTTCCCTTTTTTGACTACACTAACCACCACTTCCCTTGTTAAATACCTCAAAGTGGCACTTCCTACCATCAGAAGCCACACCACTCGTCACCAAATTGAGACTTCATGCCCACTTCCAAGAGCCTCCTGGTAATTTCCATCTGAAATAAGGGCATTATTTACCACTTCATAAAACCTATTTAATTAGAAAATACTCACCAGGGACTTAATATTATTTCAATTTCCATCATTTAAATACCTTTCAATTGCTACCTCATCCCTTTCCAATATTGGAAAAAAAATATAACAAGTCAATTAAATGGATAGAATAGTCCATCACTGACATTGTTCCCTAGGTCAACCCCTTGAAATACATAGCCTTTTTCAGTACTAAAGCTTCTGGGTAGAAGTGTTCAAAAAACATTTCTTGGAAGCCCATACATAACATACCCCCTTCTTTCTCAGTTTGAACTAAGAAATCCCACCATCATTTTTCCCCCACAACATATAATCCTCCAACTTGACTCTCTTCTCAAGAGGAGTCTCTAAATGATCAAGTATTCTATCGATTTACTCTATATATAATTTGGATACCTCAATCCCATCTTCTCCAGTAAAAGTCAGATGGTGCTACAGTTGAAATTCCATAGTCAGCACTAACATTCTCGACACAAACCTATACGGGTCTTATTCCCTAATTTTTGATGAAATGAAGGACCTTATCATATTACTTATTTTCTCTAAAGTTATCCTAATTCATCAGGTTCCCTTTCCCCACCACTGGAGGAGGGTTCTCAACAACATCCTCTTATCCCCAAATAGAAAAAAATGTCATAGTGGAATCTTCCTATAATGCAAAGCACACATCTCAAACTCATACATAACTCTTTCATAATTTACATTATCAAAGGCTATCTAATGACCATACACAACTCATTTTTCATAAACTACCCAAACTAATGTATTTACACATAGAACACTACTCTCCACCATCCCTATTGCATGTCATTGAAACCATGGGGTAAAAAAACATACCTAGTAACAAGTCTTTCATTAGAAACCTTTTTAAAATAGTCTCCACTCTAACAAAGTAAATTATTCATTTTAGACACATTTCACATTTCACCACTTTTTACAACCAGCATTTAAATAAATTTATAATGATTTATCATGAATAATTCTCAAATCACTCTTCAACATTATTCCTTACAATCCATTTTCATCATCATTATTAGACACCATTTTCATTAAATTTTCTAGATGATCAAATGAAACCCATTCTCTATGTCCCACACACCCATACCAATTATGCTTATCATGATGCATACCACATATAGCCATAGGATCTTACAATGATTCATGGATGATCAACCTCATTACATTATAGGCATAAGAAAAATATCATATAATAGTCATGCCCCAAAATCAGTGCATCACCCAATTGTGAAATATCGTTCAACTATAACAAGGAATATGATGAACAAAATTCCCACCCTAGGTGACATGGGTTTTCACTCATACATGGGTTAGATACTCCAAATAATGAGCTTATTTCCAAGTTTCAACACATGCAAATATGTTTTCTACCATCTCAAAAGAAATTACATAGAAAATAACTACTCTAATACCACTTTTAACATCCTAACATGGAAGCTAATAACTGATTCCCCGAGCAAGGTTGACATATGACCTCAACCATACCTCCCCGTATGCTAGAGTATACCAACTAGAGGAACTGGTCTAATGTAACATGTGGGGATATAATACCCTCTGAATTATAGTACTGAACAATAGATAACCATAATAAATATGGGAAGTAATAATAAATTAAGGGAAACATGAATTTTCAATCCTTTCCAAAAAAGGGTACAAACACTATAAATAGTAAATATGTCATGCCATTCTAATGGTGAAAATTTGAAGGAAACCCAAAATAAACAGAAATAGCTAAATATCTAAATAGGATCTGACTCCAAGTTTAAATGAACATCCATGCATATTATGAGGCTGACTCAACTCCCTAACATAGGCCCTTGCACTTATCCTTAACTATAGTCATTAAATCTTCTCGAGTACCTAACGGTGGCCCGAGATGGGTGTGAGTAAAACTTCATAGTAAACCACCAATGGTTTCTAAAAAAATATCCAGTCTAAAGAGATTGTGTATGTATGTAGCAAATAAATTACAAGGTAAATGAAAGAAAACTCGGGTTCTAATTAGTCAAAAAATAATCACTTATCCCATTCCCATTAAAACTTCCATTCACATACACTAAGTCGTAATTTTTACTAAATTCACTTTCAACACATGTTCAAGGGGTAAATCATATAATTAATTTATGTAACAGCCTAATAGACATGTCTCTATGAATAAATAATACACTTACCTATCTGTCTAAGGGATAACATATCATAAAAAAATACATCACATATACCATGGAGCCTCATTCCATGTAGTTTCATCAAATGAAACTATTTGGGGAATAGAGCCTCAGTCTGACTCCCAAACCCTTACATTCTAAGGATGGTGTTTAGAGCCTCAATCCAACCTGAGTTGTGGGAATAGAACCTCACGTAAATACCCCACATACCATCAATCCATGTGAAAAATCTTATTTATTCATTATACACATATACCATATCAAAAATCACACATAAAGAAAAACACATAACAAACACATTTCACTTTTTGTTTAACACATAACTCACCCTTAAGTTTTAACTCATTAACACAATTACCATTTACATTGCATAACCCATTTAACCCATTTTCCTTTTTATGTCTCAACCCATTTAGTATAATCATAAATTTCCATATGTTAATCCATTCATCACTTTTTTCAATTAAAATTAATTTATCCATTTATCATGGTCACTATTTTATATGCATTAACCCACTTATTTATTTTTAGTACATTTCATAATTTACTTATCACAATTTCCTTTATTAAAATAAAATCAATTCATGTTCAGACAAACAATCCCACATAACATTACCAAAGATAGACAGAACATACTCATGTTCCTTTTTTAATTCAATATTACATACCAACATGTCCTTCATTGGTTCCACCTTACCAAAAATTAAATTTGGGCATAACAATACCATTCCCTATGTTCGAAATCAATGGCTCACAGCATTGGTGGCCCAAAATTTGTGTAGTAATCTTTATCACACCGCTTGGGTGTCATGAGGGGTTCAAATCCCCATTTATACGACCCTTTTGACCAAATTTTACTAAGGATATATATCTCACTCCATGTGGAATGAAAATGCACACCCATGAAAGAACAAATTAACATAAATAATATGGGACATAACTTGTAGAATACCTACCTTGATTTAAAATTTGAACACACCCCTATCCTTAGTCTTAGATCCAAATTCAAACAACAATTGAATACATATCCAATGATTAACCATAAAAGGGGCGTTTTGACATTCTGAATAATTTGAAAAAATCTACAATCCTTAATCCATAAAAGAGAAGCGAGAGTAAATTAGACTCTCATGAGCTTCGATTCGCAACAAATAGTGCTCTAATTGCCTAGAAATGAGGGAGATCGATCCTTGAGATATCTTGGGTGTTTATGATCTTCATTAGTAATGTAGGTAGGTGAATGGGGACTAAAAGTGATAAATTACATAAAAATTAAGGTTAAAAAATATGGCAATTTTATGTTTTCTAATGGGGAGAATAGTTTGGCCCCACGGTTTTCCAGACCTTGTGAAAACTATGTCCCAACATCTATCTAGGAGGTGTTAAGTTGTAGGGCCACATGGGGGAGGCCCATATGATTGGAATAATAGTTTTCCAACCACGCAATAAGCCATTATCCAAGGTTTCACGGTTTGGCTTCCCCCTCTCATGGTTTTCACAAGCTCTACGCAAACCGTGAAACATAAATAGAATGACATGTTTTGTCCTTTCATTCATATATCGATCCCCCATAACATCCCTGAAGCTCCTCACACACCCAGTAAAAATTAATTTAGCAAAAATTAAAGTATTCAAACTAACATTTTAGGAAGGACATACCTTCATCAAATGACGGATCTTAGATATCTACTATATATGTCTGCAGAAGCTCATTTCCATGGATTTTTTCATTCTATTATACTAAAATATCATTTATACAACCAAAGTATAGAGATATAAATGATCTATATGAGAAATTGATCTAATAACACATTTGTAGATAAAGTCACATGATTAAGGTGATTGACGTGACTTAAAAGGAATCATTGGAGCTCAGAGATAGAACATAGATATCAACAAATGAAATAAGCAGAAATTCACAATGCATGAGTGGATGATATATAGGTTTTAGAATTTCTATCCTTCTGGAAGTGGTCTCCGGAGAGGAGTTATAGTAAAAACACATCAAACTGAAGAGGTACTTGATTATTTTATATTTTTTTGAAACATTCACATGAGACCCTCGATCATCTACTATGGCTTTGTTCACCATAGATGATGAAGATATGTTGCTATGATAATGAAAATTTTAAAATACTTGGTCCAAAATCTTTTGATGCACACCCATTTTAATTTAATTTTAATCATATGAATGTGTTAATTTTTTTATCCAATAAAAAGAAATTTCATTAAATTAACTAGATGGAATTAATTAAATCCAAAAAGAACAGACTTCAGATCGATCTGATTTTGATGGCCATGTTATACCCATCTTTAATTTTTAGTATTGATTAGAATGTTAATTATTGTTGGTTAAATTTCAGGATAGTATAAATAAATTTTTACTCATGTTTTTTGGGATATCCAATTCTAGTCCGGTTTTGGCCCAAACATTTTTTCCTAAGTGTGATGTTTTCTTCCTGTGGAATATTTGATTAAAAAAATAAAAAAATACTAATTCATCCTATAATCAATAGGATATTGAAATGGGATGGAACTCAATAACCATACATAATGAAAAATGGGGATGGAAATTTTGGGGGTTGCGGAAATGAATTTTGTATTTCAAAACCCCTCAATATTTAGGGGAATCCCCTTCAGTCTTACATCTTCCACCAGTGGACCACTCCATCAATCCACCCTTATTTTCATTATTTGCCCTCTCACCAAGCCTCCCATCCCTTCATCCACCACTCTCTTGGTCACCAACTCACCGTTGTCTCGTCTGACCACCTCAGTACCAACAACATCACATTGTGATGCCTCGTTATTCCCTCTCACTATAGATCCATCCATTGTCACACCTCTGATTTTTGGGAACCACTGTTGGGGGTCAGCGAGCTACCTATCTTTCCGTCTCTCTGCCTCGACATTTATATCTTTCCATCATCGGTCTCGTCATGATTCCCTACAATCACAACCTCGTTTAAACCTAACATCATGTTCCCTCTGATTCCCAGCAGACCCCAATGTCTCTATTTATGGTCTTTCCCATCCTGTCTCCCCTATCACCTTGATTGGATCATGTCACACCACCATGATAACACCATGCTGTGAAAACCACATTAGATTGGTGTTTCTTACTACCACACTATGCATACTTGAAACAACTCATAATGGGCCAGGGTTCGTATCCCCAATCTAAAACAAGTTAGGGAAGGTATGCCAAGCCCAGATTAGCCCTGCATGGTGTCTTCCTAGTAAAACGTCTTGTACAAGATCAACTCAACCCATAATAATCTTGGGCAGTGTTCTAGGGCCCTAGAAAATTTTAATTCACCTAAAAATCACTTTATTAATTTTCTGGTTTAATAATAATAATAATTTATTATTTTAAAAAATAAATTTAATTTTGTTATTAAATTAAATGAATTGATTAATTTAATTTTCAGAACCAAATTAAATTAATATTTTAATTAAACCAGATAAAGTATCTGAATTATATAAATCATATAATTTGTTGAATATCCATCGACTATAAATTTATGAAATTTAATTTTATCATGAATTTATTTGATATATAGAATGGTCTTCATCAATTAATTACCTATTTCATGTGTTTGTTTATTTAACTAAATATCTTTTACAATTTCATGCAATGTATGTAATAATTTTTATTTAATGATGGTCTACACAACATCTTTTTTATTCACTATGTTCTATGTCTTATATGTCCATTATTTGTTTCATGTATAATACACATCTGAAGAACCCCTCCACTATATGCATGTATAAATGTAATTTTTTTGATGAAGAAGTATGACGTGGATCACACAATGAAGAGGTGAGATCCAAAATGAGATGTGGAAATACTGGATTAGGGAGGGCTGTGATTCAGGTGATGATCTAACTCGGGTATGATACCCCTAGGTCATGTTTGATCCACTAAGTTTAAATAGGTCAAAAAATATTATATTCTTAAGAAAATTTAGAAATTTTATTTCTACGATGCATGGATTATTATTTTATGCATTTTCATGTTTGTAAGATAACATTAAATAATATACTGATAATGTACATGAAGATGTGATGAATACATTATATTAAATGAATGTACTTGTGTTCACATGAAAATATAGTATAAAAATATTTAATAGAAAATTATTATATTAATTGAAAATATTAAAACCCCCTCAATGATATATAAATACATAAAATCCTTCCTTTATATTAATTTGAACAAAATTGGGGATACAATGTTCTCATTAGACCTAATTGAAGGTGCCTATAACTACTGGAGAGTTATTATGAGAGTTAGGGTTAGAATTAACTAAAGATGCTATAAAATAATTAGCTATATTTAACTTGTATCATATTTATAAGGAATCATTGGGAAAATAATTTTTACAATTTTAGAATTTGGGAAATCCCTAAGTAGATCAAGAAGTTTCAAGTTAATGTGTTAGCCCATTCAAAAACCTAGCACAAATCTCTCAGAGTAGTGGCATTTCTAAATCATGTAGACTATGAGGGGAGGCTTCAATGATATTTTGCACTAGAATACTTAAGTGATAGATTATTTTGATACTAATAGTGGGGGATTCTAGAGTTTGATAAAATATCAAGAGACAATCAATGATTTAATTGATTAATAAATAATTTATAAATGATAATAATGTAAATCACTAATTGATATTTAATTTTTTGATGAAAATAGAAGTTAATAATAAAACTAGGACATTATAACTATGATCAATACAAGATAAAAAAATATCATGACCGGTTATAACATCTAGTAGTGGTGTAAGAACTTGTGTATTGTACTCCACCAAGAAAAGAGGATTTATGTTTCGTAATCCTCAATTCCTATTAATACATAATAAGGAGTAGGAAAAGTAGATAATGTTAAATATGAAGGGTATATAGATGATGTAAAATATGTATACTATATCACGTTTTCATCTTTCTATATCCAATTGTAAAAATGCATGTGGATAAAGATGATTACAAGATATTGAATAATATCCAATATTTATATCAGCCGAAACCAAGGATTGAATGGCATGAGATATCCATTATAATTTATAGGTGTAGGATAGTTTATGATAATCCGTCATGAATTCATATACTCAATATTACCGGTTACATTGAGATAATTGAAACCCTTGGGATCATGATGAACCATGAATCAGAAATTGATCTCATTTTTGCCAAATTACCCACATGATTACTATATTTTATTATTAATTATAATAGAAATAACCTGAAAAGTCACATATATATAAATATTTGTATTTAGTTAACCAAGATGATAAAGATATGAAGAATTCAAATTCTTTAGTCTATATGGTGAACAAGTGGAATAAGGGAAATTCTATGGAATCCAAGGATAATTCCACACTGAAGAATAATAAATCACATCCTTCTAAAAGTAAGTAAGATATAGAGAGATAGAAATGAGAATAAGGTTTTCTTGTTTTAATGTGTTAAGAATGTTCAATTGAAGAAGAATTTACATATTGGAAGAAGAAGCAACGTGATGCTTATACATAAGATATTTTTTTATTGAATGAAATATATCATCATCTACAAGTTGGGTATTGGATATAACATATAACTCACATATTTATAATCAATTAAATGAAACATGTATATTCAAAAATATTTAAAAGGTAGAGGTGGATCTCCAAGTTGTAAATGGAGTGAGTTTAGCAGTTTTGGAAGTTGGTGATCTTCATCTAAATTTTACTATTTTTTAGTTCTTGTATATAATAATTGTTATTATTTTCTTTTAATTAAATGAAAAGTAACATGAGTGTCATTTTTTGTATAATATGAGATTTTATTTCAAGTTTTGGTAGAAATTTTTTTGCTTAGATAAGGAAAAAATATGTTATGGTACAACGTATATTAACAATTGATTATATATATACGTGAACTCAAAATACATGTAATGAAAATCAGTGAAAAAATAATAAAACATGACTCATATAACACCTACCTAGGGAACTTCAGTCTTGGTCATGTAAATGAGAATTGTTTAATGCAATTACATCATGTAGGGTATTTAAACTCATCTATGTAAAATCCTATGTATGTATGGCATGATTCATTTTAATTTAAAATGATGAAACATACCTTCATTAGAAAGGGATTAAGAGCTGAAAAATTATATTAATTAATTCATATTGATATATGTGGTCATTTTAAGTAGAGGGAAAAACCCTACATTGGAAAATGAGTAGGATCCACAAAATATCTGTTATTGATTCATCCATATGTTTGTGGTCCTTTCTAGTAGAGGAAAGTGGTGGATTTTAATACATCATTACATGTAATGATAAGTGCTGTAAGTATGTTTATATATACCTATTGAGGTATAAGTCATATTCCTTTCAGTTGTTTAAAGAATATTTGTATGAAGTTGAAAACCGTTTTGGTAAGAATATTAAGAAACTATTTTCAAAATGATATGGAGAGTACCTTAAATAAGATTACATTGTTCACTTAAAAAAGTGGGGGATAGTATCCTAAATCATTCCTCCATATACACTGTAGTGTTATGGAGTAATTGTGAGGAGGAATTAGACCTTTCATGTCATAGTGAGATCAATTATGTGTTCGGAAAATATTTCATTATCCTTTTAGGGATATGTTTTGTAGACAATGGAATATACCATTAAATGAGATCCAACTAATGGAACTAATGGGATTCAATATGTTTTCTTGGTATGGAATGAAACATATTCTATTTCACATACATGTATAGGGATGTGTGGTTTTTTTCAAGACTATACATAGTCAAAAATTAGAATTATAAAACCAAAAGGGTATATTTATATGTTATCTTATAGAAACTAAAGGATATTACCTATATAACTCATCAGATAAGAATGTAATTGTGGAAATGTATTCCATATTTATATAAAGGTAATTAATTTCCAATGGAAATACTGTGATAAATATTAAATTCAATGATGTTGATGCTCCAGAGGAACAAGATTTGGTACATGAACCATATTTGTAAGACTTTGTGAGTGTTGAACATATTCCCAAGACACATGTAATGAATATGTTAGATTGAGAGGTTAGAGAACCAGAGTATTATGTTTTTATATAACCATGTATAGTGACTCATTACTCCTTGATAATGACAATCCTCTAGCATACAATGAAGTTGTATATGGCAAGGATTCTTCTAAATGGGGATAATCTATTCATTCAGAGATGGATTCCTTGTACGAAAATAAAGTTTGGATTTTTGTAGACCCTTTAGGTGATGTAAAACCCATGGGTAAAAATGGGTTTTCATGAAAAATTTGGACATGTATGTTAAATTACAAACCTATAAATCATGAATAGTAGAAAAGGGTTTCAGACAATGCCAAAGCATAAATTATGATGAATATTTCTCTCCAATAGTGTTGTTGAAACCCAACAGAATATTACATGCAATGGAAGGCTTCCAAGATTATATAATTTGAAAAATGGATTTCAAAATATATTTTTAAAGTGGGAAGTTAGATAAAGATTTATCTATGAATTGACCTAAAGGGATTGTTAATTAAAATAATTTCTTTAATGTTTGTAAGTTGTAGAGATCCATTCTTGAGTTAAATTTGGAATCACAGTCTTGAAATATTAATTTTAATGAGGGAAAAAGGGAATTTATTTCTACCAAAAATGAAATAGAGTCATGTATCTATAAGTAGGTTAATGGGAGTGTAATCTTGTCTGTTGTATTATATGTTGATGACATATTTACAATAGAGAATGAAGTGAAAGTCTTATAGTTAGATAAGAATATGTTAAATGAATGATTATCCATGAATGAATAAGGTGAAACAATATATATTCTATGTATCAAGATCTATTGATATTGATCTTATAGGCTCTTGGAATATGTCAAATTAAATATATTGGAAATTTAATCAAAATGTAAAGTGTGGAACGATCCAAGAGATGGTTCTTTCCAATGTCACATGGTCTAAATCTCTCAAAAAATGTGTCCACAAACATAGGATGAGATTAAAATAATGAGTATAATCCCTTATGATTTCATTTTGCAGTCTATCATGTATTTCATGTTGAGTATGATGTTAGATGTTCCCTTTTATTTAATCATGATGAGAAGACACCAATATAATTTAGTTAAGATGTTCTGGGAAACTAAAAAAAATACTATAGGACATGTGGTGTACAATATATATTTTCTAGGAACGTGGAGGATATGAGGAACTATTATAAAGAGGATACACTGATGGTGTAGTGATGAACTATTTTCTGTGAAATCTTAGTCATGTAATGTCTTTTTCTTGAATGATGGTGTGGTGAGTTAGAGAAGCTTAAAGAAAACCATGGTCACCAACTCTATAATAGAATATGAGTATATAGTGTCTTATAATAGTGCTATGTAGGATATATATAGATATATATTATCATACATTGAATCTGTTCCTAGAATTGTAGTCCTTATTCTAGTATATTTTGATAATACTATGATAGTGGTGAATTCCAAAGAGACAAGGTCACAGTAAAAAGAAATTTACAAACATTTAAAGTTTCATCTCTTGAGGGATTTTACCCATAAAGGTGAATTTATAGTCAACATAGTTTCTATATATGAAAAATGTTTCAAACCCCCTGACTGAATCTATATCTCATTAGAAGGATGATTCTCATGCGAGAGCTAATAGATTGAGATAAGTCAATTGTTGGCTCTAGAGCAAGTAAAAATTTAAAAGGGTGTTCCCTATAGCCTACTTATGTATGTACTTTAATAACCATTACATGTATACAGCTGGACATATTAATGTCATTATACTGCTAAAATAGTTTTTATACTTCAGTGTCTATTAAATTTATGTATCTTTCCATATATTAATTGTGTTATAAAACGTTTATAGAAATTATTAGGATATAATGAGAACCTCGAGATACTACGACATTAATGTTAAATAATATTTCATATGGTATAGATACATCATACCGGCTAGACATAGTTTATGTATTACAATCAGATGATATAAGATCAAAATCATTGAGACTTCGTCTCATTAATTTCAAGTGTGGAGGTCACTAGTAGGTTTGATCATTAGGATAGAACCACCTATAGTAACATCACTTGTTTCAGGTGGAATTGTTTTTTTTCTAAATATGAACATGCTTATTAGTATCTTGACTTGAAATCATTATCAATGTGTTCCATTTGATCACATACAGTGATGAAAAAACCCCTCAGTTTGATGTTATGGCTAAGTAGCATGTGATGGGTGCGTCTTTGGTGGCAAGGAATTGGTTGAATGATCTAGTGATAATTTTCCTCTTCTGAGTTGAGGACATGATATCACAAGCCTAGATGATCAAGATAGTAGAACCTTTATTAAATCCATATTAATGATATCCGAAGGTAAATATTTACAATTGGATCATAAACCATTAATGTATGAATAGATTATGACAAAAGTTATACATCCTCGTTTAGGATATATCCTGAGATTAAGATTTTATTTTAAAGATTACATGTTCAAAGGATGTTTATTGTTGTTATCATTATTCCTTATCTCATTGGTGGCATTGAAATGTTTTTAGAATCCACTTCTGGGTTGTAAATATTATTCACAGCTATTGAGATATGGTCCTTGAGGGCCACACAAAATAGTGTAAACAAGAGTCAGACACATTCTGAAGAATATGTATATAGGAAATGGTGGGCCCCACCATGGGTTCTGAGTGTTGTCCGAGCATAAATGATAACCAATTGAAAAATAAAAACATTATTATTCAAGTATAGAATAATTACATTAAATTTATGTATTTAAAGTATTTACATGTAGTTATGTAAATACATGGAATGATATTATACGAATGAATATTATTTTAATATTTAAGTTTCATTTTCTATTATCGGGAACTACGAGTAATGTTAATGACTCGAGTTTATCTGAAAAAAACAATTAATATATGTTAAAATTAATTGATAAAATAAAAATAATATTTATATTTTGGTTTGTTTTATATAACTCAATATATTTATTATTTATCGGACATTAAATATATGGGGGTCAGGGAACCCAATCCAGGTATTTCTAACATCCACTATATAATTGTGCATAAGATCTCTTTATTGTAACTGTTCATTAAAATGGACCAAGAGATCATCCATCTTCCAGCATCCTAGAGAGAGAGAGAGAGAGTATCTATCAAAGAGAGTTATCCATGAACACCTTCATGGATCAAAATAATGAGATCAATTAAATTGATAAGATGATAAAGGAAATGATGAAGGTCTATACTTGCACATGTATTTCAACAAACTACATATACATGGATTCTTGAAGCATGTGTGGATGGTCTAGAGGGGTCAGAATTCTAATACTTTGGGCACTGATCAATGATAATGACTTCTATTCAAACGTTTTTTGTACTGAATGAGGCACTTTTTCATTTAGTGTTTGTGTTATGAGATCCTGGAACCTTTACAAAATCATATATCACTTGATAAAATGAAGATTGGTTTCTTTGGTGATGAAAAACTTAAAATCCCTGGCCTACTAGATTTATCTACAAGCCTCAGTATCATCCCTATCGACATTTTCAGGGCTAGTTCTAGGCCGATGAATAGATATTGGATTTTTTCATCAATATTGGTGTAACATTCAGATAATAGAAAATAGTATGGTAGAATTTCTTTTTCTGGGGAGAAAACGTCAATCCCTAGACCATAAAAATTATGATATGAGTTTTATATTATTTACCAAGTCAAAAATAAAAATCTTATATCATAATATATCTACCATGATTGGGGAGAGTCATGTGCATTGATGTTCTATTCATCTACTAGCTCTATATTTATTAGAATTATCAGTGATTTTCTTGGAAAAAGACTGGATTTTTCCCCTTGATTTGATTTTTATATATGAATTAGGCATCATATTATTTAATGATAACAACCCATTGGTCCAAATATCCTTTCAGTATAGGGTAATTGAGAATGAACAGAAGCATGTTGATATGAGAGTCCAAGAGAACATTATTGTACTTCAAGTAATACCTCACCCTTTCCCCCTTAGAAATGAGTGAATTAAAATTATTCTCTATATCAAAATATCATTTCTCTGAATATATCATATTTTGGTGATATAGTAGAGAATATTTTCTTCTTTGGTATCATTTTTTTTGTTTAGGAATGGTTCCAAACTATCACTTTATTGTGGTAACATATGAGGTAGTGGATACCATTCTACTTCGAAAATCCAGAATAGAGGTTTCATTAGATATCACTTTATGTTAACTAAGGCTTCTTTGTATTACTAAGAACATGAATAAGGGACTAATTTCTTCATTATATTCTTTAATGAGAGGCATTTACTGACCATATTAGCATTATAATGGTTGATATTGGTGTGGTGTGCCAGAATCCCTATCAACTCTTTAAGGATTTGTAGAGGAATAATTTTAAGGAACACACTACTCATAAAAGAATAAAACATGATTTCATATTATCATACCTCAATACCAATTAATATACCTAATGATTCCCTAAAATGACACTATAGAGGGTTCATTTTTAATATTTGATCTAGAAATTTACTAAATATTGCTTGATTTTCGAAGAAATTATCATAGTGTTGTTGGAATATAACATCCAAATAATTGACACTAAATTCCATGATTATTTATTTAAATGTTTGGAATATTTTCTGCATGGCTTGTTGATAGGTTTAACAAGAATTCCTCAAACCAAAAGTCATAACATTGTAGTAGAATACTCCTTGGGGTGCTCTCAAGGAGGTGGTTTCTTCTTCTGTAGGGTTAATCATGATCATATTGTACCCCGAGTACCACATCAAAAATGAAATGATATATAAGCATACTATCACATCGATCCATAGTCCATTAATAATGAAATGAAAATAACACATCAGGAATGGTTGATTTTGATCCCTAGGATAACACTAGACTCTAGTATGTTCATTCTAATTTTTCAGCTGGATTATGTTGGTGATCCATTTTGGGAATTCCAATTATTAATTGAAATTGTATTTAGCAATCTTATCATATTTTAACTCTACCTTGGTAGCATATGAAGAATTATTTCTCATTTCCACCATTAAACCACAACGATCATCTAGGGACCCAGGTTATGGCTGTAAATATTGGAATCTAGTATCAACATCTCTATGATATTAGAGTAGAACACAAAAAAATTATTTCTATAAATATATGTATATACTATTATCTAACAGAGACATTGAGTATTTAACCAATGTGTTTCAGGAGTAATTTTTATACATAAGACTTATATTTCGGTTCACATCAATGGCGCTAGAGGTTCCTTCCTCAAATGTTGGAGGGGAATCTCTAGGGAAATTATTGAATGCTTCTATATTAGTGTTAATTATATGGTTATTAGGTCCAGAAGATAGTATGAAGAAATTTGTACCCTTTTTAAGAGTGGGGAGTAATTACCTGGCCCAGTAGTTCAAATTTATGATTTCCATGATTGGGACCACTCTGAAGAAGTTTAATTTTATCTCTTTTATCATCAGGGTCAGAAAATTGGTTGCAATATAAAATTTTAAAATAAATCTTATGGGAGACTATAATTTCGTATAATGGTGTGGGGGATGGGGGGTTATTTGATCTGAATATTGAACTGAGGGTATCTTGGATTTTAATGATGTAAAAGGAGAACTCATGTTTTTTTCATTTCCACCTATTACTTTGATCTCCACATGTTTGACACAGTTGTATCTTAATTGATCTATGTAAATTAGTGAAGTTATTACTCTATATAAATTAGTTTGTTAGATAATAAAATCATAATGAATCTATAGGGCAGGATCTATTGGCTTTATCAGGTCGACATAAAATATTTAATTAAAATTGAGAGAGATTTAAATATTCCCAGGGGTAGTTCCCAAACCATTAGAAGTAGAGACCTCAATTTCACCATATATTATTAGTTTATGTTATATTTTATTATAGGATCCAACCTATGTGTTATAGGGTTCAGAATATTTAGAAGGATTATATCTATGTTGAACTAAAACCATCTCATTGAAGAAGTAATTTAAGCATTGTTAGTATTTCGAAGGTATAACTACATGGCTATAAGTCCCTGGAATTCTTAGAAGAACGTTTTATATTGTGTCCTATTACAAAACCATGAGCGTGGAGTTAGACCCTCGATCTTAAAATTGGTATTTGAGTTTATTAAATCTATGTGGGTTTTGATCACTCTTATCATTCCCATGAATGTTCAATGTTTAGTGGGAAAATCAGCCTCAATGTATCTAAATCATTGAAATGTATGGACCAGGATATGAATAGTCCTAGAACCTTTGTTGAGGAGAGATCATCTAATGTTGAAATTTTAAAGAATATATGAATCCTAAATGGGTCTGATATGAAAATTAACAATATCCTCTTGATATTTATTTATAAATAATATTGTGGTTTGAAATTCTATTGAAGTGGTTTCTTATTGATAGACACATAATGTGACAACTTCAATATAAAATTCCTAGATACTCTTGTGGGACTCAACAAGTTCTTACTTGAGCAAGTTTGACTGAAAATTAGTTTCTATAATTGAGATATTAGATGTGATAGTTACAAATTATTTCAATATGTCATACATATTCACTAAAGGTCTGGAATTTTTATCATGGGGTTACTCCTTAGCATGTGAGTTTGAGGCTGAAGCACTTGAAGTTAATGGATCTTCATGGATATAAGTTTCATGCATACCTATTACCGATGGGTTGAGTAATGATAGTTTACACAATCATCTAGTATATTTTTAAATGTTTCACATTCAAAATCTAAGAATCTAATAAATTTTGGTTAAGATTATACTTCAATTATTAATGGTGTCTCTATGGTCCAGTTGGGGCCACTAAAGTTCTTTCCCATGTGTTTCTTCCCAATATATTTCTTTTGTGGGGATATGGATAGTATAATGATCTCAACCATGATTATGCTTTCCCAAATTCTGACATATTCTTTAGTTTATATCTCTTTCTCCATGATTAGGTATTTGAAATTGGTTTCATATGTATTTTTATCACTGTAGTAGAGGTATTTTAAGTGAACGTCACTAATAGAAATAAAAAGTGGCTCTTCTTTTGAGTAGGATTCTATTTTTTAGGGTAGTTATGAATTTTATGAGTTAATAGGGTAGGAAATATATAAGTGGATAGTTTGTTTTATGAGTCAAATAAAAATATTCCTCGTGTTCCCTATTCAACATCCAATTGTTTCATAAACTTCCAGAGGATGAGTTCCATGAAACCCAATTGATTAATGTTGGAGGATATTGGACAATAATTAGTTAATAAATTCATTCCAGGATATTGGAATGAGACCAATGAACCTTCTTCTAGGTTATCTAGTTATTGAAATTTCACTCATTCCTAGATGAGATTCCGAAAATTCACCTTTATTGTATTATTTAAAATAGAAAAATTGGTAACATATGCATATGATTTTCAAAATTTTACATGTTTAGAACTGTACATTTTTTGGATGAACTTGAAGAAGAGGAAATCATGGATATTGTGAAATAATCATTGAAATTATAAATACCCAGGATGGTCATTGTGGCATACTTTATTGGGTTCCCTATTCTTAGGTAGCCTATGTGGATTATTTTTCAAGGTTGTGAGGATATATCAAGGAACCTATTTTTTCAAAAGGAATAAGGTTTGTTTTTCATTAATCATACTAAGAGCAGCCATAATATTTCATTACCTCTAGATATAGTTTTCTTGTTTATTTCTCTTCACTCAACTAGAGAAATCAGAAGCTGTGGAGTTTTACTAGGAGCTTCAGCTATCACAATCAATGGTCAAAGTGTAATAGTATCAATTTATACCTTTTTAGACCCTTTCCCTTATGTTCTGGGCATGAAGATTGATTTTTTCCTATGTCTATGTAGATATTCCACTTGATGTTGTTCCATGTATACAAAATATTAGGGCCCACAATGAACTTTTAATTGGATAATTGTTTTATATATTTCATTATAATAATTTTCTATGAAATGTTCCAATATATTTTCACATGGGAGCAGATTTCGAAGTGATCATTTCATTGATTTATATCCATAGATAATGTTATATAAACACTCAATTTCATGATGTTTTATGTTTTATATGTCAATAAATATTTTTTACATAGTGTTGAGATAAATATTGAATGGAAATGGCCTCACAGATCTTCCCTGCCACTAATGGACACTATATGTAAACTACTACACTAAAGAAACATAGACGTACTAAAATCTAAACAAAGAACATCATCTTTTTGACCTCTTTCTATTCTTGTGACACTATAATTGAGGTTCATCGAGAAATGGGATGGTATATATTCTTCCCCATTTATCTTGTTCTATAACATTTTGGGAAAATGGGATCCCTGAAATTGAGTGGAGTAGGAGTGGAATCCGCCCATTTTGGATATGGATTCTTTTGGGGATTTTCTAAAGCATCCGTCCCTATGATGAACTCTATTAGTGTCACAAGAGACTCGATGGTGCTATCTAATTCTAGGGGAAACATAATTTGAATCACCACCTTAGTATGGGTAATGGGAGAATCATGTTGTGGTCACTTGATATTCCCTGGTCACAGACTACTAGATTTCACTAGGACAAGTTGATTGTCCTGATACGAGGGGATTTTCTACAATATTGTTGTGAGATTATGATATTCCACAATTTTAGAACTAAAATAGAATATCTACATAGATATCGAGCTAAAATAAATCCTGTATTCTTTTTTTGGTCTATTATCCCCACCCTATTAGTGGGAGGAAAAGTGTTCACTTTTTCATGAATCTGATACCCAGTGGGAATATTTTCTAAGTGTAAATATTCATTAAGCTATATAATATTAAATATCTTATCGTCACAATGGGTCCATAATATATTCCATTATGAGTACATTTGGTACTATTAGTGGTGAGTATGATGCAACCATAGATTTTTCATAACCTTTACTGGAATAGGGTCTTGGGGGTGGAAACTTCCCACTTATAGGTTCCAATTAATGGATGTTCCTATAATCCAGGGTATATATGCCACCATCTAGTGTTTCTATTCAACCCACATCTTGGGAAAATATTACTTCATTAAACGTGTAAATCTCCCTTCCTCAATTTATTTTAACCATCAGGTTGATGATGAGAGTGTTCAATGAGGCATATTAGGTTGTAGGGATCAATTTTTCAACAATAGAGTAATATAGTGAATCTTTGTTTACCACATTATAATCAATGTTTATATCATGATTTCCTCTATAGTACCCTTTATTATTGGGAAATTTATCTTATAAAATCTATAGGAGTTAATTTTTTTATTGGATATTCCCCTAACAATGATCATTGGATTGTTATCTTGAGAAAATATTTGATTATCCTCCCTATATGTACCCTGAATGATATGGTTATGATGTGTGGTGGTTGTAATTATTGAGGATATGGCTAATATAAATCACTACCCATACTAGAATAGAATATTTTTAGGGGGAATTATAATAATTACACTAGATCTAAGGGCTAGGACTAACATGAAGCTATCGCTGATGTCTCTTGAACCTGTTGAGGATTTTATAATTATCAGGGTGGACATAGTAGTAAAAATTATCCATGACCTTAGATATGGATTATAATTGTAATCATTGATGGTATCATATATACCTATTAAGAATTTGTTGGTAGTAGGTGTTGATGAAGTGTTAAAAATTCCACATATCCTATGGGATATGGTTTCTCTATGATAGCTACAATGGTAGATGCTAATGAAATATTCTATATTTGGTATATTATTACTCTATAATGGGATGGATGTAGTGTTTTCTTATAGTGAAATATAAATTCAATAGGGATTTTCCCCATGGTGAGTAGTTTCTAATTCATAATTTGAGGTGTTTTTTTGACCATTTGGTCCAGATCCAACCAATGTAACACTCTCTCTAGTTGTACTAATTTTTACCTTATTGATAGTAGGGTTACTGGATTAAAACATTATCATGCATGTTGTCTGTATCTATGACCTCTCTAGCTATAATTACCTTATAGGATGCTATCATAGAGGGACATTGATGACCCATAGATAATATTAAGTGTAATTATTTGCATTCACCCTAATCTAAAATAAATACATCAATCGAGGTTACATTAGTAATTTTTATAAAGTGTAGTTAATATATGGATGAATTAATCATGTGAGTTCTCATAGATATTTTCTAACATTGTTTTGTAAGCTACGAATAAATTAGCAAGGTACATTTGATACCAATTCTTTTTCACTTTATAGAAATGATTGTTATATCCCTAGTAGGATACATTATTATCCTTAACCAGTGAATATTTACCCATAAGGTTTGGCCAAATTAAGGCATTATTTATTACTTCAATACCACTTGGTTGTCATATCAAGAAGTGGTAATGGGACATAACAAAATCTAGAGGCTTTCAAAAACCACTTTTTTCTGCATATCCAACCCGTATTCATCTTTAAACTGTGAGGTGGACTGTCAATGAAGGAATCATGAGGAGAGTCTCCATTACAGACCCATATCTATTTGTGAGGTGGGTATTCACAACTTATGTTCAATGGAGGTCCAAAAAATAGTGGGTTGAAGTATTTTGAGGAGGACCTTTGAAACTGTGATTTATATGACATTTTATGAGGTGTTTTATAAATATTAGGAAACATTATATAGTCATTGTAGAGTCTACATAGAATCAATACTAATCAATGTTGTAATATGGTCCAATTTTTGGGTTACTATCCAACTCTAGTGATAAATAGTTTTGGATATTTTCTTCTGGTCATACTAATGAACTTTGAAAATGGAAGTCTTATCATATGAATATAAAATAATTGGTGGATCTTGTTAATAGTCCCCATCTCAATGAACATGTATATGATGTTATCCATTATATTTAGCCAAAAAAAATTTGATGGGTTTCTTCAGATCAATAAGGAATATGTTCATCCCTTTAAATATCCATTGGTATTTAACATCAATCTTCATCATGAATATTCTCTTTCCTTGAGATAGTCTTCCGAATATGCCAACACACCCCTTTATGAGGGAGATTATAAATATTAATCAAGGGAATTCCCGTTATCAAGGTATTTTTAGGATTTAATGAAGGGGTTAATGAATACGCACATACTCTGAAGTAGTTTTCATGTCATTTTTCACATGTTGATACACTTCTATGGTGGATATAATATGGATATATTTGTTTTCACTATTGAGTTACAAATTTTTTTTGTGGGTCTCCTCTTTTGAAACCAGAATATATTTTCATTTCATGAGGGTTCGAATAGGGTTTTTTACAAATATTAAGGTTTTCAAAAGAATATGTAGGAAAAAATATTCAATTTTAATGGGAACATGCACCCACTATTTTCCTCAATTTTCTATAAATATATTCCATAGATATTTTTAGTTGGGAATGAATATGCTCCTTCCCATGGATTTCCACAAGAATTTATTAGAAGACTTTTTTTTGGTGAGTTGGGAATTGGGCATGTTCATTGGTCAACACCATAGTATGTAGGTGGGATTCTACACTAAGACCATGATTTTTTCCTACTCATTATTTATAGCCCACTACAACTGATGAGATCTCTTATTTGCCTAGTTTTTAGTGTCTAGGGGTTAAATGTTTTTGGGAGAACTCTCAATGGGTGTTTGAGGGGTGGTGGTTGTATAATACTAGTGGTAGCGAAAGTTAGGTGCTCTCTTGGGTGAGCCCTATGTAGAATAATGTTCAATGTTAAATTACTCATCTACATTCTAATGGTAAGGAATTTAATTGATATTATTCTGTATAGATAGGCTCTTTATTTGGTTAGTGGTTGTAGATGGTTTCACATTACTCTCTGTGGATTCAATTTGATGATATAGGCTCATAGAGCTCAGTACATATTGACCTATCCATTCATCCTCCATGGTCATGATGGTATTATGTCGATGTCACTACCTTACCATTTTGTTTCACAATATTGTTTGGAGATGATGATATTGTGACATTCTCCGTCCATTTTTTGGGATCATGTAACTTGTGGAAGAAAAATCACCAAAATTATTTCTAAATAAATATTTTATATCTTTAGATAAAATTGATATTGTAATAAGCGTACCTTTGAAGAAGCAAAAAAAAACACAAATAATATACCTCATCAATAAAACTTTTAAAATAATAAAACACAATTCACTATTTAAATTTCGACACATAGTTTCCATGGTTATTGAATGTTTTAAATTGGGTTAACTATTTTTCTTTGGACTAGAATATAGGGACTCCATAGTGTCCCAGGTCTTAGTATATATTATTTCAGGATTCATAACAAAATTTTACAACAAATACAAACAATTTATCTAGAGATTCCATGTATTTGGAAGGTTATTGTCAAAAATAAAAAACCTTAAATTTAAAAAATTATTTTAAAATATATATATTAATCCATTAGCCCATAGTACATAGGATATCATAGCGAAAATATGTAAGGTAAATGGAAAACTAGAAAGATGAGTACAAGAAAAACATGGTAATAAAACATAACCTAAGATCCAAGAGGCATAAAATTATATCATAAAGGGAACACAGCATAAGGAAATCAAATTATAAGGTCATGTGATAAAAGATTATATGGAAAGACATAAGGCATGATGTCCAAAACAAAAGATAATGATCACTCCAAATAACATCATCTTAATGTGGGACCCATAGTGGATTGGTTTCACTCCCCATTCACACAAACATAGTGGAATCCATCCCATCGTAGAGAATGTGAACTCCCTAATACCTTACATAACATCTCGTAAGATGAAAATATTTTCCAAATGTATTGGAGGGTTATCTTATTTAGGGCCTACTTACCACATAGTGTGCATAGACTAACCGCTTATACGCCATATGATGTGGCAGTGTTTTTGCACTCATTGCCACATCTTTTGTGTGTATTTTATTGACTTTTTTATATTAAAATGTTGTTTTTATTAAATAATTGACAATTCTGTGTTTTTGCACTTGGCTGTGTAAAATAATCAATTTTTGTTTAAAACATGTGTTTTAATGTGCTTTAGTGTCATTTTAAATAATTCTAAAATTAAATGAGTCATGCGAATTAGGCTTTTATTTATTTATTATTTTAATTTCATTCTAGTTAGTTTACTAACTCATTTATTAAATTAATTAATTCTTTATTCTTTAAATCGTGAATAAATAACTCTTTTTGTTTTTAATATTTTAATAATTTAATTAGTTTCAACAATTTAATTTTATTCATTTAATATGTTTATTCTTTAATTTAATTAGTCCTTTAATTAATTGGTTAATTAATTTAAGCAAGTAATTATAAATATTTTTAATTTTTTCTTTAATTATGTATTTTTATAAATTTTAACCCAAATTAATTCAATTGTATAAATAAAGTTTCATTAAATTTATTTTAGATAACTTTGTGTTTTTCAATATTATTCTATTTAATTTAATGTATGTATTTATTTATTTTTATTTATTTAATTTATTTATTTAATTTACTTTGTTGTTTTTGTGGCAGGTGTTGCAGTCGCACGGTCGGTGACCTTGCTACCGATACACAAAAAACCTCATCGGTAGCAGTGACCTCACCGTTACCCAACCTTCACATCCCTCACCACTACTCCTCACTGGAGAAGGATGGACATACATAAAACTCACTTAAAAGAGAGTGAAGTGCACATAAAATCACGCCACATGGATTGGTTGTGTCAGAGAATAAATTGACTCACCGCGCGTGCATATCTTTCATTCAGTTAGGAGCAACTGCTCCAGTGACAAGCACGGGAGGAGCAGCATAGTGAAGGAGCCACGTGGAGGCCGGGGAACACTTCAGGGGAGATTCCAGATGATTCGGTTAGGTGATGAACGCACGGGAGGCGGGAGAGGCATCTAGGGGGAGCTAAGTAGGAGGGGATAGCAAGAGGGGGACACACTTCCATCGAGAGATGGAAGCAGCGGGAATTTGATTCAGAGAAGAACACAAGGAGGAGAGAAGTATAACATAACCATCTTCCTCGGAGCATATTTAAGTACAAGATCAAAGCATTTCACACCTCGATTCCTAGGGAGGGACATCGAGCAGAGTTCCAACATTACGTCCATCATCAAGCGGCATGAGTAGTGTTTCCGAGAGCTCGAGCAGGGAGACAAACATTCTTATTTGACTTGTGCTCTATTTTTCTACAATTGAATTTAACAAGAACTACATTGATTCTTATTTCATTGTTTCATTAAAACCAACCATGATGTCTGGCTAATTCCCTTGGGGGGGGGAATAAGCTAGTTGATTCGATCTGTTTAATCTCATTCATGCACTGCATCCTTGCTTTGGATTGTCTCTCTCACTTTTTATAGACGCTTAATTTCAAAACAACAGGATCAAGTGAAAATTGATATTGTTTGAACCTTAATAAAAACTGTTTCAATATAAGTTACTCACTGACAAGTGAATTATACTCAAATGAGAGAGACACACCGAACTCAACTGACAAGTTGAGCTCAGTGACTTCTGACTTTTCTTCACCATTAGTTGGAATGACTCTTACAGTCGAAGGAATGTAAGAGCTATTTAATCACAAACTAACTAGAAGACAGATCTGGATGGTTATTTTTGGTCAGATCCATGTTCTTAAAGTTGCAGTGCATGAATAATGCTAAGCAACATCAAATCGGCCAGTGGACTTCCCCTCTTCCTCATCTATTGGTTGTTTTCACCATAATTTTGCTGCTTTGTTTCTATCTACTCACTTTGTGTTCACCATTTTACCCCTTCTTCTTCGCGCACTAAATCTGTTTCACTTCACTTAACCACCACCACTTGTCTTTTTTACGACTTTTACATGCATGTTTTTGTTTAGTTATATTTTTTAGAACACCAAACACACCAACAGGCCTCCCTGTGGTTCGACCCTGTCTTGCCACTGTCCTAAGTAGTAAGTAGGTATAAATTTTAATTTGTCTCTCATGCCCAACAACGCGCGATCGTGAAAATTTTGTCACCGTTTCCAGGGAGGCTAGGTGCACTTAGAAAAAAACAAAAATTCACATAAAAAAATCAAAAAAAATCACTAAAAAAATTGCAAAAAGAAAATTAAAATTCAAAAAAAAATTGTGAACCTACTGCATGAAAATCAGGTCTAAGACTGAACACTTAGTACCTGGTAACCCTAAGATTGATAAGCACCTCAAAGAAGTGAAAAAGAACAAAGACAAGCTCAAAATGGAAGAAAACATAAATGAAAATCTGACCAATCCAATTCCTGAGAATGTCAACCAACATGGAATGATGAATCAACCTGGGAATGAGATAGCTGAGAGACATAGCCTGAGAGAGTTCTTACTACCGTCAGTGTCTAGAAACCCTTCATGTATTAGACTCCCCCCTATGTCCAGGAACTATGAGATCAAACAATCCATGCTTATTCAGATGCCTACCTTCAATGGAATGCCTAGTGAAGACTCTCTTGACTTCATTAGAGCATTCTATTGTAGTGTCCAACAGCTGTCACTTAGGGGTATCACTGAGGAAGAGCTTAAATTGAGAGTGTTCCCTTTCTGCCTCAAGGGAAATGATAGGTCTTGGTTCCAACAGTTAGAGGAAGAGATCTTTATCACATGGGATCAAGTTTACAATACCTTCAGAATGAAATTCTATCCTAGGAGGTTGACATCTGAAATTAGGCATAAAATCACTGGATTACTTCAGGATGAAGGAGAACTATTTCATGAAGCCTGGGATAGGTTTAGAGGTTTTCTTAGGCAGTGTCCGAACCACCAATGTACACCTCAATTCCACATGGACACCTTCTACAATAGTCTCACCCCATACAACCAAACTTTGGTGGATCAGTCTTCTGGAGGAGACTTTAGTGATAGGATTACTGAGGATCTCAAACAGATCTTTAACACATTAGCTCAGAATTCCCAACACAAATTTTCTAGGAGGAGAACCATTGTTAGAAAAGAGACCGCCCCTGCTCCTCAAGCTGAAGCCCAAGCTGTTGGGTTCATTAATGAGAACCCGCATCAAATCCTTAAAGAGCAGTGTCACCACTGTGGCATGTATGGCCACTCTCAAACCTGTTGTCCAAACATTGACATGCCTGTACAACCTCATGAGAGTGCCGGCTTTGCTGGCTATAGACATCGGATGCAGCCTAGGGATGATCCTTTTTCCAACACCTACAATCAGGGGTATAGGAACCATCCGAACCATTGATGGAGGGAGAAGGGAGTCCTCCAACCTTCTACTCCTCCTGGATTCTAGCAGCCTCCTAGGCAGCAGTTCCAACCACAATCCCAACCAAAGGCTAAGTCATCCAACTCAAAAGATGAGGTGAGAGATATGTTCCATCAGTTGATTGGGAGGTTTGATGAACAAAAGACCAAAAATGATTTTGATAAAGTTCAAATGGATTCTAGAATGAAAAACCTGGAAATTCAAATGGGGCAGTTGGCTAGGGATGCTAGCAATAGAGAAAAGGGTAGGCTACCCAGCACCACTGAATCCAATCCTAGGGAAAATTCCATGGCTGTCACCACCAGAAGTGGTCTCGAAACCCACCAAGAGCCTAGGAAAGAACCCAAAAATTCTGAAAATGAGAAACTGGATGAAACTGGAAACTCAAATCTGAAATAACCTGAATCTGGAAAACTGGACAGCACCACTGGAATTCCTCCAGTTTCCATTGTTCCAGCTCAAAAACCCAAATAAAATGGCTTGAAAAACAAAGAAATTAAGGGGAAGAAAATTGTTGAAGAATAAGATGTATAGATGCCTCCAATTTTGAGGAATTTTTCCTCTGCAATCCCCTTCCCTCAAAGAATAAAGAAACTAATTCATGATTCTGAACTATTGAAATTTTTGAAAGTGGTTAAAAAGATGAACGTTGATATCCCATTCTTGGAAGCACTGATTCAAAGCCCATCATATCTGAAATCACTCAAGAAAATATGTTTAAACAAAAAGGATTTGGAAGAATTTTCCACCTATAGCTTAACAGAGGAGTGTAGTGCAGTCTTACAGAATAGGATACCTCCTAAGCTTCAGGACCCTGGAAGCTTTTTCATCCCTTGCACATTTGGGGATAGAGGTGGTAAGTTCAATTTCTTGTGTGATCTGGGTGCGATTATTAATCTGATTCCACTGTCACTTTTCCAACACCTTAGATTAGGTGTTCCCCAACCCACCACTGTTGTGTTACACCTTGCTGATAGGTCTATCACTCATCCAGTGGGTAGGGTCGATGATCTATTAGTGGGAGTAGGAAAACTCTTTTTGCCTGCTGACTTTCTTATCCTTGACATGGAGTGTGACCAGGAGGTTCCTATCATTCTTGGTAGGCCCTTCTTGGCCACAGGGGGAGCTGTGATAGATGTGTCTAAGGGGAAACTAATTTTCAATTTGGGTGAGAAGAAAGAAGAATTCAATGTTTTTATGAAAATCCAAGAACCCACCCACCCAATTTTCCCAAGAGATGAGATGTTATTTGTTGAGATTAGTGTTGATAAGGAAGAAGAAGAGTTTTTGAGAATGATAGCTGAAATCAACAGGGAACCTGAAATCCCTGCTGCCTCTTGCATTGGAATCAGCTCAAGTAAGGAGAAAGAATTTGTAGATGAGTATGAGGGTGATTTTTTGGAGAACCAAGATGAGTTTTTTTTAGAGCACATTCTTACACCGAGAGAGGAGTCTGAGTTTGAGGAAACATCTTTTGGAACCTCTTGCACTGATGAAAAAGACTTTTCTACTACCTTCTTTAAGAGGCAACATGAAGAACTTGGGCCACCTAGGCCCAAGTGTCTTCCCTTAAGCCAGTCACCACCCACCCTTGAACTTAAACCCCTCCCTGCCCATATCAAATATGCCTTTTTAGGAGACAATTCCACCCTTCCTGTGATCATTTCATCCAACATGGAACTCGGTCAAGAGCAAAATATGCTTACAGTTTTGAGGATGTATAAGACTGTCATTGGCTGGTCAATTGCTGACATCAAAGGGATAAGTCCAGCCTTCTGTATGCATAAAATTCCAATGGAACATGAGTGTAAACCCAGAGTAGAAGCCCAAAGAAGACTCAACCCCAACACAAAGGAAGTTGTGAGAGAAGAAGTGATTAGGTTGCTGGATGCTGGAATAATTTTTCCAATTTCTGATAGCCCCTGGGTCAGTCCTGTCCAGGTGGTACCCAAAAAGAGTGGAGTGACAGTGGTCACTAATGAGAAGAATGAGCAAATCCAGACAAAACCAGTGAATAAATGGAGAGTTTTTATAGACTACAGGAAATTGAATGCTTCCACAAGAAAGGATCACTTCCCTATGCCTTTTTTGGATCAAATTTTACAGAGGTTGGCAGGAAATGAATTTTTTTGTTTTCTTGACGGCTACTCTGGTTACAACCAGATTGCCATTGCACCTGAGGACCAAGAGAAAACCACCTTCACCTATCCATTTGGGACATTTTCCTACCGGCGGATGCCCTTTGGCTTGTGTGGTGCTCCTGCCACTTTTCAGATATGTATGATGGAAATTTTATTCAGACATGATTGAGAGGATAATTCAAGTGTTCATGGATTATTTTTCTGTTGTGGGAGATAACTTTGAGAACTGTCTGAAAAACCTAGAATTAGTGTTAGAAAGATGCCAAGAGACCAAATGAGTCTTAAACTGGGAGAAGTGCCAATTCATGGCCACTGAAGGCATAGTTTTGGGACATAAGGTTTCTAAGAAGGGGTTAGAGGTCGATAATGCTAAAATCGAGGTCATTCATAAGTTTCCCCAACCTGAAAATGTCAAATGAATTAGAAGTTTTTTGGGTCATGCTGGGTTCTACAGGAGGTTAATTAAGGATTTTTCTAAGATTACTAGAACCATGTGCTCCCTTCTGGTTAAAGACACACCCTTTGTCTTTGATTACACTTTTCTAGAGGCCTTTAATTTACTCAAGGAGAATTTGAATACTTCACCTGTCATCACTGGTCCTGACTAGAAACTTCCCTTTGAGGTTATGTGTGATGCTAGTGATTTTGCAGTAGGAGCTGTGTTAGGACAGAGGAAGGATAGGAAGCTACATGTTATTTACTATGCAAGAAAGCTTCTAGATGATGCCTAGAAGAATTATTCTACCACTGAAAAAGAGTTAGATGTTGTGATGTTCGCTTTGGAAAAGTTCAGGCAATACTTAATAGGATCAAGGATCATAGATTTTACAGATCATTCAGCCCTTAAGTACATGCTGGCTAAAAAGGACTCGAAGCCTAGACTCATGCGGTGGACCTTGCAGTTACAGGAGTTTGATTTAGTGATTAAGGATATGAAAGGGGATGAGAATGTTGTTGCAGATCACTTGTCCAGATTTCCCAATTCCCCAAGTAAGGAACCAAAAGAGATCAATACTTCTTTCCCTGATGAACAGTTGTTTGCTGCTTCTGTGCAGCAGTCTGCTTGGTTTGCAGACTATGCCAACTTTCTGGCAGCTGGAGTCATGCCCAAGGATCTTTCACACAACCATAGGAAGAGGTTTATTTCTGAGCTAAAATATTATTTTTGGGATGACCCTCTTCTCTTTAGGAGGTGTGCTGATGGGATTCTGAGAAGATGTGTGGTTGAGGATGAGATTCTACCCATACTTGAGAGCTTCCATTCATCACCTTGTGGTGGCCACCATTGAGGCGAATGGAGTGCTCAAAAGGTCCTCCAAGATGGTTTCTACTAGCCAACACTGTTTAAGGATGCTAGAAGTTTGGTTATTGGCTGTGAAAAATCTCAAATGTTGGGAAATGTTGGAAGAAGGCAGGAATTACCTCAAAAAGGTATTCTAGATGATGAAATCTTTAATGTATGGGGCTTTGAATTCATGGGACCATTTCCATCCTCTTAAGGGAATGAGTACATTTTAGTTGTTGTGGACTACGTGTCAAATTGGGTTGAGGCAGTAGCACTGCCCGACAATTCAGCTGCTAGTGTGGTGAAATTCATTAAGAAAAACATTTTTTCTAGATTTGGTGTGCCTCGAGCTTTCATAACTGATAATTGAACTCACTTAAAGAATTATAAGTTCAAATATTTGATGGAGAAGTATGGGTGATCACATAGGACTGGCACAACTTACCACCCACAGTCCAGTGGGTAAGGAGAAGTTTCAGACAAGGAGCTCAAACAGATATTAGAGAAAACAGTGTCTAGTTCTAGGAAAGACTGGTCAAGGAAATCGGATGAGGCCCTTTGGGCCTACATAACTTCTTATAAAAATCCTATAGGGATGTCACCATATAGGATCCTTTTTGGGAAATCATGCCATCTACCTATTGAGTTACAACAGAGATCTTATTGGGCAGTGAAGGCTCTTAAATTTGATTTTAAGTCTGCTGGAGAGAGGAGACTACTAGAGCTGAGTGAGCTGGATGAGATCCGAAGAGAGTCCTATGAGAATGCTGAAATTTATAAAGAAAGAACAAAGGCTTTTCATGACTCAAACATTCAAAATAGGAATTTCAAGGGTGGTGATGGGGTCCTGCTTTTCAATTCAAGATTGAAGCTGTTTCTAGGGAAGTTGAAGTCCAAGTGGTCAGGACCCTTTACCATTGTTAGAGTTCTGGTTAATAGAGCTGTTGAGTTGGTTGGAGATGAGAATAGACCCTTCTTAGTTAATGGTCAAATAATAAAGCACTTCTTTGAAGGGCAGCCAAAGGTCTTGGATGCCATATATCTGTTGGAAGAATGAGCTGATTCAAGTCTAACAGAGGACTATAAACTCAGTGTTGCATGGGAACTAACCCATGGTTTCTTAGTAGTTTCTATTTTATTTTATGTTAATCAATAAAATTCATCCCTGCTGCTTCTCCTCTGTTTCAATTGCTTGACTGCTCATGGTGCCTCATGATCTGTTGTTGTGTTAGAGAGAGTTGTTGCTGCCAGAATCTTGGCTAGAAAACCCAAGGGAGCAATCCACTGTATCATATGGATAACATTTCTCTCTACTCACTCCCTTGGGTTACTTTTCTTGAATTGTAAACTCTGAAATATTATTTTTACTTATTTGAACTTGCAGGTTCTAAAGAGGAATAACAACCCAGTAATGCTGCTCAGGATCTGTTGATGAAAGCCACTCCTAAAGGTCCAATAATTCAGGGACGTGTTGTCCTCCCTTTTTCACTTTCAATTAATTTCATACTCTCTGCTGTGAACTAAGTGTGGGGGACTTCCTCCCAATCTGTGAGTAATGATAGTATTTTCTTGCTTGGGTGGTAGATTCTAATATCTACTTAGTTAATAATGTACTTGAGTTGATTTGATGAAACATGCTTGAACCCATTATTATTATTCTCATTATGCTGCTGCTGCACATCATTGCTAAACATGCTACTATTTGAAGTAAATTGTTAAAATCTTTTTTCTTCTCACACTACTTCAAAAGCATGAATATTTTAGGAATAAAACTATACTTATTGCTGGTGATGGTTGGTGGGGTTGGGATCTTCCATTTTATTTTGTTTTTTTTATTTTCTTTCACTCTTTGTATGGCAAAGAAAATTTTTGAACTTCATTGATACCCCTCCATTTCCTTTTTCAGCTGAAATGTCTATCTGTTTTGAACTTTAACTGTCTCCCACCATGAGATTCAACATTGGGGACAATTCTGGGTTTTATGTGTGGGGGAGAGGGGTCATTCTAGTGTCATGTTGAATTCCCCCTTCTTGAACTTGAGTTTGTGGTTGTTTAAAAAATGGTCAAATTTTTTCAAAAACATGGTTCAAAATTCCTTCAAATTTTATTTTCAAATTATTTCACCACATGATGGTCATTGGATATTCAATGGTACTTCAATTATGTCTTGTTTAGTGGATAAGTGTTTGTTGGATGTTGAGAGTGAAACTTAGTCAGAAACTGTTAATCATGAATGATTTCTGAGTGCAATTGTTCACTGTCTCTATGAACCATTTTGTTTAGGAACTGAGGATGAGAGTATGACAGGATAGGTTTTGTGGAGTAAGGATCATGGCTTGGAGTAACTTGATGTTCTCATTGGAACCTAGGGGACTCACTTCTTTTGATTAAATAAGGCCAATCACTTTAGGAAGTCAACTTTATTGATTATTAATTAAGACATTTGTAACTATAGTAAAATTGGCAAATGGGATCCCACTATGAGTATCTAAGACAAGGTGTACTGGGTGTGTTTCTGTGAATAAATAAAGTCAACTTCAATATTAATAAGTGCTATGCACAGTGCTATGCACATGGAATATGGCTGGGAAAAAGTAAAATAAAGTGCCCTTGTTAAAAATGAACTCATTAAGGTGAGGGGAATTTTGAACCCAGATGAAGAAGGGAGCAATTGACTTGGTTAATTTCCATTTGGGTTGAATCAATAAAGTGATCAATTTCATGGACTTTAATTTTTGGAACCTGGGGGAAGGTGAGAATGGATGGTGCCCTTGGTTATGTTTTTGAGTTCCACTTCTTCTAACATGTCATCACTCCTTGAATCAGTACTTGAATTGGATGGTGAAGTATGATAGTTAATGAAAACACATAGGAGGAATGACATACTTGACAGTATATGAATTTGTGAGGCTTTTGACTTCCAGTGAGTATTTGAAGCTAGGCAGGACATCATTTTTGACTACCTCTGTAAAACCTAACTCATTGTTTGGTCTTGTTCATCTAGATTTTTAAGTTCAATCATGCACTTTTTGAGCTGAAATTCACAAATCATAGTTCTGTTTTAAATTCAAAGGCATGTATTTGTTTGAGGACAAACAAAGCTTTATGTGTGGGGGAGTTTGATGTGGCGGTGTTTTTGCACTCTTTTCCACATCTTTTGTGTATATTTTATTGACTTTTTTATATTAAAATGTTGTTTTTATTAAATAATTGATAATTGTTGTGTTTTTGCACTTGGCTGTGTAAAATAATCAATTTTTGTTTAAAACATGTGTTTTAATGTGCTTTAGTGTCATTTTAAATAATTCTAAAATTAAATGAGTCGTGCAAATTAGGCTTCTATTTATTTATTCTTTTATTTTCATTCTAGTTTTTTTACTAACTCATTTATTAAATTAATTAATGCTTTATTCTTTAAATTCTGAATAAATTACTCTTTTTGTTTTTAATCTTTTAATAATTTAATTAGTTTCAAAAATTTAATTTTATTCGTTTAATATGTTTATTCTTTAATTTAATTAGTACTTTAATTAATTGGTTAATTAATTTAATTAAGTAATTATAAATATTTTTAATTTGTTCTTTAATTATGTCTGTTTATAAATTTTAACCCAAATTAATTCAATTGTATAAATAAAGTTTCATTAATTTTATTTTACTTAACTTTGTGTTTTTTAATTTTATTCTATTTAATTTAATTAATTAATTTATTTATTTATTTATATTAATTGAATTTATTTAATTTTCTTTGTTGTTTTTGTGGCAGGTGTTGTAGTCACACGGTCCGACCCATAGCGGTGACCTTGCTACTGATACACAAAAAACCTCACCGGTAGTGGTGACCTCACCGTTACCCAACCAACACATCCCTCACCGCTACTCCTCACTGGAGCAAGATGGAATTACATAGAACTCACTTAAAAGAGCGTGACGTGCACATAAAAGCACGCCACGTGGATTGGTTGAGTCAGAGAAGAAATTGACTCCCCGCACGCGCATATTTTTCATTCAGTTAGGAGCAACTGCTCCGGTGACAAGTGCGGGAGGAGCAGCACAGTGAAGGAGCCACGTGGTGGTCGTGGAACACTTCAAGGGAGATTCCAGAGGCTTCGGTTAGGTGATTAACGCACGGGAGGTGGGAGAGGCATCTAGGGGGAGCTAAGTATGAGCGGATAGCCAGAGGGGGACACACTTCCATCGAGAGACGGAAGCAGCGAGACTTTGATTCAGAGAAGAACACAAGGAGGAGAGCAAGAGAACCTAACCATCTTCCTCGGAGCATATTTAAGTACATCATTAGAGAATTTCACACCTCGATTCCCAGGGCGAGACATCGAGCAGAGTTCCAACATTGAGTCCATCATCAAGTGGCAAGAGTTAGTGTTTCTGAGAGATCGAGCAGAGAGACAAACATTCTTATTTGACTTGTGCTCTGTTTTTCTACAATTGAATTTAACATGAACTACATTGATTCTTATTTCATTGTTTCATTAAAACAAACCACGATGTCGGGATAATTCCCTTGGGGGGGAATAAGCTGGTTGATTAGATCTGTTTAATCTCATTCATGCAATGTATCCTTGCTCTGGATTGTCTCTCTCACTTTTTATAGACGCTTAATTTCAAAACAACAGGATCAAGTGAAAACCGATCTTGTTTGAACCTTAATAAAAACTGTTTCAATCTAAGTAACTCACTAAAAAGTGAATTATACTCGAATGAGAGAGACACACCGAACTCAACTGACAAGTTGAACTCGATGACTTCTGACTTTTCTTCACCATTGGTTGGAATGACTCTTACAGTCGAAGGACTGTAAGAGCTATTTCATCATAAACTGACCAGACGACAAATCTGGCCGGTTATTTTCGGTCAGATCAATGTTCGTAGAGTTGCAGTGCATGAATAAGGCTAAGCAACATCAAATCGGCCAGTGGACTTCCCCTCTTCCTCATATATTGGTTGTTTGCATCATAATTCTGCTGCTCTATTTCTATCTACTCACTTTGTGTTCACCATTTCACCCCTTCTTCTTCACGCACTAAATCTGTTTCACTTCACTTCACCACCACCACTTGTCTTTTTTACGATTTTTACATGCGTGTTTTTGTTTAGTTATTTTTTTTAGAACACCAAACACAAAAACAGGCCTCCCTATGGTTCGAACCTCTCTTTCCACTGTCCTAAGTAGTAAGTAGGTATAAATTTTAATTTGTTGCCCGTGCCCAACGACGCGCGAGCGTGCACCATACATA